>BSBM01000397.1:7565000-8165000 GCA_027924585.1 Larix kaempferi | reverse complement strand
CTAAAACGTTTAGCTATACCCAACAATTGTTCCTTGCTCTGTGTGTGGGAGATTTCTATGGTTTGGGTTATGTGAATCCCTTTTTTGGCTTGAACTTGTGTGTAAGCAACCAGGAGTAGACAAGGATTTGGAATTGGCTTTATAAACCTAGTGAAGGGTGTAACCTCACTAAAGATGATTGGGATTTGTCTTCTTTTCTATGCACACCTTGAATAGAACTAGAGGGGAAGGCATGGCTTGAGGGATTGTGGAGCAGTGAAGGGTTACCTCCTTGTGTTGGGTGTGTAGGTATTGTGGGTGCCAAGCTATCTAATCTTGTAGAGGTTTTGGTAGCTCTATGGATTTAGCTCACTAGCTTAGCAATTCCTTTCCCTCTACTGCCTCGACAGCCTAATAAAACCAACTATGGACTAACCTGGTTGAGATGTGTTATATACTCTGTTATGTGTGAGTTTTTTGTTCCCTTTTCCTTGTGTAAATCATTCCCATATCGAGGGTGGAAGCTATGTTGAGATATTTATGAGCACAGTTATCCTATGGTTGGGTGTAACGTTGCACTTGCATATCCAATTGCTCGGGACAACATCATTTCAAGATAAGTATTCTCTTGTATTTAATTATGCAATGTCTTTAATTGATTCCTATTATAATTATGTTGGTAACTTCATGCTAGATATGTGTAGTAGGGTTTATTTATGTTGTGTTTATTTTGATTATGCATTTGCACACATGTTTCATTTGTTATGAATCCGTAAAATGATGACAAGACTAAATTTGGAATCCCAAATTTAGTTCATGTTCCCTCTTTAAGTCATATTGATGGAAGGGGACGTGACACCTTCCATCCTGCCTTCCACATCCATCCATACCTACCCTTCATCTACCCTGCCCCTCCGACCATCCATTCCCTTCCATCCACCCTCCCCCCTATGTCCATCCCTCGACATCCCCGTTGTAGATCCCCATCACCTTATCTTCCACACCCTTCCATCCTGTCTTCTTCCACCTTTACTTCCACAATTACACCCATCATTGTGGCAACCATTGTTACAGCCATTGTAGCTACATCTACAACAGTTGCATCTGCAGTCGCTGCAACTACATCCAAACCTACCCCCATAGATGCATCCAAGTACGTTATCCAACCAACTGCTCCATATGCTAATCCAAAAGACCAGTCCTCTCCATTGCCTGATATGTTCACGATGAGATTGATTGGTTTATGAAAATATTGTTAAGCATTAATGAAAATGATTTTAGGAATCTAATTTTTTCAATTAACTTATTGTTGTAAATCTTGCAAGGTGGCATTCCTACGAGGCTTGAAACAAGGAGGAGGGAAACCGCCTCACAACCTATAGTCTCATCTGCAGTGAGCTATTGAAGATTTGAATTATAAGTTTATTTTATAATTGTGTTAATTTATACAATTGCAAGAAAATGTTGATATCTTATGGTTTTTGTTGCAAAAACCAAAGAAACACACTACTCCAAGTCGCATGAAGGCCCGAGCTTCCTCTAGCTGGAAGAAGAGGAATATTGATTTTGGAGATGTGACAGGGAGAACCGAGGGTGGCTAGGGAGATTGAGATATTGTCCTATGTATATCAGCCACGATGTGGCATTTGTGGGCATGGGTTTCCATATTTTGTATAGGGCGTGAATTTCCATTATTTATACATTTGGAAACATGTTCAACGTGTTCCATTTTTACCAAAAAATGTATATGTTTAGACAAATTTTGCATATGAATACATGAATTTTCACTTATTTATATGACTATTACTATGTCTTATTTTGCATATGTATATGGTTGATCTTATTCCTATGACCTTTCAGTATTAGGTTTGATCTAAAATATGTTTATTAAAACATCAGATAAACAACTAATAGTGGAAGATATTTAACTTCTTTATACCCTTACTCACCTAGCAATTCAAGAGAAAAGATACCAAAACTATGCCAACAAGTTTTAACCCTTTCGGGAAATATAATAATGCATAAAACAAATCTGAAATTACTCATATACATCTATAAACACAACAATAAAAAACCTTTATATTCTTCAATAACAATGTTAAATAACTTAACAAATTCCCCTTGACTTTATGTAAAAATTAGCAAATAGTGGAAATTAGAAATCGTGACAAACACAGATGGCTGAAAATTAAATCTACAACTGAGATAATTTTTCATTAATATATAGACAAATGAATTTCATGTGCATTGTATAGCCTTCTCCCAAGGCTAGTAGCCTTGTACCTCTCCAAAATCATAGCTAGGGAAAACCAAGAAAAACCCTAGCACACTCCAATGAGATCCAACATACACACATCACACAAGCATGTCCTCTAAGGCAAGACATATCCTCTTCTTCTCCATGTACAACTTAGGGTTTCATCTCAAAACCCTAATTACCAAGTCTTTAAGGATGAAACGCCAACCATATACCCTAAGATGCTCCAACGTGCACAAGAAATTTCCCTCACGGCCTACTATGGACTAGTATACACATTTATTGCAGTCACATATTAGCTTTAAAAGAACCTACAAAAACCTTACAAAAGAAAACCCTAACTTACCTAACCCTTGCATTTATCAAAGTTGGTCATTTGGTTGTCATTTTAGGCTTGGAATACCACTTTTTGGTGTGATTGGCTCGATGATATATTATTTTCCATTACTTGGAAAACCATATAAAACTTGTCATTTCACCTCATCAACACTTCCATTGTCATCCACACATATCGACCTATCAATATAGTACCCTAGCTATCTAACGCTGGGTCATTTTCAAGCTCAACATCATATAAATTACAAGAGGAATTTTCTAAGTTTATCATTTGATCTAGATCATTGGTTATACCTTATAAAATATTGTTTTCAAGGTTGATTTAGGGTTTTACTTGAATTCATACCTCATCCACATTATCCACAACATAGTCCTCTTCCAAAAATTCATCATAAACACATTAACAACATAACATGACATGAATAGACCAACAATATTATATGCACAGTTGTAGCTCCTAAAGGATCCATGAAAACATGAATGAAAAAAGGTGAGGGATGCAATTGCACTACCTCCATAAAAACACCAAGACAATGCCTGCAAAAAATTAGGAAGAGGGTGACATACAAAAACCCGAGCAGCAACATTGAGTTTTGTGAGATACTACAAGCATATATGGGCAAGTCACACTACCCACGTCCTCACAGTAAAGGTATTTCCAATGTTGACCCCTTATTGCAAAATTGCATTGTCTCTTACTGAGCAAAAACCTAGTTTCTGAAATCATCAAACCAAACAAGATATGGGCCATGGACTCACATGAGAGAGGAACCCCAATAATTATTATGATGTCATGATTCCAGCAGAGTCAACATTCCATCGATATGATCCTCGGTCGTCATTTTATGGCTAACTGCAAATTGCCTGCTAGAGATTTTTAGGGACACCTGGTGAATCCCTACTCGAGACATAGGATTCGATCCAGGTAGCACAACCAAGTTCCATGAGATCTTTCAAGTGTGTTTGGGTAGGTCACACTTGGGAACACTATCCACGGCCTCACAACCGATTTTTTCCAATGTTGACCCTTTACTGCAAAAAGGCATGCTCTCTTACTCAGCAAAACCTTATTTTTTGAAATCATCAAACAAGACAAGATACGATCCATTTACCCACATGAGAGAGGCACCCCTAACATTATTTTGATGTCACAATTCCAACGAATTCAATAGTTCGTCGATCAGATCAATGTCATCATTTTATAGCTAGTTGCAACTCGCCTCCTAGAGGATTTTAGGGACATATGGTGAATCCCTTCCTGGGGCATATAATTTGAACTGAGAAGTAGAATTGAGTCAAGCATGCTTGGCCTGGTCTCAAGTGGTGACACTACCGATGGCCTCACAGTAGAAGCATCTCCAATGTTGACCCCTTATTGCAAAATTGCATTGTCTCTTATTGAGTGAAACCCTAGTTTCATAAATCGTCGAACCAGAAAATATCCATGCCATGGAAACATGTGAGAGAGGTAACCCTAGCATTATTATGATGTCACCATTCCAACATAGTCAACGGTTCATTGATTTGATTCACGGTCATCATTTTATGGCTAGTTGTAACTCGCCTCCTAGAGGATTTTAGGGACACATGGTGAATCCTTTCCCGGGGGATAGAATTCAAACTAGGTATCAGAATTGAGTTTCATGAGATCCTTCAAGCATGTTTGGGAAGGTCCCACGTGGTCACGCTACCCATGGCCTCACCATAGAGGCTTTCCAATGTTGATCCCTTATTGC
Organism: Larix kaempferi; assembly: GCA_027924585.1. Classification (NCBI taxonomy): domain Eukaryota; kingdom Viridiplantae; phylum Streptophyta; class Pinopsida; order Pinales; family Pinaceae; genus Larix; species Larix kaempferi. Next base: position 8,160,692 of record BSBM01000397.1, on the reverse strand, counting down.
AAAAAAGGCATTGTCTCTTATTGAGCAAAACCCTAGTTTTTTAAATCATCGAACAAGACAAGACCCAATCCATGGAACCACATGAGAGAGGTACCCCTATAATTATTTCGATGTCACAATTTCAATGGAGTTGATGGTTTGTCATTCCGAGGCACGATCATCATTTTCTGGCTACTTGCAACTCACCTCCTAGAGGCTTTTAGGGACACATGGTGAATCCCTTCCCGGGGCATAGAATTTGAACCAGGAAACAAAACCAAGTTCTATGAGACCCTACAAGTGTTTTTGAGCAATTCCCATGTGGGTAATGCTACCCATGGATTCATGATAGAGTTATTTCCAATGTTAACCCTTTATTGCAAAAAATGCATTGTCTCGATGTGTATAGGTTTTGTTCATGGAGCTTGAGCTTGAGAAGATTTTGTATAGGTTTTGTTAGGTTTTTCATCAACCATGTTCAAGACCTTACAAGACATACTCAATGTGCTAAATCTCCTAATCGAATCCACATATAAATTTGATTCTAAATACACCTTAGAGAGGGCTTGTGTTGTGGTTTGTAGGTGTTGATTAGGGCATTGAAACATGAAAAGAGGTGTTTAAGACCTAAACCCCAAGGTTTTCCCTCTTTTGAGTTTGAAGTCTAGTTTGTTTTCTAGTCATACATCATTTAAATATGATTTTTGAGGTTGTTTTGGGTATCATTTGGGGTCACATACCATAGGGTTTCACTCACAAGACACCAAATTCATCAATTTTCAAGTTCAATGTCATATGCAAAGGGATAAATTCATGAGTTTGACACATTGCTTACTTGTTGGTTATTCACTGTAAAAATCTAAACTTTAAATATTGTTTTGGGTATCCATTAGGTCCATACTCCATATCCTTTCATTTTCCACTTAACCTACCATATTGCTAGTCCAATGTTAGGTCACGTTTAAACTCAACTACTTGAAATTTGGTCCAATTTATTGAGTTTGTCTAAGTGACTTGGCTGAAGAGAAAAGAACACCGCACAGTCAATTAAAATTAACTGCGCAGTAAATGAATAAATCTTTTGCTTCTGAACTTTGACGGAAACCCCAAATTCTTAATCTTGCGGAGTAAGCCTTGCAGAAATTAACTTCGCGAAACTTTACTTCGCAACACTTGAGTTCGCACAATTTGACTTCACTCTAAATTCACTTCACACTTATGCGAAACTCTTAACTTATGCGAAGTTCTTAACTTTGCGAAAGGATAAACTTGCGGACTTCTTGACTTGAAGATACTTTTTACTCCCCGTAACTTCTTGACTTCATAGACTTCTTGACTTCGACAAACCCACTCTTAAGCAAACTTTACATTAAAATATTTCTTGCTAAAACATAACAATCGAAACATTTAAACGAATTTTACATCGAAGTTACTCCGCATTAAAATAGAACTTTTATCACCGTGAAATATATGGAAATCTTGATTTCTTTTTAAGACCGTAAATGTAAACTACATTTACACAAGTAAATATGAAGAAGATGTGCGGCATGCAATAATCAACATTCTTGAGAATGAACACATAAAACTATAGACTTATATATTGCCGCAGTAAAATAAAACAACTTTGTCGCATTACAGAGAGATGAGATTTTAATTGAACTTTCACTTCTCACAGAGCTTGGGCTCTCAAACACATCGCGGACATGTTCAACTTCTCCTTTGTTTCACACATCTCTACCTAATCCTCTATGAGTTATTTCATTTATACACAAACTTGGTTTACCTTCACCTGGAAGCTACTGATATCCATTAAATACTATAATTAATTTCTACCTAAGAAATTTGACTTGCGAAATACAAACGCGGCTAAATAAATACAAGGAAGTGTGCATGAAGCCTACTGACTAGCTGACTGACTGTCTGAAATCTTTGCGATACATCAGACTGAAAAAAACGTCTGACATAGTGACTGACATAGCCGGCGTGAACTAGATGCGCAGTCAGCTCATAATTACATTACTCCATGAATCTTGAGATTAAACTGACTCCATACATGATATCTGGCCTTGTTGTTGTAAGATACATAAGGATTCCAACGAGCCTTTTAAACAGCGTAGGATCTACATTGGATCCATCATCTTCCTTTCTCAATTTCAAACCTGTTATCACTAGTGTTGGAGCTCTCTTGCAATTTAACATCTTAAATATTTTCAATACATCACTTGCATACTTCGAATGAGATATAAATATACCATTTTCAATCTGTTGGACTTCAATGCCCAGAAAATACTTCATAAGCCCCAAATTAGTCATTTCAAATTCACTTTCCATGACTGATCTAAATTCCTCTATGCCAAAATCACCAGTAAATATTAAATCATCTACATATAGACATACAATTAGCTTATTACCTTACTTGTTGATTTTTGTGTATAGCATTAGCTTATTAGCTTATTTTTGTGTACAGCGTTGGCTCAAAACCTGAGAATGAATTGGGTGTACCAGTCTCATATATCTCACGCGGACTTCTTGTCTTTATCGAAGTTGTTGGTGTCGGAATCCGTGAACTACTTGATGGAGTTTGCTGCGCTCTTGGTGTGCTTGTCGGAGTAGCTTGAGCTGCGACTTGAGTTGGAGTACCTTGTGCTAAAACATGTCGTGATGTCCTGGGAGTAGACGGGGCTGCGACATTCTGATTCACATGCGGAGTCTCAACCACATCCTTTGCGATGTCATCATGTTCGACATGTGACACTATTTTAACATTCTTCTCTACGGTTCCATCCCATGCTTCATTTTCTACAAACTGAACATCTTGACTGATGATAACTTTTCTTGCAACAGGGTCATACAACTTGTATGCTTTTGTGTCTTTAGAATACCCAATAAAAATACATTTTTGTCCTTTGTTGTCTAATTTCTTTCTTAGTTGATCTGGAACATGTGCGTATGCTACACAATCAAAAAAATTTAAATGCGAAACACTATGTTTCATACATGTCCAAGCTTCCTGCAGAACCTTGCTCTTCACACTCTTCATCAGACATCGATTCATGATGTATACAGCAGTTGCCACTGCCTCAACCCAGTATTCATTTGACAAATGCATGGCTTCCATCATACTATGCACCATCTCCATAATGGTTATGTTTTTCCTTTCTGCAATACTATTCTGCTTCGATGTATACCTCGCAGTGAATTTCCTGTGTATGCCATGATTTTTGAAAACATTTAAGAAATCATTTGAAGCATACTCACCACCTCTGTCTGTTCTTAAGATCTTGATGTTGTAACCCACTCTGCTTCTCCACAAGTGCCTTGAATTGCTGAAAACATCCAAACGCATCTGATTTATGTTTTACAAAATATGACCACATTTTTCTTGTGAAATCATCAATAAATGTGAGAAGGTAAGTGCATCCTCCCATGAACGGTGTTTGCATCAGTCCACAAATATCAGAGTGCGCAATTTCAAGTGGTGTGCAAGCTCTGTATGACTTTCAGATTGGAAAAGTCTCTCTGTGTTGTTTTTCAAAAATACAGCCTTCGCAAATTATTTCCGGCTTTTCAATCAATGGCAATCCTTTCACCATGTCCTTCATATGCAGTAGCTTCAGCCCACCAAAATTTAGATGTCCAAATCTGAAGTGCCACAACCAGGATTCATCCTTTATTTCTGTTGAAATGCTGCTTTCATTTCGCTATCTTTTTCTTCCTTGTCACAGTGAATGTCTGCTTCTTTGCTTTATGCTTTGAATGCAGATCCAGAATTTTAATTCTGACTTCCATGAACAACTTGAGTTGTTTTTCCTTTTATGATTGGTCTTATCCTCAAAGGAAACAAGTGATTTCTTATCATCTGCACCTCATCTATTAAGCGATTGTTGGGATATAAGTCCTTGATCAGACAATGCTTTCCTGTCATATGAACTCTGTAACCTTTTTCCATCAGCTGTCCAATACTCATCAAATTATGCTTCAAACCTTGAACATAATAAACATCAGGCATAAATTTCTTCTCCCCCTGTTTGGGTAGAATGTCAACAGCACCCTTACCCAAAATAGTGACTTGAATATTATTTCCAAGCGTGACATCAGTTTGAACTGATTTATCTAGACTAGAAAATAGATTTAAATTACCAGTCATATGATTGCTACAGCCTGAGTCTAAATAACATATGTCATTTGGACTTTCTTGGACAACATTGCATTCAAGTGGAGATGCACATGTTAAGAACAATGAGCTGTTCGAAGTGCTTTTGTTTCTTGAATTCGATTGAACTTGATTTCCTTGGTCATACTGCTTATTCCTGCATTCATATGCGAAGTGTCCAAACTTCTTACAGTAATGACATTGAATTTTTTATTTATCATACCTTTGTCCACTTGGCTGACTGGGAATCCGATTCTAACTTCTACCAGTGACATGTGCAGGGTTGCTACTGCGACCTCCTTTGAAAGAACTTCTTCCTCTGCCTCTAGAGTTTGATCTTCCCCTGCCTCTTCCACGGCTTATGGATGACTGTGCTACAAATGCACCTTCTAGTGATGTATCTGAATTGTTGACTCTATGTTCATGATTGAGTAATGAGGCTTGCAATTCATCAATAGTAAATTGGGATAGATCTTTGTTTTCCTCCAGGGTCACAACTAAAGATTCAAATTTCTTTGGAATAACTCTAAGAACTTTTTCAACAACTCTTTGGTCACCTATATTTTCTCCATGAGACTTTATTTGATTAACCAGACCAATAACACGAGTATAGAATGATTCTACTGACTCTGTATCTTTCATCGACAGAGATTCAAAATCTCTTCTAAGAATTTGTAGTTTGGCAGTCTTTTCCTTGTTCAAACCTTGATAAGAAGTTTCCAGTGTGTCCCACACTTCCTTAGCTGACGTCGTTGATGCTACTCTTGGGAGTATGGATTCATGTGTCGCTTGATGTATGTGGAACAATGCCTTTCCATCTTTCTTCCTTTTTTCCCTTAAGACATCCTTCTCAGCTTGTGTGAGATCATTGTATGTTGTCAGATCTTTTGGTTCTACATAGCCATTCTGAACTATTTCCCATACCTATTGACCTCTGAACAAATTTTTCATAGTTAGAGACCAATATTTATAATTTTTACCAAAAAATATTGGAGTTTGCAAATTACCAGAAGTGGAAGCCATTCTTAATCACTTTTCCCTTTTTGTAAATAGAATTTCCTTTCTCTGTAAACCTCGCTCTGATACCAGATCAAGAGAAAAGAACACCGCACAGTCAATTAAATTTAACTACGCAGTAAATGAATAAATCTTTTGCTTCCGAACTTTGACTGAAACCCCACTGGTTATACCTTATAAAAGGTCATTTTCAAAGTTCTTCAATATCATCAAATCATACCCTCTTCATAACCATTACATCTACAACATCCTACTCTTCATTTTAACTCATTTTCATCAAGAAAACTTGACTTATTCAAGGTTATTTATTGTTGGTTTTATCCGTAACTTTATGAGTTAAGACCAATTTGGAAAGAGATTAAGTAATCGTCCACATTATCATCCACTTCACCAAAAGAGATCAAGCATAAGTTAAAATTGAAAGGAGTCTTAAATGTTCTAGCAACAAGTAATCCAACATAAGTTGAACTTGAATTACACATATTTTCCTATTAACATTTTGCTTATATTATGCTTTGAATATTGCATATGTGATAATGTTGGAAGTTGATTGCAAGACCAATGAATGTTTTAAGGGTCCATTTTTAACCCATTCATACAAAAACCCTAGATCTCGTGGAGGATATGTGCTTGATTATGGTAGCTATTGGTAAGGATGCAATTGTTCTTGGTGATGATCCAATTCATCAAAACTTTAAGGCTAATCAATTTTCAAGCTCAACTTCATGTGCAAAGGGATAAATTTATGATTTTGACACATTGTTTAATTGTATGTTATTCACTGTAAAAATATAAGTTTAAAGATTGTTTTTGGTTATCCATTAAGGTGTTCTAGGGATCTTTGCATTGCCCATAAATCCTTGAAGAAATATTCTTGGGTATAAATACTCTTATGCGTATCCCATGAGTTATGTAATCAGAATTAGACCTTAGTTTTCGTCCTTGGTCCATGGCCATGGTGATGCAACCTATACCTAGTCTACAATTGTTTTGAACTAGTGTCGATATTACATTCATAGACTAACTATTTCCCATATAGAGTGTGCATGGTATTTTTATATGTTGTACATGGACCTTGAACCTTATAAGCATATTTTAGGGTCTAAGACATTTGTTTTCATCCTTGGACCACATCACGACCTTGAAATCCATGCCTTGTGTGCAAGGCCCCAAAGTAGTGACCATATCCCTCTTGGTCTCTTTATAGGACTATCGGTGGTTTGGGTATTTTTACATGGGCCGTGATCCCTAGAATCATTTTTAGGTCTAACATATTGGTTTTTATCATTAGACCATAGGCATGGCTTGGACACCCATATTTGTTGTGTAAAACCTCAAAATACTAACTGCATCCCATTCATAAGCTAAGTATGCTCGCTACATGGTATGTCAGGTGTCATGGGCCATTATTTGTGGCCCAGTATACATAGAGAATAATATTTAGAGCCCGATAACTTAGTCTTCATCCTTGGACTATACTTTGGGACCTTAGACAGATCAGGTATAAATCCCTTACAACGGTGTCCATATCCCACTAGTAAGGAAAATATTCCCTTTCTAGGGCCATTAGTGGCTTGATACTTTTGCATGCATGGTCCATGAGCCCTAGAAGCATATATTAGGACCATAGATGCTAGATTTCAATCCCAAACCATTATGAATGCCTCAAGATCTATCCTTATCATGAAAATATTCATTGTCCAATCTAAATCATAGGCCAAATATTTTCTTTATAGGGTCCATGTGGTGTTCAAGGGCCTCATTCATGGCTCATGAGCATTAAAATCATTGTTTAGGGCCTAACATTTTTTTTTAATCCAACCCTATAAAGAGCTCATAAATCCATGTTTGGGGCACAAATTCTCAAAACGGAGTGCATAACCCACACATAGGCCAAAGCTTATCCATGCACAACATGTGAGATAGTCCAAGGACATGTGCATGATATATACAAGCATATTTTAGAGTTCCCATATCCCACTCATAGGAAAAATATTCCCTTTTCCTAAATCACAAGGTAGACTAGGTACATCCACATGGACCATCATCCATAAAACCATCTTTTAGGGAACATGAACCTAGTTTCATCCCTATAGAATACTCAAGGTCCCAAGGACCATTCTTGTTGTGGAAAACCTCTCAATAACACCTGTATATACTCATAGACTAAGAAATACACTTTAAATGAAATGTGAGATGATTTGGAGATCCATCCATGAGTCATGAGTCATAAAAGGGCATATAAGGGCCTATAACCTTAGTTGTCATTCTTGAACCATAACTAACACCATGGTTCCCATTTTTAGTGTGCAAAATTGTGCAAGTGTGTCCATATCCCACCCATAAGAAAAATATTCCCCTTTCTAGGCATATATGGTGGTTAGATACTTTGCTTATGGCCCTATAAGAATATTTTAGGCATTTTTGCTAAACATCATGTCACATGAGGGTAACCCTAGTTTCTCCTTTCAAGAGAAACTAAGAAAAAAAAATAGTTTCTCATATCAGTGAACTAGACCTCACGATCCCTGTAACGTCCCCATCTTGACCCTATTACATTAAAATGTAAATGATGTAATATTGTTATAAAATCATGGTGAGGAGCTCAAGGCCAAGGCCCCGCCATCAATTTATTGATGCATATGGTTTGCATGCTAGCAAGGCACATTGGAAATTCAAACATCATGTAAATATGCATTTTAATAAAATACCCACAACTAGCTATGCAATGCAGCAAGAGATGGGGGCATGATTTTACAAGGAATTGGGAGGGAAATATTCAAACCCTTGGAGCCAATCAATTCAAGCCAAGTGTCAATGAGAGAACCCATCAAACCCTCAACTACCCATGTTGACTTTTGTACCCAATCATTGATTTCTCCCAAGAGTTGGTTGAGGTAGTTAATGCCTTGGGGAATGAGAGGTATGGTTGTCCAAATTCGAGTATGGGAAAGCCACCCTGCATGGGAAATCGTGTTTTGCTTCTTGGGAAAGAAAAGAGCCATGAAATTCCCCCCCAAGCCAATATCCATGATTAGTCTTCCTCCCTCACGAGTTGGGAGATACCTGGGCATTTTCCAGCCATGTTTGATGTGTTTTCCTTCATTCTCCCAACTGAGAAAGGGAGTTTCTGTATTGTATACCAATGGGGAAGAAGGGGAATGGAATTGGGGTTCCATAGGGACCGTTTTTGTTGTTAAATGCTGAGAGAGTTGGGGAGAAGACGTTTTCCTCCCTGTGAATGTTTTTCCCCGTCCCATAATTCGTTTTTGGATGGAAATGATTTGGGGAAAGCCCAAACCCAGGGCCATCCTATTGGTAAACCCATTGCTTTGGCTTGAGCTTGAGTGTAAGCCTCCAGGGTTCAAATGTAGCCTGATAAACCCAGCTGTGGACTGGCTTGGCTTAGAAGAAATGAGTAATTGGTTGTGAATGAGATGGAATGTCCCCTTTTCCTTGTAAGAATCATGCCCAGCTCGGGGGGTGGCAGTTGCGTTGAGAGATTGATGAACACAACAAGCCTATGGTTGGGTGGAACGTTGCAGTGACATAGCTAGTTGTTTGGGACAGTTGCAAAATGGAGATAAGTGTTTTTCAGTCTATGTATTTACTTATGCACTGTATTAATTTGATGACTGTTGATATGTTGTATGCATGAGTAATGTGTGTGGATAGTTTAGATCCGTTGTGCATAATTGATTTGTTTTACATCTACACACAATGATTTATTCATATGATTCTAATGAGTGGGCTGAGTCTTATGAAATGCCCCAGAGATTGCCATCGTGTACCCTTCCTTTGCCTTGGATAGATGGTGGGTATGTTATAATCCCATGGTGGAGTGTTAGGAAACCGTGTCAACCCTTCTCTTTACTTTGTTAGTATATTGTTGTTGGATGCATATGCTTTGTAAGTCATCCTGTGAGTATATTGTATTATCCCACATTGTTAGTATATTGTTGTTGGATGCATATGCTTTGTAAGTCGTCCCATTTGTATATTGTATTATCCCACATTCATGGGGAGTAATATTTTTTTAGCTTAGACTTAGTATATAAGTACGTGTTGAGGCCAATGAAGGCATCCACAAGTTATTTGTATTGATCTTGCTCAAAGGAGGTTTCCCCCTCAAAGTGACCTACGATCAATAAATCCCTTCTGTGTTCTATTATTTATGATATATCGTGCATTTTTATCATTTAATTGTTGGAGGTTCCTCACATATGGTATCATAGCACTTTATTGGGCTCGCTGGGTGGAATTTCTGCCAAATTTTTTTTCGTAGTGGTTTCCAGGTGTTGTGATTATTGCAGCATTTCTTTTTCTTTGCATATTTATTGTTCCTTTCAATTGCAGGTTTGGATATGGGAATAATCCCTATCCACTTAATTGTGGGAAGTACTTAGGCATAGCCCTAAAACTCATTGTGAGGAGTACCATAGGAACCCCAAAGTATTTGTCCCATTGAGAGGACCCGCCAGCAAAAAGGGCACCAGCCCCTACTTGATTGACTAGTTCCCACCTGTGAGGTAAACCAAGAGTTGTCATTTTTGGCAAAGCGGTTATCATTTTTACCTAAGACGTGGAGTGAGGGGTACTTCCCCAATACACAAATCGTTAGACAACATTGGTAGTCGAGTGAATCCCCTGAACCTTTAGGAAGACGAGTATATCTAGGGTCCATATCTATTGACAACTTATAAATAGCATATTTCATCTGTCCAGGGCCATTGTAGATCAATTCCAAATTTTCCTTTACTAAAGAAGTTTCTTTTTTTGTTTTTCTACCCATTCAAAAAAAAAATCTTGCTTATGGTTGTCATCCGCGCAGGAGCAAAAAACATGGAGGAAGAACTTGCATCCCTCAAAACCAAACTCTAAGATCTGGATGAAAAATTTCTCAGCCTCCATCTTCAGCATTCAATCATGAACAATAGACGACAACTAGAGTCTTCTGCAGACACTGGGTTCTCTTCTTCCAACAATTTTAGTGGGCCGAAGCTTGATTTTCCTCGCTTTAATGGCGATGATCTGATTGGATGGATATACTGGGTAGAACAATATTTCATTATGCATAATACTTCTGATGTCAACAAATCTCCACTTGCATCCTTTCATTTGGAACATGAATCCCTTCAATGGTACCGTTGGTACATCAAGGCTCATGAAAAGCCAAAATGGACATATTTTTTCCAACTCCTTTTGCAATGATTTGGTCCTAGTGCTTTTGATTACTTCACAGAGCACTCACTAAACTTCACCAAATTGGCACTGTGAGAGAGTATCAAACAGAATTTGAGAAACTGACCAATCACACAGAAGGATTTCCTGATGAAATCTACAGGAGTTGTTTTATTAGTGGTTTGAAGGATGCAATCCAATCTGAGTTTAAAATGTTCTGTCCCACCACAATGATGGAAGCCCTAAGGTTGGCTAAGTTGGCAGAGGACAAGATCACATCCCAAAAGCGCTCCAAATCCATTTTTTTTCCATTCAGAAATATGGTTTCCCAATGGCCTCCCATCACGCCAGCTCCTAGAGAAACTCCTATCAAGCATTTGTCTAAAGAAGAGATGCGGGCACGTAGAGAAAAAGGGATTTGTTATAATGGTGATGAGAAATTCACTCGGGAACATAGATTTGTTGAGAAAAAGCTCTATCTCTTGGATGTGGATTCTCCACTTGCAACTGAAATTGGTGAAGAAGCTCCAGATACAATAGATGATCAAGTCGACATTCAGCAACTTCCTGTTGACCCTCCTTCTCAGGACGACCAGCCAGAGATATCTATCCATGATTTAGACGGATTCGCCAACCCAAAAACAATGCAGGTGAAGGCTTACTTCAAGAAACTCCCTCTTACAATACTCATTGATTATGGTAGCACTCATAACTTCATTGAACCTCGAATCACCAAACAAGTTGATTGTTTTGTCCATCCTTGCTCCAACTTTGAAGTCATGATTTCCAATGGGAGCACCTTACCTTGCAAAGGGAAGTGTCGGAATGTGTGTATCTCTATTGGATATTATAACCTACACTCCGACATGTTTTCCTTTCCCTTAGGCAGATGTGATGTGGTTTTGGGTGCTCAATGGTTACGCACACTTGGCCCCATCTTATGGTATTTTGCTAAACTTTGGATGCAGTTTTCATTCAATGGGAAAAAAAGCACATTGATGGGATTACAACCAGGGCCTCTCAGCATCATCAATTCACATCACATGGAAAATATCCTTAAGAAGAATTCGCATGGTGTCATTGCTCAGCTCCATTCCATTTAAATGCACCCATCAGCCGTCTCCACTACTCCTTTGTATCTACAACAAATTTTGGATATATATGCATGTGTCTTTGCTGAACTAGTGGGATTGAGACCTTCAAGACTAGAGGACCATCATATTCAGATCCCTCCTGGAATTGTTCCTCCCAACATCAGGCCCTATCGCTACCCATTTCACCAAAAAAAAGATATTGAGATGCTCGTTCGGGACTTACTGAAGCAAGGTACTATTCGCCCTAGTACGAGTTCCTTTTCTTCACCATTTCTTCTTGTCCAAAAAAAAGATGGGTCATGGCGCCTCTGCATTGACTTTCAAGCACTTAATCACCTCACAATCAAGGATAAGTTTCCAATTCATGTTGTTGATGAGATTTATGGTGCTCATTTTGTCTCCAAGTTGGATCTTCGTTCTGGGTATCATTAAATTCGGGTCCATGAGGATGATATCCCTAAAAAAAAAATTTGCACACATGTTGGCCACTATGAGTTTGTGTTCATGCCCTTTGGCCTCAGTAATGCTCCTTCCACATTCCAGGCATTGATGAATAAAATATTCCGGCACTACTTGCGGAAATTCATTATGGTCTTCTTTGATGATATCCTCATCTATAGTAAAACATGGGCTGAGCATATCTAGCATCTGGATCTTGTACTGCAACTTTTCTCTCATCATCATATCCATGCCAAGCAGTCTAAATTTTTTTTTGAACAGTAGGAATTAGAGTATCTCGGGCATATTATTTCAGCACAAGGGGTTCGCGTGGATCCTTCCAAAATAGATGCCATGAAAAATTGGCCACATCCTCAGACACTCAAGAGCCTTCGTGGTTTTTTGGGATAGACTGGCTACTACCACAAGTTTTTCAAGGATTATGGGAAGATTGCAGCTCCATTAACTGCTCTATTGAAAAATGATGCTTTTACATGGAAACGTGCTACTGGGTGTGCATTTGACAAACTGAAACAAGCTATGTGTACTACACTTGTTCTAGCTATGCCTGAATTTTCCAAGCCCTTCACTATTGAGAGTGATACTTGGGACAATGGACTTGGTGTTGTTCTCCTTCAAGATGAACATCCCATTGCGTTCACTAGCAAATCCCTTCCCGGTAAGAATTTAGTCGCCTCTACATATGATAAGGACATGATGGCTATTTTGCATGCAGTACAGAAGTGGCAGCCATACCTATTAGGGAATCATTTATGCATCAAGACTGATCACCAGAGTCTGAAATATTTCATGGAACAACGGGTCTCCTCCCCAGCACAACAGAAATGGGTTAGAAAACTCATGGGTTATGACTATGAGATCACTTACAAGAAGGGTAAGGACAATCTTGTGGTGGATGCTCTTTCTCGCACATTTGATGCCCAAGTTTCTCTTTCATATATTTCTATGCATGTTCCAAATTGGTTGCAATCTATTCAGCAGGGATATGTCAATGAATCCTCATTATCTCAAATCATCCAACAATTTCCCAACAACCCTTCTGTTGTACCGCATTACTCTTGGGATGGTGCTTCCCTGAGATACAAGGGTCGTCTGGTGCTTCCCCAGAGCACAGATCTTCAACAAGTTGTCTTCTATGAACTCCATGCTTCTTTATCAGCAGGGCACTCTAGGTTCCTCAAAACGTATGAGCGGGCACAACGTAGCTTATTTTGGAAGGGAATGAAAAGTACAATTCAACAGATGGTGGTTGAATGTGATACCTTCCAGTGCAACAAGGGTGAAACGACACTCCTTCCGGGATTGCTTGAACCCTTTCCCATCCCTACACGTATTTGGATAGATATTTCTATGGATTTCATTGAAGGGATCCCTAAATCTGGAGGGAAGACAATGATTTTGGTTTTGGTTGATCGCCTCTCCAAATATAGTCATTTTTGTGCCCTCAGCCATCCCTGTACCGCCTACTCAGTCACACAGATTTTCCTGGACCAAATCTTTCGTCTTCATGGAATCCCTTCTTCCATTGTCTCATTTCACGATGCAACTTTCACCACTCATTTTTGGACAGAACTATTTCTCCACACTGGCACCAAACTGAAGATGAGTTCAGGGTATCACCCACAAACAGATGGTTAGACTGAAATTATCAACAAATGTTTGGAAACTTATCTTCGTTGCTTCACCTCCAAACAACAACATCAGTGGGAAAAGTGGCTCCCTCTCGCTGAATGGTGGTACAATACCTCCTACCACACTGCATCTAAAATGAATCCATATGAAGCAGTCTGTGGTCAGGTACCGCCAGTGCTTCTTCCATACACCCCCAACAGTTCACCAGTTCAGGAAGTTGACACGGTTCTTCGAACCCACGATCAGATTCTTCGCATTTTGCAGGAAAATATTCACATGGAAAGAAATCGAATGAAACAACAAGCCGATCAGCACCGTTTTGAGTGCACTTTTCAAGCATGTGGTATGGTTTTTCTTCGTCTACAGCCTTACAAGAAATCCTCCCTGAAAATCAAAGGGTGTCATAAGCTCGCTCCAAAGTTCTATGGGCCATATAAGGTTCTTCAGAAGATTGGTTTTATTGCTTATAAATTGGAACTTCCTCATTCTTCCTACATTCATCCAGTATTTCATGTCTCTTGTCAAAAGAAATTTCTTGGCACCAACATCAGAGCACAGACTTTTTTACCATAACTGAATAATGAAGGATCCATCATTTTGGAGCCGGAGGCCATTTTCAATAGGCGCACTCGTCATCTTCACTCTCAATCCATCACAGAGGTATTAATTCGGTGGTACGAAATGCAACCAGAGGATGCTACATGGGAACCACTCCTTCAGATTCAACAACAATTTCCACATCTAAAGCTTTGAGGATAAATCTTTTTCTAAGGGGGAGGGGATGTTAGGAACCCATGTCAACCATTCTCTTTACATTGTTAGTATATTGTTGTTGGATTCCTATGCTTTGTAAGTCGTCCCATGAGAATATTGTATTATCCCACATTGTTAGTATATTTTTGTTGGACACATATGCTTTGTAAGTTGTCCCGTGAGTATATTGTTTTATCCCACATTCATGGGGAGTAATAGATGTTTAGCTTAGACTTAGTATATAAGTACGTGTTGAGGCCAATGAAGGCATCCACGAGTTATTTGTGTTGAGCTTACTCAAAGGATTTCCCCCCCTTGAAGTGGTCGGCGATCAATAAATCCCTTATGTGTTATGTTATTTCTAAGATATCGTGAATTTGTATCATTTAATTGTTGGAGGTTCCTCACATTAAGGGGTTTTAATACTTGACCCAATCATGCAAAAAGTGCATAGTCACTTACTGAGAAAAACCCTAGTTCCTGGTATCAAAGAACAAGATGAGCATCAATAAATGGAACCATAGGATAGAGGTACCCCTATCTAGAATTCATTGTCACGGAACCAATGGAGTTGACATCCACGACCATCATTTTATGGCGAGTTGCAGGTATCCTCCTAAATCCTTTCAGGGACACTTGGTGATTCTATCACTAGGGAATAAAAAATAAATCGAGCATCAGAATTGAGTTCTGTAATCTCATGCATGTGTGTTTGGACATGCTCAACATGGGCACACCACCCACGATCCCATAGTCGATGGGTTTCGGTACTTGACCCATTCATGCAAAAAGTGCATAGTCACTTATTGATCAAAACCCTAGTTCTTGAGAAAAATGAACAATATGAGCACCAGGTGATGGACCCATGGGAGAGAGCTTCCCCTAGGTGGAATGTGTTATCATGGACCCAATGAATTTTACAATTCGTCAATCCACGACACGGTCATCATTTTATGGTGAGTTGTAGGTTGCCTCCTAAATCCTTTCAAGGACACCTGGTGATTATGTCACTGGGGAATAAAAATTGAACTGGGCATCAAAATTTAGTTATGTAATCTCATGCATGTGTGTTTGGCCATTCTTGACATGGGAACACCACCCTTGGTGCCAAGGTGGAGGGGTTTCAATAGTACTTGACCCATTCAAGCAAAAAGTGCATAGCCACTTACTGAGTAAAACCTTATTTATCGAGATCAATGAAAAAGACAAGCATCGGGAAATGGAACCATAGGAGAGAGGTTCCCCTATATGGAATTGATTGTCATGGGCCCAATGGATTTGACGGTTCATTGATCCAAGCCACAGTCATCATTTTATGGTGTGTTGCATGTCACCTCCTAAATCCTTTCAAGGACACTTTATGATTATGTCACTAGGGCATAAAAACTGAACTGTGCATCATAATTGAGTTCGATAAGCTCATGCATGTGTGTTTTTCCATTCTCGACATGGGAACACCATCCAAATCCCCAAGGTGGAGGGGTTTCAGTACTTGACCTGATCATACAAAAAGTGCATAGTCACTTACTGAGAAAAAACCTAGTTCTTAAGATCAATGAACAATATGAGGACTGTGCAATGGACCCATGGGAGAGAGTTTACCCTAGATTGAATGCATTGTCACGTACCCAACGGAGTCAACAGTTCATCGATATGAGCCTGGTCATCATTTTATGGTGAGTTGCACGCTGCCTCCTAAATCCTTTCAGGGACCCTTGGTGATTCTGTCACTAGGGAATAAAAACTGAACCAGGAATTAGAATTGAGTTTTGTAATATCCTACATGTGTGTTTGGCCATGCTCAACATGGGAACACCACCCATGAATCCAAGGTCAATGGGTTTCATTACTTGACTCATTCATATGAAAAATGTATAGTCACTAACTAAGAAAAACGATATTTCTCATGATCAATGAACAAGAAGAGCATTGGTTGATGGACCTATGAGAGAGATAGGTTCCCCTAGACGGAATTCATTTTCACAGACCCAATGAATTCAATGGTTCATCGATCCAAGCCACAATCACCATTTTATGGTGAGTTGTAGGTCGCCTCCTGAGGCCTTTCAAGGACACTTGGTGATTCTATCATTAGGGCATAAAATATTAACCAAGCATCAAAATTGAGTTATGTAAGCTCTTGTATGTGTGTTTGGCCATGCTCGGCATGGACACACCACCCATGGTCCCAAGGTCGATGGGTTTCAATACTTGATCCAATCATGCCCAAAGTGCATAGTCTCTTAGGGATCTATTAGAAGATTTCAAGGATGGGATAGCATAAATCATGCTTCAAGAAACCATTGTGTACATGCCATAAGTTGTTTTAGGTTATTTATATGTTTTTTCTAATATCAGTTTCTAAGAGTAGTAGTATGACTACACGTAGTAGTATGACTACGCCCAATCTCAAATATGAGAGTAATTGGAAATCCCATGAGAATAAATTAGGGTAAGAAGGACATGAGAAACATCAGGTTCTTGAATTTTTGGAAGCTTTCCCCCTATGTTTCCATTTTTCCTGATCGTTTTTCACAACATAGTGACAATTCATAGCCATAAGTGGTGTTCCTATTGGTTTAGGCATAGGTAAAAGCGACAAATACAACATCTCAGTGAACTCAAGAACTAATGCATTGTTGTTGCACTTGATGCAACCAAATTAGAAAAAGCATGGAAGCGATTTGACCACCTTGACCACTAAAATAACGTATTAGTCAAATATGGTGTGAAAGTGATAATTACATGTCAATGAACATTTATATTCCTCCATATGAATATAAGTGCACCCCCTTACACTAGTTATGGGCTCAATAATGTATTGTTCTACTATGTTTTAATACTAATATGGTAAAGTATAATATTCTTGCACTAAGGTGTCTCAATGTGTTTTTCCTCTTTCAACTCATAAATTCAATACCACTACAATTGATCCATGCATCAATATGATGATTGTAAGAAAAGATCAAACATGAAATTTGTGTTGCAAATTCCTTTATATGGCCATGCACACATTATCATTTCAAGATTCTCATTGCAAATCTCAAAATGTTCTTATCTAGACCTAAGTTTTATGAACTAGGGTTTTCATTATTGGATTTGGTCTATAACATAGGTATAGTTCCTATCATACAATAATTGTCTAGATCAATTGCAAACTACTAGTAACTACTAACAAGGAAAATCAATATTATTCTTATGGGGTGGCTATATGATTGTTGAGGAAATTCCATATATGAATGTGCATTTACTTCATATTGAATGTGAAGAATTTGAAACCCTATGAGCCACAAGAATTGACGATTCAAATGTGGGGAAATTCTTGTCAAAGAGGACTTGCCATTGGAATATTAGGTAGACATGTTTGAGCCCTAACTTTATGAGTTAAGACCGATTTGTAAAGAGGTTAAGTAGTGAAGTACATGCACATAAACACATCTTATCATAAGCTGGTACAATTCTTCAATCTCTCCAAAACTATAGCTAGGGAAAATTGAGAAAACCCTAGCCATCAACAGAGACCTTTACCGAAGATATCAACTCACTAATGGGATCAATAACTTTGTTTAAATGAGTGCATGGTACAAAATATTTGATCAAAGTAATTTCTAGACAACATTTAGTGTTATTTGCCATGCATCTATGGCTCCCAATGATGGAACATGGACATGAACATAATAGAAGATCCCCATACCATGTTTTTCAAATAATTTTTTTCCTGTGATTTAATTGGATTGAAGCTTTATAAATAAAGTTTAAATAAATAAAAATACTATGTCGTTGTTGCAAAGGAAAAAGAAAATATGGTTGCTGCAACAATAAACCATGCATTGAGTTCATGAGAGTGTGTCGAGGACACAATATTTGAGTACTCATTTTAATACACTAAAACATGAAAATGCATCGAAACAACTTTGTCTGTGTATATCTGCACCTAAAAATTAACATAAAAATCCATGTACTTCGATATAGACGAAACAATATTTGATGCAATTCTATCTCTTTTGCATAAATACCTGATCTCATTCAAGTAGGCCATCTAAATACTCTATGTTTCTAATTGTCTCCATCAATCTCTCATGCTCTGCATGAGGTAGGAAGTAGTGTACCTTGTTCGAGCTCTTTCTAGACATTGTTTGTAGTTTGATGTTTGTACCAATGATCAAGTTTGTAAAGTGATACACCATTGAACCTGGTCTATAATCCACAAATACATACCCACTAATCTTTTTTTACTTTCTATATAGTGTAATATATTCACCCTTAACCACGACCACGCCAATGGGAAATTGAATGCCTTCACCAACAGTTAATGATGTGTTGAGGGTTTGCTTCCCTTGGATGCATCGTGCCAACCAATACTCTGTGCCTCATTCATTGTATATAGAGGAAACGAATACTTAGATTCCTACAAAAAAGAATTGTACGGTCAAATTCAAATGTGTAGGGATTTGATAACATGGTTAAATCAAAAAACAAGAAGGGATCCAAAATACGATTACCGAAATATCTACCTGGATGTACAAGATCAAAGATATGATCATAGTTAGCCAAAATAAATGATTGGCCCTCCTCTAACTAGTTTGTTTCAACAATTGCACATGGTCTAATGCAAGTGATGCATGATTACATTCCTCAACCCAATCCATTGATTCACAATCATCCCATTTGTTAGTGTTACAGGGGCCACAAAAGCAAGAAGGTTTTGCATCCATATTTCAAATAAAGGGTTGTTTGAGCTTTGAACAGAATGGCATCCACGTGTTCCTTGTATTGTTTTGAAACTATATGAACACGATCAATATATATATATATATATATATATATATCACTTGCCATAAATTTATTACCATATGTCTTGTCCCTACTGATATTCATTGTTCATTGGTTTAATTTGACATTATTGCAAATCACCATTGAACTATGGATTTTGCATCTCGAATGTGAGGGTTTTTCATAAACCTCATCTCCTCCCTTCGTATGGTAGTTTTGATGCATGCACTAGCCCCATTGTGATCGCATTTCTCATTCCTAGTCTCAAAATAGTTCCAACTATGTGGCACATCTTATGTCTTATGCAAAATACTCAACCACTGGAATACATAAGCATTTGTTATCTATCCCGCACAACCATCTAACCATATCCAATGTTGATCCATCTGTATATCTCTAATATTCATCTTATCATAGAAATTTGAAAGCAATGTTACACATAATGTAGGCCAAGGCACATATCATCATTGATGTATAAGTTTGTCTCCTTCAGTATTATCCTCTTTCCATTGCTGCTCTCTGGCCTATGCCTATATGTGATATGTACCATTATGCTAACTTGGTCTGGATGGTAATATTGACTTTGAATCCCATTATGTGGCTAAAGGGTGTAGTTCTGAGCAAAATCCCCAATCAACAATATGGTGCCAAGGGAAAATGTGTCTGTACATTTTCTATAGTGTTCATCCTTCCATCACGCTACATGCATATGTTGAAGATACTGCTCAATTTTTTGGTAAAATTCCTAAATGAAATCGCATATTTGTACCTGGTGCCACGAAAACAAGGGCATTATTACAATGTGACCTTTAATATATATATATATATATATATATATATATATATATATATAGAGAGAGAGAGAGAGAGAGAGAGAGAGAGAGAGAAATTGAATTTACAATCTGAAAGTATGCAATCTTCACTTACATATGACTTCACCAATGCAATCTTTTTGCTTTCATTTACACTGTTTACTTGATATGTTATATATTTGAAGCTCTGCATTTCTACAGTCATCCTCTCAACTTCGTGCTCCCAATTCACTTTAATGAATGTAACGTCTCAATCATGAAAATCCACTACACCTGGAACATGTCCCATATAGACATGATTTTTTATAATATTTATGTCCTTCATGCCTTGGACACATGATGCTATGGATAAATTCTCTCGATGGAGCCCATACTTAAACCACCCCCTCTTATTTTTGTGAGGTCGCCTTTCAACCATCGATCTCCATCACCGCAGATCTACTCCGTTCATTGGTGTCCTCATGTAACTTTGAGCGGATTTTTACATTTTTCCCTCATTTGCAGAGCCGAAACTCAAGGATTTTAATTCTTTCCATCCTAACCCAAAACATAAACATGCAGGGATCTATTTAGTGTTCCTCTTGGTCATATGACTTAGACCCCTAACACCTTACTCATTAATTTCAAGGATCTAAACCCTGCCAACCCTTCAAACCAAAACTGGTGTTAACAATAGGCTCCAATTGGGGATGCTATCCTCCCTGTGAGGTAGAAAAGAACCCCACAGACCCAGTGCCTGATCCATTGGGCTACTCTCAAAAACTACGAACCACTGTTTTTTGCTTTTTATGTGTATAAAAATAAAAACAAAGGAAATGGCTACCCTCCAGATCTCAGGGCCATCTCTTCGGGTTTCCAATCTCTTGGTTCGCTAGCTGTACTGATAAAATGCAAAGAAATATATACATATATGGTATAAAAGTTACCTGTTATCCTCAGTACAGGTAATGCTTCTGAAACCTCCCATTTAATAGGCCACTTCCCAGCTGAGACCCATCCTGATGCTCCAAAATGAATGAATTTTCACCCCTATACGCTGCAATGATGTAAGGACCTACCCACATATGATCAAGCTTCCCATGTTTTTCTTCTCAAGGAGCATCCCACTTTAAGACCAAATCATCAATCTGGAATTTTTCTTCCTTAACCTTCCTATCAAAAGTATTTTTCACCTTCTCCTGATGTATTTGTACTTTGTCATAGGATTTGTCTCTCATCTCATTCAGTTCTATTATCTGATTTATCCTTCTCTGCATATGATTTGGTTCCTCTTCATGCCCCTGCAACAGCTTCATGACTAGCAATCCTAAAGATGTTGGAAAAACAACTTCAACTCCATATACTAACTGGAATGGTGACATTCCAATTGCCCTTTTTGTGCTAATCTTTTCAGCCCACAAAGCATATTTCAGCTTTGTATGCCAAGCTCTTTTGTTCTCTTCTAACAATTTCTTAATTATTCTTACCAATATTTTGTTGGAAGATTCATCCAATCCATTCCCTTGTGGATAGTAGGAAGTAGAATGGTTCAGGTTGATATGGTATTTGTGGCAGAAACTTATCATCTTCTTAGACTTGAAAGCAGTTGCATTATCTGTCACAATCCTCCTGGGACATCCAAACCTAGACAAAATGTTATTCTCTAGAAAATCCATGATCACATCATCAGTTGATCTCCTTGTGGGTATAGCCTCAATCCATTTTGTGAAATAATTTGTGGCTGTCAGAATCCATTTGTGTTGACCTGAAGAATTTGGGTTGATTTCCCCAATCAAGTATAACCCCCACTGTTGGAAGGGTGCCTCTACTGAAATTGGGTTAAGAGGAAGTGAAACCAATTTCCTCTTTCCATCAAAGATCTGACACTGATGGCATGTGGTAGTTGTTGGCAGGTGGTTAGGATGGGTCATTATCGCAGCACCACGAGTGTTGCGATACCGCGAAAGACGGAAAGTTGAGCGCAGATGATGATATTCTATGTAATTTTTGGTCAATTGTACCGCAGTATGCGGGTTTTTGGGTCATTTGCTCGAAGTGTCAGATAGGAAATTGTTAGTAAGTGGACAAGCAATGTAAAGGTGAAAGCCTATAAATAGTCATAGATTTGTAAGTGTTGAGGCATCTTGGATTATGTATCTTAGATCTAGAGATATCTGTGAGGTCTATATTTTGTGGAGTATGAGTTGAAGATTGAACATTTTGTATCTAGGTTTTTGCAGAGTTAATATGATGTGACAGAGCTGTTTTGCAGAATCCCTGTGTTTCTTCTATTCATATATGGTAATGCATGTTGCGATATGAATATATGAATGATGCGATGTTTCCTTGCTGCAATTAATGCTTTACTATTATATCTGTTGTGGCTATGAATGGTTTTGTTGAATGATGCTATGAATGTAAATGATGTCCGAGTTAAATGCATAGATCTATTTCTGAAATGTTGTAATAAGTTAAGTAATTGAGCCGCAAACATCCTCCTTCATTCGGCGGAAATATGGTTCTGTAAACTCTCCCTTGAACATCTCGGGTGAGACCTCATCTACTCTGCAGGTATTGTTGGATGGGGTAAAACCTGTCTGGGCCAGTGCTCAGGGAGATCGTGGTGGTTTGGGTGTCGATAGCGCTGGGAACCCCTGTCGACTGGGTTTGTGTCAACAAATGGTTCCGTTACCGGGACTATAGTGCGAAGTGAAAGGAGGATATGTTGTGGCATCCGACACAATCGGAGATACAAAACTGGTTTGATCAGGAGTTGCAGGAATTTGCTGAAGAAGAAAGTCGGAACTCTCGACTGGCGGTAGATCAATGGGTGGAAAGATATATTGACGATGGTCAGCATGAATATTTTTTCTGTGAATTCCCAGTCATCTTGTTCGAGTGGTTGGAAAAGTTGACCTTTCAAAAGAGGAACTTCCAAGGCGATGAACCAACGACCTAGACTCCAGAGATGATCCAGTAGCTACAGGAAGTCGATAACAAAGCATCATGGGCTGTCTAAGTTTGGCTTGATAGCATATTGGAAGGCTATATCACTGAATTTGCAGTTGATACGAATAAATCCTATAGTGAAGCTGAAAGATATTTCTTCTGTGGACCCCAGGGAAGGTTTCTGTTGTCACTACAGTTGTCTATTAAGATGCTCATTTGTGAGAAGGGCATATTGAAGATGCATCTTGATCAGTAGAAAGCATGGTGGGCGGAGGCCGTGGGTACCGTGACAGCAGGGGGCGGTACATGGAATGATAAGGGGTAGATGGGTGCAGGTCATGACGAGACTGTGAGTGAAGTCAAGGAAGAGGGTGGTCTTACAAGGAGAGGAGCAAGGTTTCGACAGGAAAAGAGGCAGAGGACAGGAGAAGGTCCTGCTGCGATCAAACCGTAAGGCTGCGAAGGAAGACCACACATGATGAAGCGACCTCACAGTCCGAACAAGGACAACAGGCTATGCCCAGGATAGAGGCAGGACCAAACCCCAGCGGCAACGTACCCACACCTCCGATCACTATCTCTCAACCAATAATAAATACAACTACAACACCACCGTGCCCATCAAGTCAACAGAATTTAATTGCTAGTATCTCAACGACTGGAGGAAGGAAGCCCAGGATGGGGAGAGGATACTAAGTTACCGTTGTTCCACAAAAATGGAACAGATAATCCTGAGCAGTACTGGTTTTTATGTGAAGCAGTATGGACCGTAAAACAGATTACTGATGATGATGCTAAGAAAGGACAATTGGCGACAACCCTTTCGGGTCGCGCATTAGACTAGTTCATGAAGTTTGTGCAGGTTCCTACAGGCACTCCAGAGAAGACATTGGATGAAGTTCGAGTTGGATTAATCGCGGAGTTCAAAAAACCCAAATCTCAAGCACAGTATATTACAGAGTTAAAAGAAATTAAGCAGTACCCCAATGAAACTGTGTGGGATTTTGACCAGCGATTCAAAACATTGATGGCAAGAGTCAATTTCGACATGAGCACTGTCCAGCACAAAGAATGGTTCATCGCGGCATTGCTCCCACACATTCGATTTCCACTGATGCAATAGAACATTACAATTCCCAGTGAAGCCTTGGAAATCACAATGCGGTTAGAAGCGTCGCCAATCGGGGAAAACGCAGTTGGGATGTCGCAGATTCAAACACAGCTGGCTAACCTGACCATACAGCTGCAAGATCTTAAGAAGGGTAAGGAACAACATGAAGAAGTATGGTGTACGCGATGTCGAGAAGAAGGGCATACCAAGGATAATTGCCCAGATTTCCGCAATTATCTAGTTTCAAGAGCACCGAATCCATTGAGTGGCGGTGGCATGCCGTGGTGTCGCGTCTATCAGGTATATGGGCACCGCCATGACGAATGTCAATACATGTAGAAAATGGTCACAAAACTGATGAATCTATATTGTACATTCTGCAAATCGGTGGGACATGAAGACAAAGATTGTCGTGCATATGGGTTGCTTCAGGAGAGAACGTATGATGCATTCTATGTGAAGGATGACCAGCATGTCGTACAACAACCGCAACTACAGCCACAGGTAGCCCAGCCGCTACCTCAACCGCAGGTGCAGTTTGTACCGCAGTAGCAACCACAACAGTTTATGCCGCAATATGCTCCGATGCAAATGGCTCCATAGCAGCCACAGTATGTTCAACAACCCCAATATGTGCAACAAGGGCAAGGCATGCAACCAAATCCTATGCAACAACAGTTCAATCAACCACAGTACCAGTAGTAGGGTGGATTCCATGGAGGATTATGGGGCAGACGCAATGGAGGATTTGGTCGCGAAGGAGGACAAGGAGGTCACGGACCTGTTCAGTGCTATCACTGCGCGGTATGGGGACACTACCAGCGAGATTTCCCACTGTTGCAGACGCAGTGTACATTTTGTTTTGTTACAGATCATACAGTAGAAAACTGCCCGCAGTTGATTGCATGATGGCAAGCAGGGAATGTTCCACAGTTGCAGAATCATAATCAAGCGCAGCAGCTCGTACAGAATCAAGTGCAGCAACCGGCACAGAACCATAACCAATGTCCAAATCAGAATGCTAACCAGAACGTAAACCAACCAGGGAATCTGCCGCCAAACCAGAATCAGGGTGCGAGTGTTGCGACAATTTCTGCGGAGCCCAGGCCACAAGATGCGGCTGTTGCAGTTATCACTCATGGAGGTGCAACGACCGGAGGGGATAGCTCACACCCGCTCATTCGATTGGAAGGGTAGAAGAAGGTGTCTTTTGACATAGAGTCCGAGTGCGATGCATTCTTTCAGGCACGTCGTGTGATGGACCAAGATCGCGGTAAGGCTATTATTTGCAACATGCCCCCTGTCTTTGATGCTACTTCAGAGGCAGGTCCGTCGATGCAGTCTGGAACCTTGCTGAAATTTTTTGAGACCTGTTTATTGTTGGAAAGGGATCCCACTGCTCTTGCCACTAGTACAAAATGAGAGATAAGTGACCAGGAAACCAAAAAATTTGGTCACCATAGTTTTTTCAAGGGATAAATGACCAAAATTGAGAAATGTTAAGTGAGCTAACTAAAAATGACCAAGACAAATGACCAATTTGGTCACGGGATAAGAACTAAACTAAAAATGACTAAGATAAATAACCAATTTGGTCAAGGGATCAGAACTAAACTAAAAATGACCACATAACAATTGGTCATTTATTTGGTCATTTTTAGTTGTATCACTCCGACAATGAAAATTAATTACAATTTTGACAATGAATTTGTACAATTTACTAAATTTTAACACTTCAGATGGATGGGTCTCTGAATCCATCTGCAGTGTTAAAAAAGGGGGTCTCTGAATCCATTTGCAGTGTTAAAATTTAGTAAATTGTAACATTGTAGATGGATATAGAGACACGAGCTAGTGTCGAAACATGACGTCAAAGGCGAACCTACTGAATTTTTTTGCAAGATTGTTTCATCTATATTGTCACATCCATTTTGATGTGCTTATCATGTCCATATCTTATTTCACCATTTTTTCTTTCGTATTATCCCTTCGACAGATCGACCAAGTTGCATCATGTGTATCATCATAGTGTGGTTGAGTCGAGTCTTGGATATTTGTTGTCTTTCCCTCTCAGCATTTCCATGTCATAAAGTTGGTGTCATTGTGTTTGGCTCATCATTCTGGACACGTTCATATTTTGTTTGAACAAAACCATCGTCATTTTACCCTCTCGGCAGTCTGTTAAAGTTCGGTAAGTTCATGTATTTTGCGTCTTGTTAGCTAAATATTGTCAATTTTACAACATCAATTAATTCTCCATATGCATCCATTCATCATGGTTCTCTTCACGCCTAAGTTTGGAAAGTTATAAAGTTTCCCTCAGGTCTCTCCCCTGCAAAAAATCGCCAATATCCTCCATTTTGAAAAGAAAAAAATTCCTCCATTTTTTAAAATTCTTTTTAAAAAACAGTTACCATGATTCTAATATTTTCTCAAATTGACATTGAATAAATAAATTGTTAATTGTGTAAAATAAAACTCTAATGTCTTAACTTAACTCTAAGGTCTTAACTTGTGCAATGGCAATGTTATTTATTTATTTTCTTTACATTTAAATTTTATTTTTATTATTAAATTTTTAATTTTATATTATATAAATAAACAACAAATAAATATTATATATATTATATTATATAAATAAATAACAAAAAAATAACACTAACTAACTATTATGTATTATATATATTAAAAATAAATATATTATTTTATATAATATTTAAAAAACAAACCATACATAAAACACTAAACAAAGCAAACACCTCGAGTCCAAAGTATCCTTACATCGTAACCTTGTGGGCAGACCTCTAACTAATTTTTGGCGTTAATTTTTGGTGATTTAGAATATGCCCGCTCTTCTTTGACAGAAATGCGTTCATTAAGAAACCTCAGAATTTGGGAGCGAAATTTATTTTTGGCACTAATTTTTGGTGATTTAGAATATGCCCTCTTTTCTTTGACATGCGTTCATTAGGAAACCTCAAAATTTGGGAGCGATTTAGAAAATGCCCCCTTTTCTTTTTTGTTTGTTACCCTTTCTTATTACTTTGCAACCTACGCTTCTTATGCTACTTGATCAATTGAATCTGCTAGGTATAAAATAGAAATTGGTTGGGATGTTGCCTTTGACTCTGCCATTGATGCTTAAACTGGTGCTTTGAGCTCTCAACCTATGGAACTGAGCCGTCGAGGTGATGACTTTGGATATATAGGCTCCAAAATTGGATATGGAACTACAATTTAATTTGCTCTTGGTTAGTGGATCAATAAGTTCAACCGCAATAGGTTCTGCCCCTGCCTTTGCGTCTGCTGGATCAATGGGACTTGGAACTCAGCATTTTCTTTGGCAGGTTTTCATTTAATATTTTTGGGGGTTTTTGGACAATTTTATGGAGAAGGCAACGGAGAGAAATGGGTTGCTGAAGGATCTTCTGCGAGGCAGGATTTGACACCTCCTGCGGAATTGGCGGTTGCAGAGAATCAAGGTTTACAAGAAGAGAATGGATGGGATAGTGACATCGAAGATGATTTGCAAATTGTCCTCAATGATGATCGAGCAGTTTATCCCAATATGGAGAGAAGAGAATGGGATTTTGAGGAAGGACGCGAGGATGAAGATGGGGATGATTTGGTGATTGTTGCTGGTGGTGATAATCCCATTGAGGATCAAGAAGGCGGAGCTGAAGCCACTTTACCTTTCAAAGGTGCAGTATCTGCTACTGCCGACAAGGTTTCACCAGCAAACAAAATTGGTGATGATAAGGGGAAAATAGGAAAAGGTAATGTTGGAATTGTAAATGCAGGTGTTCCAAGGGTTGGTTATGGTAGTCAACATTATCATCCTCACTATTCACAATATAAGGTTTGTTTCTTGAAGTTCTGTGTTTTGTTGCTTTGTCTAAAGACATTCATGTTCCATTTTTTTAGGGAATAAACATACTGTTGTCCACCAGAACATCAGGAAATTGTATTCATCTGGATTATAAATTATTTTTTATTTCTCCTTCATTTGACAATCCCATGAATGCTTCTCAATAATGAAATTTGATAGAATAAGTAGGTTGATTTACAGAGCTGCTTTTGTAAATTTATGGCTGTCTGAGTGAACATGTGTGTACATGAAGGTTATCTCTTCATTATCATAGTCAACATTGCAAATTTGCTTTTCATGTGATTTATCTATTATAATTTCTTACTATTGATATTATGGAAAACTTGAATTCTTAATCACATAACTTTTTTATCACATTTACATTTGGGTGCAGTATGTGAGGCCAGGGGCAGGATCAATTCTTGGGGGAATTTCAAGTTCTTCTGGTGGTGCCCAAAATCACACTAGGCATTTTATCTCCAGTGGAGGTGTCTGGGCACCTGAAAAAGGTGTACCTACCACTGGAAGAGGTGATTGGTCCTCTAGTGGTGGCAAAGGGTCCGTGCAGATTTTCTCTCTGGGGCTGGCATGCCTCCTTGGAGTAGTGTTCCTGGAGAGCGTGGTTTTCCGAATGGCTTGATTTTTCTCTTCCTCCTAACAAGTAAGTAATAGGTGATTTTTATATATTGTACCATAATAATATCATACATTTTGACATCAAACTTTAGAGGGAATGGTTGGAGAGGTTGGGATTGTAAAATGTGGATCAGTAATATAGGACAAAAAATGTTCCTCTAGGAAGAAGCCCTTTGGCTCTATGTAACCATGTAAGTGCTTAGCAAATCTTGTAACTGTTAAAAATGTTAGTTGAATGTATTAGTCTCTCCTTTGAAGGTGATGGCTAATTTTGGTATCTCCCATCAGGATCGCTTATAAATTATGTCGTTAATACATACACTAGCTTCAAAGTATACATTTAGTAGGAGGAAACTTCGCTTTCATTTAAAAAGGCAGTCTCAACTATCAAAAAATGTAGTTTGTTTTCTAGAGCACCGGTTGCAAATCTTGCCACATATGTGGATAATACCATGTTCAATGACATCTTGATCAAGCAGCTGAAGTTTTGCTCTTGACGGCAAAAGCAAGTTGATGAACTGACCCCACTTGAAGTTTGATTTTTCCAAGGCCTTTTCTCTTGATTAGATTGGATTCCACATTGATGTCAGTGTAATATTTTATGCATTTTACAATCTCATATTGTAAAAGATTTGAGCTTCAGGCATCCTAGCGATGTCCCTTCCTTCATCCTGGCACCATTCCTTTTCTGAACAATGCTATATTGGTATTTTTGGGGGGTCATTGTCAACAAATGGAAATAGCCTGGTCCTGGTCAATAACTTTGTCAAGATGTCGGTTTGTATACCAGAGAGTTGCTTCCATTCTTTGCCTTAATTAGGGCTTTGCAGATGGTTATTTCTTGTTGGTAACTTGGATAGAAATGGGTGCTACACATGCATTTTCATTTAAGAGACTCTCATCATCATCCATCGACAGTAGCACATCATAGGTAATTGAATGGTGTTGAAGGGCCTGGGAAATGGTTTTTGCTAGGGTCGGAGAGGCAGTGTTGGGATTGGTGTTCCAGTGATATAATATATGACATGAACATAGATTAAAGGAAAATATGTTTTCTATTCACATGGGTTCTACAGAATAGCGGAAATGTTTTGACATAGGTGTTTTTTCACACTAGGAGGTGTTGGAGCACCTATAATCTACTTCATATTATCTGTTCTAAAAATGTGTAAGTTAGTAACTAGAAAAACTGCTAGATGGTCTAGACTCTAATGTTATAAGTGTAGTGTCCTAAATGGTTGATGCTCTAATTGATTAATTTACTATGGATGGCAGTCCTTTCATAATAATGTAGCATTCATTTACAAGTACCAAAAATATGTATGTTATTTCATATATTTGCAACTATTGGTATTATGCTTGTGATATTGAACATATGTGCATCAAAGAATATAAAAAGATATATTAAATAAAGATGCTCCTGTGACTCTTTGCTCAGAGTATTTCTTGGGAAACGATGTTCTAGGCAGTACGGCTTCTGCTCTCAGTTTGCACTCTGGCAACACCGCCTTAGGATAATACTAACTTTTGCTCCATTGCTTGAAAGTTAAGGTCACCCAGTTCCAATCAACTACACCGGTGAAGTGGTCCATGAACAGTTTCCACCACAATCTCCTATGGAATGGCCCTAGAATCAAGATATTGTTAGTATGGTGGGATATCATAATGAGATTTCTCATTTGTATTGTCTAGGTCTTTGCATTGGGAATGGAATTGAATTCCTCTTTAGGTTTATTTGATTTTTCCTGAATATGTTTTGCATGTCCCAATAAGCAAGCCCTCTGGGAAGCTGAGTCCTGTAACTACTCCATTTCTCATTTCATAGATCATGTCTCTTTTAAGATCCAAGTTTGTGAAAGGGACTTCACAAGCAATCTGAAGTCAATGTGTGGCCATTCAAATTTAAAATAGCAGGCAATGTGTTGGTTGTAGGAAATATCGAGTGCAAAGTATCATCTCCAGCTTGTTGGTTCCTTTTGCATGTCACCCAAAAATATTTTATATCCCTTTGAAGTATTTATTCACCATACTGTAGGAATTACGGACTCCTAAGAAATGCATACAAAAACTTCTACTCACATTAGTTCTACACATTGTGGACACTGGAGGTTTTTCTCTTGTGGTCTAATTTTTCATGTCAATATTCCTAGTTCTACTTCTGTTCAATCCCTGCCAACAATTGCTCTACTTAAAATATGCTAGATGGTCTAGACTCTAATGTTATAAGTGTAGTGTCCTAAATGGTTGATGCTCTAATTCATTAATTTATTATGGAAGATAGTCCTTTCATAATAATGTAGCATTCATTTACAAGTACCACAAATATGTATGTTTTCCTATATTTGCAACTAATTTGGTATTCTGCTTGTGATATTGAACATATGTGGATTAAAGAATTTAAAAAGATATATTAAATAAAAATGCTCCTGTGACTCTTTGCTCAGAGTATTTCTTGGGAAATGGTGTTCCAGGCAGTACTGCTTCTGCTCTCGGTTTGCACTCTGGAAACACCGCCTTAGGATAATGCTAACTTTTACTCCATTGCTTGAAAGTTAAGGTCACCCAGTTCCAATCAACTACACCGGTGAAGTGGTCCATGAACAGTTTCCACCACAATATCCTATGGAATGGCCCTAGAATAAAGATATTATTAGTATGGTGGGCAATCATAATGAGATTTCTCATTTGTATTGTCTAGGTATTTGCATTGGGAATGGAATTGAATTCCTCTTTAGGTTTATTTGATTTTACCTGAATATGTTTTGCATGTCCCAATAAGCAAGCCCTCTGGGAAGCTGAGTCCTGTAACTACTCCATTTCTCATTTCATAGATCATGTCTCTTTTAAGATCCAAGTTTGTGAAAGGGACTTCACAGGCAATCTGAAGTCAATGTGTGGCCATTCAAATTTAAAATAGCAGGCAATGTGTTGGTTGTATGAAATATCAAGTGTAAAGTATCATCTCCAGCTTGTTGGTTCCTTTTGCATGTCACCCAAAAATATTTTATATCAGTTTGAAGTATTTATTCACCATACTGTAGGAATTACAGACTCTTGACAAATGTATACAAAAACTACTACTCACATTAGTTCTACACATTGTGTACACTGAAGGTTTTCCTCTTGTGGTCTAATTTTTCATGTCAGTATTCCTAGTTCTACTTCTGTTCAAGCCCTGCCAACAGTTGCTCTACTTAAAAACTGCTAGATGGTCTAGACTCTAGACTCTAATATTATAAGTGTAGTGTCCTAAATGGTTGATTCTCTAATTGATTAATTTACTATGGATGACAGTCCTTTCATAATAATGTAGCATTCATTTACAAGTACCACAAATATGTATGTTTCATATATTTGCAACTAATTTGGTATTCTGCTTGTGATATTGAACATGTGTGCATTAAAGGATATAAAAAGATATATTAAATAAAAATGCTCCTGCGACTCTTTGCTTAGAGTATTTTTTGGGAAATGGTGTTCCAGGAAGTACTGCTTCTTCTCTCGGTTTGCACTCTGGAAACACCGCCTTAGGATAATACTAACTTTTGCTCCATTGCTTGAAAGTTAAGGTCACCCAGTGCCATTCAACTACACTGCTGAAGTGGTCCATGAACAGTTTCCACCACAATATCCTATGGAATCAAGATATTGTTAGTATGGTGGGAAATCATAATGAGATTTCTCATTATTATTGTCTAGGTATTTGCATTGGGAATGGAATTGAATTCATCTTTAGGTTTATTTGATTTTTCCTGAATATGTTTTGCATGTCCCAATAAGCAATCCCTCTGGGAAGCTGAGTCCTGTAAATACCCGATTTCTCATTTCATAGATCATGTCTCTTTTAAGATCCAAGTTTGTGAAAGGGACTTCACAGGCAATCTGAATTCAATATGTGGCCATTCAAATTTAAAATAGCAAGCAATGGGTTGGTTGTAGGAAATATCGAGTGCAAAGTATCATCTCCAGCTTGTTGGTTCCTTTTGCATGTCACCCAAAAATATTTTATATCCCTTTGAAGTATTTATTCACCATACTGTAGGAATTACAGACTCCTGAGAAATGCATACAAAAACTACTACTCACATTAGTTCTACACATTGTGGACACTGAAGGTTTTGCTCTTGTGGTTTAACTTTTCATGTTAGTATTCCTAGTTCTACTTCTGTTCAAGCCCTGCCAACAATTGCTCTACTTAAAAACTGCTAGATGGTCTAGACTCTAGACTCTAATGTTATAAGTGTAGTGTCCTAAATGGTTGATTCTCTAATTGATTAATTTACTATGGATGACAGTCCTTTCATAATAATGTAGCATTCATTTACAAGTACCACAAATATGTATGTTTTCATATATTTGCAACTAATTTGGTATTCTGCTTGTGATATTGAACATATGTGGATTAAAGAATATAAAAAGATATATTAAATAAAAATTCTCCTGCGACTCTTTGCTCAGAGTATTTTTTGGGAAATGGTGTTCTAGGAAGTACTTCTTCTGCTCTCGGTTTGCACTCTGGAAACACCGCCTTAGGATAATACTAACTTTTGCTCCATTGCTTGAAAGTTAAGGTCACCCAATGCCATTCAACTACACTGCTGAAGTGGTCCATGAATAGTTTCCACCACAATCTCCTATGGAATGGCCCTAGAATAAAGATATTTTTAGTATGGTGGGAAATCATAATGAGATTTCTCATTTGTATTGTCTAGGTCTTTGCATTGGGAATGGAATTGAATTCCTCTTTAGGTTTATTTTATTTTTCCTGAATATGTTTTGCATGTCCCAATAAGCAAGCCCTCTGGGAAGCTGAGTCCTGTAACAACCCGATTTCTCATTTCATTGATCATGTCTCTTTTAAGATCCAATTTTGTGAAAGGGACTTCACAGGCAATCTGAAGTCAATGTGTGGCCATTCAAATTTAAAATAGCAGGCAATGTGTTGGTTGTAAGAAATATCGAGTGTAAAGTATCATCTCCAGCTTGTTGGTTCCTTTTGCATGTCACCCAAAAATATTTTATATCCCTTTGAAGTATTTATTCACCATACTGTAGGAATTACAGACTCCTAAGAAATGCATACAAAAACTACTACTCACATTAGTTCTACACATTGTGGACACTAAAGGTTTTGCTCTTGTGGTCTAATTTTTCATGTCAGTATTCCTAGTTCTACTTCTGTTCAAGCCTTGCCAACAGTTGCTCCACTTAAATGAAAAAATAGTAAACATGTTCAACATTGTGTGCA
Organism: Larix kaempferi; assembly: GCA_027924585.1. Taxonomy (NCBI): domain Eukaryota; kingdom Viridiplantae; phylum Streptophyta; class Pinopsida; order Pinales; family Pinaceae; genus Larix; species Larix kaempferi. Next base: position 8,127,048 of record BSBM01000397.1, on the reverse strand, counting down.
GAATATAGATGGTGAAGGGTTCTTAGGGACTCAACTAACATGCTTTTGTGGAACTTGTTGTAATCTCCTTGTAGATGCACCTATTCATAAAATTTCCTTTTGGGTTATTATTCTATTCAGATCAAAATGTCATTCTTTTCTTTTGTATGCGTACCCGTTTTACTTTTTTTCTCCCTTTTTGTTCTTTTATATGTTATTATTTAGGATCTTTGTTCATATAATGTAGCAACAATTGAGCTATAATGGTACTTGCTTGCATTGTTTATTCTCTAATGCTTTAGTTTCCTGATTATGGTTTATTGTGTTTTTCCAGTGGATTGGAATGGGGAATAAAGAATTACTGGAGTATTTTAAAGGATATAAACTTTAAAACCATGAGAGAAAGGCATGCATATGGGCCATTAGGACCAAGGGCCACCGTGGCATGAGTGTACTTATATTTGAGGAATCAACAATGGGATACTTGGAGGCAGAGCACTTACAGAAGCAGTTTTTTAAGGAAGGGAGAGGAAAAGATGATTGGGAGAGACCCGCTTGTTTCAACCAGGTGGAAAATGTGTACTACATGGTTACTTGGAAACAAAAGAAGAGATGGAGATATTCAATAGACACTCAAAAGGTTTGTATTATTTATTTCATTGAAGTTTTATATGACATCTATCAAAAAAGGATGGTACTTAATTTTTATTTCAGATGTAAACCGAGCAACAAATTTCTGGATGTGTCCTAGCATAGTTACAACTCATTAAGCATAACCGTATTATTTAGCAAAGTCTAATATGTGCAGCGGGATTTTTTAGTTAATTATATATAATCCCTGAGACAAATTAGGAGGAATTTTCCTTTTGGTTCATGTAGTCTGATGCAAGTTGAGAGTAATTTTTTTATCTTGTATGGAAAGAGTTAGTATAACAGTGCAAAATTATCTTGCAAGCAAAGAAAGGTTGAAGTATGATATGAAATCATATCATAAGATGGTCGTAGAACCAATGAAACAAATAGATGAGGACAATCAGAAGCTGACTTGGTTTAAGTCTAAAGTTGCTAAACAATAGGAGCACAATAGAACTTTAGAAGAGCCAGATAGTATAGTGGCATCAAAATTGCGTATGAGAGACACATAAATTAAGATTATTAGACAGAGTGCTACAAAGCAACATGAGGAATCCAAGAAAGAGGTATGGTTAATTGATAGTTGAGACTTGAGCATATGGGAGTCAAAACATAGGTATGGTTACATTTGATGCATCATTCCATTATTGAAATGAAAGAAAATGAAATGCGTGGTACAATGAATTTTTGGACTAGTAATTTGGATTTGATTCTATGGGTTGGTCTCCTGACCTAGTTGGATTTTCTTTTAGTGGCCTTTCTCAAATGTGCATCATCCTTGAGGTTATCTTGGCCGTTTCCTTTACTTGGACCTCTTGGATTGCAACCTCCCAACTGTTGTTCTCTAATTTTGCTATGTTCTTGATGTCATTGTATTCTTCACGAGTCACATTGCAGTGGGAAACCATGACTGAGAGTAAACAGTTACAAAATAATATGATTGAGAAGTGGAAAGAAAAGATAAGGACATCAAATACTCAAACTATAGTGATCTGTTTAGATTTCTTGTGAAATATTAGTAGTAGTTGATTAAATTAGATGCCTTTGGTACTTCTGCATATGTTTTTTCTGTGTTTCCCCGTTCTCGCGTCCCCGCGTCTTGGAAACTTGGGGGAACGTTGCTTATATAGCCTTCACTCCTTTATAATGAAGTTTGATTTTAGACAGTTGAAAACTATATTTTCAACCAATTTTACTTTTACACTCAAGAAATCTACAATACAATTGCACTACTTTGAGAGCTGCCAATAAGATCAAGGAAACGAGTTCTTAAGTTGTAAGATGCATACATTTTGATTTTGCACCTGAACTTACATTTTCACCTTCTTTTTATTTTGCACACGTGGATCAACCTGCAATAGTGCAACTTTGAGAGATGCCATTAAAATAGAAGAGATAAAGGTTCTCAAAATCATAGGCTTCCCTCTATATGCAGTACCAAATAGACTGAAATGCAAGATTCCTAGACATAGGAGATTGATAAGCATGAACTCAACACAGACATTTGATGCCCCTATCTTTCTTTTGCATTGGTTGGCAAAGGATCATTTTTCCTCAACATAAAGACAAGAATGGGATAATGTTAAAATGTTTGGAAAATACATTTCTTTGGTCTCCCATTTCCCTTTAGCCTCAATTGTATTTCCTCTGAGTTGGGAGTTTAAGCATCTGATGCTTAGTTAAGTTTTACTTGTACAATGTTCGTTGGATGCTCAAGATTTAATTAATTTTGAAAAGAATTTCCGAGATGCAACATAATTAAATGTAAATCATATCCTTAATTTTTCACATTTCCTCAAAAATAACAATCCTTAACAATTTCATATGTTGAATTGTTGATGTAAATTTCAGCATCTGTATGGCTTTGAGAGCTTGAGAATATCTATGGGATGAAGATTTCTGACATGTAATAACTAAAATGGTTAGTTATTCAAACACCATACATATTTTTAGTAAAGTAACACGAAAGGATTGATAAATTACAAACTTGATAACGAGGGATTCATCTGGGAATTAAAGTGCTTATTTCTGCCAAAAGGATCATAATTCTTCTCTATGCTCTTGTATTCATGCTGTGTAATCTTTCCCATTGGTTAAAAATGTATGTGTGGGGGGGGGAGTTTCGTTCAGTTGAATTAGGTGTTGTGATATTTTTTGTTTAATAACATCAGTAAGGTACTCATTAATATTGTGGTAACTCTGGTTGGAGATGTAGTACCATGATGGACCAGTGGAGGATGTAGCATGGCATGCAGTTCATGACCATCTCTTTGGGTCTGTAGGGGATGGCCATCATTTGCTTCTATGGGATATCAGGAAATTCCCTGAGAAGCCTCTTCATACTGTTGAAGCTCACCAAGCTGAGGTAATAGCCCTTAAATTATCTGTTTTTGGTGGAAAATTTAACCAGAAAAAAACTTGTTTAACACATATTTCAATATCAAAAGCTTATCCTTCCGTTTACAAACATCATATTTTGAGGTATTATTATTACCTATTGTAAGAGCAAGTAGTTGTCAAAGTTGCAGCTTACATGACTGCATGTTATATCGAGCATAGTTATATTCTTTCTCCTTGATACTCCTTGTTTGATTGGTGTATTCGTTCAGGGAGCTCTGCGGGCATTTCTTTGTTTGTTCTTGTAGGTGGATTTAAATTTTTTACATATAACTTCAAGTTTTCCTTGTACATATTTTGCTAAAGTTGTTTTCTTCTAATAGTTTGTGGAGATGATTCCCAGGTTAACTGTTTGGCTTTCAATCCTTTCAATGAATGGATTGTGGCTACGGGCTCTGCAGACAGAATTGTTGCACTCCATGATATTCGCAAGCTGGACAGAGTTCTTCATACTTGTGCACACCACATGTATGATTCTTTTTTATGTTTATTTTTTGGAAATATAAATAGAATCTGGAGTTGTTGCTTAGATAATCCTGTTTAACTTTTCTTATATACATGTTTGACATTGCTTCGAGAAATGAAATGATACCTACTATATAAAAGATCACAGTATAGCTTCAATCTGTAGTAGATTTTCTTTGATTCTCTTGGCTTAGAGAGAGAGAGAGAGGGAGATAGGTTCAGTGGAAATCTACCTTAAACAATGACTAGCATTTATGTATCTGTCCTTGCATAGAAGAAGTGTTCCAAATTGGATGGAGTCCCCAAAACGAAGCTATATTAGCATCATGTGGATCAAATAGACGACTCATGGTTTGGGACCTCGGTAGGTGAGATTAGGAAGGATTTATATAGATCCACTTTTAAAAATCATCTTATTTTAGGCCTGATGTATATGATTGTAAAGCAGAATAGGTACTATTTCTATAATCTATTGCTAAGTGGCACTAGTCCCTTTTTCTTTTGCAATAGAATTGGTGATGAGAAAAATCCAGAGGATGCTGAAGAGGCACCTCTTGAGCTACTATTCATACATTGAGGACACACAAGCAAGATTTCAGACTTTTCATGGAATCCAACTGAAGAATGCGTCATTGCCAGTGTTGCTGAAGACAACCGTCTTCAAGTGTGGCAGATGTCAGAGTACATTTACAATGATGGAAATGATTCACCAACAATTTAATAGGTTTGTCTATGTTTGAACGAGCTAATTGATTGTTTACAGGACCTCAGAAAACCTGGAGCTTCTTCGTGCCATATTCATGTCACAGAGCTGAAGAAGCCTCCTAGCAAGAATATCAACAAAAAGCGAGCTTGTATACCACACTGAATTGAAGAATTCTCTTTTATGGGAGAACAAAATTTTCTCGGCATTTGTGAAAACTGATTTGAACATTTAATTTCTCTTGTGAAAGTATGGAGCTTCTCTTCATTTTCATAGTTGTGCAAAATGGCCCTTAATGCTATGAATTGTCAGGTGATTGTAATCTCATGATTTTCTGATACAATTTAAAGAAGGATTATGCAAGTATTCTATTACCTCATTTTCTTGATTCCAAGTCCATTTTATTTGTCTCCACGTCTAATTTGTAAATCTTTTGAATTGAAGTATGCTTATCATTTACAAAAGAAATTATCTAAACATTATACATATTGAACTGATTTTGGTTGTATATTGGTTCAAATCATATAATATTTATACTGCTTCCTTCAAAAATATTCACATAGCAAATTTTTGGAAGTCAAAATTATGTTTGAATGAACATTACTCAAGTTTACACCCTAGATATTGACAATGCCCATCACTTTCTTAGTATAGGAAACCCATCTGAAAGTTGGCAATGTTGGCAGACCTTTTCTCTATGGAAGTTGTTGCTAGTGGTCCTGAGGTCTATACCTTTCAAAGGGTGGATAAACTGGCTCCTCCCTACAAATGCATTGAAATCAATCAGTATCAACCCTTAGGGTCTTTGCACTTTGTGCATAGCAAAACTCCCACATACATCTGTGGGAAATCCTTCACTTAGATATCATGGAATCAAAAAAGGATTTTGAGACCCTGCTATGATATCCTCCTTTACCATGCATAGAGAAGATATAGAATGGTTGGGCTGGAAGTTCTCTTTGTATTCAGTTTCCAGGTTCGATGAAATTAAATGATGTTTGTCATGGAAACAACCACTTAATTAGCTATAAAATGTCATCTCAACCAAGGTTATTCATTTTAGCAACATATATCTCACCTGCAGCCAAGAAAGGTGTGAGGATGGGCACATGGGATGTATGTTTCATTTGACATGTCCCAGGTGGTTTACACCTAATGCACTTACCCTTCAGGGTTATATATCCAAAACCACAGACTAGGAAGCTTTGAGCATTTGTTTGAATGCGTATATAAATATAACTTTCAGATCTTTTTTAAAATCTCAGTTTGCCCTATGAACTTCAATTGTGAAACTGTTCTCTTGTTGCTTTACACCTGGTTTATATGAACACATACAATAACAATAATTTATATATATCCTCTTTTCTAAAGTTGTTTGGTGCACCTTACCAGAGTTGATCTCTGTTAATGGGAATCTGACCACAGAAATTTGTCCAAAATGGGTGAACTTTGGCACGCTTCTTAAAAGTCATATTTCAGCAGTGGTAAATTTATGATAACAATCTGGTCCAAGCAACATAATTTAATGGCATCCTTGGTTTTCTTCATTTGGCAAGGATAGCAGTTCAGTCATCAAGGTAGCCTGTGGACACAGACAGTCATTTTTGAGTTCATGATCAGGCTTACAAGTTTTCTTAGTGGTCGGACTCAGGAGTAAGGTACTTCCTTCAGGCACTCTGTTACCTATACTTTTGCAGATTTTGGAATTATTCTATGAAGAAGGCGAGGGAAAGAACCCACAAAAAAGGCCCTGCTAATGGATTCTAACATAAAGACATGGCAGACTTTAGGAGAGATTACAAATAAGCTGATCATAATTTGGTGAAGATCCATCATCTTGGTTCCATTTCAAAACCAATTTTTAAGGCTGTATTTACTGCAATATTTGTCTCTGAAATAGAAACTTTTTTTTTAATATTGCCATGTAATCAAGATATAAGGATTGTTCTTTCCATAATTCCCTGTGGGAAGGTCTGCAATTGCTGTCATAGATATAGTCCATATTTTTGTGCTGAAAATGAATATTAGGAGCGACACCTAGACAGTGTATCTGAATCCAAATATTAGGAGATAGTTAGTACTTGGTAGTTGTTTTTTACCACTGTTGAGCTTTGTGCCAACTCGTCCACCTACAAAGAATACCATCAGCAGTTTCCACCTAGACAGTGTATCTGAATCCAAAGCTTAGGAGATAGTAGTTGTTTTGTCACCACTGTTGAGCTCTGTGCCAACTAGTCCACCTACAGAGAATACCATCAGCAGTTACCACATCGGTAGATGAAACCTAGTATGTTGACCTTGCAAAGCGATTTAAGAAGGAATGCAGTGAACTGGGTTGTTTATAAGGATGGGATCATCACCTTACTTTAGATGGCATACAATGTGTGTGGTATGACAATTCGGACCTACAGTTCACATGCTTCAATGCAGCAATAATATTACCATCTATAACAGCAAGAAAACGAGGTGAAAAAGGCATGCATGCATGAGTTTACATGGCCAATATCCTAGTTTGCATGCAAGATAAGTGGGAAGACTGAATTTGCATGAGCAATGTCCAGTTTGCATGAATGATAGGCATATTTCAGGTTGCACACTTCACTGGCAGTGCTAATGATTCATTTCACAACATTCAGGAGGTGTATTTTTTCAAGAAGAATTTATTCTCACTTTATTAATTGAGTCATTATAATGCAACCGTGCATTCTCTGCCAGTCGACTTCTACCTTGGGAAAATATGAGGTCACATCTCTTTTAAGGGATTTTCATTCAAAAAAGTGTATTTATTAATGATCAATATGCATTCCAAAATTGGACAGAGATCATCTGCTAGACTTAGAACAGCAGTGTGAATCTCTACTTGATAGCATGCACATGTAATCAGATTTAGCCTATTAGAGGAAATTTGGGTAAAAAATGGGCCTCCTAAGGAAAATAATAAGAAAATAATAAAATAATAGTAGAGAGAGAGTAAAAAAACTATTTTTTTGGATTGTATTTTCAACTTATCTCCTTCTAGGTTTACTCAAATTTCAAGTAGGAGGACTCGTTGGCTGCATAATTAAATTATGCATCCAACGAGTACCCATGTTGCATACTTTTAACAACATCCACACCATGGAAAATCGAAAATACATTAAAAACGTGTTTTCTCTCACTAGAAACACGTTTTTTAATGTATTTTTGATTTTTCATGATGTGGGTGTTGTTAAAAGTATGCAACATGGGTACTCGTTGGATGCATAATTTAATTATGCATCCAATGAGTCCTCCCGCTTGAAATTTGAGTAAACCTACAAGGAGATAAGTTGAAAATATGATCCAAAAAAAGTAATTTTTATTTTTTCCCTCCAATTTTTTTAGGTGCTCCCTTTTTGAATTTTAAAGCATTTTGATTGGCTAATACATGATAACATGGAATTTGTATTATTTTTGGAAGACCCATTTTAAATTGAAATTTCCTCTAATAGTGCAAATTCCAAGGAGACCGGAGCCTATTTTAAGGGGATGTTTTCATTGTATTAAGCCTTAAGGTGGGATTATCACTGATAGGAACCCTATTGTTGTAAGTCCAGTTGGTTTGATGGTTGAAATAAAACTGGAGTAATTGATCCACATGTGTTTCCTATGTGATTAAATCTTGTAGAACGTGTTTTCAACTTTCTCATTATGTGTTACTTGAGACAAATTAGCAGATCTAAAGGACCTTCACCCATGATGGTCTTTGTTAGTGAGATCGGCTGTTGGATGGCATTTTGTGGGTTGCTTTAGAAGTTGTTTCAAGTGGACCTGAGGCCTAGACCTTTAAAACAACAGAGAAATTGGCTTCTTCCTACAAGGGTAACATCTTTCAAAGGTCTTTGGACTTTGTGCACAACAAAACTCTTATAGACATCTGTGAGAAGTCCTTTGCTTAGATATCATTAAATAAATATTCTGAAACCCTGATATGATGTGCCCATTTCCCATGCGTAGAGAAGCTACAAAATCGATAGGTTTGAATTCCTCTTCTATGATGGTCTTTGTCAGCGATGCCAGTTGTTCTAAGCCATTTTGTGGACTGCTTTGTTGAAGAAGAATATATTTATACTGAAATAACTCATCTGGAACTTCTTTCTAAGAGCATTGTCTATGATCTATTGTGGCCATGGAATTAATTACACCTTCCTCCCATAGATTAGTCAACATTACAACAGTTGATTGTTGAGTGTTCATATTCTTTGATGCATTATAGAAGGGTTGCGACTGTAGAACATTACATCCCATTCGACATCCACTATTGTGAGGTAACTGTTACCATAGAGTTGTTGACATCACTAGAGAAAAATGGGATTGAATGGAACCAAACAACCAACTGAGAAACCTGCAAAATCAATGGAAAAAACAACACTAAACAAGTGCACTAGAGGCAAAACAATGCAGCCATAGAACAAGAGAACGCCAAAGAAAAAGAGCATGTAGGCTTAGTCAGTAATAAAAAATAACGATGCCCATAAGATCACATAAGTTGATATTACAAATGAGGTTTGATTTGCGTATTTATCAACAACTCAAGTAGTGAATCCTCCCAAGTGGGGTTATGTGTTAACATAAGTAAGGTGCACTCCCCAAGAGGTTTAATGAATCTGGAAAACGTGTTTCCAACTCTGAAAATAGTATAATCCAAAATGAGGATGATGGTATTAATGAACATGTATTGCCAAGGAATTCTGACAAAATACACATTGATTCAGAAAGTTGGATGCGTTTTGGCACAAAAGCTGAAGCAGGTTCTCCTTTGAAATCCAAAGAAAGTGTTCCTCCTACTGATAAAGTTATGATTGATGATTTTGGCAATACTATATTAGCACCTTTTTCTGGTTGAGGGATTGTGATTCCCAAGACGCTAATGTTTCTCAACTTCCCACTTCACAGCCTACACAGGCACCATCCTTTAGTGATCTAAAGGATTCAGATGATGAAGGCTTTCATCAACAGCTCTAGAGTGTGAGTAGAATTATACCTAATGTCAAGGCCTTGTAAAATAAATATATGTTGCATTTTGTCTTACATTGGATACTATTAATGGAAATGAATGTGGACCAACCGAGGTTTTCATGAAAATTTTTGGTAGTGTAACTCTTGCATTTCAGTAAGTGGATGATATTTCCCCGCGCATTAGCAGGATCTGCTTTGTAAATGTAAATGGGTTTTATACAGTGTTAGTTTACAAAGAATAGGCACACATAAAATGCTAGAAATAACTCATATTTTTGGTCTGTTTGCAACGAAAGGCTTGATATGAAAAGCACATAATATCTTATCCTAGTTTATTTCTTGGTATTCAATATTATTGTCTTTATCATAGGTGTGGGTGGGTTAAAATTGTTACCATTTCCATGAAAATTTTGGTTCTAGTCTTTTTCCATACAGGATGAAGTGAATATTGGGATTACAGTTCCTGACACCAATGCTCAACTATCTTAATTACTTTCCAAACACTTCAGATAGATCTGTAGCAATACCAAGGACTCCTAAGGAGGGCATTCACAATAGTGGAGATGTGGTTCCTTAATGAAGTTCTTAACATGGTTATTGAACTAAATACTGCTCTTAGGGGATTCTTAAATTTAAATAGCAATAATCGATGACCTATGATTTCAAGGAAGCATGGAAGGTACTTTAATATAGGAATTTTCTTTCCATTCTGATCTTATTTGGCCCTTTGCATTTACTTTCTGTCATGGTCTCTCATTTTGTAATATTTCGCTCCAAACTCCTTATGCTTAGAAAGTTAGAGTTGCCTTGTCCAGAGGCTACTAGAAGAGCCTATTTTGGGACCTAGAACAACTCTGTGGCTTTGAACATAGCTTATGAATCCCGATGGTTAATGCCTCTTCCTATTGCTGAAATTAAATCCCTGTTGTCTATCATATTCCCTATATGGTAGTCGTTTGATTTAGGACAAATACTTTCATTAGGGAGTTCTGGTATTTATGGGTCTGTTGTTTTTCCCCCTAGATCAAGCTTTGAAATGAATTTTATTTTTTTGGAATACAAAAATGTTTGTGTTAAATGGCACCTTAATCATTAACATGACCCTTTTTGTTGAATATTAGGTAATCTTTGTTTCTTACCTAGGTATGTGACCATTTTCCAGAATTTGGCAAGGTGTTGTTAACTGTTGGAAATTTTATTCTCATATCAATCCATAAGGAATTCTATTTAAGGGTGCTAGCTCAATGGTAGAGCACCTGTCTTATAGGCGGGAGGTTGGTGGTTTGATTCCTCCGTGCCCTATATATAGTCTGAAACCACTAAAAAGAGATAAATGACTAAAAAATGACCAAAATTTGCATATAAACGACCACCAGTACAACATGAGAGATAAGTGACCAAAAAAATGATCAAAATATGCATATAAATGACCACTTTTGAGTTGGAAATCGCTGATAGCAAATTAGCGGTCATTTATTACATGACCATTAATGACCAAATATATTACCAAATTAATGACCAAATATACGACCAAATATATGACCATAAGATAAGCTATAAATGACCAAGCTAAATATGACCACATTTTTGGTCGCGTGATATATGGCCACTAATTTGCTACCAGTGGTCACCAACTCAAAAGTGGTCATTTATATGTGGATTTTGGTCATTTTTTTGGTCACTTATCTCTCATTTTGTACTAGATGCTGAGATTGAGGGATTGTTGCAGCGACCAGCTAAGGGACGGCAAGAGTCTGCGGTAAACTCTTTACAGCGACGAAAGACAGGTAAAGAGATGCGAATGAACATACAAATTGGGGACTATGAAGTTGATTCGGTTATTCTGGATCTTGGTTCAGATGTCAACATCTTGACCAAGTAGGCATGGCAGAAAATGGGGAGCCCCCCATTGAGCTGGTCCCCTGTATAGCTCCGGCTAGCTAATCACACCAAGGTGACACCGATTGGGAGAGTTCCACGCCTGGTGGTGGACATTAAGGGAATGAAGACTTATGTTGACTTTGATGTCATCAAAGTAGTTGAAGGGGGAAGCTCTTATCCAGCGTTGCTGGGGATTGGATGAGCTAATGACAGTGGAGCAGTAATCAACTTTTAGAGGTGGATGATGACTTTTGAAAACCGCGATCTCAGAGTTATAGCCCCATTGGATCTGGCTGAAGGACACAGATACATTGAACCAGTGAAGGACGAAGATCCCAGCGGATGGGACCATGCATTCAATATTTCAGAAGATTATATTCATTCGACTGCCAACAGTGAGCTTGGATGGCGCAGTGACAGCTCTGCGTCTTCTGACTCTGATGACGCTTTAGAACATTGGCAGAATCGCTTGCATGAGGTGTTGCTCTGCAAGTGTGGGTTAGTCACGCAGTCATTGTGCCTCGTTGCGACTGAAACGGTTACACTACCAGTATACAAAGGGTTGCTTGGCTTGTCTGACTTTCTGGCGGCGTTTGAGGAAAAAGTTTTAGAACCACAGCGACTACTGGCATTGGAGGAAGCACTGAAGGCTGCTCCAGCATGCTGGTGGGCGACACATAAGAAGTTGATTGCAAGATGGCCACAGTGTCGGTGGCTGATGACGGTTCATTTCGGTGATACTGAGGTTTACCACACAGGGAAATATGATGGTCGGAATGAACCTGGTAGTCATTTGATGGAGTGTCAAACATTGTGGGCATCACGACCAAGAGATGAGTGGGTCCATTCCTTTGTCCATACTTTGGATGAGATGCTGCGATCGTGGTATACTGCAACTGAATTGCGGGGAACTACTTGGTTGGAATTGACAGTTTGTTTTACTCACATGTTCAGCTTCGCGGATGCCAACCCAGATGTCCATAATGCTTTGTAGCTCATCTGCAATGTGGTTCTGAAGGTTGTTCCAGTGGCATATTCGGCGGATCCGCATACGCACTACCAAATGCAATCCATGATGGAATGTTATAATATCACTGGTGGGCCAGAAGATGGTGATGATCCACGGAATGTCAATATTCTGGAGTCTGAAGGAAGTCGCGATGTTGTAGCACCTAATGCGCCAAGTGATCCGATCAGTCAACCGTTAAAGCTCCATAAGGTCAACATTGGGACAGAGGACAATCCAAAGTTCGCAAATGTTGGGGACTATTGAGATGATAAGATGATGGGAAAAATCACTGACTTGCTACATGAATTCTAAGACCTCTTCCCTATAAAGTTTTCTGAGAGGAAGGGAATCTTGGGCGATCTAGGGGAGATGAAGATTCTGTTGAAACCAAATGCTAAACTAATAAGGCAGCGACCCCATCGATTGAATCCGCACCATAAGGAAAGGGTCAAGGTAGAACTTGATCGCATGTTGGATGCTGGTATTATTGAACCGGTTGAAGAGTCAGAGTGGATCAGTCCTATGGTGGAGCAGGACAAGAAGATTGGCGAAGTGCGCATTTGTGTCGATTTGTGGAAGTTGAATGACTCATACTTGCATGATCCCTTTCCGACCCCGTTTACTGATGAGGTGCTCGAAGGTGTGGGCGGCCAAGAGATGTATTCTTTCACGGATGGGTTCTCTGGCTATCATCATATTCGCATTGCAAAGGAAGACTGCCACAAGACAACGTTTGTGACAGAATGGCGCTGTTTTCAATACACAGTGATGTCGTTTGGCTTGAAAAATGCACCTACGATATTCTCACGGGTTGTCGCTGCCGCGTTCAGGGATTTCATTTAGAAGTTTTTGCAGGTATATATGGATGACTGAACAATCTATGGCTTGATCAGCGATCACCTAGAAAACCTGCGGTTGATGTTGGACCGCTGTCGACAGCATCAAATATCGTTGAACTTAAAGAAGTACATCTTTTGTGCACCATTTGGCATCTTACTGGGTCACATTGTGTGCAAGCAGAGATTGTTGGTCGACCCAGCAAAGATTGCGCTTATTCTGAGAATAACACCATCGACTAACGTCAAGCAGTTGTGAGCGATGTTGGGCCACACTGGGTATTATCGCAAGTTCATCAGGGGTTATGTAGTGATTACGGCCCCTATGGAGAAGTTATTGAAGAAAGACACGGTATTCCAATGGAGCCATGAATGTCAAGATAGTTTTGAGACACTGAAATCTAAGATGGCTTCAGCGCCGATATTGGTATTTCCGGACTAGAGTAAGGAATTCCATGTCCACGTTTATGCATCATCGATCGCACTGGGTTTGGTGCTAGCGCAACCAGGAGAGGGGGATCTCAATCACCCCATTGCTTTCGCAAGTCGGAAATTGTCATCAGCAGAAAGGAACTATACCACTACAGAGAGGGAAGGCCTAGCGATGGTCTATGCGCTGCAGAAGTTTCGACATTACTTATTGGGAGGCCACTTTAAGATGTTCACAGACCATTCTTCCTTAAAATACCTGGTCAATAAGCCTGTGTTGGGGGGGAAGATATGTTGTTGGATACTTCTTTTTCAGGAATTCAATTTTGAAGTGATTGTGAAGCCAGGACATTTGAATGCCGGACCTGATCATCTATCGCAGATTGAGACAGGAGATGGGCCAATTAACATCGAAGACGGGTTTCCTGATGTGCAACTCTTTAAGGTTGAAGTAGCCGATGGCTACTATGAAAAAATCATTCAGTTTCTGGCGACAGGTACCGCACCCGAGGAGTTCACCACTAGTCAGAAGAAGCAGTTGGTGGTCAAGGCTACTGATTTCCAGCTAATTGCAGGCGAGTTATACAAATTGGGATCAGATGAGATACTGCGGCGTTGTGTTTTTCCTCATGAGCAAGGGCATATCTTGTCAAAAGCACACACAAGAGTGGCTGGGGGGCACTATGGTGGTCATGCGACTTCCAAGAAGGTGCTTCGCGCAGGGCTTTGGTGGCCCACACTGCACAACGATGAGACAGACTATGCGCGGTCCTGCGATGTTTGTCAGAGAATCGAGAAGCCCTCCAGGAGGGATGAGATGCCACTGATACCTCAACTGACACTGCAACCATTTGACAAATAGGCAATGGATTTCGTGGGACCAATCAACCCACCTGCAAAGTGCATTGGTGCAAGATACATCATCATGACGAAAAATTATTTGAAAAGATGGGCAGAGGCTACACCAGTCATTGATTGTTCCGGGGCCACAGCCACGCGTTTCTTGTTTAACAACATCATCACTCGCTTTGGCTGCCCCAAGATATTGATGAGTGATCAAGGTAGTCATTTTCTCAATCGCACCATCAGCGCATTGACGGAAGAACTGCAGATACAGCACAAGAAGAGTACACTGTATCATCCGCAGGAAAATGGCACGATGGAAGCTTTCAACAAAATATTTGAACATGCGCTGACAAAGGTGTGCAATGAGAACCGTGATGAATGGGGTCTGAAAATCCCAGCATTCTTGTGGGGGTATCGCACCACGTGTAAAAGGTTGACGGGACGAACACCATTCAAGCTGGTGTATGGGAAAGAAGCGATTATTCCCATGGAGTACATCGTTCCAAGTCTGCGCATAGCAGCAGCAACATGTATGGATGTTGCAGTGGCATTAGAAGAGCATCTAGCGCAGTTAGTTCAATTGGAAGAGGATCGCTTTATTGCAGGATTCCACCAGAGTGTGGAGAAGGATCGCCAGACGGCTTGGCACGATCACCACATCAAGAACAAACAGTTTCAACAGGGTGACTTGGTGCTATTGTATGACAGCAAGTTTATGAAACATCCAGGAAAATTGCAGATGCATTGGCTTGGTCCATATCACATCAGTCACATAACTTCAGCAGGAGCAGTAGAGTTGCAACAATTAGACGGAGCAATGCTCCCAAATTTGATCAATGGTAGCAGGTTGAAGCCCTATCAATCGGGGTCAGAGTAGCGCGACACCTGAGTCGCATCAGAAAAAAAAAAATGCAGGATGCTTGGTGGCAGGATGGCGCACCGACAAGGACAGGACGCGCAAGCAAGGAGGCTTGTGCCGCATGTTAGGAGTGGTTTACGACAGTGGCAGGACCGCGACTGGGTCAAAGCAGTAATAAATGTCGAAAGTTAAGACAGTTAATTAACGACGCTTGTTCGAATGATGGGAATTAATGGCGGATCTGGTCGATCAGATGACAGGATCGATGGCGGATTTGGTTCATTAAGAAAGGATTTGGTCCGAGTTAATGCAGGATTTAGTCATGATTACGAGGGATTCGGTTGGGCACTATAAGAACGGGTCGAGGCTGGTCGGAAGGCACCTATTCGTGATGAGTGAGTTCAGTTTCCAATTATTGAATTGCACAAGGTTGGGGTGTGTTGCAGAGTGCATTTGAAGTGTGTTGGGAAAGTTCTGGGTTGAGCAAGGATGAGCCATTTGTTGGCATTGCGGGAATTCAGTGCGGCATGCCAAGTGAACCGAATACGGTGGAGATTTCAGTGAAGCCGAGTCACCCCTCATCCCTGTTAGTATTGAAGAGGAGGTCAATCTTGTGCAAGAATTTTCTAGCATGTCGGTGAGATCGTCCTCCGTTGTGCGCCAGAAGAGGGCGGGGATGCAGCTTAGCTCCGAGCGTCCCGAGAAGCGGCACACCCGTTCCACTGCCCAAGTGCCAGAAGGTGTCCCTGCGGAGAACCCATCGACCTCGAGGGTTGTGGAATCAGTAGTCCGTGTAGGTGTTTTTGTCGTGGATATCCGAGGCTACTGAACTCCATGTCGACCTGGGATGCTGCCGAGGAATCCCACAAAGAACCAGTGGTATCAAATACGGATGCCAGAAATCTCGCCAGGTATGAGTTGTACCACCGACATCATACCGGTGTTGATGTAGCTGCGGTACGATGATCACGACTTGCTGGCACTGGAAGATGTTATGAAGGATCCCTCTCGGCCACGAGCACCAGGGGAGACCGATCCAGCGCCACGCATTCCACATGATTGGTCGTGCGGGTTAGAGAAGGCTGGGTTGTTGGGTTTGATCTACATGCCACATTTCGGGCGGTTGATGGAAACCAATGCCTGCGTCAAACAGTTGTTTGCTTGTTTTCATGGCGGGGTGTTATGGTTGGAATGGAAGGTCACCGTGACGGTGGACCTGATTTCTGAGATCACAGGCTTGCCGAAGGATGGGGTCGACCCGTTGCAATACTTTCAGGGGAATAACAATGACAAAAATCTTGCGTCAAGGTTGTGGAAGCAATACAAAATGCAGAAATACGGATGGGATACCGCTTGGACACTATCAACGAGCCCGCAGTCAAGATTGGGGCGCGAATCTTGGCTACCAAAATCCTGTGAAACACTCGACCCAATCAAGGCAACTCTGGGGTTGTCTCCTGCGCGGAGCTATGTGTGGCAGGCGTGCATATAAACTGGTCCATGTTTATACTTAACCAGTTGACGGAGGACGCGCAAGCGGCCCAAGCAGGACAGCGGTCATTCAACTATAGCTGGCTGCTGATATTAGTCGCGTTGCCGATGATTATTAAGGAATGGAGGTGGACACGGTGGAAGATCAAAAGGGGCACGCTACCAAAACTTGTGGTGGGTGCAGGAACCGGAGTGCCTCAAGGATTGCGCCACACAGTTCTAGTTTTATTGGGAAGCGCTACAGGTGGCAGCCGAGCGGATTCTGCGGCTGACTCAGAAAGCGGTTGAGAAGTACAAAGGGATCGCCCGGTTCGTGATTGGACTGCACAGTATCTACGTGCAAGCGCGACGTGATAAGGATCGGCAGTGGTTGCATACCCCCTATAAACTGTCCGATGAAGACCTAGATGCGATCATTAATGAGTGGTCGATCGACTGGAGAGAACCAGTTGTTAAAGAGAAGGAGTCCACGAGGATACCATCATATATTCCAGAGATGGACCAACCGCAACATGTGTCGGACCAGGAGTCATCGTAGACCCCTATGGATGACGAGTGCGAGGTTGAAGAAGGTAGAACGAAAGGACAACATGACCATGGGACAATTAGTGGGATCCCCCTGTCGTCGGAGGCACAGCTTGGTCAACTACTCCACGCTATAACTAGTGTAACCAATGTAGCAGCTCAAACAATGATGGTAAAGGCGGATGAAGGTTTCCATGCGATCACTGCCCACCTGGATTCCTTGTGCGACATTGTTTTGAAGAAGGCACCAGAGGGAATACCGGTGCAAGCAATTGGCACAATCAGCACTGATCCGTGGGTCAGGAATGTTGATATTCCCCCTACTACGATTTTGATAGATAATGAGGCTTTGAAATCTTTACTACAGTCATTAGAGAAAGTGACCATCAACATCAATGCGCTGCCAGCGAAGGAGTTGACAACCATGCAGGAAGTTTCCACCCAGGAAATGGCGGACAGGATGCATGAGATCAGCAGTAAGTGCCTGCATTTGCAGGAGAGCAAGGCAGCTGTTGAGGAAGCGGTTGAAGAGTTAACCGAGAGGGCCTCTACAATGCAACAGGCCGTGGATGAGTTGGAAGAGGACATCAAGAAAGAACGGGTTGAGAAGGCTCGATTGATTGAAGAGTTGAAGCAGGAACAGGATTGCCTCATTGTGGAGAAGGCCACTTTGTGGGATCAAAAGGTGCGGGTGGAGGCGGCCATCGCTGAGGCTTGTCACCATGTGCCAGAGCCCACCGCAGCATTGGAGATGGTTCAACGCGCACAACAGCTTGGGGTTTCCATTGCTCGACTGTAGCACGAAAATAAGGAGTTAACAGCCCTGGTGAACCCTGGTACACCCAAACCACAGGTGGATGAACACAAACATGCCATTGAGGAGGCGGCAGCCCAGATAGCGGAGCTAGAAATGACAGCGACAAATCTTACAGCCGACACCGTCCAGTTTTGGGGACGCATTGTTCAGGACGAGTAGATTGACCAGTTGACCAAGCTCAGGCAGGAAGCAAAGGGGCACTTGGAAACACTCAAAATAGTGATGCGTATGATGCCGCTAATGGAGCAAGTTGCCAAGTTCACGGACTTAAAAGAGTTGCAGCAGCATATCACCAAGGTCGACGAACGTCAGAAGAAGCGCGTTGCGCAGCTGGAGGAGTTCCAAGAGATTGGTGGTCAATTTGTGACTAAAGCCGGTGCATCATTCCAGGCTGTACAAGAGGGTCACCACCAAGTTGCGGCAAAGCTGAGTGAGCATCCATCTTCCCAGGATATGATCGACATTCAGGCGCTGTCTACGGCGGTAAAGGAGCAGGTCACGGAAATCGACCAACAATACGAGGACTTCAGGGTCAAGACCACCGCATACACCTTGTCTTGCTGACATGGCTCGAGGGCTAGCCACAAGATTGTGTTGGGGGCCTGTTGGCAGGCGGTTAGCATGGGTCATTATCGCAGCACCGCGAGTGCTGCGATACCGTGAAAGATGGAAAGTTGAGCGCAGATGATGATATTCTATCTAATTTTTGGTCAGTTGTACTGCAGTATGCGGGTTTTTGGGTCATTTGGACTACATTAGATAGATTTTGGGTCATTTGCTCGAAGTGTCGGATAGGAAGTTGTTAGTAAGTGGACAAGCAATGTAAAGGCGAAAGCCTATAAATAGTCATATATTTGTAAGTGTTGAGGCATCTTGGATTATGTATCTTAGATCTAGAGATATCTATGAGGTCTATATTTTGCAGAGTATGAGCTGAAGATTGAACATTTTGTATCTGGGTTTTTGCGGAGTTAATATGATGTGACAGAGTTGTTTTGCGAAATCCCTGTGTTTCTTCTGTTCATCTATGGTAATGCATGTTGCGATATGAATATATGAATGATGCGATTTTTCCTTGCTGCAATTAGTGCTTTACTGTTATATATGTTGCAACTATGAATGGTTTTGTTGAATGATGCTATGAATGTAAATGATGTCTGAGTTAAATGCATAGATCTATTTCTGAAATGTTGTAATAAGTTAAGTAATTGAGCCGCAAACATCCTCCTTCATTCGGCGGAAACATGGTTCCGTCAACTCTCCCTTGAACATCTGGGGTGAGACCTCATCTTCTCTGCAGGTGTTGCTGGACGGGGTAAAACCTGTCTGGGCCGGTGCTCAGGGAGATCGCGGTGGTTTAGGTGTCGACAGCGCTGGGAACCCCTGTCGACTGGATTTGTGTCAACAATAGTCTCTTTATAAACATCAGAAAACATACTGGGCCAATAGAAACCAGCTCTCAGAATTTTATTTGCTATTACCTTCCATGAGTGATGCCCCCCACAATATCCTTTATGGAATTCCTTCATTATATGTTGAGCTTCATTTTCCAATAGGAAATTTAACAACACACCACCAAGGTCTTTCCAGTACAAGTATTGGTTCATAATGAAGAAGTTTGCATCCTTTAGATTCACATATCTAGCTCTTGTTTTACTTAGTCCTGCAGAAGCTTGTAGATTCTACAATACATACACAATATCAACGTACCATGGAGACATAGAAAAATCTGATATTAGCTGCATCCCTGTGTCTAGATGGTTGGCATGACTGGTCAGTAAATTGAGTTGTAAAGATTCACAATTTTCCTCTGTCATCATTTTGGCAAGTCCCTGCCCTTTAATCAACTTGGTAGGCTTGATTTCAAGATCATACTCCAATAACACAGCAATCCACTTTGTCCTCTTCCCTTCTAGATCTGGTTGGGTAAGAATGCTCTTCACTACAGTAGTTGGAACGTATGCAACAATGTGTGACTGAAAAATGTACACCCTGAAATCTTTCAAAGATTTTACCAAGGCATAGGCCTTCTTTTCCATAATATCATATTTCAACTCCCCATCTCTTAATACTTTGCTGAAAAATGCTATAGGTTGCTCAGCATTTTGACTGTTTTTTTTAATAGGAATCCAACTATAGTATGCTCAGATGCATAAGAGAATACTAGAAAATCTCTAGCGAAATATGGACTCGCCAAAACTGGAGCTTCGGTGATGGCCCTTTTAATACCCTTGAAAGATTCTTTAGCACCCTCTGTCCATTTTATTTTATTCTCCTTCTTCAGCATGTTAGTAATATTTCTCAATATTTCATCAAAGCTGGGAATGAATCTCCTCAGGAAACCTACCTGTCCAATAAATGGTTGCACTTCCTTCTTGCTCCTAGGCTCTTCAACCTTCAAAATTGCACTGACCCTTTCTAGATCAATCTTAATACCATCCTTCGAAATAATCTGTCCAGGGAATTTTGCTTCATCTAGTGCAAAATTAGACTTTTTGGGATTTAGTGAAATACCATATTTTATGCATTTCATAAAGTCTTTCTCCAAATCCTTGATATGTTCCCTGTCAGATCTGGAATAAACAGTGATATCATCCATGTAAACAACTACAAATTTATCCTTTTCTTTTGCAAAAGCGATGTCCATAGCACGCTGAAATGTAGCTCCTGCATTCATCATCCCAAAGGGCATTTTGGCATACATGAACGTACCCCATGGTGTAGTAAAAGCAGTCTTCTCTTGGTCTTCTGGGCATACTTTAATTTGGTTATATCTTGAGAACCCATCCATATTGGAAATCCTTTCAGACCCTACCACCCTTTGCGGGATGTGCTCCATCTTGGGTAGTGGGTAATTGTCCTTCAAAGAAACTTTGTTGAGGTTTCCAAAATCAATACAAAGTCTAATCTCACCATTTTTCTTTCTAACAGGCACCAAGTTAGCTTCCCATTTTGAAAACCTCAAGGTTACAATAATCTTAGCATTGAACAATTTCTTGATCTCCTTTTCTATTACAGGCAACAACCTGGGGCTTACTCTTCTTAACTTCTGTCTGAAAGGATTTTCTCTAGGTTTTATTGGAATGGTATGTTGTATGATAGAGGTATCATACTCTTTTAGGTCTTCATAGCTCCAAGAAAATACATCTGTATCTTTTGTTCATCAAATCGACATATTCTTCTTTCTCTTTTGCAGGTAATTTCTTGGACAACCTCACGATTCGTGGTGCTTCTTCAGTGCCTAAGTTCTGCTCTTCCACATCATCATCAACAGGTTTAACTTTAGGATTCTTAGCAACATCATTCTGATCAAACAGCTTCTCTAGGGGAATCAGGCCTCTTGGGATAAAATTGCTCTTCAACTGGATTATATCTTTTCCTCCCAACACATTCTGCCATTCTTTGTTTTCAGCTTCTTCATCTTCAGTTGATTCACCATCTTGGAAGCACTCTAAATTTTCATTTTTTGAATCAATCTGAGTGTTCACAAATTCATCATACATTTCCAAAAATCTCTTTATTTGCATATCATCATCGAAAACTTGCCAGTATTTGGAGTTGTCTAGTATTGAGGGTCTGTTTACAACTTCAACTTTATATTTTTTCTGAGAATAAATAGGGGTTTTGAAACCACCAACAGTTGTAGCCAGAGAGTCCGCTACTTGATTTTCAATTCTGGGAACCACCCTGATTTTATGCGGCTCTGAAATAGTTTTCAAACATGTCCCAAACTTCATTCTTGTATGCTCTCATTCTGGGATGTTTTGTTTGGTAACTATAATTCACTTGATTTACCACAAGATTTGAATACCCAAACACTTCTATTCTCTTTGCTCCCATATCTTTCAAATCCTGCAAACCCAGCAGTAGAGCCTCATATTTAGCCACATTATTAGTACATTCAAAAGTCAGTTTATAAGACAAGGCTTTAAATTCTCTGACTAGAGATATAATCCAAACACCTGCCCCAACCCCATTTTTACTTAGAGACCCATCAAAGTACATAGTCCACAATCCTTCTTCATTTTGTTTCTTCTCCGCGGCCTCTTGTCTTTTTGCAAATTCCTCATCCTCCTTAACTTCAATCTGTACAGGAGCTTCAGGATCAGTGTATGGCCCATCATTGAAAAATATAGAGGATCCCAAATCTGTGTCAACAGCATAAATAGGATGATTTTCAGGCTTATCCTGACTACTGACCACATAAGCTAATCTATTTTCTTTGTATAACCTTCGATTGCTTCCAAACAGGGGTATAGTGGCATATGACAAATCCATTTGCATAGTCCCTTTTAATTTTGATTGCCAAGATCTTGATAACAACATACCAAACTTTGCAGGAATATCAGCTACTACAACATCCATCACAATGCTTTTAGTTGGGAGTTGTGAAAGAGTTACCACCGTATCCTTTATTAATCCCAGACACCTGACCTTTCCAAAATCAAAAGAAAACAGGTCTTTATAAGGCCTAGTAACCTCCAAACCCAAACTTTCCACTACTGTTTTTGGCATTAGATTATGAATGAAATGCACCAGAATCTAGCATTGCATTGTGCAAAATCATATCATGGATATTCAAACTTAGATAAAAAGGAGGGACTTCCTCATCATCTGTATCTTCAATTTTAGGCCCAAAGACAATAGTGGGTGAGTCATTTGTTACTTCTAGAATACCTAGTTGATACTCACCTTGATTCTTGACCATCTTAGTAATTTCTTCTCTGTATTCATTATTCCTCAACATCTCATTAAAGGGGATAGAAATCTTAACCTTTGACAGCTCTGACTTCAGATTGAAGGATGAAATTGGTCTATCTACATTAATTGGCTTTGACTGTTTACTTTCCTTTGGTTGTTGTTCCTTATTTTCTGGGTTATTCTGTACAGTAGCATCCTTCTTCTTTTCTTCCTGTTTTTCTGAATTATGTTGAGTGTTGGAAAGTTGGTTTGGACTGGACTTCCCTTTATTTGTTACTACATCACGATTTCTCATCTTTACTTTTCTCTGAAAATCATCAATGGCATTTTGATATCCTCTCTGATATTGTTCTAAATCTAGCTCTGAAACAGAACTATCATTTTCTTGGGTGAATAAATTGTGTTCCTTTTCAGTTAGGTATATTTCAGGATCAATGTCATCAAAGTGATGAATCTGGTTATCCATTGGATCTTCTTGTCCTTCCTCATAAACCAAATTTTTCTGGGAATGGTGGTCTTATCTGCTGATCTTTAGGATTTATTTGGTTTCTTTGAGGCAATGGCCTTCTAAAATTGGGATTCCTTATTTGATTTTCAGGTTTCTCTCTATTAGGTGGTATGTTATCTAGGGTCAACCTATCCATCAATTTCTCCATAGTCTTCATCATCATTTCAAATTTAAC
Source organism: Larix kaempferi (assembly GCA_027924585.1). Taxonomy (NCBI): domain Eukaryota; kingdom Viridiplantae; phylum Streptophyta; class Pinopsida; order Pinales; family Pinaceae; genus Larix; species Larix kaempferi. The sequence goes on along the minus strand of BSBM01000397.1, from coordinate 8,103,817 downwards.
ATCACTTGCAGATGGACAAGCAGAAGTGGATGGTTGGTTTTCTTGTCTTTTCTTATCATTATCTACTCTATTTTTCAGTTTCCCTGATGCCATTAAATTTGCTTCCACTTCTAGAGAATCTTTCAACATATCTGACAAAGTAGTTGACTTCCTCTCTCTCAACATACATGAAAAGTCCCCATCAAAGGCATATGCATAATGAAGCTTGGTAGGACCTACCAAGGGTTTAATATCAGCTGGAATGGAATTGTATACCCTCATAAATCTACTAGAAAATTCATGTACAGACTCAAAGTTTCCTTTCTTTAAATGGTCATATTGGGATAACATTTGTAAGGGACTCTTCTTGTCCTCCCACCTATCCAAAAACAGTGTCTGAAAAGCTTCAAAGGTAAGGATAAATGCTGCGGGTAAATCCTTAAACCATCGCTTTGCCTCTCCTGATAGACTCTGAGCAAACAACCTCATCTTCACATCATCATAATTTACTTCTTCCAGGTCAATGAAATCTTCAAACCTATCCATATGTTGTCTTGTTGTAAAATTGCCATCTCCATCATACAATGAAATTCTCTGTGAGTAATTCTAAGGGAGGTCATGCAAAACAGCTGGCAAAGCCAGAGGTGCAAACCTAGCTGCCATTGGTCTAGGTGGATTTTGTGCTACAGGAGGGTTTTGAGGAGGATTTTGAGGATTCTGAGGTATATTGCTAACAAGGTTTGTAATATGAGGCTGAGAGGCTTGAAAATGAGGATTACTTTCTTCAACCTTTACAATGTCTTGCAAGTTATACCACAAGGGATCTAGCAAGTATGACCCGAACCTATTTGGATTTATCTATGTTTGCTTTAGATATGACTCTAATTTTGATCTTAATAAATACTTTCCCACACTTACTTCTAAATCCAAACCTTGAAAACCATAAAAATCTTCTTGAGACAAAGACCTTTCAGTATTAGAAGTGCTAGCTTTTTCTTTTCCACTTCGATGTCTAAACAAACTTTCTAGGTTTTCGACACTTAGTAAAATCTCAGGATTAGGATTACCTCTTCTATGGATCCTTCTAGAGGCCAGGATGTCTTCTGAAACCTTCTTTGGAAATGAACGTGGAGTAGCGAAATTCTCCAATGGAGTTACCTTCAAACTGAAATCTTGATGAGTGGAGTCGCCAGCGCAAATGTACAACCTTCTAGAGTGCAAGAATATCTGTTTGCCCACAGAAATCCTTTTCTTCTTGAAATATGGAACTCTTTGTCGTTTCTCCCAAGGACGATACAACTTTCTCTCCCCAGCAACGGTGCCAATATGTTAGCACTCAAAATGACCCTTAAGGTTGTGGGAAGAATCACTTCGAGGTAACCACAAAACCAACTTTAGGAAAAGGAGTTGGCTTCTTCCTTTCCAGAGAGGGATCTCTCACAAATTGTTTAACAAGGACAAATATATGAAACAAAGCTAAAATCATATTGGTGTATGGTTGAAACAAAGCAAGCATTCATTGGGAAATGGAGTCAAAACAAACAATTATATCAAATTACAGTGTTGCTGCATGGAACTTCATAACAGAGGCAAGATAGACAAGATAAACAATAGACAGAGCATATGAATATGAATTCTGTACTATTAAACACTCATTTCATACATGAAAGGAAAACATTATGGAAGTAATAAACAAGGTACACATTCACATAAGAAAGGAGAAAACAGACTGTAATGTAAACAACACATGAATCTCTGCAAAAACCAGCTTCGGCTCTGTAATTTTATTAAAAATGAGTCTCACAATACAAAAAGGCCCAGCTCTTACGGGCTCCAACCCTTTTTTCTTTCTATTACATGTGAATATATAGATATCTTCATCCCTGAGGCTCAAATCACCCTAACAGAAATTTGTTACTACTGTGATGACACCTATACATAAATGTCCATCACCCCTAAGAATCAGTTACAACAAAATAACAAATGCTGACAAAATAGGCTTAACTGCCTTTTACAAGTGTCAATAGACATTTACTAGTTGGTAACATACCCTAGTAAATAAGCAAAAACCTAAGTAACTAATTCTTCGGGCTGCAATCCCCACAATCTTCAGAATATTCATGCATGCAGTGTTAGCTTTGCTTTCCATATTTCTCCACTCTTTCCTGTTTGAGCTGATTTCTAACCTTATTCTTACTGGATTGCAGTTTGGATAGTTCTAGTGTAGCCTTTAACAACTTCGCATAAATTACGTCCCCAGTTTCCTTGTGAAGATGGATCATGTTAGGTATGGGAATGTCTTCTAAGTTCATCTTCAATTCATTGGCCTTACTCTTGGTAGCTAGGGCCTAAGTCACATGGTTCGAATTCGAATTCGAGTTTGACAACTATTTGATTCGATTCGAATTCGAATTTCTCGATGAGGTTCATTTGAGATTCGTCTTTAGATTCGAATATATATATATATATATATATATATATATATATATATATTACAAAATAATAAAAATTTAATTCAACAATTTACTTAAAATATAATACAAAATAATAATAATTTAATTCAACAATTTACTCCAAATATAGTACAAAATAATAAAAATTTACTTCAACAATTTACTAGTGGAACTAGAAAGCCACGACTAGGGGTTTGTTTCAATTTTCAACTCATCTGCTTAGGTAAATTTAATCTCGATAGCAATTAACTTCAGTCTTCAATGGCGGCACAACAGAATCACGGGTCTATGATTGTAGTATGTAACTCAAATGGTGAGTTGGTGATTGTGAGCAGTAGCAGTGATTCATGAACATTGAGATCGAAACTCATGGAGTCATGAGCTCTAAGCACTAGCATGAGGGTTTCTTTGCTAAGCAATGGCAAGGAAAGAGGAAAAACTTTACTAGCGGGTTGGGAGTCGAGACTGAGGTAGGTAGACTGTGGTGTGTTAGGACTAAGGTTAAGGTTAAGAAACTAACTCAAATTTTTTCAATTTGTTTATTAAATTCACCTTCAGATTCAAACCAGCTTGAGATTCAGCAAAATTCGAACCTCAAGATTCAAATTCGCCAAATCTTGTGACTTAGGCTAGGGCCAAATTCAAGATGTTTTGAGCATGGATCCTGACAGCAACCAAGGACACATCCTTGCTAGAGATTTGTCTGACCTCTGCATATAACTTTGATTCCTCTGAATCCTCCTCTTTGCTTCCTTTATACTCATCTAATAATTCTGCTCTACTCTTGATTTGTGCAGTAGGTTGAGCAGCTGCCCTATCAAATACATATTCCTTGATCTCGAAGGAAGTTGTTTTTTCCTTCACCTGCTTCTTTTTAGCTTGACCAGTCGACACCTGTACAATCTGCTGCCCTGGTTCTTCTACTTTCTGTCTCTTTGAATCTCTCTCTGTGTCCTCATCTTCTACATCCATGGGATCAATGACTTCCAATTTGCTGGATCCTCCAGAGCCACTGGCAGGGGGTATAGTTGCTCCAACTGTTGGGACCAAGCTAGAGGAGCCAAGCAATGGGGATATGTTTGTTTGCACCAGAGAGGTGGCGTCATCTTGTACATCTACATCCATCTACCCTTTTCTGGGATATTCCAACCAGTTGGAAGTCTCTACCATACCTGCAATCTCAAAATGCACAAAGCCTTTTCTGTTACTTTCTTTCCTTCTATTTGAGATGATGTGGTGGGGGTCATAGTTGATGGTTTCCTTTGTTCGGAATCCCATCTCTCTTAACATACACTCAATGGCTGGAATGGCCGCCTTACTATTGACGATGAATGGGCCTACAGCCCATGGGAATGCAATATCTTAGGCTTTCTTATGATCCAAAAAATGTTCAGCTTCTACTCTTAGCTTTTGCCTGATAAATTCCAGTGTAAATACTCTAGGAGTTAAAAAAGTTGGTAGCACATAGGGTGAATGAGAAAACCCATAAACTCTGATTGTTGTGTTGTGCTCCAACAGAAACCAGTCACCTATCTTCTTCTCAGGAGAAGGTTGCAACATCTCCGTCATCTCTGTTAACACTCTGGGCAGTTTCCTCTGAAAGAAAACATTGTAAACCTCAGACATGAGGTTGTTCATGAATTTGTTGTATTCTGTGAGCATCTCCTGGTGATTTTAATCTCGGGAAGCTACAATTTTTCTTCATTGAAAGACAAGAACATCCTTAGCAAATATGACTGGAACCTGAAACTCCTGGTCTTATGGAAGTCCACTAGCTGAGAATGGATATTCTCAACTAGGGACTCATTAAATTTAATGCAGGCACACTGGACAGACTAGTCAGACTCCTCAGACTCTAATGGGAAAGTGCTAAGGACAAATAATAGGCTCATCAAGGGCTCAGTGACATACATGTATGTGTTTAATCCTAAAAACTAGCTTATCATGGTTATAACGCACTTGGATTCTTCAATAAAGAGACGGACTTTAACTGGTAAAGCATGGTTTTGCAATGGGACACTAGGTTTTAGGCAGGCCCTATAGAAACTTTGCTTTAACTCAACTGCGGACTGTCTAAAATACTGAATTAGGGATTCTTCCTTGTACTCTTTGGATTTCAGGCTGAATTCGTCAAGGGTTGACAGGGCTTTCCTTATAACAAGAGATCTGACAGGGCATAAGATCTTTGAGTTGGATGTGTCCATAATCACCCTCTAAGAGGAGGAGTAATAGGTGGTGCACCAGTCGACGAATTCGAGGAAGTTCGAGGTTTGGTCGACTGAGAAAAACTGGGAAAATGAATGGTATACCTTATGCACATCTATGCCCTGGTCCCTAATCAGTTTTAGTCTATCCTTTACTGTTTCAAGGGGTGCATTAGTCAACATTGTGTCATAGACCTCCACATCCCTGTCTTCCAACAGTTCTTCTATCTTCTGGTGTTCAAAACCTGGGGGTTCTACTTCTCCAAGATCAGCCATTTAAATAGTTTTGCAAGGAGACAGGAGGCCTACCTGGTTACTGACAGCTTATCTGAGATCCTGGATGAGTTGTCTGCTTCTTCACAGTTGTCGTCTTTCACTTTCCAATGCAACCAGACAAACAGTATCCAGATCCCCGTGCAGAAGTGTTTTTAATATTATTTTATTTTCATATCGTCCCTGCAACCGTAATGGTGAAGGGGTTGTTTAAGCCGTCCATCTGCATGATTGCTCCTACACCGTTTATTTCTTTCCCTTATTAGCTCTACAATCCTTTGTAGTTCTCAGTCTTTCAAATGTTGCGTTCCTTGCACTTCAAATACGCGCAGCCACCTTCAACCATCGATCTAGATCCTATCCACATCCTGGTCGTCCAAAGGTGTGGCCTCTACCAAGGTTCACAGATTTGGAAAGTGTCAATAATCCGCGCATGTTCAATATGCGAACTAAACATCCACTGTCGATGCCTTTCCCCGCCAGATCTGCACCGTCGCATGATGTGGTGCCTACCGCCACTTCGCAATTTCGAAAAGTTCATTTCTTCGCGCATGTCAAATCAACAAAGTACTTGTCGACCATAGATCTGTCCCTCCGTCCGTTGATCTGACCTCCGACTTGCCTGCGGGCTAGCAACACTCCGCCCATACTTAAACCACCCCCACTTATTTCTGTGAGGTCGCCTTTCAACCGTCGGTATCCATCGCCGTAGATCTGCTCCGTTCATTGGTGTCCACATGTAACTTTGAGCGGATTTTTACATTTTTCCCTCATTTGCAAAGCCGAAACTCAAGGATTTTAATTCTTTCCATCCTAACCCAAAACATAAACATGCAGGGATCTAATTAGTGTTCCTCTTGGTCATATGAAGCAGACCCCTAGCACCTTACTCATTACTTTCAGGGATCTAAACCCTTCCAACCCTTCAAACCAAAACTGGTGTTAACAAGATTCATAATATGTTTTCACTAGAAGTTAGATCTTGATCTTTGTACTTTGTACTTGGAGATATTTTGCTTGTCTTTCTCTCACAGGTTCACAACTTGGACATCAAGCTTGGAACTGCAGCTTGGACAACTGACCTGCTTGAAGTAAGTTATACTTTCTTCTCTATCTCTCAATGTCCTGATCTTCATACATTGAACTAGATCTAGGAGTTTAAGGTTCCATTTGTTTTTCAGCTGTCTTAGATTAGGCTTTCTTGAATCTTATCTGGTTTATGAGTAAATTTAACTATCCGTAGGACGGATTTACTTAAACAGAAATTGGAGACCATACTGGGGAGATCCCAGTCTTCTTTTGGCTATTAGATCCTTGTTTCTTAACCATTTGATCCATTATCTCTGCATCTGATCAATCCTAGACCTCTGTTTACTACTTTGATCCTCAAAAATTTGTTCGTTGGGCTACAAACCCGAGGAAAACACAAAACACTTCTCATACTTTCTCTCTATCCACTTACAGAGAATTTTCGCACCTCCCCCATACACCACAGAGCGAAAATACTGAGATTTTCGTCCCCCAACAATACAGCAGAATGTGAAAATCCCAAAAACTCGTGCCTAGGTGACCTTCTAGGGAGTGAAAATTCCCTGTGTCTTATTTAATTTTGGTGTTCTGCTTGCTCATCTTTGGTTTCTGATTTTTTGGTTTGAATGCACTTCTCTGAGCCTGATCAGACCTATGTGATTCCATTCTGACTCCTGCATTTCTTGTAGTGACTTTTGAACCCTTAGTTAGCTCGGTTTTCTTGATCTCTTTTGGTTTGGATTTTTTGAGTGAAAGTGACAAGAGTGAATTTGTTTTACTTAGATTCTCGAAGTCTGCATTGCAAAAGGTGATCATTTTTTAAAATCTCAAGGCAAATTTTTTACATATATTGGTTTGCATCCTTGAAAGAACTTAGTGGAAATTTCATTACTTGAGAAAAATTCTTTGCATTTTTAATTCGCTTAGAAAATTTGTCTTCAAGACCTATTTCTCCTTCGTTTAAACAATCAAGTTGTTTTTGCAATTATAAGGCGTTGTTCCATTTACTTGTCACACTTTAGATACTCATTCGAAGTAGAAACAAAAACAAAAAAATTGATTTTCAATTAGTAGTTGGATCCATTCATTTCTTGAAAGAGTAGTTGACTTTTGGTTTGGCACATAAAAGTGACTGATTTTTTCTCTCTTTTTGAAATTTTGTTGGTTTATGCTTGTTATTGGGAACGAAATAACTCTCTCCCTCACTTAGCTAGACATTCATCGAAAAGAAAAATTGCATTGATTTAGTCTACATGCATGGTTTGAGTCAGGTCTTCACACCATCGAGTTTCACTTTCGTCACCCATTGAGTTAACAACTAGCCCTTAAAAGCAATCTCCTAACTAAACACACATTAACCTCACTTGAGGATACAAAAAAATTGTGTAGTTAGGTAGGAACACCGGGAATAGGAATCCAAATAATTCCCCCCTATGGCTTTACATTTGAAACATAGTTGTTGTCCTTTAGGGTGCTCAAATCCTCTTGTATTTGTTGACACGGTTTTACACCAATTTGTTGAGAGGGCCTCCCGTTTCACGGGGGTAAGCAGCGAGGACTGGTTCCGGACGTACTTTTTGGAATACAGCACTCCACTTAGCACCTAAGGACATCAATCCATTGTCTTCCTTGTATTTTTCGGCCTCCATACCAGTTGTACGAGGGATCAAAGGCGGAAGCTCTAGTAAACCTTCTTGGATGTGTCATGAACGAGGTATCTTAGTGACCTTCCTTCTAGGGATATTTTACCCAGAATCCCTTTTGGTAGAGGCATATCCTTCCAGCTTTTGGTCTCTCACTTTGTATTGTTCGACTTGGATTTCATCACCTTGAGAAGGATATGATCTGTTGAGGTCTCCAAACCTTAGATAGGAAGTTTGCTTTCCATTTTTCCTTATTGATCCATATCGCAGTTGGCATTGTTGTCAAATGATAACATCTACTGCGACAAGTCATCGACGTCAACACAACTTTGACAAGTTTTGAATTCGACACAACTTCGAAAACTCCGCGAGTTCGACATGTTCCGCGACCTCACAGTTTCGTGACATCGACATACAACGCGACTTGCGACTTGCGACTGTCGAACTTCGACAAACTGTCTCTCTGTTTTCCAATCGACTGTAACGGTTGAACTATCAACCGTTCTAACTTCTTTCTTATAACTGAATGTAACGGGAAGGCACCCAAGCGTCTCAGTACTCTCTATATAAGCATGCAAACTATTGTACTATACAGCTTAGAATCTTATCTATCTCATTTTGAGTAATAGAGATATCAGTTTGCATTCCTGCATATTGTCTGTATGTATTTGTGTTTATCAGCGTAGTGTATTCCTTCTTTTCTTATCTTCTTTCGTACGCTTCTGTCATAACAGAGCCAACTCATTCAGTCGAACTATTTTCCCCCTTGGCTTCCTGGCCCCGAGTGGATCGTTGGTATCAGAGCAGACTCATAACTCACCCAAAGCTTCGTCAAAGCGCATCAGCTTTGTTCATGCTTAAGTTTTGCATAGACACTTCCAGCGAAGTTACCTGACTTATGTCGGTTCAAACACGCTCGCAGACTCACCAATCCATGCAGACACTACCTCCATAGATGGCAGAAGAAACAGGCGAAAGACATGTAATCGACCAGACACAGCAGCTCAAAGAGCAGGCGCTCTCTCAACAATGAACTGAGATGTTCACCCAGTTCAATAAAATTCTCACGCGATTTGCATCGAATTCAGGAGGATTTTTTACGAGAACTAACTCTGACAAAATCAGCCCCTTCAAAGTGCAAATGAATTTGGACATACCGAATCTAGAAGGCAATATTGACGCGGAATCCGTCGACAATTGGGTTCAACAATTGGAATCCTATTACTCTGTAAATAAACTATCAAAAGCTGACAAGATCACCATTGCATCCTTAAAGATGTCAACATCTGTGCACTGCTGGTGGGAGAATATTTCGACAAAGATGGAGAAAAGCGAAGACCCCATCGACACATGGGATAAATTCGTCGAACACATCCGGATGGAGTTTTACCCGTCGAAGTACCTTGAGCAGCAGTACAAGAAGTGGCAGCATCTAAGGCAATGGAAATACTAGTCTGTGCAAAGTTACACCGACGAGTTCTATCGACTCATGACTAGACTTGGCGTTCAAGAAGAGGAGAAATTGCTTGTTCTGAAGTACGTCAACGGATTATCCCAGTACATTCAGCAGGAGATGGAGTTTTTTACTGTCAATACACTTGCGGATGCATTCCACTATGCCAACAAACTCGAAACCAAGCAGAAGGGAAAAGTGCGCTTCGTGACAAAGCCGACCGCTCGACAAGAAGGAACCAGCCGACTTCGACAAGTCGAAACCTTCGCAGACTCCGCCAAAGATAGATCACGGCAAAAATCCTTTTCAGAAAAAGGAATGCAGCAAGCAACCGACTAGAAAATGGTGTGACTACCATCACTCATCTTGGAATGATACGTCTAAATGCAAATCTCGGAAGACCTTTTTGGCAAAAGTGTCGACATTCGACGCGTTTGACAGGACTGTGGTAGAATCTGACCCAGAAGTAATGACTCTTTTGACATCGACAAATCCAGCAGCCGCAACTAGCGTCAACAAGGAGGAACAAGAGAGCATGTTCCATACACATATATGGGTTCAAAACAATCCATTGCATCTGATTGTGGACAACGGGAACCAGAAGAAATTTGTTTCTGAAGAACTTGTGAAGAAACTAGGTCTTGTGACCACTACACATCCTCATCCTTACAACATCAGTTGGATGAAGGATGGACAAGAGCTAAGGATCGCCCGACAATGCAAGCTTTCTGACTTCATAAATCCTTTTGAATATGAAGTACTTTGTGATGTGGCACCTCTCTCCATAGTCAACGCCCTGCTTGGGAAACCTTACATATGGGATCGCCATGGAAGTTACCAATCACGACCACAAAAGGTGATTTTCAGAATACGCAATCAACGGTACAACATACCAGAACGAGGACCTACACCAATGGTTGCAATGATATCTGCTAAACAGACAAAGAAGCTCATCAATCATGCTCAGAAGTTCGCATTGATTATGATAAAGCCGCAACATTCTAGGGAGACTGCAACGACAAGTCGAGTCACCGACCAATGCAGCTCCCGACAGAAGCAGCAGATCGACAATATTCTTGATGAGTACCAGAACCTATTCCAAGTTCCCGACGGAGTACCTCTACATTGTTAGGTAAAACACTCTATTGAACTTGCTCCTGGTTCTTCTTTTCCTAACCCATCTGTCTATAGAAGATCCATTCTCAAAAATGAAGAGATTCGCAGACAAATCCAATATTTGATCGACAAAGGCTATATCTGACCCAGCTCCTCCCCTTGTGGAAGTCCAGTCATCCTCGTTCCGAAGAAAGACGGGACTTGGCCCATGTGCATCGACTATAGGGAACTCAACAAAATATCGGTGAAGAATCGGTACCCTATACCGCGGACAACCGAGCTCATCGACTGTCTGAAAGGTGCTAAGTTATTTACTAAGCTCGACCTCAAGTCAGGATATCATCATATTCCAATTGAGCCCTCATATGTATGGAAAATTGCTTTCAAAACCAAGAAATGATTGTTTGAATGGTAAGTCATGCCTTTCGGCTTAACCAATGCACCTGCGACCTTCATGCGATACATGGATAACATTCTTTGACCTTTCATCGGCAAATGGGTCATTGTCTATCTTGACGACATACTGATTTTCAGTCGATCTTGGGAAGAACATGTCGGACAACTTCAGCAAGTCCTCAACACTCTCCAGCAACATCATCTCTACTTGAACATGGACAAATTTTCCTTTGCGATGAACAACATCAAATATTTGGGGTTTGTAATCGACTCTACAGGCATTCATGTCAACCCAGAAAAAGTACAAATTCTCAAAGATTTTCCCATTCCTCATAGCATTCAAGAACTAAGAATCTTTCTTGGTTTGGCGAATTTCTATCGATGATTCGTTCTCGGCTTCAGTCACATAGCCTGACCCTTGAATTAGTTGATGAAAGGAAGTGGGAAAACTATCTTCAAATCTGGTCACCCAGTCGCCTTTCACTTCGAAACTTTTAACAACATTGTTAGAAGGTATTCGACATACGAAAAAGAACTATACGCAATTGTGCAAGCTCTCAAGCAATGGGGGCATTACATCCTTGGCAAGGAAACGGTCATCCTCACTGACCATAAGCCTCTATAGTTCTCTCCGACACAATCAAAACTACAAACAACTCGACAGCTTAAGTGGATTAATTACCTACAACAATTCCAGTTGGTAATTAAGAGTCAGAAAGGTAAAGCTAACTCCGCCGCCGATTGTCTAAGGAGCCCACCCATTACTCTCTTTTTTACAGTGATGAGTATGCAGGGATATGACACCACTACTTGGCCTTAGTTGTATCAGGAAGACATCGACTTTTCACCAGTCGATCAACAAATTCAGACTAACAAGTCATCGATCGCCAACTATTTCCTGAAAGATACCTTGCTATACAAGCTTGGACAGCTTTGTGTATCAACAGGTGAGCATCGACAGCAGCTCATTTGGGATGCGCACTACAGCAAGACTGCAGGACATTTCGGAGTAGCAATTTATATTCTCCAAAATTATTTCTTTTGGCCTTCACTTAAAACCGATGTCAACAAGTACATTCGATCATGCGTGGTTTGTGCCATTGCTAAACCACCTAATCGACAACAGGGATTGTACACACATTTTCCAATTCCTAGTCGACCATGAGAATCTATTTCTATGGACTACTTGACAGGATATCCTACTACCAAACATCAGCATGATGCAATCTTAATAGTAGTCGACATATTTTCGAAGATGGCCATTCTCTTTCCATGCAAGAAGACAGCGACGATACAGCAGACTGCTCATCTCTTCTTCGAACATGTCTGGAAACACTATGGTTTACTGAAAACCATCATTTCCGACCGAGATGCCAGATTCGTCAGCATCTTTTGGAAAAAAATTTGGCAACAGGTAGACACAAGACTCTCATTTTCGACAGCTTTCCATCCTCAGGCCGATGGACAAACAAAAGTTGTTAATCGCTTGGTCGTACAACTGCTTTGCATGTACACCCACAAGAATTGACGAACATGGGATGAAAGTCTTCCATACATACAGCACAGTTACAATCGTGTTCAGCACAGCTCTACGGGTAAGAGTCCATTTGAGATATGTTATGGATTTCAACCCTTGGTGCCTATCGACTTGATCAGCTCCCCGACATAGTCGAATGACACCAAACATAATCAGCGAGAAGTTGGCAAAGCATTGAAGTTCCGAGAACATATTTGTGACATTCAGCGATAAGCACAGGACATGTTGCACAGAGCAAGAGAGAAAGATAAGGCCCGACATGATAGGCATCGTATCCCTCATTCATTCCAAATTGGGGATAAGGTCTGGTTACATCTTAAGAAGGAGCGCTTCATTGGTCCATTCAAGAAGTTGAAACATTTGCAATACAGTCCATACAGTATTCTTCAGTAGATTGGCGAGAACGCTTTCCAGCTTGACATTCCTTCATGTCTTGGCCTACATCAAGTCTTCAACGTGGATCTACTTCGACCATACCATGCACCACTGTTGGAACAGAATGACTTGCAACTAGCAGATCCCAACGACATCCAGCCAGAGGTTCAGGAGCCTATTCCTTGCGACACCATTGTGGGACGACGAGTACGCCTTACAAGGACGAACACAATTCCCTTGTTTCAGGTTGCTAAAGCAGGACAGATCCCAGCATAAGGAAAGTGGTACTCTACTACTGAACTAATCGACAAGTTTCCTCACCTTCATGAGCAAACAATGGAGACCATTGTTTCTTAAGGAAGGAGGTCTAATGCATATCGTAGTTGGCATTGTTGTCAAATGTCGGCATCTACTGCGACAAGTCATCAACGTCGACACAACTTCGACAAGTTTGGACTTCGACATGACTTCAACAACTCTGATACTTCGACACATTTCGCAACCTCACAGTTTCGCGAGGTCGACATACAGAGTCGACCTGCGACTTGCGACTATCGAACTTCGACGAACTGTCTCTCTGTCTTCCAGTCGACTGTAACGGTTGAACTGTCGAACCGTTCTAACTTCTTTCTTGTAACTGAACGTAATGGGAAGGCACCCAAGCGTCTCAACACTCTCTATATAAGCATGCAAACTATTGTAATATAATGCTTAGAATCTTTTCTATCTGGTTTTCGATAATAGAGATATCAGTTCGCATTCCTGCATGTTGTTTGTATGTATTTTTCTTTATCTACGTAGTGTGTTCCTGCTTTTCTTATCTTCTTTCTTATGCTTATATCCTAACAGAGCCAAATCATTCAGTCGAACTGTTGTCCCCCTCGACTTCCTGGTCCCGAGTGGATCACTTATAGAGGGTCTTTTTCTTTTTAGTTCTGCTTATTGGCTTTCTGGCCATTTTGTTGTAGCTCGCTTACTGTGACATTGGTATCAGTGTAGTTTTTTTAGCTTGCTTTTTTGGCCTATGCACCTTTTCTTTTCGTAGATCCCATTTTGCACACTTAGTTGCTTTAGGGTTTTTGAGTTCTTTTTCAGCGAGACTTCCCCCATAACGTTTAATCATGTTCCATGGTGGATCAACGGAAATCACGTAGACAACAAGGGAAGAGTCTCGAACCAGTACCCAGAACTAGCTACCCATCATCTTCACGCATACCCACACCCCCTACTAGCAGACCAGCTGGTCGGGGGACCATTCCACCATCACTTAGTACGACACCACCAGCTGCTACGGTACCCCAAACCCATAGCACAGTTCCAGATACTAGTACTATCTTAGAGACTAGTATGGTACTTGAGACTAGTGCAGTACCTGATGAGCCCAGGATATAGGTACTCCATAGGCTCCTTTTATGCCACCTATAAGCAAAGAAAGGATAAGAAAGCACCTCTTTTTGTAGGGGAGAATGCATTTTGGTTGATGATTAAATGAAGTAATTTATTCATTATATTTTCGTATGTTTTAGCATTTTATTTACTAATCATATGAATGATGGCATGTGTGAGCAGGGCGCAGGTGACCTGGAATAATAACAAGTGACCAAGCTCCAAACTGAAGATCACAAGTGACACAATGATCCCATTTTCTCCTGATTTGTAGGAAATAATCTTGTTAACCAAGATCATTATTTTCAATGTAGAGATAGGTTAGAAGTAATGATAAATAGGGACCTCTTGATTAGCAGAGGGTCTGGAGACATTTTCAAAGAAACAATCTTCAGCATTTTCGTAGTTGAGACATCTTTGTTCTAATTTTCTATAACATGGATTTATGATCATATAATGAAAGACCAACATTCTATTAATCTCGTGAGTTCATAAGTTTCTTTCCCTCCTGAAATACGTGTTTGGGAGGGCCCCCTCAATATGTAGATCAGGAGTTTCGTGCTTTGTTTCACGTATTTCTCATGCATTCTATTAATTGTTTACATCATCATTGTGCGTGAATTTACTTCAGCATTCATTCAATTATCAGATTTTGATTTCAGCACAAGCACTTTTCTTTTTGTAGTTCAATAACATTGCGTCTGTAGTTTTGTAGTACACTGTATGTAGTTTTGTGCATGCCATCCGCATAGGCGAATTTCATATCTGAATTTCCATTTTTCATAGCGTTTCCAAATAAAGACCATATCTATGGTTTCGTGCTTCCAAGATAATAATTTGTGATTACTGATAGGATGGATCTTTGCTCTCTTTTAGATTAGATTCAAGCTTCTTAGATAAAATTTATGCATGCTTCCCTTTCTCAATTTGATAAAATAGGATTTATCTGCTTTCAGCATTTGATTTAATAAAATAGGATTTATCTGCTTTCGGCATTGGATTTGATAAAGTAGGATTTATCTGCTTTCAGCATTTGATTTAATAAAATAGGATTTATCTGCTTTCAGTATTGGAGTTGATAGAATAGGATTTATCTGCTTTCAGCATTTGATTTAATAAAATAGGATTTATCTGCTTTCAGCATTGGATTTGATAGAATAGGATTTATCTACTTTCAACATTTGATTTAATAAAATAGGATTTATCTATTCTCTGCATTTGATTTAATAAATTAGGATTTATCTATTTTCAGCATTTGAATTGACAGAATAAGATTTAAATGCTTTTGTGTGTTGCGTACATAGAATAGAATTTCCAAAACTTTCTTTGAGCATTCCCTTACTTTCCTCTTTCCATAGAACAACACTTCCAATTGTCTTAGGATATTCTCTAGGATACTTAGAAATGACAAAAGACCATCTTATAGTGCACATACAGGGCCGAGTACCTGTCAAGTTTGTATGCTACCTGGTCGATAATTAAAGTATACTTCTGGTATAGCTACCTTGAATAGGTACACATTCCTGGAGTCCACCACTTTTTGGCGTTGTTGTCAGGGAGGTGCTTAAACTATAGGAGACATCTTATTAAAAAAAATCATAGAAAAAATTACCATGAATGCCTCGACAAAAGAGGGATAAATTTGGAAGCTTTCTGCCTAACCGCCCTATGAGCAATAACAGTTTTGAACACTCTCAATTTGACTTCCTCAACTCTGACGAAGAAGCTGATTCCAGCTACGATCCAAACAGTGATAACTTCTTCGCTAGCTCTAGCTCAAACAATACCATGGCAGAGGAGGAAGATGAACACAGAGAACTGTTTACTTTCCCTATTACTGTACCTCTTGGGGATGCTAGAATGAAAAATATCAATCCCAATAATCTGCCAAACTTCCATGGCCTAACCTCAGAGGAACCTAACACATTCTTATTTGAATTTGAGGTAGTCTGTAGGTCCTTTGGTTATACCACTGATGCACAAAAACTAAGACTCTTTCCTTCTACATTAAAATATTTATCACTCAGATGGTTTATGAGTCTGGAAGGAAACAGTATCTTCACATGGGACCGGATGAAACAATCCTTCCTGGAAACATATAGGGATTACTGTAAAGCAAAAGACACAAGAGATGAAATTTTCAGGATGCAACAGGGAGAAAAAGAATCCCTAGAAGACTATGCACAACGCTTTCAACTCAGTTACAAACAGGCTAGTCACTGTACCCTAGATCATGAATCATTGAACTTGTCCTTCTTAGAGGAATCAAGGAGGAATATCTAGAAGTCTTGAACTTGTTAGGAGATGGGGATATATTCTAGAAAACCTATGATCAAATTCTACAAATCTTCAAGAACTATTCTAGATCCAGAAAAGGAAAAAATGGAATACGGAATACACATCCATTAACAGGAGGATAATCCTTTTAAGGCCCAATCCTCACAAAGTCTGACTTAGGAAACCTTCTAGATGATATGAAAACACATATCCTTCAGTCCCTAGCAATGCATTTAGATGCACTCCAAATAATAATAAAAACAAGATGAGATCGACCAAGCACTGGAAGTATTTTTCCCATGATGCAGAAAAAAACATGAAAAGGGACAATGCCCATTAAATGCAATAGAGATATGTGGCCTCTGCATCGATGATCATACTACTGATAAATTCCCTTTGCTACCATCATGCAAAGCGGCCATACAGGATCCCACATCAGAAGGTACTATGGAGCAACTTAGTTTGTTAACCAGCGAAGGAACAATTTTGCTAGGCCCTTCCAGCCCAACAACCAAGCATATTTTAATCAAGGAAGTAATCAACAGAATTGGAACCCTTCAACACCAACTACATGGCCACCGCAAGTAGCTCCAAGCCAATGGCAGCAAAACCAAACACTGTATCAACATCCATATTACACGCATCCTTATTCTCCATACCCCCCACCTTTCTCTCAGCCACAGATGAATTATGGAAATCCATATCCATATTCAGCAAATTGGAGGACTCCATTGCAACAACCTCTCATAATTCCTCCTCCACAGAACCAACCTCCCCCCAGACCACCTCCAATCCTTTCCCAACTAGTTCCAAACCCAAATAACAATAGAACAGGGCAGGAACAACCCTATAACAATGAAAGCGTATGCAATCTATTACATTAGCAAGAACTTAGCAAGAGTAGAACTCAATTATACAATCACAGAAAAGGAATTTTTGGCTATCATACACACTATAAACAAATTTAGGCACTATATCACGGGGTACCCAATCTTTGTGCATACCGATCATTCTGCAATCAGGTACCTCATGAATAAACCAAATACTAGTGCTAGAATTATAAGATGGTTACTCCTCTTACAATAATTTGACATAACAATACTGGACAAGCTAGGCAAGCATAATGTGGTAGCCTATTTTCTGTCTAGACTGACCGATGGAGAGGACAATGAGTTGGTAAATGATCACTTCCTCGATGAACACCTCTTTGAAATCTCCACACAAAGTCCATGGTTTGTCGATATAGCAAACTACTTGGTATCTGGCAAATTTCCACAACATTATAGCTATCAAGAGAAGTGCAGAATCATAAGGCAAAGTGCAACTTATACATGGATACAAGGAATGCTTTTTAAGAAAGGGCCAGACCAAATATTAAGGAGATGCATCAGAGAAGATGAAGTCCATGATATACTCCATGCTACTCACAGTGAGCCTTGTGGAGGCCATTATGCTGGAAAAAGAACAACCTTTAAAGTACTGTAAATTGGATATTACTAGACAACACTGCACAAGGAATCCTATGATTATGTATCACAATGTGATGATTGTAAACGGATGGAGAAGCCTACACAAAGAGAAGAAATGCCTCGACATCCCCAAATATATTTGGAAGCATTTGAAAAGTCGGGATTTGACTTTGTTGGCCCATTCAATCCCCCATCAAATCAGAAACGCTACATTTTAGTATGCACTGACTACCTTACAAAATGGGTAGAAGTGGCAGCACTTACAGCAACAAATGAAACAAATGTAGCAAAATTATTTACGGAACAAATCTTCCACAAATTTGGAGTTCCCAGAGAGTTAGTTTCTGACCAAGGAAAGCATTACATCCAACCTTATCGAGGACCTACTTCCAAGAAACAAAGTTAAACATCGAAGGTGCTCCTCCTACCACCCTCAAGCTAATGGTCAAGCTGAAGTTACAAACAGAGAACTTGAAAGAATTCTGACAAAAACAGTGCAGCTACATAAAAGAGATTGGGAAGACAGGTTAAGTGAAGCAGTTTGGGCTTATAACACAACATGGAAAACAACAACAGGCTTTACCCCCTATGAGTTGGTATATGGAAAAAAAATAATGCTCCCCATTGAATTTGAAATCAAGACATTGAGAATTGTAGCCAGTTTAAACATGCAACTTTCAGAAATTCAAGAAGAATGTATGCTCCAACTAAACCAGCTGGATGAGCACCGCCAACAAGCCCTCACCCACACTGAAATTATCCAGCAACAGAGAAAGAAATGGCATGACAAGAACATCAAACAAAAGAAATTCAAAGAAGGTGATTGGGTACTACTATATGATTCTCGATTCCAAATTTTTCAAGGCAAACTCACAACCAGATGGCTCGGACCCTACATTATTGACACCATTTATGACAATGGCACAGTCAGAATCACAACCATAGATGAAACAGAATTCCCCATGTTGGTGAATGGGAATAGACTCGAATTATATAAGAAACCACAGTCTAGGGAGGAGTTCACAAAAACACTCTATCAGAAAAAATCTAATGTTGATAGAGGAAATAGATAATCACTAATTATTTAAAAATAAATAAATAAAGAAAATAAATAATAAAAAAAATAAAAATAAAAAAGAGAGAAGAAAAAGAAAAAATATATAAATAATTATAATAAAATAAGCCAGCAGCCACGCAACTGAAAAACAAATAGAAGCAAAGCAAGCCAGTACAAGCATCAAAAATCAATATTCAGCAAAACAAAAGCTAAATCAAGCGAGCCAGCACAAAAAAATCATCCAAGCAAAAGAAAATATCAAGCGAGCCAGTACAAGCATCAAAGAAGCAATATTCAGCAAAATCAAAGTCAAATCAAGCGAGCCAGCAAAGAAAATCAGCCAAGCAAACGAAAAAATCAAGCGAGTCAGCAGCAGGGCATCATAAAAGCGCAACTACTGATATACCAAAAATAACTACAAACAAATACATAACCTACTACGAAACCCTGCATCCGTACGAAGACGCCCACATCATCCACTAAGGTACGCTGAGCATAAGAGGTAATCACTAAATTCTTTGTTTGTATTTTCAATCAAATCATTCTCCCTACAAAAATGACTATTTTTCAGCCGAGGACAACTTTCAAGTAAGTTCGAGGGCACGGTTCAGAGTATCCCTACTAGATAATGATGACTGACCACAAGTAACCTTACTGGGTCATGATGACTTACCGCATCCATGTCAAGGAAATGACGACCTCTGTATCTCACCGCCATATCCTCTGATAACCAAAGCACCAACAAGATGTTCAATGATGAGAGTGAATGCATAAAATAGAAAAATAAGACAGAGAGGGATAAGTTAGAAGATCCAACTGGCAATACGAGTTTTCTCAGAAAAGGAAGAATACAAAAGGGAGGACTCAACACTCAGCCAGCAAACCAGCAATCGATCCCAAGCAGGAAAGTAAGTCATTTGCCCCCAAGCTTTGTGGTTTGATGCTATTCGGAAACTACAGAAAATGACAAAAGTATTTAAGAAAAGTGAGCCAGACGACCATACACCCATATATGAAAAACCTCAAGTATTGACCATCCTCTGCATAGCAAGATGGATGCCATTCATTATTGGCCTAAGAGGATATGACACGGCAGTAGCCTTAGAGTTCACCCGAAACTTGAAAAATATAAAGGAGGAGCAATACGTTACTCGGGTAAGGGGGTTGCGCATTAGATTAGATGAGGAGTCAATTGCAAAATATACAGGCTTTCTAATGGGGATGCATTGGGGAAGGGATGACAGAGAAGCCAACCTGAGGGAAAAAACGACTTTCTTTGGACAGGGTGAGAGCTATGAAGAGGATAAGAACGATTTTAAAAGAGATATTATGCCTAGGCCATTGGACGAGGTGGCTGCCATCATCCTAAAATATATCACATGCACAAGAAGTCTCAGCAACATTCCAACTTTTCACTTCAGAATTTTGGACCTCCTAAGGAACAGGGGCCACATCAGGTCAAACAACAACATCAGTATCCCCTTCTAACTTCTACAGTCCCTATGGGAAATGAGCAGGAAGATAGTGCAAGGAAAGGAGGACATGTTGGCCCATCACAGACTAATCAAGTTGATCATTTGCAAAGAGTTGAAGGTTCAAATCCCAGAACTCTCATGGGAAGAATTCGTCCTGGTCTCGGCTGAAGATGTCCAAGGGATGAAAGGCACGCCGAATATATGCATAACCCTTGCCTCAGGATCAAAGGAGGAAAATTCCACCACTGCGTCAGGAGTCAAACAAAAAATCAACCTAGACAGTGATAATGAGGTGATGGCTGAAACTCGTATCAAGATAAAGCGCTCCTAGGATACCTCCCACCAGAAAAACTCAGGGAAACCTAATGGCAAGCAAAGGCTGAAGTGGCAGAGCGGGAGGTTGGTACAGCAGGCCAGAGCCAAGCCAATTAAAAAGAAATAAAAAGAAACAATCCCCATAGTACAGGACTAGTCGGACTCTGAATATAGCGAGGCAAAACAGGAAAATCCTTCTACACCTATAGAGGAAGACACCTTCTAGCAGAACTTTGTAAATGAAAAGATGAACACTAAAAAGGATGATCAACTGACCAAAGCATTGGCTGAGATGGAGAAGGTCAGAGAGGATCTGGCCGCCATAAAAATCAAAGCACAACTTCACAGAATCCAAGCCGCTTCATCGGCTTTGCCACCATTCATGCACGAAAAGACTTAAATCCTAAAAATGCAGCACGCAGGTCAATTAAAGCAGATGGAGCAGCAGAATTTGGCACTTAAAGAAAAATTAGGCCAAGCCCACAAAGAATTGACCCAGAAATACCAATGAATCCTACATTTAGAGGACACGCTAGCCATAAGTGCCAGGTTATATGAAGAAATACTGGGGTACAGGCCACCATCTCAGGTCTACACAGTCTATCTAAAGGAAAAATGGGGTCGGTTCCAATTGAAAAGGCTGAAGCAGGGTTTACCCTTGGAATTAACCACTCCTAAGCAGTTTGTATACACCTCCCTAACTTGCACTGAGTTAGAAAAAGATCAGTTATATGAATTATTCCTGCACAATCTAGTGGTACCGAACTCACCCAATTGGTCACCGAACCCCTACATGGGTGATTTCCAACTCAGGGCGTTGTGCTCTTAGATGAATCATGAAGTAGAAAGAGCCTAGGATGTTCATATCTACCATGTAGAAGAATGGAAAAACCCACTATGGATAAGGGCTGAAGCTACACATCCCGAGAAGGTGATTCAGGATCACTTTGCTATAACCTCCGATGAGGATCTGATCCCCATACTTCTCGAGAAGCAGCAGGAAGCAATCTCACACTTAGACAACACCACCCAGAGCACCTTTAGCGAAGTTCAGGAAACTATCGATGATAGGTGGAAAGGAATCTCAAAGGACTTGAAAAAGCGGGAGCCTCATAACCCCCATAGGCTGGAAGTCGCACTCACCAAAGCAAGGTTGTACAGAGAGTCCTTGTTAAAGAACCAACTTAGATGGATAGGAATGAAATTCATCCCACCTTTTTTTCTTCCTTTGGCTATTAAGGAACAGATCGATGAGGATGAGGAAAAGAGGACCTGGGCCAAAGAAGAATAGAGCCAAGGGTCTAACATATAGGCAGGGGCTCCTAGAGTTGTTGCCTAGGATATCAAGGAGGTCATCATGGAGCAGGATGTGTCACCCAAGGATGGGTAACATATTCAAGTTAGGGGGAGATGATGAGCTCGAGATATAGGTACTCCATAGACTCCTTTTATGCCACACATAAGCAAATAAAGGATAAGAAAGCACCTCTTTTTGTAGGGGAGAATGCATTTTGGTTGATGATTAAATGAAGTAATTTAATGATTATCTTTTCTTATGTTTTAGCATTTTATTTACTAATCATATGAATGATGGCATGTGTGAGAAGGGCGTAGGTGACCTGGAAGAATAACAAGTGACCAAGCTCCAAATTGAAGATCACAAGTGACACAACGGTCCCATTTTCTCCTGATTTATAGGAAATAATCCTATTAACCAGGATCGTTATTTTCAATGTAGAGCTAGGTTAGAAGTAATGATAAATAGGGACCTCTTGATTAGCAGGGGGTCTGTAGACATTTTCAAAGAAACAATATTCAGCATTTTCGTAGTTGAGACATCTTTGTTCTACATTTTATGTAACATGGATTTATGATCTGATAATAAAAGACCAACGTTCTATTAATCTCATGAGTTCATAAGTTTCTTTCCCTCCTGAAATACATGTTGGGGAGGGCCCCCTCAATACGTAGATCAGGAGTTTCGTGCTTTGTTTCAGGTATTTCTCATGCATTCTATTAATTATTTCCATCATCATTGTGCGTGAATTTACTTCAGCATTCGTTCAATTATCAGATTTCAATTTCAACACAAGCACTTTTCTTTCTGTAGTTCAATAACATTGCATTTGTAGTTCTGTAGTACACTGTGTCTGTAGTCCTGTGCATGCCATCCGCACAGGCGAATTTCATATCTGAATTTCCATTTTTTATAGCATTTCCAGATAAAGACCAGATCTATATTTTTGTGCTTCCAAGATAATAATTTGTGATTACTGATAGAATGGATCCTTGCTCTCTTTTAGATTAGATTCAAGCTTCTTAGATAAAAGTTATGCATGCTTCCCTTTCTCGATTTGATAAAATAGGATTTATCTTCTTTCAACATTTGATTTAATAAAATAGGATTTATCTGCTTTCAGCATTAGATTTGATAGAATAGGATTTATCTACTTTCAGCATTTGATTTAAGAAAATAGGATTTATCTGCTTTCAACATTGGATTTGATAGAATAGGATTTATCTACTTTCAGCATTTGATTTAATAAAATAGGATTTATCTGCTTTCAACATTGGATTTGATAGAATAGGATTTATCTGCTTTCAGCATTTGATTTAATAAAATAGGATTTATCTATTTTCAGCATTTGATTTAATAAAATAGGATTTATTTGTTTTCAGCATTTGATTTGATAGAATAATATTTACATGCTTTTGTGTGTTGCATACATATAATAGAATTTCCAAAACTTTCTTTGAGCATTCCCTTACTTTCCTGTTTCCATAGAACAACACTTCCAATTGTCCTAGGATATCCTTTAGGATGCTTAGAAACAATAAAAGACCATCTTATAATGCACATACAGTGCCGAGTACCTCTCAATTTTGTACGCTCCCTAGTCAATAATTAAAGTATACTTATGATATAGCTACCTCAAATAGGTACACATTCTTGGATTCCACCAGTACAACAATCCACTGTTGCACCAAAAGTTAGCACCACAGTGGAAACTACTTTAGCACCTGAGGTTAGTGTCTCACCTCAAACCGATGTTATGCCAGAAGTTATTATCCTTCCAGAGGCTATCACCGCTCCATTCATGCCATCCCAATTTGATCTTCCTGAAGGATATGTCGAGGTTATTGAGGAATTCGACCCACCACCCCCTTCGACGATTCACTTCGTTGCGAACTTCAACCAACCCTTTGTACAATTGGTAACCCCACCTGTCATAACTTCTCCCCCAGTTATACGTAGCTACGAAGTTGGATATTCTAGCAATATATCATTCAGAGTGCCTTCCCCCGATCTCCCTTTAGGCCAGGACATCATGGCATCTATACGAGCAGAAATGGTCAGTCTAGCCCACAAACAAGCGGTGACGGAACGATTTAGATGTGAAGCTGCACAGATACTAGCTTTGACCTTACAATACCCACCCATATCCACTTCTTAAGTGGTAAACCCTTGTGATTCATGATCCCTCCGATCTTCATCCCATGAAACTACCTATGGAAAGTCATTTGTAGGTCGGTCAGGACCCATAGACTGGATCCATCCAAAATATTTCCCTGATGACTCAGGAACAGCAAATATTTTCGATCTAGCCTCTTCATTATGGAACACAACTCTGGGCCAATCCCTCGACGATTTCCGCACTTTTTCAACACCCATGTAACTGACGCCAGAAAGTCCCCTCCAACCTTCCCCTCATTTATTTCCAACTGACATTTTTGCTTCTTCTTCGGGGAACATTCCTACTTTGAGGAAAAACCCTACTTTCTCGTCATTGCCCTTATCATCTGGAACTAGTGCATGATCATCTTCACAAGTCGACACCACTAGTGCAGTCAACCAACCTACACAACCAATTCCTTCTAATGTTCTTGTTGGAAGGCCACCCATTTCTACTGTTAGAACACCTATTGTGACTGGAGGTCAATATCCAACCACAATCTACACTATTTTTGGAGGACAACCGTTCATCGGTTCCCCTAACCAGAACCAATAACCAACCCCCTCCGTCAAGACCATATACCCTGTGGGGATCACAAGCCTCAATTTTTGGAGGACAACCATCTGATTGGAACCAATGACCAACCTCCTCCATTAGCTTCATCTACTCCGTGGTGGCCACAAAACCAACCATGTGGAGGACAAGGCATGGGAAATCCGCCCAACCAAGGATTTGGGAACTCTACCTGGATCCCACAACCCTAGGCATCTACTTCGTTTAATCCCACTCAACAGTGTCCCCACCAACCAATTTATAATTCAATCTCGAATCTATTGGTGAATCCAATGATTCCTAACCAACAACCGGTCAATGAGATAGCCCCCAATACACAAAACTTCCAATAGTACACTGTGGGAAACATGTATGGGTATAACTACAACAATATGCAGTGCAGGACCCAACAGGCGTCCTAGCACACCATCAATACTACTTATTCCCGCAACCCAATCGACAAATTCCATTTTTGGCAACATTAGATCTACCCGACCTATCAAGACTCATCAATGATCCCATTTGGCATGAACCAAATTGGCCACCCATTCCTGCCAAACTACCATCAGGCATTCCAAAGTTCAATGCCAAACCTGGGGAAGACCCAAAAAATCATGTTATGACATTCCATCTTTGGTGTTCTCCGAACTCACTGATGGATGATTCTATACAATTGAGGCTCTTCCAACGCACACTTACTGGAACGGAAACAAAATGGTATATCGAGCTGCTACAACACTCTTTTAGGACTTCAACACCCTCGCTATGCATATTTTGACACACTTCTAGCTTCCCATTCGATATGAGACTGGCATGGGCCTTTTAACTTCGTTGCGGCAATCTACTGTCAAATCTTCGATCATATTCATGAGTGGCAGAGTAGCCGAATATTAATTAAGGCTCCTAACCCTCACCAATTATTGGTTGATTGGTTTACAAAGTCATTACTGCCACCCATTGCTAGGGATGTTGCAATGGGCGGGGTTGTCACAAAAGAACGGGAAATTGCTCATCCTTGGTACCTGGATTTGGTCTATACCCAATATGGCACCCTATATGAATTGATTCCTCATGCCCTACCAACGATCCATCTAGGCCCGCTACAGAACCACCTATTGATGGTGTAGTTGGTTCTATGAAGGCCCATCCTGCAACCAAACCGAGTGGACAACAAAACACTGACGCTCCACCTCAAACCCAGGGTGCACCCAAAACCTCTACTTCTCTTGCTCAGACCTCCGAGGTGAACGCCATTCAATCCTCGCCACAACAATCCGAAGGGGAAAAGAAGAACAATAAAGGGAAACCTAAAAAAATCTTCCACTCAGGAGGAAAATCCTAAACCACAACAAACCAACGCTAACAACAAAACTAAACGGAAAGCTAAGTTCCCCTGCCTCATATGTCAGGAAGACCACTACACAAAGGAATGTCCTTATAAAGAGGAAGTCAATAAATTTGTCAAAGGATCTTCCCGCCCGGTAGTCTTAACCGACCCTTATCCACATCAACAACAACAAATGGTTTCACACAACCCCCCGCAAGAGGGCAACCAGAATGATAATTCTCAACTAGAGACATCTTCTAATCGCGACATTCTTATGATGAGTAATGAGACTTTCCACATATCCACTAGTTCAAAGATGTATGACTCGATTCCCACTCCCAACAAGAATGGGAATTCCACAGAGAAACCTCCCTTGGAATACATTCCTTCTGCTCCTCCTTCTATAGGATCTCTTCATATAGAGAGACCTCCTACTGACACTGTGTTGCGCCCACCAAAGGCCACCATTTGAAAGGTGAAATTTAATCCAAATGCATGAGCTACCCAAAATTACAACATCGTTGAGGACTTAGCTCAAGCACCTTGTGCAATGTCCACTTTTGAAGTTCTACAACACTGTCCTACTCAGCGTAGAACCTTATTGTCAGCACTTGGAGCTGTTGATCTCGATTCTTCCAACACAATCATGTTCAATTTGGAATACTTTAAGCCGAGATTATCTCATCAATTGGATTTTCATATTCATACTAAGATTTGTGTAAACAACATCCATCGTATCGTTTTGGACAAAGGTGCTTCCACCTCGATCATGTCTTTGTCTTGTTGGCGATCTATTGTCTCTCCAGAGGTAACTCAATCTCCCACTACTCTAAAATATTTTGAGGGTTGTGGTTTTCAACCTTACGAACTCATCCCATCACTCATCGTAGAACTGGGGGGGGAATCGTCTCTATCCATGTTGAAATTGTAGATGCTCCATTGGATTACAACATCCTACTCGGCCGCAATTGGTTTTATGCCATGACTATCGTAGCATCTTTCATTTTTCATTTGGTCTAATTTCCTCATGAGGGGAAAATTGTTACCATTGATCAATTAGACTTTTGCACTCTGGATGTTCACTCAAACACCGCCAATAATGTCCCGTTGTTGACACAATCTCAGCATCACTACAAAGACGTTGGTGTTGGTCTGCTAAAAGATTCCTCCATCAGTGGAGTATTTCTCGAGCTCCCACCCCCAATCTTTTCGATCAACATGATCTCGTCGAGTACCTTTCAACCTCACGAATCTCATGATTCCTGGGTTATACCGAGTCCTGCCGAATGTAAAACCATTGGTGATTGCATGCCTCTGAACCAGAACCAAGAAACTTACCATGCGATTCAATCGGCTTCCGATCGTATTAACACAATTGACCACCATACGGTGGCACATCTTCCATCTCAAATCTATTCATCTTTTCCCTGTACTGACTCCCTTGCACAAAATTTTCCTTCTGACAAATCTATTATGGATATCATGAGCATCGATGAAACACCATCTTAAGATCACCATCATCGGTCTTCTTTCCCTACGATCCAAGCGGTAGAACACGATTCAAAGTCCATTGTTTCACCGGACATTGTCAACACTAAGATTCCCATTCCTACACACAACGTGTTTTTCAAAGGAAACTTAGCAAACATTATGGAAACCATTCCAATTGACATCTTTGTGAAACCTGGTATCGTGGAACAAATCCATTTGGGAAAAACCTGCACACCTACTGAGGTGGAATTCTATACTGCCTTATTCAAGGAGTTTCGCGATGTTTTTGCTTGGAGTTATGAAGAAATTCCAGGGATAGACCCCTCTATAGTGGTTCATGAAATTGAATTCTATCCTGGTGCCTGACCCGTCCGGCAGAAACTCTGACCCGTCCATCCCCGCAAAACTACATCCATTAAAGCGGAAGTTGAAAAACTTCTTCATGTTGGTTTCATTTACCCTGTCCCATTGACAGATTGGGTGTCCAATATCATTCTTGTAGCTAAGAAACAGGGTACGATTAGGGTCTACGTTGATTATAGATATTTGAACAAAGATTGTCCCAAAGACAACTACCCAACTTCCTTCATTGACTAGATTATCGACAACTGTGCCGGGGAGCGTCATCTTTTCATTTATGGATGGCTTCTCTGTCTACAATCAGATTGAGATACTCCCATCATACCAGCATAAGACTGCTTTTATATGCCCATGGGGGACCTTTTCCTATCGCAGATTACCCTTTGGTCTCAAGAACGTCGGGGCCACATTTCAACAGGCCATGTCATGTGCATTTCAGGATATCAAACATGTTGTGGAGCCTTATCTGGATGACCTACCCACTCACTCAGATACATGAGAGGACCATCCAGATCATCTGAGTGCCATATTCTCACGAAGCTGGCACTACAACATTCGTTTGAATCCGCATAAATCTTCATTCTGTTTCGAAGCTGGAATATTGTTAGGATTCATAATCTCTAAGGATGCCATTCGCCTAGACCCATCAAAGGTGGAGGCTATTCTAGCCTTACCTTCCCCCTCTGACATTCAAGAACTCCAAAGTTTGCAAGGGCACGTGAACTTTTTCCGCTGCTTTGTCTGCAATTTTGCTGAGATTACTAAGGGCTACATGAGGTTTCTTAAGAAAGACATTCCTTTCATCTGGGATGATGAATCCCAACGGTCTTTTGAAAATCTGAAAAAGGCCCTTACCAATGCTCCCGTGATACAACCCCCCAATTATACACGGAACTACATTTTATATCTCGCTGCCTCGAATACCACCATTGGAATGGTGCTCATACAGGAATATAATAGCGGTCAGGAAGATGTAGTTTACTATCTCATCAACTCTGAGACACATTACTCGCATGTGGAGAAACTGGATATGGCCATAGTTTTTGCAGTCCATAAATTTCGCCATTACATATTACTCCGCAAAACCACCATCATCGTGAACTTCAATCCGATGTACTATATCCAGGAATATTCTCGTTGGATCGTAGTTATCCAGGAATTCGATTTGGAGTTTGCCAAAGCAAAATCCAAAAAATCCTTGGTCTTTGCAAAGCTTATTTGTGCGTTGCCCCGTGTCAATGATCAATCTGAGTCCATTGATTCTCTTCCAGATGAATCTATGTTCCTCATTGGCATGATTGATCCTTGTTATGGAGACATTATTTTTTATCTCTAAACCCAACGCTTTCAGCCTGACCTCAACCGTGATGAACGTCGTTGCATAAGACACCACGCTAAATATTATCTTATTATCAGCGATACCCTTTCCCGTCGTGGTATTGATTCTTTGTTACGACGTTGTCTAACCCTTGACAAAGCCGAACATGTTCTTAATGACTGCCACTATGGAGCATGTGGTGGTCATCTTTCTGGGATGGCTACAACCCAAAAAATCTTGCGTGAGGGTTACTTCTGGCCTTCAATATTCAAAGACTGTGTTGAAGCGGTTAAGAAGTGCCCCCCATGTCAATTCTTTCAGGCCAATAAGCGTTCACACCACGCTCCACTTCATCCTGTCATTGTCGTCAGCCCCTTTACAAAATGGGGTATTAATTTCATGCACTATAAGCCCACTACAGTCGGGGGCATAGCTATGTCATCGTAGTTGTTGACTACTTTACTAAATGGGTTGAAGCCATGCCTACATACGCAGAAGATGGAAGACAACAGCTTTGTTCATATTCAATCATATCATAGATAGGTTCCAAGTCCCACAGGCCCTCGTGACTGACCATGGTTCCCACTTTAGGAACCATATGATGGACGAACTGAGTTCCAAACTAGGTTTTCATCATGAAAACTCAACGCCATACTACCCACAGGCGAACAGTCAAGTAGAGGCGATCAATAAAGTCTTGAAACGTGTGATCCAACGCACCGTGGGTGCCCAAAAATCTAAATGGCACTTATCTCTAATCTCAGCTCTTTGGGCCTACAGGACATCGGTCAAAAATGCAACTGGGTTCACACCATTTCAACTGGTTTACGACCTAGAATCAATCCTACCGATTGAGTGTGAGATACCATCCCTCAAGTTAGTCATAGAACTCTTACCCAACACAACCACCGAGGAAGAACAGTTTCTATACCTAGCCAAGCTACATGAAACTCATTAAGACGCTACACTAGCCAATGAGGCCCATAAAAAAACATGTCAAAGCTCAATATGATAAATCCATCCAACCTCAGGTTTTCAACGAAGGTGACCTAGTCTTAACCTACGACCAGATGCACGATAAGCTAGGTAAAGGCAAATTAGAATCTATGTGGTACGGTCCCTACGTTGTTAAACGTGTGTTAGAGAAGAGAGCTTACGAGCTCGTAGATTGTGATGGTATATCTTTGGGAGAGCCCCATAACGCGCTTTACCTAAAGAGATTCTATGCATAGGGTCATCCTGCCTAAAACACTTTGTATATAATGTATTTAGTGTGGTTTTGGTTTAGTTTTTAAGTGTTAAGACTCTATCTAGTACACAATCATTTATCTCGACCTGTGATTTTATGCGCAGATGTCGCTAGTCGGCATACCTGGAACCTTGCTTCTACAGCATGGGTACTTTATTCCCCTGTCGACGAGTTGATATACTCAGGTGGCATTTGCTTGGGCCCCGCAACCAACAACATTGCAGAGTACCATGCAGTAATTAGACTTCTAATTGAAGTTTCTTCTCTGGGAATCCGTTCCTTCGTAGTCTACCTGGACGCTCAGCTCATGGTATCCCAGTTGAATCGTGTCTACACCGTCTGTGATCCTACCCTACTTTGTTTATATAGAAGGGTACACCTCCTTGAGCGATCATTTGATTACATTTTATATCAACATGTACCAAGGGAATTCAACATGGTGGTTGATTCGTTAGCTAACTATATGTTGGATTGGCATCTAGCACAGACATAATCAATAAACCATAAAAGAACACATGTAAAAATGTAACATACAAGTCATCATAGGTAAATAGTAGAGATAGATCCATATGTATATATCATGTAAAAAGTGTTTTCTGCCATATAAAATAGTATAATGTGTCGAAATTCAAAATTGGAATCACAACCCATACAAAAATTGGCTCTATAGCCTACATATCGTATACATGCCATTAACAATACCACTGCCTAAACACTAGTCATGAGGTGCACGGTGCTCATGGTAGCAGACCACTGCCCTAGCAACTCGACGGAGCAGCATCCCAATCCGCTCTGGCACGCCCACAGTGTGCCTCTGGAGATGATATGGGACCTCAGTCATCCTCATAGGAGGAACACCCATAGTCAGTCCCTCTAAGTTTCGCTCCACATCGTGGAGCCCTCCTGCCTCATCTTATTCAGCATGGTACTTGTTGATGCCCCAAATATTGCAGCATCAAGCAAAAAGGGATTCTCCCCAGTAAACTATCCCAATTAGATTGTCCACCGTTTGGTATGGGGAATCCGTCCGGTTAACGGTTCCGGCTACTGTAAGATTTAAAGTTTGTTATTCTTTCTACCGGTTACGGCTCAATCCACCATTTATGTATTTTATTTTAAAGATGATATGCAAGTGCCCTAAGCTAATTTAATCTAAATGCAAAACTTGAAACAAATCTATATCTAAAACTGAAATAAATCTAATCTATCCTTGCAAGGAGCAAAATGTAAATATGAGTAATGTGCTGAAAAAAATATCTAAAGATTGCATGGATAGCCATTTAAATCATAAAGAAACATTTTCAGCAGAAGGTTAAATATATTAAAGATAGATTTAATCCACATAAATGCATTCTATTACTCATTTAGGAGAAACATCATTGCACAGAAAATAGTAAGATCATTCATTACATAGAAACAATTCATAACAGCAAAGAAAGATCTCACAGCAGTGTCAGAATGTCACAAGAATAATCCAGCAAGCATCTAATCCACATTTCCAGGCAAAACAAATGTCCTCTCCAGGCTCTTTATTAGGCAAAATCGCTTTCTTGGAGCAAGCTACAAAGTAGTTTGTACAAGATAAGAAAATTCTTTTCCCTGCAAAAAAGTCCCTCTACTCCTCTTCTTATCTTCTACTTATAACTTTACAAAATGCTCCTTGAGCTGACAGGTGTACCCTAATTCTTGAATCTTCCAATTTGGACTTTGGTGTATAATTATCTATTTCCCAAATTCGTGGGACACCTTTCATATCAGACAAAATGACAGCCAGATGTCCCTTTAAAGTATTTACAAAATAAAGGAAATTAAACAAATCAACTTATGATCTCAACTGGCTTCTTTCTGTTGATTTGCTGATCAGTCTGCAACAACAGGCTCGCTTGCAGATGCTTGGCCATCTATGCTTTGTATATGAGTGGCCCAAAGATTAATCTCTTTCACTAAAATCTTGCCCCGAAGAGATACTGTCGCCTTTGTCGTGATTTCATGCTTGCGCAAGTCCGATTTGACTTGTGCTGCCCCTGAAGTATCCTCCTGAGTGATTGCTTCTAGAAAGTAAATATGTACAGCAAGCTGAGCAATGAACTCTTGCAGCTCATCTTGGGTCATCACCTCTACCTTTCTGATATACTCCAAATCCTGGTCCAACTCACTTTGCAATTCAGTTAGCCTTTGCTCTTCTGTCGGGAATTCATAGATAGTCTCTGGTAGGATCAAGTGCCACTTGCCGAAAGATTCTTTGATTTTAGAGTAGAACGAGTGACACTTGCGGATAGTTTTCTTAATCTCCAGGCTCAGCTTGGCGCCACAGTCTTTACTGAAATCTAGAACTCCTGCATCTAGGTCACATTCGTCTTCAGTGGGGACGTGCAAGTTTGAGGGGAATCCAGACTTTCCCTTTCTCCGTTCAAACTGTTGCTTTAATTCCTCCACATGTTTGGAAAATTTGTCCCTGTTCCTCAAAGCTCCGCCTTCGATGACTGACATTTTATTAATCATTTCTTTCACGCTGCAAACTTCATGTGAGATCTGTACTAGCAGCTGATGGGATTTTATCCGCATATCAGATACATGTTTGTGAAAGGTGAGCAGATCTTGCTTGTCCTCTGCTGCATCTTTGAGTTGACCTAATAATTGCTCCTTCTCTTTAATCATCCCTACTAGCCTCAAGTTCTTCTAATTCTGTTATGTGGGCTTTTAAATTCTTTTGCTCATCTTCAGAGATGGCTAACTACATCTCTAAGGATTTTTTTCTCATTCTCAAGCTGGAGGACTCCCGAATTTAGCATCAAATGCTCTCCTACCAACTCATTGTATTTCTCTTTCAATTTGTTTGCTTCCAACACGTCCCTCTTCCTATCATCTCTGATCTTAAAGCATTGATCCCTGTAATGCTTTCTCTCACCTTTAAAAAAATCAATATTGGATTTAGTTGCCTTAGCTGATGCTACAGTGCATTGGGCTTGGAATGTGGGGTCGGCATCAGTTCCTTGGTCCAATGTGGTCTCTGATACCCATAATTCATATTCGTCAACCCCACTTTCCATTTTCTTTACCCTCCTATCAATAATGGCCCTTTTCCGCTCATGGAAATATACGGTATCCAGGTCTGCTACTTTGCGTTGCTTCCTGGGGTTATATGGGGTCAATGCTAAGCTCCCTGAAAAGGCACTCCCTTCCTGAGTTGTCCCTGGAGAGTATATCAATGGTGGGTCCACCTCCATGTCTATCAGAGTAGATGGCTCTGGATCGGGAGACTTCTCTGTCTGTTCTTTCTCCTTCTCTCCTGCTAGCTCTTCTTGTTGTGTCTGTAATCTAGCTGCTTCTTCTTTCAGGAGCCTTTCTTCTTCTTCATGTTGTTGTTTGGCAGTTTTCCCTTGGAACACCCGATCTTCTTCTTCCTTCTAGATCCTGGCAGCCTCTTCCTGTTGTTTCAACTGAGAGGCTTGCTCCTATTGCTTCCTTGCAACTTCCTCTTGCTGAAGCTTGGCAGTCAGCTCACTTTGAATTCTTTCCTCTTCTCTATCCTGCTCCTGCTTGAGGGTTTGCTCTTGGAGCACTCTGTCCTGCTCTTGCTTGAGGGTTTTCTCTTGGAGCACTCTGTCCTGCTATAATCCTGATGGATCCTCTGATTGAGAGGCCGATGCCTCCCGCTCCCTTTGCATCAGACCGACGGGTTTGGGGCTCGGATCCTTCACGATTTTCTTCTTGTAATGCTTCCCTAGCGCAGTTAGGTTGTGGGCGCTCCTGAAGAATTCCTCGTTTTGGTCCATAGTATGAGCATATTCAAAAGAAACCCTAAGGTCTATACAATGTTGATTGGCCATACCACAGGGGTCATGCCTTCTGAAAGGGATCGTGCCAAAATGGAAAACTTCTAAGCCTTGAGCGTAGTTTTCCCCGTCTCTTGCTCTCGGAAAGCTGTAAGCTCCGATGGTAAATGGCATGGGAGGATACATGCTCTTCTTTCGGTCTGTTAAGATCTTACTTATGGCACCGGTGTCGAAGAGCTGTCTTACAGCCTCCTTGTGAATTACAAAATCTATAACATACCGAGGGAACATAAATGGAGCTTGAGTTCCTCCACTCATCCTGATGTATGTGCCTTCATTGGTGTGATAATAGTCCCCAAATGTTTCAATGATAGGCATTGCATTCTCTGACATACAATCTGGTTTTTCTATGAAGATAAATTGGTACAATGGCATGATAAATCTCTCGCAAATCATTTTGTAGTGGTTTGCGTATTTACTTGCCCATGTACATTGATAAGCTATGAAGAGGGTTGTTTCTTTTCGCTTCCATGAGCAACCCAAGTCTGAGAACGTATGCTTGCTTAACAGACAGTCAATCAAGTATGAAGGCATGAAAAACTCTGCCCTCTTTTGTGTTAGTCCTCCCTGGGCCGTTGTCAACTGCGAGGCCAAACTGTCTGAAATTATATCAGCCCAGTTAAAGATGGTGCCATTCATGGCTATATGAAACATCATCGGCACCCATCCGATCTTAAACACACTGCCATTAGGCATGCCAAAGAGTCGACTCAACATCAGCACGATGAGTCTGTAAGGGGTCTTTAGGAGACTGCTTTCATACTCATTGTTCTGCCTCTTCCTAATATGTCTATCGTTTATCGTCATCTTCCGGGCAGATTCTAGGGGGTCCATTGGATGTCTTGCTATCCAATCATTGTCCAAACAAGCTTTGGGTGAAGTCAATTTGTAGGCCATAGCGACATGTTTGGGAGTGAAAGATGCCAGGCTCAACCCATTTTTATCATTCATGAGTCTCGTGTTGGTCCGGATGTGGGGAATTAGCCATCCAATAACTTCGGAACAAGGGAACAATTCGGGTCGAGTTGTTGCCTTATACAAACAAGACCTTCGGATGTTGGCATACACCAGAGCATCCTCTATGGAGGCTGTTGTACTATCCTGAGCTATGATGAACATGTACATATCGCCCCATTGAAATTCAGGGGCAGAGCTCCCAGGGGGAACACCAGTGGTAGCTTGCGTGTCAACAAACATCATCTTGAGAGAATTATCTAATAGGATTTCCACATCTGAGTTTGAGGTTATTTTCTGCGTTGCCTTCTTCTTTACCGACCTCCTATGCATGGTAATCCTGTGGTGAGCAAGGTAATGTCAATAAGGAGTATGCATACGTTCAGCCAAAAATTAAAATGCAAAGTGACAGAGAGTTTTCACAGAGCCGTTTTAGTGAGATGATTTTTTAAGCATGTGCAACAGTCATGTCAAGATTCAAATTATCATAACATGGGGGCTGCTTCAAAAATAATCAAATACATCACAATTTCAGCTATCAATTCGCAATTGAAGAACATGAGAAAATTCCAATAAGCTACACAAGCTACTTTTATTTCATGAATCAGACAAATTGAAACATAGCTTAGAATCACAACCAATTTGACCTTATGTTTCTAAGGCTTATCGCAATTAGGCCAGTTCATAACAATAAGCAGGATATCAACATGGTGGAGGGGAGAGGCAAGCTAATCTTTTATTTGCGCCACTCATTCTACAGCGCACAGGTGGCTTCTAAATTTCCACACAAACTTACTGGGAAGAAAAGTATCGGGACAACAATGGCGCAAAGATAATGACAAGGATGTATGAGCCTAAAGATAATTTATGCGCTGGCGCCTAAAATTATTTATGCGCCAAGGCCTAAATCTTTAACATGCGCTAGTCAAAAATATTTCGTGTGCCAACGCTAAAAGAGCTACACATGCCATCCTAATGTTATTGTTGCGCCAGTGCTTAAACATTTTATGCGGCGGCATTTGATAGTGGAGTTCACACAAAGTTGGGGAGAACTACATAGTTGCTGGCCTCTATGGGTTAAACCTCCGGGCTAGGTTATCAAGTTCCCACGTTGGCTTGGTAAGTGGTTTCAACATATCTCAAGTTGGTTTCGGCCGAGCGCGAGTTTTACGCACCTTGGGCGTGAAAGGACAAAATATTTCACTTAGCTTTGGTGTCCAGATTGCGGCATTAGAAGAATGACCAAGTGACTTAAACCATCCCGTTAACGCTGGTTCAGACCACAAACTTCATGGCCAGAGCAGGGCAAGCAATTCATACTTTTTAGAAAACAGAACCCTACCCATGGAAGAAAATTTAAACAAAAAACAAGCTATCACGCATCCAAAAAAATCATAGAAAAACTTTCAAATGCGGCTGTGGGGAGACGCGGGTTTCGCTTGGCAATGAATTTGTCATTCAGGAGTGCGAGGAAGTGGGGCTTGAGGTTGGAACGAGAGCTTTGCGAGGAAAACCTGGGACGCCGAAAACGCGACAGAGGGAAAAACCTCATGCGCCTGCGAGATAGGGCCATCCATGCCATGGTTTGCATGCATCGACCTCGTATCCTCATCGCTTCAGAGTAAGAGGGTGAAAGCCTAGGCTGTGTTCTCAGTAGTTCTTTACAGAGTATGAAAGACGGCAAACATTCTATTTAACCGGGTAAAAACCTAGGAAACAATGAGAGAAATAGGGAGAAGATCCTACCTGTCAGACTGGCAGAGTTTCTGAAGACTAGCGTCTGTTCTGAAACAGGTGATGGCTTCCGCACATGTTCAGCGAATGGCAGCAACTTCCGAAATGTGAGTCCCGAACAACGAGTGCAAATGATACGGTGAGTTCCAAAACCTTTTGGATACGTTAAATAGGGTGGCAATTAATGTCACGTATGTCCAAAGCTGGCGGGGTTATGAAGCACGGGGCTCGAGAACTCCGCCATTAAAAGTGGCACATGGCCTTATTAAAGACCCTACCAACTCCGCCGGTGCACAAGGATCGAGGAGATCTTTTCGCGCCAATCGCCGAATACCGATTTAACTTTTGCGCTAAGGCAGCGAGCGTAATCTTTTGCGTTGTATGCTAAGCGCACGTTAAAAAAATAAACCTTGCACACAAGCGGCGATCCTGGCATTATGGTTGCGCTCATAAAACTGCGCCAAACTTGGGCTATCGAAAAAGACAAAGCACAGATTTGAAAGCGGGAGGGATAAATATAGCTCCTGCGTCGGTGGCGCCGATTCTATTATCACAATTTGCGCTGAGAGAGATGCGCCAACTCTTAATTCTTCCGAGAAGGTGAAACGCAACTCCAAGGCGGGGAAGATAAGGATAGTTCTTGTGCCTTCGACGGCCGAGGAATGGTTATCACTTGCACTAACGGTGGCCGGCTTATTGTTAAAAATGCACACCGGATAAAAGACTTGAGACTTGTCAAAAGGGGCGGCTGAGTTAGAGCCAAAGTATGTGTCAAACGGAGGACTTGTGGTTAGAGTTTGCACCGAGCGGGTAACTTATCTTTTGGAGGCGGGCCAAAGCGGTGGAGGACTTAAGGATAGAACTTGTGCTACAGCAGGTGAATTAAGACTAAAATTCGCACTGAAGAGAAAAGACTGCTTTTGCCTCAGAAAAAATCAATGAGAAAACTCTTTTGGAAGCAGGTGATGAAATTCTGCCAAGTTAGAAAACGAAATAAACTCGAGAGACAAAGGAAAAAAACTTGCCACAAAAGTATTGAAAGGAGGGGCCCCAAACACCTTCAAAATTTTGGGGAGGGATGTTGTATCAACAACAATTGGCGAATCGCTGGCGAACACAGATCTCTGAAAAACTCTCTCTTTCACCGGAAGGATTCTTTTAAAAGTTGTTCACCTTATGTGCAGCAGTCGACTTGAGCGTTCGAATCTCGGCGAAAGAAGTAGTCGCTTTATCCGTTGGTCATTGGGACAGGGGAGCTTTGATAAAGACATCCTTAAAACTTTCCAAGGGCCAAAATATGAGGTTCATTTTAGAAGATTCATCCTTCAAACGACCACTATCGTCGGACTCCATAGGATTGTAACAACATCTCGTAGACACTATTGCTCTTGTTCCTCATTCCCATGCTGCATACATCCTTTTGGATGTTTACGTATTTGACAACTTTTTGTTGTTTGAGCCTTCCAGAAATATTTTCCTTAGAATTATGATCTTTGATTTTGGTTCTTCAATCCATAATGTCCTTTTGTGTGAGAGAGATATTTTATTGATTTATCAAGACTCATGGACGGAGAAGAACCTAGCTTGAGTTGAGTCTTTGGGACAGCTTTCTTAACTTGAACGTTTTTCTTTATCTCAGCCATGCTTTGATTGAAGCGAGAATTTCTGGAAAACAGACCCTGGATTATAAGCATTTTTTGGCTTTTGATTTGCAACATGGAGTCACTTCAATACCCTATGCCTTCGAGACGTGCTTCCTTTCTGTGGTTCCAACCATAGTGATCCTCTTGAGATGCTTTTAAGTGTGAGGGTGGATGGAGCCCAAAGAAAGTGATAAAGATAATCATAAATCTCTGCTATTTAAACAAGGGTTATTGCAACCAAAAGAACAGGCTCTCTTCATTCTGGAGAACGATCAGCAAAAGCCAAAATGCATGGATAAACTTTCTTTTGAGGATGCCTTTCCGGTTCCACGAGTTGTGAGATTTCTTAAGAAATCTACCTTCACGAGAGGCCCAATTGCAAGCGTATCAGGAAAACAAATTTGTACAAAAGTTCAAATGCTGAGAGAAAAAGACAATTTAGCTGAAACAAAGAAGACAAGAGACTAAAGTAAAACAAAAGAAAAGCTTTATTTATGTACAGAAAGCCTCAAAGAGACTATGCAAAGTATTGTTTCAAGGCGAGGCCATTGAGAGGAAGGGTTACTTCCTCTCCCTGGAGGTCTGTTAGCTTGTAAGTGGATGGGCCGAGATTTGCAAAAATTTGGTAAGGGCCTATCCATAAGTGTTGGAATTTCGTGTGTATCCCCTTGCCTTCATGATTATGGTCCCATTTCAGAACTAAATCTCCTACTTCAAAACTTATTTTATCAGACTTCCTTTTATCGAGCCATCTTTTGACTATGTCTTGATGTTGATGAAATCAGTCTTTGGCTCTCTATCGGACTTCTTCAAGTTGAAGCAAAGTATCGATCCTGGATTGTAGAACCTGAGTACCAGACCCTCAAGAGGCTTGAGACAACTGTAAGGATGGAAGCAAGATGTTGGGAGGGAGGATGGATTCCTTGCCATAGACGAGGGTGTAAGGGGAAACCCCTAATGCATTCTTTGGAGTTACCCTATCTGCCCATAAGGAATTTGGGAGAGCTATATGCCAGCTTCACTAATTTTCAATCACAGTCTTCTTGAGAATTCGGATGAGGTTTTTGTTTGAGGATTCAGCTAGTCCGTTTCCCTGGGGGTAGTAATTGGCTGAATAATGCAATTTAATTCCTCTTTCATAAACAAATTCATTTATTTCAAAAGAAGAGAAATAAGTGGCATTATCAAATACTAAATAAATTGGAACCCCAAACCTAGTTATGATGTTCTCTTTCAAGAAAGTGATGACTGCATCTTCATTGATCTCGCGCAGTGGAGTAGCCTCCGTCCATTTGGTGAAATAGTCTGTGGCTGTGAGGATGTATCGATGTTGAAGAGAAGAATTTGGCTTTATCTCTCCAATGACATCTATACCCCATTGTTCGAAAGGTTCTGAGATAATAACCGGCTGCAAAGGTCCTGCTGCCTTAGGTAATTTCCCAGCACTTCTTTGGCATATATCATAGTTCCGCGCATAAGCATGGGCATCTCGAAATAACGTGGGCCAATAATATCCAGCTCTGAGTATTTTATGAGCTGTCATCTCCCCTGAATAATGTCCACCAACAGGACCATCGTGTAACTCTTTGACAACTTTACTTGCATCTTCTTTCTCTAGACATCTGAGAAAAATTCCATCATAATTTTTTCTGAAAAGTATTCCATCAATGATTTGATAAGCTACTAATTTTAAACGGAGTGCCCTTCTTTGCTTAGAACTCCAGTGCTCAGGTAGGTATCATTGCTACAAATAATGCACTAGATCCCTATACCATGATTGAGGAACTGTGAAAATGGGACATACCTCGACTGAATTCAGCTCAGCTTCATTCCTCCAATGCTGCTCTTCATCAATCGGATGTTCTGTACGCAATTTACACAGGCCTTGTCCTTTGATGAGGGTGGCTGGTTTAAATTCTAAATCATATTCTTGAAGAGCTGTGACCCAGTTTCCCCTCCTTTCTCCTAATTCCTTTTGAACGAAAATGGATCTAACAGCTGGGTGGGGAACTATAACTTTAGTTCTGTTCTTAAGAATATACGATCTGAACTATTTTACAGCTTTGAACATGGCATACGCCTATTTGTCGACAATGGGATAATTTAGTTCAGCACCTTGCAGACCAGTGCTCATAAACGAGATTGGGTACTTGTCTCCTAATTCTACCTTTTGCGTGAGCACAGCTGCGAGAGAGTCATCTGAAGCAAAAGTATACAAGATAAAACCTTTGTCAAAGTCTGGGCTTCTTAAGGAAGGAACCTTAGCTATGGATGCCTTAATGTCTCTGAATGCATCCTTTTCTAAGTATGTCCACTTGAACTGTATGCTTTGCTTGACCATTTGTTGCAAAGGTTTAACAATTTGAGCGAAATCGGGGACAAATCTTCGGACAAAATTGATAGTGCCCATAAATGACTGCATGGATTTATTGTTATGAGGCATGGGAATTTTATTGATAGCTTGTGCTCTCTCTTGATCTATTGAAACTCCCCTTTTTGAAATGATGTGACCCAACAGTTTACCTTCAGGAACGGCGAACACACTCTTCTTAGGGTTTAAAGAGATACCATATTTTCGGCAACGATCAAAAATCTGCTTCAAGTGAACAACATGATCTTCTCTTTTATTTGAAAAAACTGTCACATCATCCAAATAGACCACAACACAGTGACCTCCCAATCCTTGGAAGGCGATGTACATTGCCCGCTGGAACGTAGCTCCTGCATTTATCAGGCCAAACGACATTCTTCAGTATGCGAAAGTTCCCCACTTAGTGCGGAAAGTAGTCTTAAGACGGTCTTCTTCAGCTACCAATACTTGATTGTAACCAGAGAAACCATCAAGAAGGGAAAAGAGTTCTGATCCTGATACCATCTGGAGAATTTGTTCCATTGAAGGGACGGGATAGTTGTCTTTATCTGAAGCTCTATTCAAATTTATGAAGTCAACACATAGTCTTATCTCTCCTGACTTCTTTCTCATGGGAACTAGGTTAGCGACCACTCAGAATGTCGGACTTTAAAGATTATTTTAGCATCCAGTAACTTCTTCGATTCCTTTTGGATTAGAGGTTCAAGAGTAGGGTGCATCCTTCTTAATTGTTGTTGAAATGGCTTGACGCCTGCCTTCATCGGTATGACATGCTGAATAATGCGAGTGTCATATGTTTTCAGATCTTCATAAGTCCATGCAAAAACATCCTTATATTGTCGAAACATCTTGATGAACTTATCTTTTTCTCCTGGTGAACAACATTTTCTAAGGTTAACAAACTTTGGTTCAGCTTCGATAACCATATTTACTAATTCATGCTGCATTGATGAGCTATTGGTATTGGTATTTGCTGGCCTTTTGAACTTGCTCTGTAGATCAAACATCATTTCAAGTGACCTCACCCCTTTCAGGATGAAATTGCCTTTAGCTGCATCTTTCTTTTGTAAATCATAATCGTGTTCTTCTTCGTCTATCACAGCTTCTTGGAACATGTCTTCGTTTGTTAGAAAATTGATAATTTGATCATCATCATCGTAAACTCTGAAGTTTGTGATGTTGTCAAGGACAGAAGGCCTGAAAACCAATTCAATTTAGCACTTGTTATTAGTTGGCACCAATCTAGAAGCGGATGTTGCTAATAAATCAGCTGCAAAATTTTGCAGTCTAGGAATAGACTTTATATTGAAAGCATCAAAATGCATAATTAAATCCCATACCTCAGCTTGATAACTCCTCAAATGAGGTGAAAGACAGTGAATGGTATCTCTTACCTGTCTCACAACTATTTCCGAGTCGCCAAAAACCTTTAGGTACTTAACATTCAAACCGATGGCTTTCTTCAATTCGTGGACTAAAGCTTCATATTCAGCAGTGTTGTTAGTACAATCAAATTCTAACCTTCAGGACAAAAAGTACTTATTTCTTTCTGGATCCATCAGAACACAACCGGCTCTGGATCCTTCCAAAGTTTTAGAACCATCAAAGTATAATGTCCAAAAAAGATCGTTTGATTTAGCTAAGTTAGTATATTTACGATCTAAGTCAGTGACTAAACTAACTATATTACAGTCAATATCATCAGTCCAAGAAAAATGAAGGAGATTGGACTGTTCATCTGATTCATGGCTAATAGTTTCAGACTGATAATTACCCAGATCAATTTCTAAGAAATAATTTCCCAAAACTTAGGAGGAGAAGGCTATAGCTTCATTATTTCCTTCTAGTTGAGTTACATTTTGTTTCATATGTGGTTCTCTCATAACCTTGATCTGATTTTGTCTATTTTGATATGGCAACCACAAATGGGACCAATCAGTGGCAAAGTAACCATTCAATTTTGTGGACCAGTCCCTACTTAGGATCAAACCATAGGCTTCGGGGATGTCAACTACCATTATGTCAATGAACTGACAAACTCTAGAATCTGCTGACAACCTAATGAGGACATCTTTCATTTCCCCGATAACTTTGACGGAAATCCTATCTAACTGAATAATCTGGGCGGGAGATGAAATTGGTTGACCGTTAATCCTTTTACAGATAGACAGTGGCATGAAATTCGAAGATGCTCCAGAATCTACCAGACAATTGTGTACATTGTGATTGAAGATTTCAAAAGTTAAAAGGAATGGCAACGTCTGAGATTTGGATTTCCCACTGATACTGGCCTCATTAATTTCAAGGTCTTCTTGAGCATCTGTTAATGGAGTGTTGGGTTGGGATTGAAGAGCTTGCAACAACTTGTCTCGTTGCTGGGGCAAACTGCACATATCGAATATTGAAACATTTTCCTTTACTTTCTTTATATCTTCAATGATGTCATATCCCATATCACATTCTTTTACAATTCTAGTTTGATGGTCTGTCTTATTCAATGTGACCTTTGGTTGCTGGACTGTTGTGTCAATGTTAGGCTGCTTGGCCGTTGTTGGGTTAGCTTTAGGTTACGGTGGAATGACTGTAATGTGTCTTTTAGGTGTGTCTTTTGAAATTTTAGGTTTGGACGTAGTTGAACTTGGAACTAGATCCGCAATAGGACCTTTACTATGAGTATTAATGTTTACAGCAGAAACTGGGCTCTCCACGGGGTCACCTTCTATTGGCTTAGTTAATGGTACCAAGTCCCATAATACCACGGTGGTATCCGAGGAGGGTTCCTCTATTTGAAGAGTTTGTTCTTCTGAAGGATTGTCCTAATCTAGAATCTGTGAATCCAACATTTGGTTCATTACTAAACTCATAGAGTTAATCCATTGGGGGCAGCTCTTTTCAGAGTGCGGCTCTTAATGAAAGGTGCAGAAATGTTCCATCCCTATTTCATTCAGATTTAACACAAGAGAAGTGTTGATATGTGGATGAGGCTGATCGTTGTCTTCTCTCTTCTTGTA
This sequence comes from Larix kaempferi, assembly GCA_027924585.1. Lineage (NCBI taxonomy): Eukaryota > Viridiplantae > Streptophyta > Pinopsida > Pinales > Pinaceae > Larix > Larix kaempferi. The sequence continues at coordinate 8,060,079 of BSBM01000397.1, read as the reverse complement.
GAATGGTTTGAAAGGCTTCCTAGACGCGCTAGCCGCTTTATCTTTCTCAAGATTTACAATTTTATTTGATAATTTCTGCATCATCTTAACTACGTTTTCCATGTCCCCCGATGAATCTTCTTTATTCCTAGTGAGCAACAAGGGTTTTTTACTAGTTGTTGGTTTTGTTTCTGCATCTAAGGCATGTTTGGCAATGCTGTCTGCTTCTTCTTCCACCTTCCTAGCTTCTTCGAAATTTTCTATCAGGGTGGTTTTCTTAGATCTTTTGACGAACATTGCTATAGGGCCTTCAAGTGCTGTTGTATAATATTCAACTAGAGATTCTTCTGCCGGTTTATTTGCTTCGCTGAAATTATTCAAGGGCGTAGTGAACCTTTGGTTGAAGTCTTGAACCTTTTCTTTCTTTTCCATTTTCATGGACAATAATTATTTCATGAGTGTAGCTACAGTTTTTTTATTTCCATACTTCTTTAAGAAACATGTTTCAAATTCGTCCCAGCTAGAAATTGAGCTAGCTTGTAAGCTAAAATACCAGGAAGAAAATTTCGGTTCAAATGTGTATGGGAAAAGCCTACAAACTACATCTTCATGCTGTACATTTAAAAGATTCAAGGCTAAATAAAAACTCTTGAGATGATCTTCAGCAGAAATGCCTTTACATGGGTCGAATTTGGGCAAGACTTTCTCTGGATTTTTAGGCAGATTGTGGAATGGCCCAGCTAGATTTAATGCTCCCCTTGCTCTCCAAGCAGGTACAACCATGGTTCTATGTGGAGAATTAGGTGGAGAATCGTGTGGTGAATTAAGTGGAGTGTTCTTTGGAGTAAAAAGTTCTCCAAGATTTTCTTGATCTGAAAAATTTTCTGGGTTTTCAAGATCAATTTCTTTCAGAGGTTCTGTGATCTCTTCCAAAGTTAAATTTACAAGCTCTTCAAAATTCTACACAAGAATCGAATCACGGGTGTACTGTCTTTCTTTTCTAGGAGTACTTTTCCTAGGAAGAAAAGTTACTACGTTTAAAACACCTGGTTGTCTAACATAAGATCGTGTATGTCTTCTTAAATCTTCTATTTCGGCAAAAGGCACAGCATACAATACTTCTTGATGTTCAAAATCAGATATGGGGTTTTCTTGATTTGTTACTTCAAGATTTGGGTTGTTTGAAATTCCTTTTCAAGCGGGTTTTCAGTAACATTTTTTACAATGGGATATTTTCCTTTATCAGCCATGCACTTAAAGCCCTCCTTCTAGCGCCAAAAACTATTGATGCCTCGAAGATCTCAGCATCAAGCAAAAAGGGATTCTACCCAGTAAACTATCCCAATTAGATTGTCCACCGTTTGGAATGGGGAATCCGTCTAGTTAACGGTTCCGGCTACCGTAAGATTTAAAGTTTGCTATTCTTTCTACCGGTTACGGCCCGATCCACCTTTTATGTATTTTATTTTAAAGATGATATGCAAGTGCCCTAAGCTAATTTAATATAAATGCAGAACTTGAAACAGATCTATATCGAAAACTGAAATAAATCTAATCTATCCTTGCAAGGAGCAAAATGTAAATATGAGTAATGTGTTGAAAGAAATATCAAAAGATTGCATGGATAGCCATTTAAATCATAAAGAAACATTTTCAGCATAAGGTTAAAGATATTAAAGATAGCTTTAATCAACATAAAAGCATTCTATTACTCTTTTAGGAGAAACATCATTGCACAGAAAATAGTAAAATCATTCATTACATAGAAACAATTCAGAACAGCAAAGAAAGATCTCACAGTAGTGTCAGAATGTCACAAGAATAATCCAGCAAGCATCTAATCCACATTTCCAGGCAAATCAAATGTCCTCTCCAGACTCTTTATTAGGAAAAATCGCTTTCTTGGAGCAAGCTACAAAGTAGTTCGTACAAGCTAAGAAAATTATTTTCCCTACAAAAAAGTCCCTCTACTCCTCTTCTTATCTTCTACTTATAACTTTACAACATGCTCCTTGAGCTGACAGGTGTACCCTAATTCTGGAATCTTCCAATTTGAATTTTGGTGTATAATTATCTATTTCCCAGATTCGTGGGACACCTTTCATATAAGACAAAATGACAGCCAGTTGTCCCTTTAAAGTATTTACAAAATAAAGGAAATAAAACAAATCAACTTCTGATCTCAGCTGGCTTCTTTCTGTTGATTTGTTGATCCGTCTCCAACAACAGGCTCGCTTGCAGATGCTTGGCCATCTATGCTTTGTATATGAGTGGCCCAAAGATTAATCTCTTTCACTAAAATCTTGCCCCGAAGAGATACTGTTGCCTTCGCCATGATATAATGCTTGCGCAAGTCCGATTTGACTTGTGTTGCCCCTAAAGTAGCCTCCTGAGTGATTGCTTCTAGAAAGTAAATATGTACAGCAGGCTGAGCAATGAACTGTTGCAGCTCATCTTGGGTCATCACCTCTACCTTTCTGATATACTCAAAATCCTGGTCCAACTCACTTTGCAATTCAATTAGCCTTTGCTCTTCTGTCGGGAATTCATAGATAGTCTCTGGTAGGATCAAGTGGCACTTGCTGAAAGATTCTTTGATTTTACAGTAGAACGAGTGACACTTGCCGATAGTTTTCTTAATCTCCAGGCTCAGCTTGGCGCCACAGTCTTTACTGAAATCTAGAACTCCTGCATCTAGGTCACATTCATCTTCAGTGGGGATGTGTAAGTTTGAGGGGAATCCAGACTTTCCCTTTCTCCATTCAAACTGTTGCTTTAATTCCTCCACATGTTTGGAGAATTTGTCCCTGTTCCTCAAAGCTCCGCCTTCGATGACTGACATTTTATTAATCATTTCTTTCACGCTGTAAACTTCATGTGAGATCTGTACTAGCAGCTGATGGGATTTTATCCGCATATCACATGCCTACTTGTGAAAGGTGAGCAGATCTTGCTTGTCCTCTGCTGCATCTTTGAGTTGACCCAACAATTGCTCCTTCTCTTTAATCATCCCTTCATACTCATGTTTGTGGAGGTGAATTTGTTCAGCTCTGCTGGCCTCAAGTTCTTCTAATTTTGTTATGCGGGCTTTTAAATTCTTTTGCTCATCTTCAAAGATGGCTAACTGCATCTCTAAGGATTTTTTATCATTCTCAAGCTGGAGGACTCCCGAATTTAGCATCAAATGCTCTCCTACCAACTCATTGTATTTCTCTTTCAATTTTTTTGCTTCCAACACCTCCCTCTTCCTATCATCTCTGATCTTAAAGCATTGATCCCTGTAATGCTTTCTCTCACCTTTCAAAAAATAAATATTGGATTTAGTTGCCTTAGCTGATGCTACAGTGCATTGGGCTTGGAATGTGGGGTCGACATCAGTTCCTTGAACCAATGTGGTCTCTGATACCAATAATTTATATTCGTCAACCCTTCTTTCCATTTTCTTTACCCTCTTATCAATAATGGCCCTTTTCTGCTCATGGAAATATATGGTATCTAGGTCTGCTACTTTGCGCTGCTTCCTGGGGTTATATGGGGTCAGTGCTAAGCTCCCTGAGGAGGCACTCCCTTCCTAAATTGTCCCTGGAGAGTATATCAATGGTGGGTCCACCTCCATGTCTATCGGAGTAGATGGCTCCGGCTCGGGAGACTTCTCTGTCTGTTCTTTCTCCTTCTCTCCTGCTAGCTCTTCTTGTTGTGTCTGTATTCTAGCTGCTTCTTCTTTCAGGAGCCTTTCTTCTTCCTCATGCTGTTGTTTGGCAATTTGCTCTTGGAACACCCGATCTTCTTCTTCCTTCTGGATCCTAGCGGCCTCTTCCTGCTGTTTCAACTGAGAGGCTTGCTCTTGTTGCTTCCTTGCAACTTCCTCTTGCTGAAGCTTGGCAGTCAGGTCACTTTGAATTCTTGCCTCTTCTTGGTCCTGCTCCTGCTTGAGGGTTTGCTCTTGGAGCACTCTATCTGCTCTAATCCTGATGGATCCTCTGATTGCGAGGCCGACGCCTCCCGCTCCCTTTGGATCAGATCGACGGGTTTGGGGCTCGGATCCTTCATGATTTTCTTCTTGTAACACTTCCCTAGCGTAGTTAGGTTACGGGCGCTCCTGAAGAATTCCTCGTTTCAGTCCATAGTATGAGCATATTCGAAATAAACCTTGAGGTCTATACAATGCTGATTGGCCGCACCACAGGGGTCATGCCTTCTGAAAGGGACCGTGCCAAAATGGAAAAATTCTAACCCTTGAGCGTAGTTTTCCCCGTCTCTTGCTCTCGGAAGGCTGTAAGCTCCGATGGTAAATGGCATGGGAGGATACATGCTCTTCTTTCAGTCTGTTAAGATCTTACTTATGGTGCCGGTGCCGAAGAGCTGTCTTACGGCCTCCTTGTGAATTACACAATCTATAACATACTGAGGGAACATAAATGGAGCTTGAGTTCCTCCACTCATCCTGATGTATGTGCCTTCATTGGTGTGATAATAGTCCCCAAATGTTTCAATGATAGGCATTGCATTCTCCGACATACAGTCTGGTTATTCTATGAAGATAAGCTGGTACAATGGCATGATAAATCTCTCGCAAATCATTTTGTAGTGGTTTGCGTATTCACTTGCCCATGTACATTGATAAGCTTTGAAGAGGACTGTTTCTTTTGGCTTCCATGAGAAACCCAAGTCTGAGAATGTATGCTTGCTTAACAGACAGTCAATCAAGTATGAAGACATGAAAAACTCTTGGGTTAGTCCTCCCTGGGCCGCTGTCAGCTGCGAGGCCAAATTGTCTAAAATTATATCATCCCAGTTAAAGATGGTGCCATTCATGGTTATATGAAACATCACCAGCACCCATCCGATCTTAAACGCACTGCCATTAGGCATGCCGAAGATTCAACTCAACATCAACACGATGAGTCTGTAAGGGGTCTTTAGGAGACTGCTTTCATACTCATTGTTCTGCCTCTTCCTAATATGCCTGTCATTTATCGTCATCTTCCGGGCAGATTCTAGGGGGTCCATTGGATGTCTTGCTATCCAATCATCGTCCAAACAAGCTTTGGGTGAAGGCAATTTGTAGGCCGCAGCGACATGTTCGGGAGCGAAAGATGCCAGGCTCAACCCATTTTTATCATTCATGAGCCTCGTGTCGGTCCGGATGTGGGGAATTAGCCATCCAATAACTCTGGAACAAGGGAACAATTCGAGCCGAGTTGTTGCCTTATGCAAACAAGACCTTTGGATGTTGGCATACACCAAAGCATCCTCTATGGAGGCTGTTGTACTATCCTGAGCTATGATGAACCTGTACAGATCGCCCCATTGAAATTCAGGGGCAGAGCTCCCAGGGGGAACACCAGTGGTAGCTTGCGTGTCAGCAAACATCATCTCGAGAGAAGTATCTAATAGGATTTCCACATCTGAGTCTGAGGTTATTTTCTGCGCTGCCTTCTTCTTTGCCAACCTCCTATGCATGGTAATCCTGTGGTAAGCAAGGTAATGTCAATAAGGAGTATGCATACGTTCAGCCAAAAATTAAAATGCAAAGTGACAGAGAGTTTTCACAGAGCCGTTTTAGTGAGATGATTTTTTAAGCATGTGCAACAGTCATGTCAAGATTCAAAATATCATAACATGGGGGCTGCTTCAAAAATAATCAAATACATCACAATTTTAGCTATCAATTCGCAGTTGAAGAACATGAGAAAATGCCAATAAGCTACACAAGCTACTGTTATTTCATGAATCAGACAAATTGAAACATAGCTTAGAATCACAACCAATTTGACCTTATGTTTCTAAGGCTTATCGCAATCAAGCCAGTTCATAACAATAAGCAGGATATCAACATGGTGGAGGGGAGAGGCAAGCTAATCTTTTATTTGTGCAACTCGTTCTACAGGGCACATGTGTCTTCTAAATATGCACACAAACTTACTGGGAAGAAAGGTATCGGGACAACAATGGCGCAAATATAATGACAAGGATGTGCGAGCCTAAAGATAATTTATGCACTAGCGCCTAAAATTATTTATGCGCCAAGGCCTAAATCTTTAACATGCACCAGCCAAAAATATTTCATGCGCCAACGCTAAAAGAGCTACACGTGCCATCCTAATGTTACTGTTGTGCCAGTGCCTAAACATTTTATGCAGCGGCATTTTATAGTGGAGTTCGCGCAAAGCTGGGGAGAACTACATAGCTGCTAGCCTCTATGGGTTAAACCTTCGGGGCTAGGTTATCAAGTTCCCACGTTGGCTTGGTAAGTTGTTTCAACATATCTCAAGTTGGTTTCGGCCAAGCGCAAGTTTTACGCACCCTGGGCGTGAAAGGACAAAATATTTCTCTTACCTTTGGTGTCCAGATTGCGGCATTAGACGAATGACCAAGTGACTTAAACCATCCCTTTAACGTCGGTTCAGACCACAAACTTCATGGCCAGAGCAGGGCAAGCAATTCATACTTTTTAGAAAATAGAACCCTACCCATGGAAGAAAATTTAAACAAAAAACAAGCTATCACGCATCCAAAAAAATCATAGAAAAACTTTCAAATGCGGCTGTGGGGAGACGCGGGTTTCGCTTGGCAATGAATTTTTCATTCAAGGGTGAGGGGAAGTGGGGCTTGAGGTTGGAACGAGAGCTCTGCGAGGAAAACCTGGGACGCCGAAAACGCGATAGAGGGAAAAACCTCATGCGCCTGCGAGATAGGGCCATCCATGCCCTGGTTTGCATGCATCGACCTCGTATCCTCATCGCTTCAGAGAAAGAGGGTGAAAGCCTAGGCTGTGTTCTCAGTAGTTCTTTATATAGTATGAAAGACGGAAAACGTTCTATTTAACCGAGTAAAAACCTTGGAAGCAACGACATAAATAGGGAGAAGAGCCTACCTGTCAGACTGGCAGAGTTTCTGAAGATTGGTGTCTGTTCCGAAATAGGTGATGGCTTCCGCAGGTGTTCAGGGAATGGCAACAAATTTCGAAATGTGAGTCCCAAGCAGCGAGTGAAAATGATACGATGAGTTCCAAAACCTTTTGGATACGTTAAATAGGGCGGCAATCAATGTCACGTACATCCAAAGCTGGAGGGGTTTTGAAGCACGGGGCTCGAGAACTCCGCCATTAAAAGTGGCACATGGCCTTATTAAAGACCCTACCAACTCCGTCGGTGCACAAGGATCGAGGAGATCTTTTCGTGCCAAGCGCTGAATACCGATTTAACTTTTGCGCTAAGGCAGCGAGCGTAATCTTTTGCGCTGTATGCTAAGCACACGTTCAAAAAATAAACCTTGCGCACAAGCGGCGATCCTGGCATTACGGTTGCGCTCATAAAACTGCACCAAACTTGGGCTATCGAAAAAGACAAAGTGTAGATTTGAAAGCGGGAGGGATAAATATAGCTCCTGCATCGGTGGCACCGATTCTATTATCACAATTTGCACTGAGAGAGATGCGCCAACTCTTAATTCTTTCGAGAATGTGAAATGCAACTCCAAGGCGAGGAAGATAAGGATAGTTCTTGCGCCTTTGGCGGCTGAGGAATGGTTATCACTTGCGCTAACGATGGCTGGCTTATTGTTAAAAATGTGCGCCAGATAAAAGAATTGAGACTTGTCAAAAGGGGCGGCTGAGTTAGAGCCCAAGTATGCGTCAGACGGAGGACTTGTGGTTAGAGTTTGCACCGAGCAGGGAACTTATCTTTTGGAGGCGCGCCAAAGCGGTGGAGGACTTAAGGATAGAACTTGCGCTACAGCAAGTGAATTAAGACTAAAATTCGTGCTAAAGAGAAAATACTGCTTTTGCCTCAGAAAAAATCAATGAGAAAACTCTTTTGGAAGCAGGTGATGAAATTCTTCCAAGTTAGAGAAAGAAAGAAACTCGAGAGACAAAGGAAAAAAACTTGCCACAAAAGTATTGAAAGGAGGGGCCCCAAACACCTTCAAAATTTTGGGGAGGGATGTTGTATCAACAACAGTACTCTGCCCCACGTCGTCGCAGTGGAGACGATCCTGCTGGCCTCACCGGCCCTCGATCTGCAACATTATACATATACATTAGACTTTCTACACATTATCAAAACAAAACAAAAAATGACATAAACGTAAAAAATTAAAAACAAGTTTGAAGGTCATATACCTGACTAGTCCCAGTCATCATCCTCAGGTAGGGCTATATCGATATCGCCATGGAAGTCCACCCCAGCATAGGGATAGTCCTCGATCATGACAATCTTCTCCTCTATCCATGAGAAGAAGTCCTCACCAAAGGCTAGGACCTGCGGCCCACCAATTCGTCAAGCATAGTCACTCCATCGCCCCATCTGTGGCTCGGATGCGGGACAACGAGGCCTCTCTATCTGAGGATGCAACAAAGACACCATCTCTAAGAAGAAGGTGACTAGGATACTACCATACCCAAACTGGTGGATGGTTCCATTGTTGCACTTAGTCACCTGATCCTTGAGGTTGACCAAGACCCCTTCACACCAATTGAATAACTTAGGCTCCATGCACTCCACAACATACCTCATCTGAGCTTTGGTTGCGTGGTGAGCCCCCACGCTTCCCACCACTCGAGCGATAGTATATAGGACCATACTCAAGGGAAGATCCAACACATCCGAGATGCGCACTTTCTCGTTCTTCTTGCAGGATCCCTACCTACAATACTGCACAATGTAGGTATCCATAGTCACTTCGGTAGTCTAGTGCCCTGCCAGATTGACCTGTGCTCCTCCCTTAGAGAGACCAGTCAAGAAGTAGATGTCTTCGAGCTCTATCTCGAGGACATGCTTTCTAATGCGAAAAGCTTGGATATCGGCATCCCACATTTGGATAATGTGGTTCAGTAGCTTTCCTTGTTTACGGATACCCCTGGTCTTGAAAAATTTCAACATACCACACTCTCTTAGTGTTGCTAGTGTGTTATCATCATTCAAAGCGGCCCTTTCATCCCCTTCATGTTCTCTTTCTTTCCACTCCACCATCTTCGCTCTAACCACTTGGAATCTCCTGCAAATCATCAAGGGAGATCTCAGTCAGAATTTCTGCCATGAAGGAGAGACAAGCATTTGATTTTCCAAGTCTACAGATTTTCGCTCCCTGGGTAGTGCAGGGAACGCGAAAATTGATAATTTTCACTACCCTGCCAAAGCCCAGAACGTGAAATTTCCTGAATTTTCGCGCCTCTCGACATAGAGAGGGCGCAAAAATTTCAAGGCACAAATTTAGTGCCCTAAGGCCCTTTCAAACCCCAAAAAGTTGCATGAAATGAAAAAATAAATGGATGAAAAGAAAGAGTAATTTGAGAGGACTTACCTGCTTCAAACGATGGTTGAAATGACACCCTAGATCTCCCAATATCCTCAGCTGAAGTTTTGCTCTCCACAAGGTAAAAAACCTCTTTGTGTAAAAATGGCCAAGTTAAAATGGGTAATTTCCCATTTTACCCTCTCTTATACATTTATTTTAGTCATTTTTACCTATTTTTCACATTAGAAACCTTTGTTGAGCATTTATTCTTCACATTTATTATGACCTAATGTCTTTTCTAGGTTTTTTGACCTCCTTTGATAGGTTCACATGAGTTGTTCACATTGGTGGAGTTACGTGTTTGACTTTCCTTCGAGCTTACTTTCTCTCTTTCATGCTCTGGACCTGAACTATGAAAGAGATTCCAAGCGCTTTTCATACTTGAGTCGTGCTTGTTAAACCCAAGTAAAACAGTGTCGAGCTTAGTCTTCTTTACTCGTGCTCGTAAAACGATGATTAAAGTATCAAATTAGTATTATTTTCTCCCTTTTTCAGACTAAGTTGATTAACTCACGAAAACGGAACCGTCGGAGTTCTCTTTAAGCTCTTTTTGGACTCCCTCGCTTAGAAAAGATTGCCAAGTAAACTTGTCTCTTTCACACTTGTAAAAGTATTTGAAAGGACGTCTATTCGGTGGTGGGTTACCCCTTATTTCAGACCATTTAGACTATTTACGAGAAAGGTATACCTTAGTCGGTCATGACTAGTAGAGTTCTTCTGGATTTTATTTTATACTTTTTTGAGTCCAGGGACTAATTTTTACGAAAAATTCAAACCTTGGAGTCATCTTTAGGTTATTTCAGACTCTCTAAACATGAAAAATCACTGAGTTTCCCTTCTTTGGACTCATGAAATTAAACATCGAAGGATCCTTATGGAGTTAAACCTCTCCTTCCTTGGGTTCATAAAATGTGCAAGGTTGGACTCACTTAAAAGTGAGCTATATCGAGCATCTATTATCCTTTTCGGGCTCGTTAAAAAGCAAAGAGGTACTCTTTAACTATGATGGGGGGAAATGGGGGAATGAGCTGAGTTTATCTTTTGGCAGCTTATGCATCGTCACCTTTGAACATGGCATATGTCAACACCTTTTCTTCTTTGGGTATTCAGTCTATATTCTGGTCTACATTCGTGGGTCATTCTTTTTCATTAGAGTCAGCTCGCCCTGTAGTCGTCCCTACTGTCAGTCCCTACTGCCAAGTCATCTTTCATGCCGTTATATATTAAAAGGGCCAGTGTTAACTTGATTCAACCTTCTGCAATATTATCAAGCCTCCACTTTTGTGTTAGTCCATACTCTTTTTCCGTTGCTCCACACCTCTTTCCTATATCGGTTTCGTGTCGATGAAGTGGGATTCATTATGGCCCTCCTTCGACGAGTCTATTCCTGTCGACATCAACTCACTATCCAAGAATTAGGCTTAGGAACCAACCGTAGTACCTTGGTGCCTGCATGCCTCAATGACAGGTTTCCTCGTATTCGAAAGTGGGTTTTCATTATTAACCTCTGATCGAATAATCCCTCGAATGTTCGACTTCGAGAAATTTATTCACATTCGTTGGGTTGTACTAGAGATACCTTGGGGATCATTGTCATCATTGGTGATTAACCTCGTACTTCTTTACAACTTACATCATTGACTGGAAATCAAGTAGTCTCTGCCATTTTCGACTTCAACACCTTGTAATCACATGGTTAGATTCGTATCGCTCTGGATTTGGGTAGAAGACCCTGGACGGTCCTGATGTTTCCCTCATGTCTAGTATGCGATGGTGATTATTGAGTAGGTCCCCACATCGACATCATGTTGGTGACCTCGTTGATGTACTATCACACAGATCCACTTTTTTATTGGTTGTGTTTGTGTCATTATCTTGTCATGGATCTACGTTTGTTCTTAGTAGCCATAATTTATCTTCAGTCTATATCATGTCAATTATGTCATGGATCTGCAATGTATTGGTCGGCAGCCATGCTTTGAGTCAGTTATTCCGAGCATGGGTATGCCCACCTCGGTGTTATTTGACATATTGTTTATATTTCCTTGCAGCTCCACTCCAACCTCCCTCCTACTATCTCTGCGGACTCATTTATTGGTAAAGTGTTTCAGTCATCAGTTTCTTGTGACCTCTCACTTTAGGGGGCATCTGTTATACCTCAAAGTCACACTTTGAGTGCCATTTCACGTCTTCGTGTCGTAACACTATGCGAGTAGTCTGAAGTCTCACCCGAGGTGAAGTTGAGGGGGTGGTTGCGGAATCAGGTTTCCACAACCTGGTGATGCGAGTGCTTAACTGACTGATGCGTAGCACGGTATGGAGCTTCCACGCTGCGGGCAAGGGACTGTGCGAAGTCTTATACTTTGCATCAATGGGGCTACACGGTACTGCTAGGCTACCACGGCGAGACAGCGCAGCTCTTATCAAGGATCAGCGCGTCAACTAGACCGCACGTTCACTGCAAGACTTAATCAAACTAATCAATCTTGCTTAACAGTCTTAATCATTCATCCACACTTAGACCGATTTCAAACTTATGTAATGGAATGATTTGTGCAATGCTGTGCACCCTGATGCAGCACTCAACTCCTTATTATTAACTCTGTGATTATTTAATAGGTTCATGCATCCAAATACTTAGAGATACTGATCATTAACATTCATCCATATATGAGCTACCTAACATCTTATTCCATCCCTTCCACGGAGAATACAGATAAAAGTAAACACATATCAGATAACTGTAATTTCAAGCATTCATACTGTAAATAATTCAAGGAACTGAATAATAGCAACCATACACAGCAATCACATAACACAAGATTTAACAAGGTTCACTCCCCCGGATGGGAAGCTACATCCACAAGAACTATTTTTTTATTATCTTAGGAAAGGGTACAACAGTTCTTCATCTACGCACTCAGCTGCAGACGTGCTTCTTCCTCAAAATTAGGTCTCTGCGCACTCAGCTGTAGAGCCTTTACAATGGCTTCTTGCTCAAAAATTCTAATAGTATTCAATATACCCAAATACAAAAAGCGTAACCCCTTCCCATACAAAAATGCCTTATATATATATCATGCCCGTAAGTCATGTCTTTTCTTTACGAAGGCAAAAACCTTAGGTTTACAAAACTCACGGTTTCCCAAAACCGGACTGCTGGTGTCTAGCAGCAGATCTTCAGTTGTGGCTATCCTCTGTGTAGACACATTGCTATCCGCTCCCCTATCATGCATGCCAGCAGCTTGCTTCCGCCAAGTTGTTCCTTCTTTCATGGTCTTTGACAATTGGTTCAACTAGTAGTTCTCTGTTTGTGTGACTAGTTGTCTATCTCGATCTGCGCCTACCCACCGCTTGGTAGTTTATCGACGATCTTTGCTAAAAATAGGTCTCCTGTGACCTAACCGAAATAACTATCGTCATCCATCCAACGCTCTTCTTAGCTGGATTTTTGTCGACATGGCACATCGCGGCGTTGTAATCCTCGCAACACTAACTTCGCAGTGCTTCTGACACTACGTTGCGCTCAACTTCACAGCATACACAAACTGTGCTGCGCTTATCCTCGCAGCTTCCAAAAACTGATTTTCACAAAAAGTCTCCCTCCATGCTGCACTTAGCTTCACAGTTCCCAAAACTTAATGTGTTCAAAATTTGACCCCCCTAGGCGAGGCCCAACAGGCCCCTAACACTTACATGTGGCTCGCCCTCGAGCCACCTGCAACTTCAGCATCTTCTAGTTGTTCCTCCTCTGGTGGTCCGGTCGACGCAGCAAAGTCATTATATTCGACAATCAACTTCTTAACTGCTTCCTTGGTGTCCTTTTTTACTTGCCTTACTATGTCGAGCATTTCAGGTGTTATCTCTTGTCCTTCCTAACGGGCTACGTTTATGACCCTTTTTGTTCCCTTATTTTACCTTGTTCTATGACTCTTTTGATACAATCCTATATTATCATTGGCTCTCTTGCTTACATTTTGCACGTTTTGGCCTGGGTAAGGATTGATCTTGTCCTCTTTGCTATTTGTCAATTGCTTATGATTGGATAGAGTTATGCTGCCATTATTGCCTACTAAAGAAGTGATGTTTTCAGGTTCAGTAACAGTCTTCCTACAAGTTACAGAATGAAGAATTATGAGAGATGGAGGATAGGCATTTCAATCTCGAGCTACCACACTAAGGCATCAAGATCGATGTACTTCTTACATTGTTTTGGTTACCTATATAGCGTCCAGATGCTGATGCAGTCGATCCAGGAATTGGAGGTTTTGTACTTAATTTGGTATTTTGAGCACATGATGACTCATAGTTTACCACTCCGATATCCCTGGGGATCAGCTCCACTTTCCACGATGTATATCCCTGAAATATCTCTTGGAATATCTGAAGATAGGCTTTCTTTGGAAATCTGTTGTAACTATGTGATTTCTCCTATTTTCTCATAAGCGCTGATGTATAAAAGACATGGGGACTCTTCAGAAGGGTTAGCCTCAATTACATAAGAACTATTGAACACTGTATCAAGTTTTTATATATAAGAGATTTCTGGTTTATCTAATTCCATGTGTTGATCAATTTCATGTGATTGAGAGGCTATTCAGCTCCTGTTGCCGAAGGAAGGGCCCCCTTCTGTAATAGGTGTTGTTATAAGTAGGATTCTTTTCCTTTATGAATGTTGATAAATTAATTATTGATGCAGTGTTGATTGTTTCCATTAATTGATAAGCGGAATTGGTGTGTTGATCCTAGTTGAAGTGTGAATCCTTTAATGAGTGGTGCGATTAAATTACAGAGTTATTTTTATTATCATTAACAGAGGAGTATATGAATGATGAATGCCAATTTAGTATTAATTCTGCAGTGAATGGATGCATTTAGGTTCTTTTAGAATTATGTTGTGAGTGCTTAAGGGTAGAATCATATCATGGAATTTGATTAGTTATTCAACCTTTTCATTACAGTGTGATTTAGTTTGTTAATTAGAATTGGAAATTTAATTGCTTTCTGTAATTTGACAGATTGTTGCTGGTAGTAATTTCTTTCTGTAGTCTAGCCGAATGTTGTTGACAGTTAGATGCTTTCATTAGATTGCAAGATTCTTTCGGTAGTCAGCAATTTCCTAGGAGTCCATTCACCAAAAGATTACATCCTAATTTTGATTCAGTAATTCATTAATCTTCTTTGCGTTAAGATATTCCAAGTTGTAGTGTCTGGCATATATTTTGCTTGGTAGCTCATAAGCCTTTGTAGCCCTGGGTTGATAATTTATGAACAAGATTTTCATTTCAATTTAATTAAAAAAGGAATAAAAGATCTCGTCACTTCCTGCTCTTCTACCTGTTGCTGACCATCTCTCAACTCTTTCAGCTTCTCCTCGATCTCCTGTGACATGAGGCTGGCTTTTTCTAGGAAGGGTTGTGTTTTATCCCCAATTGCATCCTCTTTCTCTCTTAAATTCCGCACTTCTTTCTTCAGCGCGTTGACCTCCTTGTATATGTGGAGTCGTTCTCGTGCTGGTAACGCTTTAACTTCCTCATCCAATTTTTTGAATTATGTCTGCTTAGTTTTGAGAGTATTCTTTGCTTCTAGCCACTCTGGGTCCTCCTGAAGGGTAGTGAATGCCTTAGAAGCCGCTTCTAATAAACTTTCACATTTAGATACTTCCCTAGCTGTGCTTTTTTCCGCTGCTTTTACTTCCTTTGCCCTTATTTCTGCCTCGGTCGGTATTATCTTTTGCTCAAGTTGACCTCTTAATGCAGAAATCTCAGCTTCGTGGTTGATCTCCATATCGTCTATGTCTTCCTTAAGTTTGTTCACCATCTGGCCCATTTTGATAACAGTATCCGCGGGCTCCGTTTGTACTTCAAATTCCGGTATCTCATCCGCAACCGCGGTGATCGTGGATTCTAGCCTTTTCCGACGATCATGTTCATCTTGAAGCTCCATAGCTCTTTGCGAGCTAGTTTCCTCCAACTCTTTGCAGCTTGTATACAGTTCTGCTTTCCCTTTCATTGCATCAGTGGTTCTGTCATGCATCTCTTCAAAAACTTGCAACTGCAAGTAATGTAGGCCTGGAAATGTGATCTTCGCAAGATCGAGTTCCACGTGGTTTTGTATCAACCATTATTTGGTCAGGTAGCAGCAACCTCTCTGCTAAATGTTGTAAATAGACGATGCGGGACCTCGTCGGTGCCACTAGAGTCAACTGCGGTGTTTGTATCTACGGAGTGCCTCCCGACTTTGCCTCGGAGTCTGAGTCTTTCTCTGCTAGCAATATCTGTTGTACCCATTCAAATTTCTCCGTAATCACCTCCAACTTATTAATGTTCTCCTTCAAGGTTTTGTGAAGCACCTTTTCCTTCTTCTCCTTCTCGATCATCATGTCTTCCATCTTTTCATTGACGACCTGATCGATTATTTCATAATCATCCTCTTTAAGGACTGTATAAATTTTTTCCTTACTTGCTTTGGACTTTTTCCGTTGTCCCTTCTGGTGTAGTGGACTTTCAGGTTCCTTCCTCTTTGCTGGTTCTTCAGTAATGGGGCATGGAATTGGATTGTCCTCCCCATCATCGCTTATGACATCAAATATCTCGACCCGATACTGCGCAGGCCATTCTTTCATGAGAAGATCAATATCTTCCTCTGTCATGTGATAGCGTCCCTCGAACCATTCTATGTTCTTCCTTTGCGCCTTTGCTGAGATTTCAATGCAACGCATGTTAGCAATAAAAATTTACAGTTTGTATGTATTTGCTTGTTACCTCTTTTGATATGCGCGGCGTGACGGTGATGACATCGCTCGGTTGATGATAGTAGGTGTGGAACACCTCATTTGTTGCATGCTGCTTCTACGGATCTAGGTTCGCCCATAGGTTTTGATAGCGTGGTCCTCTGCAGTCATTTTTATTAATGATCACGCCGACGTAATCCTTTGGTTCCTTCCAACTGACGAACGCCATTAGGACTATCAGCCATGTGAATTGGAAATAAGTTCCACTTACCTGTACTTCAAGCAGCTCATCCAGGAATTCATTCAGTAGGTACTAACACCAATTATACTTCTCTCCTTCTGCGGCACTTGCACCTAGCAATACAGCACCCACAGTTACTTCAAGTGGTCTAATTTCCTTAGAATTTTACTAGCTAATAGTTGTGTGAAAAAATTTGTTGCGTTGTCCTTTATATCGTCAGACTGATAACCTCTCTTTCCCTTCGTAAAAGGTGTAGTCTGTTTCATTAATGCAGCTACTTCTTTATCCTTACTTTTTCCTTGGAAGAATTTCCTTGGATCTGTGCCTCTCTTGCTCAAACCTATTATGTGATGGATCGGATCAATGTTCAGGTCGACGTTACGGTCGAGCCACAGGTATCCTCGGTGCATGCGCGCCATTAAGGTTCGCACTACTGCATTGACTTCCGGCGACCTGTCAAAATGCGGGAGTCGTAATAGATTTAACAGTCCCGACTCCGCAACTTCAGATAACCAACTTTCTGTGACTAAGTTCTGGTTTCCTTTTACATCTTTCTTCCAGCACATATACCTGTCTGGCTGGAACTGTGGAAACCTTGGTTCATTGTCATCCTTCTATATTTGAAGTAGGTCATAGTCTTCCCATTTACATTCTTGTATTTTACCGAGGATATTATCTACCAACTTCACATGTTTTGAGATTGGTGACAGTGGAATATCGTATTTTGTGTTCTTCGGTAGCTTCAGTGTTGGCGCACCCTCTGCCCTCGGTGAGATATAGTTAGGCGTGAACCTGAGCAGAATTTCCTTAGTGGTCTGCGGACCCTTCTGCAGTACCGATCTTATCGGTGATAACTTCACTTTCTGCTCCTGTTCTTTTCCTTTGGGCTCCATGGATACAGTGTGCCTCGGTGATCTTCGGGATGCTTCGGGCTTATCTTTGACAATATTCTTTATAGGGGTTCTCATTAACCCTTCAATACCTCCATATTAAAATACCTTCACAGCTTCTGGTAGCGTGAGTTCTTGCTCTACTGAAGATTTTTCAGACATTCACTTGGGGCTTTCTCAATAGGGTACCTTCTAGCTTGCAGAATAACTTAGAAAATAATGTCCGCAAGAAATTCTAAGGGTTTGGTAACACCCGCAAGACAGAATACAGTCGTATTTATAGGCACATCTAGCCTTCCTCCATTCCTTCTAACAGTTAGATAAGCATTAAATGGTGTAGCCGTTAGCCAAATCTATGAAAGATATAGGTCCTTTCCGTCATTAACCTGTTCAGAATGGTTATATTTGCCTTAAATGCCCAAGCGGTCGATAGGAAAGTACTGTATAACGGTTATGTTATTGACCGACACTGTAATGGCTATTTTTCTGGAGCATTGAGTCAAACGGCACAGCAAGTGATCATAGGTCTTGCGCAGTTGCTTCGCAGTATTTCATTTCTTTTCTCTGCGTGGTTGCCTTTTGAGTGCTGCAACAACACGGGTTTTTTTTTTTTTTTTTGTCGCGCAGCTTCAACAATGTTGCGCGATACATAGATCTATCCTTACACTTTGTGTACAGACTCTTCATAGTTTCTAGTGCCCAATTCCACTATACTTGGCACTTAGAAACTTTTCCCCTTCTTCTTGATCATACTGGATGCTGCGAAGCAGGACTATCGCGATAAAGCTTTAGTCTGCTTCCATTTATCAGATTGGGTAATGTATCACCGGCTAAAGTAGCTAGCTGGACTGCGCCACCTTTAGTAACATGTATGACAGTATATGGTCCAATCCAATGCATTTTAAACTTCCCTGGAAATTTCATGAATTTACTATCGTACAGGAGGACTAGATCACCTACCTAGAAAGACTTGCTCTTGATGTGGCGATCATGCCATGCTTTCTCACGCTCTTTCTATACTTGTTGGTGGAAGCCTGCGATGAAGCGATCCTCTTCCAGACCAACCAAGTGTAACAGTCTTTCTTCCAGTGCTGCGTGATCTTCCATTCCTGTAAATGCAGTTATTCTCAAGGTGGGAATAATGTACTCCATTGGCATTATTGATTCCTAACCATAAGCCAATCTGAATGGTGTATGTCCAGTTAATTTCTTGCATGTTGTTCTGTATGCCCATAATACAGATGGAATGCGTAGATCCCTGTCATCGCGGTTTACGTTGCATATCTTGGTTAGCGCATTCTCGAGTACTTTATTGAATGCTTCAACAGTTCCATTCGCTTGTGGGTGGTAAGGCGTACTGCGCTGATGATGGATGTAGAATTCTTCAGTCAAAGCTTCAATAGTTCTGTTCAGAAAATGAGTACCCTAATCACTCATCAAAAATTTTGGGCATCCAAATCGTGTAAGGATGTTTTCAAAGATAAACTCAGCAGATGTGGCTGTGGTGCAATTTTTTACTGGTTTTGCTTATGCCCATCTGGTGAGGTAGTCAGTTGCATTAATAATGTACCTCACACCAGTTCTTTTCCCCGGTGGGTTGATGGGTCCCACAAAATCAATTACCCATTTTTCGAATGCCTGTAAGGTCAGCTAAGGATTCAACGGCATTTCATCTCTTCATGACGGTTTTCCTGTCCTCTAACAGACATCGCAGCTCTGGCAATGTTCCTTTGAATATTTATGGATTGTTGGCCACCATATCCCTGCGTGCAATACCTTCTGCGCAGTAGCTCTTCCTGCATAATGGCCTCCTGCTGATCCTGAATGTGCATCGGCTAGTATATATGGCTTTTCATGCTCTAATACGTACCTTCGCAGTACTTCATCAGGTCCTAATTTGTACAGTTGACCCACGATAATGGTGAATTCCGCGGCTCGTACTGCCAGTTGTTTCTTCTGCTGCGTAGTGAATTCTTCAGGTGCAAACCCTATGGTTAAGAAGTGGATTATGTCTTGATAATACTCACCGGCTACCTGTATAGCGAACAACTGCGCGTCAGGCAGGGTGTCTTCAAGATTCGTTGGCTCTTCTCCTGACTCGATCCTAGACAGATGATCAGGTCCTAAGTTTAAACTACCTGGCTTAACCACTATTTCAAAATCATACTCTTGGAAGAGTAGTAGCCACCTGCATATCCACCCCCCTAACACTGGATTATTGACCAGTTATTTTAATGCAGAATGGCCAGTAAACATAGAGAAGTGCGCACCAAGAAAATAGTGTCTGAACTTCTGTAGTGCATATACCATTACGAGTCCTTCTCTTTCAGTAGTGGTATAGTTCTTCTCAGTAGATGATAGTTTTATGCTGGAAAATGAAATGGGATGATCAATGCCTCCTTCCCCTGGCTGGGAAAGAACAACACCCAATGCTATACATGAAGCATCAACATGGACGTGAAATGGCTTTTCCCAGTCTGGAAAAACTAGGATCGGTGCAGTGACCATCTTCTCTTTTAATGTGTCGAATCCTTTCTCACAGTCCTCATTCCAAATGAACGGTGCATCTTTCTTTAAAAGCTTCTCCATTGCTGCGGTTATTTTTGTATACCCTTTTATGAATTTCCTGTAGTAACCGGTATGCCCTAGTGTAGTGCGCAATTGCTTAACTGATTTTGGTGTAGGCAAATTTACAATAACTGCGATCTTCGCAGGGTCAACCATTAATCCCTGCTTACACACAATGTGTCCCAGGAAAATCCCATAAGGAACACAGAAAATACATGTCTTCAAATTCAAAGAAATTTGGTGTTGTCTGCATTTTTCTAGCATCATCCTGAGGTTCGCGATATGGTTCTTCAGTAATCCAAAAATGGTCCAATCATCAAAGTAAACTTCTAAAAACTTGTGTATGAATTCTTTAGATGCTGTGATCACCACTCTAGAAAATATGGCTGGTGCGTTCTTCAGACCAAATGGCATTACTATATACTGAAACGAACCCCATTCTATTGCAAAAGTGGTCTTGTGTCTGTCTGCTGGATCAATTCTAATCTGATGGTATCCAGAAAACCCATCAATAAAAGAGTATGCCTTGTTGCCTCCCACGTTATCAAGTACTTCGTCGGTAAAAGGAGTAGGAAATGGGTCATGCATTAAAGCATCATTTAGTTTTCTTAGATCAACAGAGATCCTGATCTCACCTTTTGTTTTCTTATCTTGGACAACCATCGGCCTTATCCATTCAGATTCTTCAACTGGCTCAATAATCCCTACGTCCAGCATCTTGTCGAGTTCTAACTTAACTCGTTCTTTGTAGCGCGGATTTAATCTATATGGCCTTTGCTTCATGGGTTTAGCGCCAAGCTTAAGAGGGATTTTCATCACTCCTAAGTCTCCCAAAATGCCTTTCATCTCGGTGAACTTGGTCAGGAATACTTCCTAATATCCTTGTAATATACTCGCGATCTCTGCAACTATATTATCGTCCCAATAATCTTTGATTGCTGCGAACTTTGGCTCTTCATGAGTGTCGATGTTCACTTTCTTTGTTTTAACCGGTCCACTCATATCTGGAATTTCTAGTGGAGGTCTTTCTACCTAGCATACTCCTTTTGATTCTGGGATTTTTATGTTGCGCGGGTCCTCCTCGTCGCTATCTCCAACTTCTTCAGCTATGTTGTAGTAGTCCAAGGCCTACTCTAACTATTCTGTCCAATCTGGTTGTAGACTTGCAAGTACATTGTTTGTTTCAAAAAATTCTTCTAGTGTTATGT
The DNA here is from genome assembly GCA_027924585.1 of Larix kaempferi. Lineage (NCBI taxonomy): Eukaryota > Viridiplantae > Streptophyta > Pinopsida > Pinales > Pinaceae > Larix > Larix kaempferi. Next base: position 8,039,163 of record BSBM01000397.1, on the reverse strand, counting down.
TTTCCTCCCTGCAATGTGGGCTAAATATCTTTTGCTTGATCAGCTACAGCGCGTCATGGATAGTCGGATGGTCATCTTCAAAACTAAAATCCTTCTGGAAGGTCGCAGTGAGGACAGACCAATCTGCGGTTCCTGTGCACAGCTCCTCTTTTAGATACCATTTCTTTGGAATAGGCTCCTCCAGCGTATGCACAAAGAGATGTACCCATTCTGTCTGTGGTCTTTCCTTCCAAGCTTCTACACAATCTGCGATATGATCTCTTGGATCCATCTGACCATTATATTTCTCAAATGGTAGTGTGACCTTATCAGCGAATCTGATCTGTAGTTTTATTCTGCATTGTTCCCAAGTTGTCAATGTCTTTTTATGCATAGCCCACCATCTGGCAGGTGTTTCTCGCAGTGCCATGTCTAATGCTGAGACGCGATGTTCATCTGCAACTGCTGCAGTGTATTCTTTGATAAATGAATAGACGTTAGATGTACCATTGTAAGTAGGGATTGGACTTACCTTTTTTCCAATCCAACGGAGTGACTTTTTAATTATTGCGCCTCTCCTGGAAGATACTTCATGCATTCTATGTTGCCAGTTTTCTAATCCTACCTCGGAATCTGAGATGCAAGAACTATCGCAGCGCCAGCTGAGCGTTCCATCGGTAGTAGGATGAGTATAATCCGCGGCATTTGTTGTCATATTATAGATACGGTCGATATCTTCAGCTCTGTACTCCTCTTGAATCAGTTCAACATATCGCTCCCCTTGTGAAGGGTCCAGCGGTGCGACGACCCTTATGTCATTGCCTTCAAATATCATTTTCATTGTCTTCAGGTTTATGATTGTGGATTTTTTCATTGCCCAATCGATACCTAGCAATGCTGGATAAGGATTTCTATCATCCACAATTTCAATTACTTCAAAGTCTGCATAACTTTGCACTCCATCAATGTCGACAATGGTGTTGGGTAACCTACCCAAGGGTATAATTATGCCTTGATTAGCCATTCTTAACTGTATAGGTGACCACTGTAACTTTGGTTTCCCCATCGCCTGCCATGTCTGCTTGGTCAAGACATTTACTTCAGATCCGAGATCGAGGATGATCTCATCCATCTCATAGTCTCCAATCTGTGCAGTGAACTGCATTTCTCTCCCGGTTCTTTTCGGAATCCTAATGTTATGAACTACGCCATGGGCAGTCCTCCTCTCATTGTGTGATTCATACTGATTTACAAGTTTTTCAAATTTCATAAGTGTGTCTTTGTTCTTTAATAATTTGATGCAGCTCCTTAGGAACTGTGCAACAAAAGTGGGTGTATCTGGTGTAGTGCGTGTTTGATCATATGCTAGTGGCATGTCTTCTATCTGAGGTACTTCACTGCGCAGCTGGATTCTTGGTGAAGTAGGTGGTGGTTGTTTGAACATGTCCCGTGCTTCTTCAAATACTTCTTTATTTTTCTGTAAGTTCAAAGGAGGTGCTTTGCTAGGACCTTTCCTAACTCCTACTGTTTCTCCAGGGGTCTTTTTAGCATCAGTTGTTCTAGAAGTGGAGGCTTATGCACTTTTTTCTCTTCCTGTATCAGCGCCACTTCGTGTTACTGCATTTACACTTGGATCTGTAGGTCTATTCTCTGCTGCGATCAACTGAATGTTAGTGTTCGGAGGTTCTGTCCTTCTCCGCTTTTGCATTTCTACTTCAAGTACGGGGCAGTCTTCAATCACATGATCAAATGATTTACAGCAGTTGCATGTGGTGCATGGATTAGTACATTCTCTAGATACATGACCTGGCTAGCCACAGTTATAACAGATTACCTGGCCTCAGCCTCTTCCTTGAGCTGGGCCACCATTTCTTCCTCTCCCGCGGCCTCTATATCCACCCTGATCGTATTTGGTATTCTCTTGCTTTGGCTGATTTTCTTCCTGCACGCGGTACATTCCAGCACCTCGCATTGCTTCCATATCTCGCTTTATTTCATTCATCAGTTCATAAGCACGATAGTTGGACTCATCATGTCCAACTGACTTACAGAAATTATAGTATACGCTTTTAGGTGTTTTTACATATTTATGTATCAGGTAACAGTCCTCAGGTCGATGTCCTCTGCTTCTACAAATTTCACACCACAGTGCCTGGTTTTGATTCATATTCATTGGGTTTGATGCACCACTGTTAAGATAATCTTGAAATAAGGGACAATGTTCTCTGGTGTAGCCCTCTCCTTTGCATCCTGTGCACCAAACTTCATGTCTTTGTTCATGTCTCTATTCCTTTCCATTCTTCATGCCTTGCAATTCTAGTGTTAAAGTAGGCAACTAGTTCTGGATCTGTAACATCCCAGAACTACATTCTCTAATTGGTGAAGCTTCTAACTTCATCGCAATCTCCAAGGCCTCATCCTGTGATACAACCTTTTGTTGCATCAGTGGTTGTCTGATATGGGGCAACAACGCAGCAATGAACCACTCTTGGTGCTGTTGCGGAGCTATAACAAAGCTCACTTGGTCCAACAATGTTTTAAATTTTTGTTCAAATTCCCATACCGATTCACTATGTTTTTGTTTAATTTCTTTCAACTCTGTTATGCATTGTGATTCTGACTTCAGCTTCTTGAATTCTGCTAACATCGTGGCTTTGATGTCTGCTAAGGTTCTCGGGTGTGCTTGGGAATATTTCATAAACCACTGTAATGCTCTATCTCTAAAAGTAGTGATGAGCTGCGCTCTCTTCACAACGTCATCCTGAACTTGCTTTACACTCCATATGGCTTTGCAAAGGAACCAATGTTGATCAGGGTCTTCTAGACCCGTTCCTTTGAATAATGGCAGCTTGATATCATTATCATCCATCCTCCTTCAGGATTGTGGACGATTCTGCGATGGGTTCCCTACGACGAAAGTAGACACAGGCTGTTGGGTTGTGCTAGGGATAATATTCTATAGAATGGTCTCAGTCGTACTGGTCTGAGCACTTGCTCCTGTTGTGCTACTAGTATTGATGATCGGTGGGATCTTCTACGCGACACTTATCGCGGATGGGTCCAGGACTACTGAAATTTGAGATAGGGGAGGTGCGGTATTAACACCCGACGGATTTTGCGGTGTAATACGCTGGATTGTGGCCGATAACCGTGTGTTTTGATTATTGAGGTCACATGGAATTGCGGTATCTATGTGGTTTCTATATCCTTTAGGTTTCTTTTCATTAGTAAGCTTATATCTCTTTCCACTTCGCAAAGTATGGTTTTCTTCGTCAGAATCAATGTATGTGTTTTCTACCATGACAGATTCAAATCTATTACTGCATTCTTAAAACACCTTTCTCATCTAAAATCATTTTAATGTATAGATTGAGATTGTTCAGAAACTTACCTCTGAATCCTTCGAAAAAGTATGCTTCATCTTGGCTGTAGGATTTCAGTGTGTCTACAGCAAAATCGGTCACAAATCCTTCAAGTATGCTATCCACCCAGAAGTCGACTGCTCGGGACAGTGGGCTTTCTATTGCTTTGAGTTGTTCAATAAGCTCTAGACTCCACTCTGTAGGTACTCCTCCTTGAGAACAATTCTTTCTTTCTGCTAGGCGCGATATCCACTCGTGCAATTCGTTTGGAAATGATGCCCAGAAAATCGCGTGGATGTCCCTCCACAAATATCTATTCAACCACTCTACGTCAGATAGATGTGGGTGTTTGTTTTATTTCTTTGCAAAATGTCTTTCGATCTTATCGCACCAAGTCCAGATCTCTTTTTGTTCTGGATGCCAACTGTCTGATCCTAATGGGAATTTGTTTTCTTGTTCACACATTACTTTCCAAACTCACTATCGCATCACTGAGTCTTAGCGCGGCAACGGAACCATTTGTTGGTCGCAATACTGTTCTAGAGGTTTCCAATGTAGACCCAGGTACTTCGCGGTACAAAATACCAACAAAACCCCTATTCACCGGCCCTTTCGGCAACAGACTGCGAGCAGTCTGAAGTCTCACCCGAGGTGAAGTTGAGGGGGTGGTTGCGGAATCAGGTTTCCACAACCTGGTGATGCGAGTGCTTAACTGACTGATGCGCAGCGCGGTATGGAGCTTCCATGCTGCGGGCAAGGGACTGTGCGAAGTCTTATACTTTGCGTCAATGGGGTTGCACGGTACTACTAGGCTACCACGGTGAGACAGCGCAACTCTTATCAAGGATCAATGCGTCAACCAGACTGCATGTTCACTGCAAGACTTAATCAAACTAATCAATCTTCCTTAACAGTCTTAATCATTCATCCACACTTAGACTGATTTCAAACATATGTAATGGAATGATTTGTGCAATGCTGCGCACCCTGATGCAGCACTCAACTCCTTATTATTAACTCTGTGATTATTTAACAGGTTCATGCAACCAAATGCTTAGAGATACTGATCATTAACATTCATCCATATATGAGCTACCTAACATCTTATTCCATCCCTTCCACGGTGAATAAATATAAAAGTAAACACATATCATATAATTGTAATTTCAAGCATTCATACTGTAAATAATTCAAGGAACTGAATAATAGCAACCATACACAGCAATCGCATAACACAAGATTTAACATGGTTCACTCCCCCGGATGGGAAGCTACGTCCACAAGAACTGTTGTTTTATTATCTTAGGAAAGGGTACAACAGTTCTTCGTCTGTGCACTCAACTGCAGACGTGCTTCTTCCTCAAAATTAGGTCTCTGTGCACTCAGCTGCAGAGCCTTTACAATGGCTTCTTGCTCAAAAATTCTAATAGTATTCAATATACCCAAATACAAAAAGCATAACCCATTCCCATACAAAAATGCCTTATATATATATATCATGCCCATAGGTTATGTCTTTTCATTACGAAGGCAAAACCCTTAGGTTTACAAAACTGTCACGGTTTCCCAAAATCGGACTGCTGGTGTCTGGTAGCGGATCTTTAGTTGTGGCTATCCTCTGTGTAGACACGTTGCTATCCACTCCCCTTTCATGCGCGCCAACAGCTTGCTTCCGCCAAGCTGTTCCTTCTTTCACAGTCTTTGACAATTGGTTCAACTAGTAGTTCTCTGTTTGTGTGACCAGTTGTCTATCTCGATCTGCACCTACCCACCGCTTGGTAGTTTATCAACGATCTTTGCTAAAAATAGGTCTCCTATGACCTAACCGAAATAACTGCCGTCATCCATCCAACGCTCTGCTTAGCTGGATCTCTGTCGACGTGGCACATCGCGGCGTTGTAATCCTCGCAGCACCGACTTCGTAGTGCTTCTGACACTGCGTTGCGCTCAACTTCGCAGCATACACAAATTGTGTTGCGCTTATCCTCGCAACTTCCAAAAACTAATTTTCACAAAAAGTCTCCCTCCATGCTACGTTTAGCTTCGCAATTCCCAAAACTTAATGTATTCAAAATTTGACCCCCCTGGGCCAGACCCAACAATAGTTTCTTGAATCTCTTTACCTTCTACTTTAAAACCAGACCAGAACAAAAAGCATTTCCAAGTTCTTTGTACTTTATTAAGCTTTTCCATAATTAGCAGTTTAATTAAACTGTAATGAAAGATATTGTGCTAGGTGTGCTCATGATGAGTTTGAACTCTAACTGGCATCTTTGTTAAACTTTTCAACAAGAAGAAGGGAAGATTCATCCTTTTTTCATTGGAAAGATGCAAAAAAAAACTCATATGATAAGCAAAAGTAACAGTATATCTACCTTCTCAGGTAATGTATCTCTGCACCATCTTCAACAATTATGTCCATTTTTCTTTCAACTAGCTCCTGGGAACGTATTTTTTCCAGTCAGGATCCTGGTGTTCTTCTTTCAAAAGTTGGTTGTAGTCTGCACTAATACCTTTGTTTTTAAACATCTTTCACCATATGTCGGCAGACTGGTCGCAACAACGATAGATTCCTTTGTTACTTGGAATTTTAAACTTCCCAATTCCACTGTGCATCCATTGAACCTCTCTGCAAATGCCTCTGCAACTTCTTTATTGAAACCATGCATTTTTTCACACAGACCTGTCGGGTATAACTACCAAATTGATTCTTCTTAATTAAACAAGTTGTTTATTTATACAATGGCCAAGTGTCTCTTGGGATTCGGATTCCAAGAGATCTGTTGGAGTCTCTATGACTCCGCATCTTCCATTTATTTTAACTGACTAAAATATTTACAATATGGTTGAAATCGTAATCCCGGAGGATTACATTCCCAACATTCCCCCCCTTTAATTCAAAAGGGTGTGTGTAAGTCTGAGCATTGTTCTAAACTTTTCAAACTTTTCTCATCCAAGTGCTTTGGTGAAGATGTCTGCAATTTTCTCATTCATGGAACAATGATGTAAATGAATTGTATTGGCCTCTACATGATGTCGAATCAAATGATAATTTGTGTTGATGTGCTTGGTTCGATCATGGAATCTAGGGTTCTTGGCCAAATTGATTGCAAAAGTGTTGTCAATCAAAAGTGGAGTGGAGTTTTCTTGTTTCTCCTACAAATCTTCAAGTATCTTCCTGATCCACACAATCGCTTTTGTTGCTTCTGCGATAGCCACATATTCTGCCTCTGTTGTCAAATCTCCCGGAACTGACTGTTTGCATGATCTCCAGGAGACAGTTGTAGATCCAAGACTCATTGTGTATCTAGAAGTGGACATTCATGTCTCTTTGTCTCCATCGAAGTATGAATCAAAGTACCCAATGAGTTTGAAGTCTTCCACCTTAGAGTACTTGAGTCCCTTTAAAGTATCTTAGAACTCTTTTTGCAGCAGACCAGTGTCCTTCACATGGTTTGTGCATGAACCTTGAAATAATACCAACAACGTAAGAAATATCTAATCTGGTGGTAGTAAGGTAGATAAGGATTCCTACAAGTTGTCAGGACTTGGTCGCATCCTCAAATTCTTTTCCTTCACTTGATGTGAGCTTCATCTTGTGTTCCATTGGAGTTGAGAGCGGGCTGCATTCTGTCATGCCAAATCTGTTCAGTAATTCTCCAATATACTTCTTTTGAGATATCAATATATACATAGGATTTCGAGTCACCTCAATTCCTAATTAGTAGTGAAGATGTCCCAAATCAGTCATTTCAAAATCTTTCTTCAAATCTTTCTTTATGGATGCTATATAACTTTCATTGTTCCCTGTCATCAAAATTTCATCCACATACACTACAAGAAACACAACATATCTTCCAACTTTCTTTACAAACTTACATCATCAAGATTATAATGTTTTAAATTAAGCTTTAGAATATGCTCAGTTAGCTTTCCATACCATGCTCGAGGTGCTTGTTTCGAGCCATATAAGGACATGACAACTTTGCATACCTTGTTTTTGTGTCCCTTCACAACAAAACCTTCTAGTTGAGACCTGAAGACATTTTCTTTCAAGTCTCCATTCAAGAATGTTGTTTTTACATCCATTTGATGAACTTTCCATCCATTTTGTGCAGCCAGGGAGAGTAAAGTGTGGATGGTATCCCATTTTGCTATGGGGGAGAACGTTTCTTCATAGTCAATTCCTTATTTCTATGCAAAGCCTTTTGCCACAAGCCTTGCTTTGTGCTTGTGAAGTCAGCCATCTGATTTGTATTTGTTCTTGTATACCCACTTGCTTCCGATTGGTTTGGTTCCAATTGGAGGGTCAACCAGCTTCCAGGTTCCATTCTTCATGAGTACATCATACTCATTCTGCATGTCTTCTTTCCACTCATCACAAGTAGCATCCTCTTCAAAATAAGTTGGTTCAAAGTCAACAGATAAATTCAATTCACAATCAAATGAGACATCAAGGTCATCACTGAGTTATCTACATCTCCTCCATCTTCTTGTCTAGTTGAGCTTTTCGTTCCCGTATTTCCAACTTCACCTTGATGGAAACTTTCAAGTGTCTTTGTGGCCCATTTCAAAATCTTCCTTGATGACCCAGGTTGATCAGCTGGTGGTGCTTCATTCTCTTCAAGATTCAATCTTCCAATCCTCTCAATCACATCATCCAGTTGAGTCTCCTGTTCAGGTGAAGTGGCAGGAACATCTTCTTCATGAGTTACTTCATGAGGGGTTGTTGGTGCTTCAAAAAGAAAATTCCATAGATTGATTCAATATAGGGATCCCCCCTTCAAGATGTTTAATTTCATTATCAAAGTCATAATATTTCTTTAGATGGTAAAATCTCTCCAGATGATCAAGTTGTCTTTCAATAGACTGGTCATTTTTATTAGTTTCAAGAAAAATGACATCTCTGGAAACAATAAACTTCTTGTTTACCTCATCATAAAGACAATATGCCTTGGAGGTTTCTAAGTATCCCAAGAAAATGCATCTTTGACTTCTAGCACCAAGCTTGTTTCTTTGCTTCTTTGGTATCAAGGCATAGTAGGTGGAACCAAAATCCTTGAGATGCCTAACCGAAGGAAGGTGGACAAACCACATTTCATGTGGAGTCTTATCTTCAAGAGAATGAGATGGAATTCTATTTCTCAACTATGTTGCACATGGTACTGCATCACCCCAAAACATCAGTTTTACATTCTTGAAACACATCATTGAGCATGCCATATTCATTAAGGTTCTATTCATCCTTTCTGCCACACCATTTTGTTGAGGATTGTAGGGAACTGAAGTTTGATTTGTACTCCCATGTTTACAAAGATAGTCTTCAAAACCATTAGAGGTTTATTCTTTACCATTATCAGAATGAAATGTACCAATATGAACGTGTCCTTGATTTTCTATCCATACATGAAAATTCTTGAATGTTTGAAATGCTTCAGACTTTGTCTTCAATAAGTATACCCAACACATTCTACTATAGTCATCAACAAAGGTCATGAGGTAATTATTACCATTTGCATAAGGAATTGGCATGGGGCCACATAATTCAGAGTGAACCAGCTCTAACTTTCTACATGCTATGAATTTAGACTCTTGAAATGGATGCTTGCTATGTTTTCCTAGTATGCATGCATCACATTTGTTCTTTTGCTTAGGAATGGTGGGCAAACTAAATACACCATTCTTTCTTAACAAATGAATAGTTTTATAATTCAAATGACCAAATCTAGCATGCCATAACAAACTAGATGACATATTACCTTCTTCGTGCTGAGAGAGATAGGAAAAGTTTTGAACTCTTGCAGAAGAGCCCCTCAACTTCAACAATTTTCCATCTTCATAATCGGTCATGATGACCTTGTTGTCAAAGGACTTCCTTATTTATACAATTCTATCAAACATGTGGATGGAATGGCCTTGTTCTCTAATCTACACTAAGAACAACAAGCTTCTCTACAACTCTAGAAGATAGAGAACATTCTTTAACACAAAATCAAGGAATCGAGGTAGCTTGATCCTGATTGAACCAATTCCCTATGGTTTGAGGCTAGATTTGTCTGCAAAGTACACTCTTCCATCTACAATGTCATTCAGTTCTTCAAAAATATCTTTCCTAAAATTCATATGAGATGTTGCACCAGTATCAAGCAGCCAACAATTTTTGTGGGATGAAAGAGAAGTTATTTCATTAATTCCAATATCACATTGTGCAACCATGCAATGAGAAGAATCAAGGGATTTACCAGCCTCTTCACTTTTATTTGTGTCTTCTTTGTTCTGGTTATGTATTCCTTTGATGGAGTCCCAAGAAGCCCAACATTGATCTTCTTCATGTCCAATCTTCTCATAGCACTTGCACTTCAGATCAAATCTTTTGCTTGAGTTATTTATGCCTCCTCTACCTCTGAAATTTCTTCTTCCTCTACCTCTCTTGTTGCTTTCTCCCTTCAAATGGTCTTTGGACTGGTTCTTTGCTTTCTGATCAAAGCAAAGAGATTCTCCGGGATGCTCACTTGTCTTCTTTTCAATTTCTTTCTCTATATGTCAGCAATATTCTCCACCAGGGTGTCAAATGTGAGGTCTTTGAACTTGTCACTTGCCTGAAGAGACTCAAGATAGTTGGAGTGAGTAGGATATATGGACTTGACAAATGTTGCAAGTGGAAGGTATGGTTTCATACCAAAGGCTTGAATCTTGTGCATGGTTGCTATGATCTCATATGCAACCAACATAGGATCATTATCCTTTACATCCAAACTGAATAGCTTTAACATTAGTTGAATCACCTCCATTTCAGAATGTGAGTCATACAAGTTTTTAAATGTCTTTAAATTTTCAAAACAAGATTTTGCAGGCAGTATATGTTGGCTCACCTCTTCACTAATAGTAGCATAGATCATAGCTAAATATTTCTTGTCTCTGGTCTACCAGATAGCAAGTTCTTTCTCTGATGTTGGAGGTTTTGGATCATAACTTAGGATTGTGCCTTCATCTATGTGAATGGTTTGTCCCTCACAAATGCCATCCCATAGATCATTGTATATGAACATAGCTTTAATATTCCTGAACCATTCTAGATAAGTGTCCTTTCAAGTAAGGACAGAACCAAATCTTGATGCCAGTGAGTGCATCTTCTGCAACTTGAATCTTTAAACCTGCAACTTAGGACAAAATTTGGAAGAAAAGATACAAAATGCTTCTTACAAGTTCTACAACACTATCAACCTATTTCTGTAGCACTATTTAATTATGTATCACAGAGCTATTACATAAAAATTACATTCAATTTTGCAGCATTATTAACTCTGTAGTGCTATTTTCTTTTGCAGCTTACATACAATCACATTCACCCTATACTTTAAATCAAATATCCATTGAAGATTTGATACATGGACAAGTTTTTAAGAATACAATAATATAGTATTATTCAAATATTTTACATTGGAAAATACAAGAACTCAAATCTAGCATATGAGGTCATCAAGCAAGGCCGTAGCTCCTGTAGATGGAGGTCACAGCTTCACAATGGAGAGCAGTCTTCTAAATAGAAGGCCATAAGATCATAGTCTTCACAATGGTGGAGATTGAGTCTCCCCCACACTAAATCGCAACACAAGAATGCAGCTCATATACACCTCAAACATAGTTCAAAGAGCTCCACATGGTCTCAGAAATAGCCTTATTCTCATTCAAACCCCCACACAGATATTAGGTTAAAATTAGGGTTTGCACCATTCACAATAAATTGAAGCACAAATTAGTTTTACCTCCATGAGTAGTCTGAGGGCTCAAACTTATGAACTTGCTTCAATGGGCTCCAATGGGCTCTGGTCACAAGAATTCCACACAGGTCGCAGTTTACATGGAAATCATGAGGCTGGAGGTTATCGCTCTTTCCACCTTTGAGATTCACAGCTCCTCCAACACAACACAAAGATTGCAAAAAAATTATTTACACCATAGAAGAGAGCTTCACGCAGTAGCAATTCTTGTAGCAGTCACAATAAATTTTCTTGCTTCTCCAGGATGTGAATGACGGAAAAACTATGTGCAATATACATCACATCATAGGTTGCATGAGTTCAGACTGCTCGTGCACAGGAAGAGTTTTTCATTGTTTAAGAATGAGAGAGCACGACTCTTATGAATGGGAGATCTGGAAGGTAGGGGAGACATAGGTCCATTCACTCATTACACAATACATACCAGACCATATCAATACTCGGCCACTAGATGGGATCATAAATCAGGGTTTCCTACACTCTTCACTAAAAAAATCACGATGGCAATAGTTCTCAAATCAGAACATGAATAAAACTTCACGCAGTGGAGAAAAGGAGGTAAACTATAAAATATCCACAAGAAGGAGCATTCAGGATGGAGATTGGGAGAGCACACAGTAGACAAGGGAACGTTATCTTGCATAACGTTACACACCAGGCAGAGTGAAACTGAGGAGAATTTGGCAGGAAGACAAGAGTGGGGAGTGCGCAAAGAGCATAGGATAGGAAAATGAATGAGCATTCTATCAACATGTATGCATACGGGAGCATAAAAGAATGGCAGAATACCAGAGGAGAAGACATCAGGAGTTATGGAAAGAATCCAGGCTCTGATACCACTTTCAGGTATAACTCCTGAATTGATGCTTCTTCATTAAACAAGTTGTTTATTTATGCAATGGCCAAGTGTCTCTTCGTATTCATATTCCAAGATATCCATTAGATTCTCTATGACTCCTCAACTTCCATTTATTTCAACTGACTAAAATATTTATAATATTTACAATATGGTTGAAATCATAATCCCAGAGGATTAGATTTCCAACAAGACCAAACCACCCTACTTTCTTGAATTTCTCAGGACATTCTGGATAGGATTCGATCCATTCAACACCCTTTGGTTCGTGACGCGCAAATTTTCCTACTTTCTTCCCCATTCTTTTGCAAACTAGTTACTTTCTAATTCTAAATTAGTATGCCATCAATTGGAGTGAAATTACAACAGAAACTTGGGTTTTGAACAAAGGAAAGGCATCGTAAAATTCTCTTCTTGCAATTATGATTCAGCATGTATGGAAATCACATCAAGAGCAAACTTATCATTATAACATTTGGTCGCATTATTGGGAAATTCAAGAACGATACATGCCACCGAGATGTGAAATGATGAGGTGTATAATCACTTAATTAAAAGCATCTGAAACCGGACTTCATCACCTTTTAATAAAATAAATGCATGATTTAATTGATATACCTTACAATGATTCAGTCGTGACACCGTGGATTACTTCTTGTCGGGACTTTGAAATTTTTGGTAGTCCCTTTTTTAAATCATGGTCAAGATTCTGCTACTGAAATGTGGAACTTCCAGTAGTGCCTTCTTTGATAATTTCGCACTTTTCGCTACCAGAAGTCTAAACTTCCATCAACAATTGCATTCTTACCTATAATTTAAACGGGGGGCTTGCAAAATTAATGCTATGCAAAATAAACTCTTCTTGATGGGATTATGTAATCACGCAATACTCTATCAATGACCACTTATTGAAGCAAAAAAAACATAACTCATGAATGAGCAGAGTAATTAACGGGGATTTAGGATGAGGTTTTCGGAAAAGTCACAAAAATTGAAAAGGTATGAAAGAATAGGAATATTTTAAAGTATAAACTTTAGGTTCTAACACCTTCCATCATTTGTTACATTTCCAAAATTTGGTAACATAAATGTTACCACAATAGAATAAATTTTCAATATGGCAAGATCGCTAGAAATGCTTATTGCATCATAAGTTTCTTTCACCATTTTTCATACAATGTTGCATTCTGATCATCTATGACTTTTTTCTTTTTGGCTTGTCTCTTACTTCTTATAATGACATCGGTTTTTATAGGATTCCCGACATCCATCTTTTGGATATCAACTACTGCCCCTTGAAATTCTTGCCTTTCACCACTCTTCCCTATACCATTTATCGAGGATGGAACACCCTTTTTATTGTGAGTCATAGCCTTCATCATTGGAATACCAGTAGTAGCTTCTCCATACATTTCTTGTGTTTCAATGATTTTCCCTACTTCATTTCTTGAGGGTGACACGCCGATTTTACAGTAATTTTCAATTGCCATCTCAACACTAGCTTCCCCATTCATTTCTTGTGTTTGATCAATGTGCACTGCCACTATTCTCTTGGATGAAACACCTACAGTTTTAATGTTATTTATTGTTTGAACATTATTTTTTTCCTTTCGGTCTCCGAATCTATGCGATTTATGATAAGCCTCTTCACCATATTTTCTTAATGGCCTTGATCTTGGAAGATGATTATTGAACTGCCAGAACATATTAATAGTTAAACACACATTATGAGCCCTCGCACTATAAAATGAAAGTAGAATTAGTTACCATTTAAAATTAGGGCATACTTAATGTTAGTGGCGCAATCAATGATACCTTAGATTGTTTTAACCATGATTGAAATAATTTTTTCACTCGATGAGAAGTGACATCAAGGAAGCAGGATGCCAACTATGTTGCAGTTTCATCATTTAGTGGACATATTGCCTTTTCATATTCAACACGAATTTGACTTCTAATATTCGAAGCCAAGTATCTTATTTCTTTAAAATTTTGGAAAGTACCTTCTAACCTCATAACAAGTTTGAAAATTTGTGCTCACATCTCATTTACGAGACACATTTTGTCATGTTCAAATGTGTTTCTATACTCCTTAGGAACTCCTCTTCCTCCTCCTTGGTTTCTATTCAAAATTTTCATTTCCCTATGCTTGTGTTCCATTGCTTCATTCCTTAACCATCCTAAAGTATAAGGATGAACAATCCTAGTCATTTGAAGAGCATGGTCCCATTGGATATGCATATAAGGAACCATCTCATCTCCTAAACAACAAGAACACAACCAAAGCCACTCATTAGCAAGGAAACCAATCTTGGAATGACAGTGGATCAATTTTTTACCATGAATGAAAAATACCACCATGATGAAATACATAATACTATGAAAATATTATAAATTAGCGTGCATTTCCTCATATATATCATCCCCTGCACACACTTGCAATTGCAACATGTGGAATTCTTTATAACACTTCCACATTCTCATTGACTTTTTATACTTTTCTTCATCTGGTACACCTTCAATGACCTACAAACACAACATTTCATTATACATGACACATTACTTATTTTCTATTAAATTTGCATAAAATTGATAGCCAATTTCACTCTTATGCAATCATAAAATCATCACTTATTGTTAGTCAAAACCCACATTGAAAATATTGGATATGCTAACATAATTATTAAACCTTTAACATTACCTCATGCCAAATGAGGATCTTGTCTCATGCGGATCCATCTGATTACCCAATATAGTTAAGATCATTGTACTCTTGGCTTTTATGATGGTATGGTTCCCCGGGATTACATGGAACCCTAATTTTCTCTATCACCTCCCAAATTTGAAAAAAAATCATTTTCTCAATCCCTCTAGTTGGATGAACCTTGGCATAATCTTGTGCAATTTTTTGAATTTCACGAAACATCTTCAAAACAGTTCTAATTCCAGCATGGCGGGCACAATATACAAGCCTGGACATTGAGCCAAGAGTCAGTTGTAATTGGCAACACATGTTCCATAAGGAACAAGTTAGTTAATTAATACGAATTTCCATTTATAGTAAAGAAATATTTATGAAAGCATGTGTCGTTTCATCATTTGTTCTATTCATGGGATACTTTTTCATAATATTCAATTCTCTACCGCATAAGGATGGTTGAATGTATGTAATATGCTCATCCAACTTTTCTTCCCATCCTTCAATGCTTTGTTCCAAAGCAGGATTCAATTCCTAATTTTTTAAAACAAAGTAAGACTAAGAAAGTCATGGCAAGATATCAACAAAAATGTAAACCTTTAATAAATATGTATAGCTTACTATGAGCAAGCTTGGTGACATTGCATAAAACTTGGAAATACTACAAACTGTATGCCCATCTTGGATTTTGATTTCATTTGTAACCATGTGTATAGCTTTTTTATGGCACATGCACCAAAGACAAAAAGTGTTCCCCATTAAGGAAAATTTATTATTGCATATTAAACTACATATGGCCACTAGATCATGGCACTCAAACAAATCCACTTTCACCACCCTTCCATCTGGAATTAGGATCCCATCTTGTAAAAGCATGTTTATCAATTTCATTAAGTTCTCCTCATTTATAAGATCAATAACTTGTGCTAAAACCTGTTTATATTCTTCCTTTCCATCCCATTTTCCAAGGCTTACACAAGACATCAAGCCACTATCTTCTAGTAACTCAAATAATATCTCACATACTTTCCCACCTAGATCATAATGTACATGAGAATCAATACCAAGTTTGAAATAAACTTCAATGAATCTACTTCCAGTCCTCTTTTCATATGACTCAACCATAAAGGAAGCATACGATTTTACTTGCTTCACTCTAAATCCATATGTGAGACTACCAATTATCTCCCAACCCATATCAATATCCTCAGCTTCTTTGCTCCACTTTTTCATCTCCTTGGAAACTAAATCTGGACTAACCCTTGCAATACACCATGACGGTCAATCTGCTTCAAACATTGCAAAGTCTTATGGGTCGTGCTTGATTCAGTAAATACAAAAGCCATATTCCTAGGCATAAAATCATTATGGATCTCTTGCATAACAATTGATTAAATTTTATGAAGCACTCCATCTATGTGTTCAAGAACATCCTCAATTTTAGAATCTTGACTATAGTTTTTGCTCATGAAGTACCCAATTCCAGAAATACTGTACTTTCATCTACATCTTGAAGTGACTTCCTAAAGAACCATCTACCAATTTCCTTAAATTTTTTCTTCCCCTCGTTTATTATTTGGTTAAACCATCTAGACCGCTTCTTAAGACTCAATAAGGATTTCCTTGAGCAGTTTCCTATTAACCTTCTAGTAGCATCTGTAGTTTGATCTATTGAACACCCTTCAAGTATTTCTACTGAAGCTTGTACATTTGTAGAATTTTGATTTTCTGTAGGTGCATTTCTATCCATTTGTTCATGAAAGGTAGTTCTTCCAACTGTTTCATGTGTAGTTTGATCTATTGAACACCCTTCAGGCATTTCTATTGAAGCTTGTATATCTACAGAATTTGACTTTCTATAGGTGCATTTCTATCCATTTGTTCATGAAAGGTAGTTCTTTCAACTGTTTCATGTATAGTTTGATATGTTGAACACCCTTCCGGCATTTCTACTGAAGCTTGTACATCTGTAGAATTTTGATTTTTTGTAGGTGCATTTATATCCATTTGTTCATGAAAGGTAGTTCTTTCAATTGTTTTGTGACTTCTAGTTGTATCCAAATTCTCAAGGGATGCATGTTGAAATTGTTGTCCACTAGGTAGGACTACACTTTCAACCCCTTCAACCGTAATTGGAGACAAAGACAACCTAGTTTGTTGAGCAAAACAACCTTCCATACTTTGATACAAATTATTTGTAATGGCAGCAACATCAACATCCAATGTTTGAGGGACATTTGGGACCACATTATGTGAAACAGAGTTAAAAATTTGGTAAATATCTCTATCTTGTACATTAACATTCCCCTCAACTGTAGTTGGAGACAAAGGTTTCCTGAGTTGTTGAGCAACAATGTTGTTTGTCACACATTCCATACATATAGGACATCGAGTTTCAACAGTTTTTGAATGATTGCATGTTCCTTCAGGAAAATTCATACTATTATTTTGTGGTATGGAATTCTGATCGACCTCTTTTTCGAGGAATATTTTGTTGAGATCACTGGTTTGAATGATCCATTGAAGGGTTATTCTGCAAAATCAATAAAATAAACAACATTAATACCGAATATAGTTTTTCTGTATTAAAAAAATACTTTTTGTGGCTCAAAAATAAAAAATGGACTTGTATAAGAACATGGCGAGAAGAAACATATCTTCTCCAACTTAAACCACTTAAAAATACCTAAGGATGGTGTTAACACCTAGATTTGCTATCCAAAAATTTGTCCATATTCACAGACTTAAAAATTTTTGATAGACTTCCTTCTAGCTCCAACCTACAAGCCTTGTCAAATTCATGCATGGTATGTTCATGATTGAGTTATTTATGTTTTGCTTTAATTGTTTTTGGTTCAATAAGTAGTTAGTCAACAGAGTTTTACAAGGTTGCACAATCACATCAGGAAGTATCTCTGAGGAAGCTAATACATCGAAGGAAAACATAGAATCTGTTCCAGAGCATAAGACTTCATCCCTTGAATTTAAAGGGGTATATAGTAGGAAAAAGAGAAGGATTAACTTAACTTATTCATCTATCAAGGAAGTAGTAGTTGAGCATGTGCATGATTGTCAAAGTCTAGACATTGCAGACCCTTCTAGCAGTACAGTTGTTATGAAGAGGTCCAAGAAGTTGTCTAAAAAAATTAAGCAAAGGCCACGCCAAGATTATGTACATAGGAGACCACACACTCACTTAACTAATAAATTCATGTTGAATGCAAAGGCAATCATTGATCCATCTCTAAAGAAGAAAACTATGATCAACATAGAAGATGATGCTTCAGATAAATCATTATAAGAGAATGAAGAAAAACAAGAAGAGCCAGATATTCCTATATTAGTCCCTGATGCTTTGAAGATGAGAATTCGAAGATCAAAGAGGATTAAACAGGTGTCCGAAACTGAAATATCACCATACTATTATTTCTTGTTTGAACAGATAGAACTTAAGCTTGCATTTTGGTGAACTAAGTGGGCATTTCAAATTTACAAGGCAACCTTGTAGTGTTTTGCACAACAATCGTTTTTTCTTCTTCCAAAATTCAAAAAATAAAGGTATAGGAAGGTGTAAAACAATTAAAAATACTATATCCAACTGAGATCACTCAAAAATACTAAACAATAAGGGTTAGGCGTACATTTTACTGAACTAGTCAAATAAAGTTCTAAACAAAAAAATTACAGTTTTCAAAAATTTACCATACACAAATTAAACAAAATTTCAAAATTATGAAGAACAGTTTTTCCCATAGTATATATAGCTCTAGGTATATGGAATTAGGTTTTAAAAATTACCTCTATAAACATTATGGCAGGCATTTTTCTAAACCCATTTTTACATATTTACACTTTGTTTTTACAAGACAAAATTAGGATTTTAGACATTCTTTTCAATTATGACCATGTTACTTATAAACTATGTAACATATTTGAAAATGATAAAAAAAGGTGTAGAATATATAAGAACAAGGATATTTGGGGCCTTTAAAGAATACCGCAAAGAGGCATTTAAAAAAAAAATCAAAATCATTAATTATCCATCTTTCTCATAAGGATTTCCAATGGTATCATTTGGTGGGGCAGCTCAAGAGGGTATATGTGGGTGTGGTATTTTTCTCAAAGTAAATGCTTCTCATAGTTATGATATGTGGATGGGTAGCGGTGAGGGCACTAACACTAGAGGGGAACTGTTGGCATTGTGGGACCTGTTACTATTTTCATTAATCAAATGTTTTCTCTCTATTTAGGTTGTAGGTGATTCCAAAGTGATAGTGGATTGGTTCAATGGAAAATCTGACTTACAGGTTGCACTTCTTGAACATTGGAAAAGCAGAATTCACCAACTTCATTCAAGGTTTATCAACATTACCTACAAGCATATTTATAGGTAGTTAAATTATGAAGTGAGTATCCTCTCTAACAAGGCACTTGGTCTATATGAAGGTGTCCTCTTTTATGAGGAATTTATGGGTAGCATGTTGATTTCTAGTGGAACTTTACAAGCTTACTAGCTTGATTACATGTTTCAATTTTTGGTTAATATTTTTGTAATGGCTCTTTGTTATTTAAGTTATGTTAACTAAGCCTCTTGGAGATCTGGTTACTTATAAATTTATTTAGTTTAGACTGGTTGGTTTCTTTTATATTTTATGTATTGTTAAGTTCTTTTTGGATGTAGTCTTGTTGTATAAGAAGGACTTAGCTTTGGAGATGAAAGTATTTTGTTGAGGTGGCTTAGTTTTTTTAAGTACTATGGTTCGAACAGTTATATATATGTATCTTTGATTCAAAGTTTGAATAACGAGATACACATTTTTTTCTTTGTTGAAAAAAAATAGGTATAATACACAGTGAATATATATGTATAATATCCCCAAGTGGGGTGATATGATGTATAATTCTTTGAGCAAGATAACACATAGCCCATGCCTGCACCCATACACCTAGCCATGTTAGGATATTTAATAATCCATCCTTGTCCTAATTAGCATTATATTCATTTACCTAGCAGTTGATGATGTCATCTCCCCCCTAGTGGTGTGCAGATGCCATCTAGGACCCATTAGCCACCTAATGCACCCTGCATGCGTCATTTTAGGACCACATGAGTCAATTCCCTACATTTTAGGAGCCAACTCAATGTTCTAGTTCAGTCCACCTAAGTTAGCTGACTCTTGTGGGGTTTTATGCTCCAATTGCCACTGTTTGTGGCCTCATGTGCCCTTTTCTGAGTGATTTGCATGACAAACTCACTAATGCGCCCCTTTTGGTCAGTTAATTGATTGTGTCTTTAGTTAACTGAGTTTTTGTTCAGTTGAGCTAAGTTTGGGTCATTCAAAGAACTCTAGTGGTGACAATTCCTATGCTAGACAGACTCAAACTCAAATTCTCCTAGGTGATTCGAATTCTCTCCATTGTAACATCATCGTTGACTATACTGGTTATTGGATCATGACACACTATTATGTTCCTATCTGAGTTCTCATGCATGGTTAATTGTCTACTAATTTTTACTGCAATTTTCACTATAATTCATCTTTTCTGCTCATTCTTTCTCTATGAGGTATACTCAGCTCCATGATCTGTTGTGATTTATTATTTCACATGGTATCAGAGCTCAATGAGCATAGGTTGAGTAGCTGCTTTCAGTAGTGCACCAGAATCCTCTGGATTTCCACAACAAATCTTGGTGCCATTGCATTGAATTCATTGTTGAAATCCTTTGAGGTCTAGCCAGGTGTGAAGGATCCGGAAAAATGCTCCTATTGTCCTAAAGCAATGCTCAATAGTAGTATATCTCCAAAATTGAGAGTTTTTTGCATGATTTTGAAGGTTTTTCAGTGCAGCAGTTCAGTTGTATTCACTCTAGTAGTTCATTTGGAGAACTCGAATGTTCCTCTGTCCCCTAGGATCCTAACACCCTTCAATTATATTGATTGGAGGGATGATATGCAGATGGTATTGCACAACAAGTCACAGTACATGGTCACAATGGGAAAAGAGGTCAAACCTCAAGCGGCTGTTGAGAAGGCCAAGTATCGACTGAATAGATTGGATGAAGCATTTGGTTTCATGTGTAATCATATTTCTAGAGATATACTCTTCCACCTTGATGGATTGAAGACTCCAAGAGAGGTTTGGTTGAAGCTAGAGACCCTCTTCAACAAACAAGATAAGTTGAGGGGCCATACTCTAGAGAATGAGTTAATTGCTCTTCAACCCAAGAGTTTTGAAACTATACATCAATTATTTTCTAAATTCAAATCTTTGGTCATGCAATGCAAATAATGTGGCATTGAGAAGAAGGATGAGTAGTTGGTGTTATCCATTCTAAGAAAGTTTGGTCCGAATTTTTCTATATTTTTTTCTACCTTCCATTCAGGGAGATTGTCAATCCCTGGTTGGAAAATACCCTCCTTAGATGCATTCATCGAATCTCTCATCCAAGAACAAGACAAAATGATTTAGATGGGCGCTTTGCAAGCCTCCAAAAATCAAGCTCTTATGGTTGGGGATTCAAAAAGTGTGAATGCAAAAGGGAAGAACAAGGGTAAAGAGAAGAATCAATTTGAATCCAAGCAGATGCAAAGTCTAATCCATCAAAAGGAACCTACAGCTCCAAGAAGGATGAGCAACAAAGGTTTGAGAAGACCAAGTGTTCTTATTACAAGAAAGGAAACCATCCAAAGAGTTCATGCTTGAAGACAAATATAGATCAAATGACCAAACTTCTTGAAAACAACAACATTTCCCTCCCAGAAGGCGCAAGGGAGACTGATTTTGGAACGGAGACAGATGATCATGAGAGATTCCATGCACTAAAGGCTGGATTCACACAATCACAAGCCTTCCTCATAGATTCTTGAGCCTCCAACCACATGGTTGCCTATTTTCTTCTCTAGATCTCAAAGATGGTATGATTATTCACATGGGAGATAATTCTCACATCTCTGCTGAAGGGAAGGGAACAATACATCCGGAGCATGAAAAGTTCAGAAATGTTCTATTTGTGCCTTCTTTGTCAACAAATTTGTTGTCTGTTTATCAGATGACTTACACAAGTTCACCAAAGAAAGTTGTATTTGGACCTAACACAGTTGATACTGCAGAGATATCTTATGGGAATATTATAGCGAAAGGGTTTGCAAACCATGCCTCAAAGGCATAAGAATTCTCTCACTTTTATCCATACTCTCTTCCTATTCCATTGGCATTTGATGAAAATCGGGATGATGTCTCTTCTAATGAAGATGAGGACCAAGATCTTGATGTTGAGTATGAATTTCAAACAGATCTAGATCCAGATCCAGTACCTGCTCCCAATCCATGGCCAAGGCCAATATGGGCTCACAAAGTCCTTGAAACTGATGGCAACATAGTTGGGGATCCATCTGACTATAGAACAACCAATTCTCAATATCATGCAAACCTTGCACTATGTCATACAGATCCACTTCTCTCGGAGAGGTGCTACATGATGGTGGGGTTTGATCCACAATCCTTCAAAGAGACTTTCCATGATGGATCTACAACTAAGTACAAAGCTCGGCTGATTGACAAAGGGTACTCAAAGGTTCATGTTTTGGACTACAATGAGTCATTCGCTCCAATAGCAAGAAGGATTCCTAAAAGAATTGTTTTGGCAAATACAACTTCAACACAGTGGGAGGTACATTAGAGATCCAGATCCAACACCTGCATTGCTATTCTACATAGGAGCAAATTACCAATATTTTACAAAGTCTTTCACTCACAAAGTTTTTGCACATGTGAAGGCTGCTTGATTTCATACTGTTCATTTTTTAGGGGGGGTATTTTTCCCATGAGGTTTTCCCCGTTTCCTTGTTTCATGGACAATTATTTTTCTTTTTATCATTTATTTGATTGTATGGGTGACCTTTGGTCTCAGTAACCAGGGCCCAGGATGTCCAAGTTTGGATTAAGGGGGGGTATTAGGATATTTAATACTCCATCCTTGTCCTACTTAGCATTATTTTCATTTAACTAGCAGTTGATGATGTCATTTTCCCCCTAGTGGTGTGCAGATGCCATATAGGACCCATTAGCCACCTAATGCGCCCCGCATGCACCATTTTAGGACCACATGAGTCAGTTCCCTACATTTTAGGAACCAACTCAATGTTCTAGTTCAGTTCACCTGAGTTAGTTGACTCTTGTGGGGGGTTTAGGCTTTGATTGCCACTATTTTTGACTCATGCACCCTTTTCTGAGTGGTTTGCATGAAAAAATCACTAATGCACCCCATTTGGTTAATTAACTGATTGTGTCTTCAGTTAACTGAGTTTTGGTTCAGTTGAGCTGAGTTTGGATCTTAGGAAGCACTCCGATGGTGACAATTGCTATGCTAGACAGAATGAGACTCGAATTCTCCTAGGTAATTTGAATTCTCTCCATTGTAAAATCATTGTTGACTATATTGATTATTGGATCATGACACACTATTATGTTCCTATCTGATTTCTCATGCATGATTAATTGTATGCTCATTTTTACTGCAATTTTCACTGTAATTCATCTTTTCTGCTCATTCTTTCTCTATGAGGTATACTCAGCTCCATGATCTATTGTGATTTAGAATTTCAAAATCCCACCAATGATCACAGGAGTGAAGTTTCAATTAAGAGCTCCCACGGAAGTTGGATCCTCCAGCATACCTCAAGCATGAGAGAGATCGACCACAAGGATCAAATGGCTTGGGCATTGAATTCGGACTTTGGGATGGTTCAAATCAACATCATGAAGGGTCACGAAAATGATCCTGAAAATGTGAGATCATTTATGGTTCTAATCAATATAGAAGGTCCGCACAGGTGTTGCAATAGTCATTTTCTTGCTTCAGACCAACTCATGAATGCGGTTGCTTTCTACATTCACTCTCGTTTTCACTCTACATGCTCTTGCACTCAGGAAATGCCACAATTCAGGGAGAGAGGAAGGTCACAGAGAGGGGCATTGCCTCATAATATATGAGGTCAACAAGTGGGTGAGGAGTTTGAGGACTCCCGCAAAGCCCATGAAGAGGTAAATTATGTTGAGGAAGCCTCGGGGTAAGGCGCTCAAAGAGCTGAGATCAATGAAGAAAAATCACATACCATGCCAGGAGACCATGAACACTCTTCGACAAAGCAAGGGATTAGAGTCCTATGGAGTTGTAAGATCACATGGGACGAGAATGCAGTAGCCATAGTCTACGACCCTGCAAAATTAGTTTCATACCCTTATTGAATTGAAGGTAATTAGCCCACCTACTCTCAGTTTTATATCAATTGTGAACAGTGGCGGTGGTCACACCAAGCTCACTAGCGTAAAAAAAGTGGGGTCTGCAACCAATATGACGGTGTAGGATGCAACAAGCTGAAAGAGGAGGAGCTTCAACTGATCTTTGATCTATGAAAGGAGGTGACAGACATGAATTTCTAGATGGACCACACGATGCATATGCATCAAGCTCATATGGACATACTTACTTGTAGCTATGGCATGAATTCACAGCCGGCCGAACAACTGTCATCATCCTCTAGTCATTAGTGCATGAATCCTCCCTCCCCTAAGGAGCATCAAGACATCACCTCATTCGGGTAGCTTGTTATCCTAGTCTTTGTATTTTTTCCACTAGTCTCAGTTTGCACCCTCTTAGTTTATAGGTTCCTTTAGTTAAGTTAGTTTCTTTGGTTGTATTGTCTATAATTGATCAGGACTGTACTCAACAATGATGGACAATCTCTGCTCAGACATGCTTCTGAGGCTCATTTTGCATTCGCATCACTTTGTTGGGCATGGCCAGACTATTTTCTGTAACAGTAATTGTACCTTTTTCTCATTTTTTTGTTAATACAAAAGCTTGCTTACAAAAACGAATATATATGTATAATACACAGTGAAGATCTCACAGCCTGTTTTTAGAATTGCCAAGCTACTTTATATGGAATATTTTCCTTCCTTTCATTTTACGTTTTATGTAAATTCATGACTGTCATACAAGGGCTTCAAGGAACTGTCTACTCATAGCTATAACACTTTATTCTCATGGTAACACTCAATCATCCTCATTAAAATTTAGCATGTTGATCGAATCTTGCTCATGGAATCGAGTATGTTCTGTACAATGTCAAATTCCAGGCATGCTTAGTCATCTTTGGTTGGAGCATAAATCTGTTTTTTTTTTTAAGTATGTTTTGATATGACACTTTGCATCACACCAATGATGCTATAAAATTTTTGGAATATGTACTGCACTGAACTGTATTATTATATGATGATTTAAATTACAAAAAACACAGTGATATATTACAAAAAAATCCAAATATGGCAATGATATTGTTCATATTAAGTGCAATCTACAGTGTATTAGGTAGGCAAATGATCAATGTTTTTGGCATACCTTGAGACAGTTTGAAGAGAAGAATTATTTGTGTGGACTCTGAATAAGTGGTGTGAGACAACGTTGTGAGTACAATGACAGTAGTGATGGCAACAAACATACACCTTCACATTCATATAATCCATCCATTAAATTTGAAGTTACCCGCCATGGAGGTAAACCAATTTTTGGATGTCAATCAAATTCATTCATCCACCATAATTGCGATACCCTTAGATATGGTATAAATGTTGGAATATTCTAACCATCTCATCTTGGTTTTGCATGCATTCCATGCAGTGGTAGGTGAGTCTCCTAGCACCTCGTCCTTATTTTTGCCCCCTAGAGATTAAACTTGGCCATTATTATCCCTCTTATCCACTTAGAGCGCCTTGGTTACATCACTGAAGTCCAAAGGCACCCTCTTACATGATTTTAGGAGTTAGCACAGTCAGTTCCATGATTTAGGGTGCCTTGTCCCCTTGCTTACCTAGTTAGCTGACTGTTACACCTAGTTTTACTGCTACTAAGTGTAGGAGCGCCTATTTTGACCACTACAAGTCAGTATTGCGCATACTTGGAGGCTCCTTCCCTAATTTCTAGCCCCAATGACTCATTCATGCGCTAGTCCACATTAGTTGACTAGCCATTCATCATCAATGACCACTAGACCTTATCGGGAGATGGTTCCAGTGCAAACTAAGCCTGCCACAAGTGTGGATTTGAACTATCTCTTTAGGCTCATGAATTTATCCTTTGGATATGTTTTATTTATGTACACATTCTACTGAATAATAAGGTAATGGAACTGTTTCCAATTGTTCTCCATTCTCTTGTGTTGTAACACAGTTATTTCTTCTCTATTTTTCATGCTCAATTCTTTTGATCTCTGTTAGACTTAGTGTGAATTTTATCTTTGTCTCTAGATTTCTGTGAGAATGTCACAAAATCTCACCTGGTATCAGAGCTTTGATGAGAAAAGTAATATTCCGGAAGAGTTTTTCAGATCTTTTTTGTGCAGGTATTCTACAACAGCTTCCATGAATCTGAAAGCAGTTCCTCATCTCTCTCCATTCAACTATGATGAGTGGAAACCAAAGATGATAGCATATCTGAAGAGACAGGGTCTTTTTGATGTGTGTATTGATGTTATGAGATATTTTCCTTCCTATGAAGAGGAGAATGATTGGCTAAATGAATGTGGCATATCCTTTAGAGCAATGTGTATTGCTATGTCTCCTAGTATGCGTTACCTCATGGAAACTATTGAGTATCCAAGTGATCTATGGGCCCAACTGGACAAAGCATTTGGCAAGCAGAATGAAGAGATTGGTGCAAATAATTTGGAGAACAAGCCCAATGATACATCCTTAAGTGTTCTCTCTCATTATGTCTCAGCCTCAAGTATCTATCGTGATGAAGTTGTTCAAGATGAAGAAGAAGCTGCAGATTTAACACAGAAAGTTCTTGTTGAAGACATTCCTTCCTCTGTTTCTCTAGAAGTTGAAGACGGTTTTGAATTTTCCCCTTCCCATATAGCCGATGCAGATGAAAGTGATACAACTAATGAAGTTGATCCCTTTGGATATATTATCCATTCCTCACTCATGTTCTCAATGTCTTCTATTTTGAATTATGAGCAAGAAATGTCAGTTACTACTCTATAAGTTGAAGAGAGTTTCGAATTCTCTACTTCCCATGAGTCTGGTGGTGTGCAAAATGATGATCTATTGAATGTTTTGGAGGTTAAATTAGAGTTTGGAGATGATGCATTCGCCCTCGTTGATCACATGGTTCCTATGAACTTCTATTTGATCATTGGCACATGTTCTCAGAGTTTCACTAAAGATGGAGGACACTACCATTCACTTGGTTTCAAGTCTCAGGCATATTTTGGTGATTTTGGTTTTGATATCACCCCTGTTGGTTCAAAGGAAATCACAAGAAACCATCTATCAATTCTTGGAGCTGATTTAACTTCCATTGATCAGGGGTTCAAGTTTCAAGACCAATTAGATCTGATTGGAGCTGATCCTACCTCATTTTGTTCGATGTTCAAGTTCCATAATGGTCTACATATTCATAGATTTGTTTTGATCAAGTTTGGTTCAAAGAGAAAGTTCAGAGAGCCTCCATATTCGCTTGCATCCCCTGAAGGAGAATACAAGCACATGTTTTTGGAGCATGATCCACTTCTTCCCAAGAGGAAGATACCTCAAGACATTGGATCAAGCATCACACCTACTTGAGTTTGGAACAGGAAATTTTTTTGGGTGTGTTTCATGTCCATCTTTAGGGGGGGGGTTTCCCACTGGGTTTTCCCTCTTTCCTCACTTAAATGGACTAATAAATTTGTAAAGGGTGACCTTTGGTCTCAGTTACCAGGGCCCTATTTATGATCTTTCCTCACATAGTCAGGATTAGGGGGGGTGTTGGAATATTCTAACCATCTCATCTTGGTTTTGCATGCATTTTTCATGCATGCATTCCATGTAGTGGTAGGTGAGTCTCCTAGCACCTATTCCTTATCCCCCCTCCCCTAGAGTTTAACTTTGGTCATCATTAGCCCTCTTATCCACTCAGAGCGCCTTGGTTACATCAATGAAGTCCAAAGGCCCCCTCTTGCATGATTTTAGGAGTTAACATAGTCAGCTCCATGATTTAGTGCGCCTTGTCCTCTTGATTTCCTAGTTAGTTGATTGTTACACCTAGTTTTACTGCTACTAAGTGTAAGAGTGCCTATTTTGACCACTACAAGTCAGTATTGCACCTCCTTGGAGTCTCTTTCCCTAATTTCTAGCCCCAGTGACTCATTCATGTGCCAGTCCACCTCAATTGACTAGCCATTCATCATCGGTGGCCACTAGACCTTATCGGGAGATGGTTCGAGTGCAAACTAAGCCTGCCACAAGTGTGGATTCGAACTATCTCTTTAGGCTCATGAATTTCTCCTTTGGATATGTTTTATTTATGTACACATTCTACTGAATAATAAGGTAATGGAAGTGTTTCCAATTGTTCTTCATTCTCTTGTGTTGTAACATAGTTATTTCTTCTCTATTTTTCTTGCTCAATTCTTTTGATCTCTATTAGACTTAGTGTGAATTTTATCTTTGTCTCTAGATCTCTGTGAGAATGTCACAAAATTTCACCTGGTATTAGAGCTTTGATGAGCAAAGTAATATTCTGGAAGAGTTTTTCAGATCTTTTTTGTGCAGGTATTCTACAACAACTTCCATGAATCTGAAAACAGTTCCTTCTCTCTCTCCATTCAACTATGATGAGTGGAAACCAAATATGATAGCATATATGAAGAGACAGGGTATTTTTGATGTGTGTATTGATGTTATGAGATATTTTGCTTCCTATGAAGAGGAGAATGATTGTCTAAATGAACGTGACAAATCCTTTGGAGCAATGTGTATTTCTATGTCTCCTACTATGCGCTACCTCATGGAAACTACTGAATATCCAAGTGATCTACGGGCCCAACTGGACAAAGCATTTGGAAAGTAGAATGAAGAGATTGGTGCAAATCATTTGGAGAACAAGCCCAATGATACCCCCTTAAGTGTTCTCTCTAATTATGTCTCGGCCTCAAGTATCTATCATGATGAAGTTGTTCAAGATGAAGAAGAAATTGTAGATTTAACATAGAAAGTTCTTGTTGAATACATTCCTTCCTCTTTTGCTCTAGAAGTTGAAGACAGTTTTGAATTGTCCCCTTCCCATGTAGCTGATGCAGATGAAAGTGATACAACTAATGAATTTGATCCTTTTGGAGATATTATCCATTCCTCACTCATGTTCTCAATGTCTTTTATTTTGAATTCTGAGCAAGATATCTCAGTTACTACTTTAGAGGTTGAAGAGAGTTTTGAATTCTCTAATTCCCATGAGTCTAGTGGTGTGCAGAATGATGAACTACTGAATGTTTTGGAGGTTAAATTAGAGTTTGGAGGTGATGCATTCGCCCTCCTTGATCACATGGTTCCTATGAACTTCTATTTGATCTTTGGCACATGTTCTTAGAGTTTCACTAAAGATGGAGGACACTAACATTCACTTGGTTTCAAGTCTCAAGAATATTTTGGTGATTTTGGTTTTGATCTCACCCCTATTGGTTCAAAGGAGATCACAAGAAACCATCTATCAATTCTTGGAGTTGATTTAACTTTCACTGATTAGAAGTTCAAGTTTCAAGAGCAATGAGATCTGATTGGAGCTAATCCTACCTCAGTTTGTTCGATGTTCAAGTTCCATAATGGTCTACATATTCATGGATTTGTTTTGATCAAGTTTGGTTCAAAGATCAAGTTCAGAGAGCCTCCATATTCGCTTGCATCCACTGAAGGAGAATACAAGCACATGTTTTTGGAGCATGATCCACTTTCTTCCCAAGAGGAAGATACCTCGAGACATTGGATCAGTCATCACACCTACTTGAGTTTGGAGTAGGAATTTTGTTTAGGTGTGTTTCATGTCCATATTGAGGGAGGGTTTTGTTCCCACGGGGTTTTCCCTCTTTCCTCACTTAAATGGACTAATAAATTTGTAAAGGGTGACCTTTGGTCTCAGTTACCAAGGCCCTA
This sequence comes from Larix kaempferi, assembly GCA_027924585.1. Lineage (NCBI taxonomy): Eukaryota > Viridiplantae > Streptophyta > Pinopsida > Pinales > Pinaceae > Larix > Larix kaempferi. Next base: position 8,009,511 of record BSBM01000397.1, on the reverse strand, counting down.
TTTCTGATCTTTCCTCAGATATTCAAGATTAACGAGGGGTGTTGGAATATTCTAACCATCTCATCTTGGTTTTGCATGCATTCCATGTAGTGGTAGGTGAGTCTCCTAGCACCTAGTCCTTATTTTTGGCCCCCTAGAGCTTAAATTTGGCCATCATTAGCCCTCTTATCCACTTAGAGTACCTTGGGTACATCACTGAAGTCCAAAGGTGCCCTCCTGCATGATTTTAGGAGTTAGCACAGTCAGTTCAATGATTTAGGGTGCCTTGTCCCCTTGATTGCCTAGTTAACTGACTATTACACCTAGTTTTACTGCTACTAAGTGTAGGATCACTTATTTAGACCACTACAAGTCAATATTGCACCTCCTTGGAGTCTCCTTCCCTAATGTATAGCCCCAATGACTCATTCATGTTCCAATCCACCTCAGTTGACTAGCCATTCATCATCGGTGGCCATTAGACCTTATCGGGAGATGGTTCCAGTGCAAACTAAGCGTGCCACAAGTGTGGATTTGAATTGTCTCTTTAGGATCATGAATTTATCCTTTGGATATGTTTTATGTATGTACACATTCTACTGAATAATAAGGTAATGGAAGTGTTTCCAATTGTTCTGCATTCTCTTGTGTTGTAACACAGTTATTTCTTCTTTATTTTTCTTGCTCAATTCTTTTGATCTCTGTTAGACTTAGTGTGAATTTTATCTTTGTCTCTAGATCTCTGTGAGAAGGTCACAAAATCTCACCCTGTATCAGGTCATTGTAACACCCCGTTTTGACATTACTACCTAAACTACTATTATATGTTGTATTTGTTTGATTGTGAGACCTCGTCGGTTTGACGACACTGTGGACATATGGTTCTATTATTTTGCCGATAAATATATGTCTGTGTGTGATGATAGTATTATGATCGGTAGTCATGTTTAGATATGTATCATGTGTTAATTATGTCAAATATATGGAAATTACTGAATGATGGGTACGTGGATACCGTTACAGTTATATGTTGAAATAATGAATGTTATGCCAGGTGCATGGCGAATGAATGAGTTTATTGTTGTTATGTTATGATGAAATATATGTGTGCATATCGAGGATTTATGCACGATATTCTATATTGTATATCGAGGACTGACTTACAGGTTGAAACGACTAAGTGATAGCTGGATCCTACGAGGTGGGAGGGCCTTGGGGACATGGACTTCGAAAGATAAAATGGTATGCGAGTGATGCATTATTTACTTTCGTGGGGTTATTATGTTGTTTATTATGATGTATGTTATGACATGGGTGGGGTAGGGTTTCAGGAAACTCAACCGCCCAGATTGGTTATACGATGACAGACCGAGTACAAGTGTAACGCTGTTGTTATGTCGAGTAGACATATTCCCTTGTTCCATTAGGGGGGTGGAGGCTTTACCCACCGTTTATCCCCGAAACCCAGAGTCATGGGAGGGCTGTGCTACGGTGCGCTCCCCAAGGTGTGTGATGATGACTGGTGGTTGCCTGCTGGGGAAGCTTGGTCGATGTAGTCGACACTTCCGCTTACGGGTTCTATCTGGAACCGGTCATGACTTGACATTTCAGGGTAGTCCAGCAGAGGACAGGATAGGATGTGGAAGTTAGTGATGATGTAGGTAGATAGGTGTAGCGTGAAGTAGGGGTGAAAACAAGATCTAACTGTAGGTGTGTAAAACCCTTGATTAGTATGTGTCGTAAATCAGTGGTGTATGAATTGTCGTAACTTGGATTTCAGTAAGCTAATGGATTGTACCTTGCAAACTATGTTAAAACATGTGTCAGTAAATAATAAGTTCCTTGACTATGATTGATGTATGTGAATTATTATTGTTAGTGTACTTACGCGAGGTATGTAAGCAGTAGCTACGCTTACATAACTCGCCTACATATTTATAAATTGTGTGAAATATTGTTGAATAATAGTTTTAGTTATTGTCAATTAACAGTTAATTATTGTTGACCAGTGTTAATGATGTCGATTAAAGTTAATAGTGATGATTCCTGTAAATAATATAAATTAACGATTAAATAATGTCGATTAACGTTAACAATGATGATTAGGGTTAATAATGTTGACTGATGATTAATTATTGTCCATTAATGATTGATTAATGTTGATTAATAAACAAGTTACAGTTAGCTTAAGTAAGTAAATAATGTAATCGGTTAGTAATGTTTAATTGAATGTTAATGAGTTGATTAGTAAAAATAAAAAAATAAAAAAATACCAAGGGTTAAATGTTAAAAGGGTTTGTAATGTTAGAAAGGATAATAGTAAACTTGGAAGGGTAATACCAATTAAGTATCAAACGATGATAATTAATTAATTGAAATATAGGGATAAGGTTTAATTTATATATATTACTAATTTATTACAATTATGTCGTAGTTGTTTATAACCATGATGTAAATTACGAACAATGCCATATACCATTATTTAACAAGTTATAAAAATGTGTTTGGATTAATTAATTAAAATATTAATTAAATGGTCAAATATTGAAATTTGAGTAAGGAAATGTTTAAAATTATTATATGAAATAAAAGGATTAAATTTAATGGAATTGGAAGTTATGGTTGAGAAGTGACCCCAACCAACATCTTTTAATATTAATTTAAATTATTAATAAGAGTCCAAGTTGAGGGCTCGAGGACTTACATGGTAGATGGAAGGGGGTGGAAACATTTATTTTAGTGATAGGGGTAGTAATGAGGGATAGAGTCGGCAAGTGAAGGGGATAAGATGAAGAAGGGAGGAAGGAGAGGGATCATCTTTTACCTTGGTGATTTTTGGGGGAGAATTTGGAGAGCAGAGCTGAAAAAGGAGGGTTTTTGTTGGGGATTGTTTTTCTGAAGGGATACAACAGCTTGGGCTTGTACTCGGTTTGGGCTCGGGGGTCCAAAGGGGTACCTTTGGAGCTGGGTGGTCGGCGAGACCTCGCCAGTTGGCAGGGTGGCAAGACTGTTTTGGGCTGGTTGAGCTTCAGAACTTTGGGGAAGGCTTTTGGTTGCAGGGAAAAGCAAGGAGAAACAGCAAACGGGGACAGCAACAAGGGTGGATTTACTAGCTATCTACAGGTATTTTCCAGTAGGTATGTTTATCGTTTCTACCTTGGCAAATTCTGTTTTAATTTAATTACAAAAGTTTATATGCTGTGTTATTATATTTGCTACTCCTGCACAACAATAAATGGTTAGAGGCAGACAAAACAGAATTATAATTGTTCAATTTTGTAAATGTAAACACTATATTTTTTTTACAGCCAAAACTAGTAATGAGAATAGAAACATAACAGAAACAGGATCAGAAACAGAACAGAAATTTTGACAAGAAGTGAAATATCTGACTTTATTAAAAGTTAAAGGAGACCCAGGTTGGGGTCTTACATATGGTATCAGAGCCATGGTTCCAAATCTGGAACCAGTGGGCTCATTACATTGAACAGAACTGTGAGAAAAAAAAAATTTACTGGAAACCATAACTCTTGTGCAAGTAATTGACCTGCATGAAACACCACTAAGAGTTAGAGAATTATAATATATATATATATATATATATATATATATATATATATATATATATACACACACACAAACAAGAGTGATTACATTTACGTTCAAAACTAAACTATTATATATATATATATATATATATATATATATATATATATATATATATATAACATTTACAAAAAGAAAATTTCATAAATAGTGTTGCATAAAAGATATATATATAACATTTAAACAAAGAAAATATATGACAAAAAAAAAATATATATATATATATATATATCTTTAAAAATGAACTTAAATATATATATATATATATAAGCAACATATAATCAAGAGAAGGGATATTAATTAATTTTTTTTATTTTTTTTTAATATATGAACAAAATTTAATTTAATTTAAATTTTTAAAAAAAACATATGTAGATATGTAAACAAAAAAAAAGAGAAATTAAGTAAAACAAAAGAGGGGAAATTTAATTTAATTTAAAACAAAGAAAAAAAAAGGGGTAGGAAATGATACACTTGCAAAAGAAGGGAACACAAAAGTTAGTGAACCATTTATGTAAGAAAGATGAAGACACACTATATTACTTATATATATATACGAGGTAAAATTTTATATATGTAAGAAACATTTTCTTATAATATTAATATTAATGTGAAAAAAAAATATATATAAAAAATGAGAAAATTCATGTACATATATAAACTAGAATTTATATATATGAACTAAAATTTGAATTTAAATTTGACTTAATTTAAATTTAAATTACAAAACAATTATGAACCATATTTATGGATAAGAACTTTAATTTAATTCTAAATTAAATCAAAAAAAAAATATTTGAAATTTAAAGAAAAATAATAATAAAATAAAACTATATATATATTACAGATATATATACGAAGCATTAAAAAAAAAAAAAATTAAATTAAAAGTTTCAAAAAAAAATTTAAAACACAAAAAAAAATTATTAAAACAAAATAAAAATGTATGCTCTGCCCGAGTTATGTTGCGACCATGGCAGAGCCGGTGTGCAGCCTAGCAGGGCGCGGCAGCAGGCGAGATAATCTGCAGAAGGATTACTCGTCTTCTAATCTCATCATTTCTATTGCTGGTGGCTTCAGCACCCACCCTAATTTCTCGAATTCATAGCCAACCAACGGCTAGCAAGGGTTGCCAAACGACCAGCTGCCTCCGGGGGTTAGCGTTTGCTGCACTGTGCTTGCTCCTACTCGTATTATTGTCGTTAAAGAAAAAAAAAATTAATTAAAATTTTATGTGGGGTTGAAACCGTTGGCCTAAGGGCTGCAGCCATGGGTTGCCATCCAACGACCAGGCTTGCAGCCTTGGTCTGCGGCCGGGCTAGCAGCCTTGGCCCGCGGCCTCGGCTCAGCCCTAGGTGCAGTCAGGCCTGCGGTCTCGGGGCGGCCTCGACCAGTCGGAGAGGAGCCCAATAATGCAGAGGAGGAGGAGGGGGCGCCCAGCAAGGCTGTCGCCGCTCCGAGCTTCCTCGCTGTTGTTAAAAAAAAAAAAAAATCAATTACAATAAAAAAAAAATTCTTGGTAAGCAAATCGATCTTTGGAAACTGTCTCTAAATCTCTCTTAACTGAGCAAAATATGCGGCCTGGGCTCGGTCGACCTGAGCAGAAGGGGATAGAGAGGAGCTTGGCTCCGTGCGCAGGATAGCTGCAGGCCGTGCGGATGAGGCCTGTGCAGTGAGGGGGGAGTCCACGGGACTGCATGGGAGAAGAGCTGTGGATTGTGGGGAGAAGAATAGCAGGACACTAGGCGGCCCTCTGCAAACATGGTGGGGTTAAACCAAAAAAAAAAAATCCAATGAATATCCCACCTCCACTCCGAGCTCCTTGAAACAAAAACAAAACGTGAAGGATAAGCACAAAACAGCTAAAACTAAACCCTGAGAAAATTTATACCTGCCAACGGTTGCAGAGCTCGGGCGTAGCAGGGTTCCTCCGGAACAGCCCTCGCCGAAGAGGTGGGAGAGAGCTCGCCCGCGGTAACAAGGTTGCAGAGCCAAGGAAGAAATGGCAGGGTCCTTAGGGTTTGACCCTTTTTAGGGTTTATTTGTTGCATGGTGAGATGCCTCCGGAGAGGCCACGTGTGGCGACTAGGGTTTATTTATTTTTATATATATATATATATTTTTATTATTATATATATATATATTTTTTTTTTATATATATAAAAAAAAATTATAAATAAAATTTGAAATTTAATTCGTTTTAATTAATTTAAGTGTTAACTATTGATAGTTTTAATTAATTAAAGTTAATAGTTTGTTAACTATTAACAATTGTTTTAATTAAAAGTTTATTAATATTTTTTTTATTATACATAAATATGTATATATAAAAATTTAAGAAAAAAAAAATTATTATAATTTCAAAACTATTTTGTTTAATAGTTTGTTAATAGTTTTATATATATATATATATATAATAAATAATAATAATATTCATTACTAATTAAAAAAAAATATTTTATTTATAATTAATTTTATTTAACTATTAATTAATGTTAGCTACTGCGTAAAAAAAGAGAGAGAGAGAGTTTCCTACCGAAACTTCGACGTATAGTCGAAGGGGCAAGACGAACTCTAATCCTAAAAAACGAGACACCACGGGGATCAGCATGACGAGCTGATCACCAGGACACTGATTATACTCCATGACAAGGTGTTTGATAAACGCATCTCTAGACAAAAAAAAAAACTTAGGTTAATAATGTTATTATTAAATTATAAATTATTAAGAAAAAACGAGACAATAAACCTTAATTTAATATCTAGGAGAGTTGTGGTGACGTAATGAGGATTGTGTGGAATCCAATACCTAAACCTACGTAGAACTATTGCAGTATGTCTAGTACCGGGTGGCCTCAAGATGGCCTGATCGAAACGTCCTGAACTATAGCTCTTAAAGTAAAACGCTCGTAAAATTAGTCATGACGCACTTTTGAATTAATTGTTGAGTTTGATAGTAAATTAGTCATGATGTCATTGTGTGCTAATTATCCTATTATTCCATGTAGTAGGGATAAACATGGTAAGAACGCGAGCAGGTCGGGGGCGAGGTCAGGCTACGGTATTACCTGAGCCGAATGTGCCAGCACCATCGCCAGAGACCATCCTTATACTACGCTCGTTGGAAGCAATAAACGAAACACTCAGGGGACTAGCACAGAGAGGAAGTGCTACCTCGGAGGTAGAGGTGGATGCCCCTCCACTAAGGGAAGAAGTTCCTGTGGTAGAAGTGAATACGGTACCAAGAACTCCGCATCAAGATATCAAAAGGGAGCTTCAGAAGATAAGGCTTCCAGAATTTTCGGGGGGTCGATCAAGGATACGAGCAGAGTCGTGGTTGGAAGAGATGACCAGGTGCTTGACCTTGCAGGAGTACACCTCCACGTCCAAGTCCAAACTGGCCATATTTCAACTAAAGGGGGCCGCTTTGAACTAGTGGGGAAACCAAGAAAGGCAGCTACACCTTACACCAGAAACGGTTCCATGGGAACTGTTTATAGAAAAATTCAAAGGGAAGTACCTACCCGCATCCTACCAGGAAGAACAAGCAGGGGTTCTTCATACTTTGGTACAAAGGCATCTATCTATGGAGGAGTATGAAGAGAGGTTCATGGAATTAGTGAATTATGTCCCTTACTTGGACAATGACGAACGCCAGGTTGAGCGCTTCGTGTATGGGCTCAATACCAAGATCAGGGATCAGGTACGGATGTGGAAACCAACTTCGGTCGTCGAAGCAGTAGATTGTGCTCGTTACACTGAGGAGATGTTGGGTGCAAAGCCCATCAGGTCATTCAACTCTCAGCAGTCAGGGTTTATGGGGAAGGCCCCTCGAAGCTACCCTCGGGGAGGATATGCGAGGCCACCTCCCTACGAGAACAGGAGCACACCAAGAGTCGCAGCGGTAGACAGATCAGTGGCAACTAGGGCGGTGCCCCAGTCAACCACAGGAACTCACCAGGGTGTGAGGAATTTCAGAGGCTCAGCCGGTAGAGGAAGTGGTCCTAGGGGGAGGAACCCCTCTCAGAGGTCTGAACAGGTTATCTCGCCCACTCCATTACAGGTTGCTTGTTGGGGATGTGAAGGTCCACATTACCAGCGTGACTGTCCTGAATTACGATCCGATACAGTGCGTCGAGAAGGAAAAGCTCCAATGGGGAGTGGGGGTAGTAGGCATCAGATCTCGGCTGCAGTAAACAACCATCAAGCAGAGCACCAGTCCACTGTGGTGGAATCATCAGGTACGATCAATAATGTCAAGCTTAGAATATTGTTTGATCCTGGTGCTACTGATAGTTTCATTTCTCCATATGCATTAGACAAATGTGGGTTGGCAGCCTACGAGCATGACGATTTCAGCTTAGTCGAAATGGCTTCAGGGGCAAAGCAAGCAGTAGGACCTAGTGTCAATAAGTGTGTGGTGGATCTCGGGGTGTGTGTTACACAAGTCAAAGTGTACGTCACCACCCTCGGAACTTATGATCTCATCATAGGTATGAATTGGCTTGAGAAACATCAAGCTTTCTTAGACTGTTATGGAAAGAAAGTTCTTTGCATTAATGACAATGGAGAGGCCATCGAGATCCAGGGTATCAAACGGAAGGTGTCCCTACGTTTCATATCAACGATGAACGTAAAGCGATGTATGCGACAGGAATGCCAGTTGTACATTGTTGAAGTGGTAAATAGCGAGAAGGGACCCTCCTTTGATGACTATCCAGTGTTAGCCGAGTTCAGTGATGTATTCCCAAAGGAATTACCTGGGTTACCTCCTAAGAGGGAACTTGATTTTACCATTGAGGTAAAACCCGGTTCAGAGCCAACATCGAAGACACCTTACAGGATGACGGCCCCAGAACTTTGTGAGTTGCAAATGCAGTTGAAGGAACTGCTAGATCTAGGGTTCATCAGACCAAGTATTTCACCGTGGGGTGCGCCAGTAATCTTTGTGAAGAAGAAGGATGGTTCCTTGCGTCTTTGCATTGATTACCAAGATTTGAATAGAGCCACCGTGAAGAATAGGTACCCGATACCTCGAATTGATGACATCTTTGATCAAATGAAAGGGGCAACAGTCTTCTCAAAGATCGACTTACGATCAGGTTACCACCAGCTACGGATTAAGGAAGGTGATATACCTAAGACTGCTTTTCGAACAAGGTTTGGGCACTATGAGTTTGTGGTGGTACCCTTCGGTTTGACCAATGCCCCAGCTGTATTCATGAGTCTCATGAATAGTGTGTTTCGAAAATACTTAGATCAGTTTGTGCAAGTCTTCTTGGACGACATCCTCATCTACTCCAAGAATGAACAGGAGCACGAGGAACACTTGCGAATAGTGTTGTCATGCTTAAGGGAGCATCAGTTGTATGGTAAATTGTCCAAATGTTCGTTCTATCAGAAGGAGATCCATTACTTAGGGCATATAATTTCTGGTGAGGGAATTTCTGTTGACCCTGAAAAGGTGAAGGCCATAATGGATTGGCCCGTGCCAAAGAATGCGCATGAAGTGAGGAGCTTCATGGGGTTGGCCGGGTATTATAGAAGGTTTGTTGAGGGTTTCTCAAAAATCGTGAAACCCATAACTACCCTACAGCGTAAGGGCACTAGGTACGAATGGACAGATGAATGCGATGCCGCCTTCACCGAGCTGAAAAGACTATTGACGAGTGCACCAATTCTACGAGTTCCAGATATGGAGAAGGAATTCACAGTTTGCACCGATGCTTCAAGGCAAGGTTTGGGTGCAGTGTTGATGTAGGAAGGTGGGGTAATAGCTTATGCGTCGAGAAAGCTAAAAACACATGAAGAGAATTACCCTACTCATGACCTAGAGTTGGCTGCAATGATGTTAGCTTTGAAGCTTTGGAGACATTACCTTGTTGGACGAAGCTTTGAACTCAAGTCTGATCACCAAAGCTTAAGGTATATCTTCACTCAGAGAGACCTAAATGCTAGGCAAAGGTGATGGAGTGAATTCATGAGCGAGTATGATTTTGGGATTTCCTACATCAAAGGGAAGGAGAATGTGGTAGCGGATGCCTTAAGCAGGAAACCAAGACTTTTCTCTCTTATACCTTTGAAGGTGGATTTGAGGGAAAGAATTTTAGGGCAGCTACTTGGGGATAGTTGGTACCTAAAGGTCACAGCGGCACTCCAGAATGGGAAACCGGTGGGACCAAAGTTTGAAGGCTATGAGTTGGAAGCCGATGGTTTGTTACGGTATCAAGGGAAGATGTATATTCCTGAGAAGGGAGATATTAGAGAGACTATCCTTAAGGAAGCCCATAGAGCAGTGTATTGTGCACACCCGGGTGTAAAGAATATGTATGCAGACATGAAGCAACTCTTCTTTTGGGCGGGAATGAAAAGCGACGTGGTCAAATTCGTTGCTAGGTGCCTTGAGTGTCAGCAGGTAAAAGCTAATCATCACCACCCAGCAGGTCTGTTGCAGCCACATGACATTCCTATGTCGAAGTGGGAGGTTATCTCCATGGATTTCGTGGTGGGATTGCCTCTTACCTCTCATAGGCATGATGCAATTATGGTCATTGTTGACAAAATGACCAAAATTGCTCACTTCATTCCAGTTAAGGAGACCTATGATGTCACGGATGTAACACGTGTGTTCATAAATGAAGTTGTTCGTCTCCATGGGTTTCCCAAGAAGATTATATCGAATAGAGATTCCCGGTTTACATCTAGGTTTTGGACGAGTTTGCAGTCAGTGTTGGGTACTCAGTTGAACCTAAGCACTGCTTACCATCCAGAGACAGATGGGCAAACAGAAAGAGTGAATCAGGTGATGGAGGACATGCTTAGAATGTATGTCATGGATCAACAAACTCATTGGGAAAAGCACTTACCTTTGGTAGAGTTTGCTTACAATAACAGTTACCATAGCTCAATTGGGATGCCTCCCTATGAAGCTTTATATGGAAGGCCATGCAGGACACCATTGACTTGGGAAAGGTTAGAAGATCGAGTAATTATAGGACCTAAGTTGATTCAGGAGATGGAAGAGCAGGTTGTTCAGATTAGACAGCGGTTAAAGGAAGCACAGGATAGACAGAAGAGCTATGCCGATGCGCATAGGGTTGACCGAAGCTATAAGGTTGGCGATGCAGTGTTCGTCCGCATCAAGCCTAACAAAAGTACCATCAGGTTTGGAAAAGGGACAAAGTTGTCGCCACGATTTGTAGGACCCTTTGAAAATTTAGAAAAGGTTGGACCCGTCGCGTATCATCTTGCGCTGCCACCCCATTTGCACAAAACTCATAATGTTTTTCATGTATCTGTTTTACGACATTATGTAGCTGATGAGTCACATAAAATAAATTGGAAGGAACTGCAGGTTTCGGACGAGGGAACCCTCAGGGTCGAACCATTACTTATATTGGACCGCAGGGTTAAACAGTTGAGGCACCGTTTGGTGGACCAAGTTAAGGTCCAGTGGGACCGATATAGCCCAGGATCTGCTACCTGGGAGGACGCAGAGACTATGCGTCGTGATTATCCCACGTTATTTTGATCATAACTTCGGGACGAAGTTTCCTGAAGGGTGGGTGTATGTAACACCCCGTTTTGACATTACTACCTAAACTACTATTATATGTTGTATTTGTTTGATTGTGAGACCTCGTCGGTTTGACGACACTGTGGACATATGGTTCTATTATTTTGCCGATATATATATGTGTGTGTGTGATGATAGTATTATGATCGGTAGTCATGTTTAGATATGTATCATGTGTTAATTATGTCAAATATATGGAAATTACTGAATGATGGGTACGTGGATACCGTTACAGTTATATGTTGAAATAATGAATGTTATGCCAGGTGCATGGTGAATGAATGAGTTTATTGTTGTTATGTTATGATGAAATATATGTGTGCATATCGAGGATTTATGCACGATATTCTATATTGTATGTCGAGGACTGACTTACAGGTTGAAACGGCTAAGTGATAGCTGGATCCTACGAGGTGGGAGGGCCTCGGGGACATGGACTTCGAAAGATAAAATGGTATGCGAGTGATGCATTATTTACTTTCGTGGGGTTATTATGCTGTTTATTATGATGTATGTTATGACATGGGTGGGGTAGGGTTTCAGGAAACTCAACCGCCCAGATTGGTTATACGATAACAAACCGAGTACAAGTGCAACGCTGTTGTTATGTCGAGTAGACATAGTCCCTTGTTCCATTAGGGGGGTGGAGGCTTTACCCACCATTTATCCCCGAAACCCAGAGTCATGGGAGGGTTGTGCTACGGCACGCTCCCCAAGGTGTGTGATGATGACTGGTGGTTGCCTGCTGGGGAAGCTTGGTCGATGTAGTCGACACTTCCGCTTACGAGTTCTAGCTGGAACCGGTCATGACTTGACATTTTAGGGTAGTCCAGCAGAGGACAAGATAGGATGTGGAAGTTAGTGATGATGTAGGTAGATAGGTGTAGCGTGAAGTAGGGGTGAAAACAAGATCTAACTGTAGGTGTGTAAAACCCTTGATTAGTATGTGTCGTAAATCAGTGATGTATGAATTGTCATAACTTGGATTTCAGTAAGCTAATGGATTGTACCTTGCAAACTATGTTAAAGCATGTGTCAGTAAATAATAAGTTCCTTGACTATGATTGATGTATGTGAATTATTATTGTTAGTGTACTTACGCGAGGTATGTAAGCAGTAGCTACGCTTACATAACTCGCCTACATATTTATAAATTGTGTGAAATATTGTTGAATAATAGTTTTAGTTATTGTCGATTAACAGTTAATTATTGTTGACCAATGTTAATGATGTCGATTAAAGTTAATAGTGATGATTCCTGTAAATAATATAAATTAACGATTAAATAATGTTGATTAACGTTAACAATGATGATTAGAGTTAATAATGTTGACTGATGATTAATTATTGTCCATTAATGATTGATTAATGTTGATTAATAAACAAGTTACAGTTAGCTTAAGTAAGTAAATAATGCAATCGGTTAGTAATGTTTAATTGAATGTTAATGAGTTGATTAGTAAAAAAAATAAAAATAAAAATAAAATACCAAGGGTTAAATGTTAAAAGGGTTTGTAATGTTAGTAAGGATAATAGTAAACTTGGAAGGGTAATACCAATTAAGTATCAAACGATGATAATTAATTAATTGAAATATAGGGATAAGGTTTAATTTATATATATTACTAATTTATTACAATTATGTTGTAGTTGTTTATAACCATGATGTAAATTACGAACAATGCCATATACCATTATTTAACAAGTTATAAAAATGTGTTTGGATTAATTAATTAAAATATTAATTAAATGGTCAAATATTGAAATATGAGTAAGGAAATGTTTAAAATTATTATATGAAATAAAAGGATTAAATTTAATGGAATTGGAAGTTACGGTTGAGAAGTGACCCCAACCAACACCTTTTAATATTAATTTAAATTATTAATAAGAGTCCAAGTTGAGGGCTCGAGGACTTACATGGTAGATGGAAGGGGGTGGAAACATTTATGTTAGTGATAGGGGTAGTAATGAGGGATAGAGTCGGCAAGTGAAGGGGATAAGATGGAGAAGGGAGGAAGGAGAGGGATCATCTTTTACCTTGGTGATTTTTGGGGGAGAATTTGGAGAGCAAAATTTGGAGAGCAGAGCTGAAAAATGAGGGTTCTTGTTGGGGGTTGTTTTTCTGAAGGGATACAATAGCTTGGGCTTGTACTCGGTTTGGGCTCAGGGGTCCAAAGGGGTACCTTTGGAGCTGGGTGGTCGACGAAACCTCGCCAGTTGGCAGGGTGGCAAGACTGTTTTGGGATGGTTGAGCTTCAAAACTTTGGGGAAGGCTTTTGGTTGCAGGGAAAAGCAAGGAGAAACAGCAAACAGGGACAGCAACAAGGGTGGATTTACTAGCTATCTACAGGTATTTTCCAGCAGGTATGTTTATTGTTTCTACCTTGGCAAATTCTGTTTTAATTTAATTACAAAAGTTTATATGTTGTGTTATTATATCTGCTACTCTTGCACAACAATAAATAGTTAGAGGCAGACAAAACAGAATTATAATTGTTCAATTTTGTAAATGTAAACACTATATTTTTTTTACAGCCAAAACTAGTAATGAGAATAGAAACATAACAAAAACAGGAACAGAAACACAACAGAAACAGAACAGAAATTTTGACAAGAAGTGAAATATCTGACTTTATTAAAAGTTAAAGGAGACCCAGGTTGGGGTCTTACAGTCATTGATGAGAAAAGTAATATTCCGGCAGAGTTTTTCAGATCTTTTTTGTGCAGGTATTCTACAACAGCTTCCATGAATCTGAAAGCAGTTCCTCCTCTCTCTCCATTCAACTATGATGAGTGGAAACCAAAGATGATAGCATATCTGAAGAGACGGGGTCTTTTTGATGTGTGTATTGATGTTATTAGAGATTTTGCTTCCCATGAAGAGGAGAATGATTGGCTAAATGAATGTGACAAATCCTTTGGAGCAATGTGTATTGTTATGTCTCCTAGTATGCGCTACCTCATGGAAACTGCCGAATATCCAAGTGATCTATGGGCCCAACTGGACAAATCATTTGGCAAGTAGAATGAAGATATTGGTGCAAATCATTTGGAGAGCAAGCCCAGTGATACCTCCATAAGTGTTCTCTCTAATTATGTCTCGGCCTCAAGTATCTCTCATGATGAAGTTGTTCAAGATGAAGAAGAAGTTGCAGATTTAACATAGAAAGTTCCTGTTGAAGACATTCCTTCCTCTTTTGCTCTAGAAGTTGAAGACAGTTTTGAATTGTCCCCTTCCCATGTAGCTGATGTAGATGAAAGTGATACAACTAATGAATTTGATCCTTTTGGGGATATTATCCATTCCTCACTCATGTTCTCAATGTCTTATATTTTGAATTATGAGCAAGATATGTCAGTTACTACTCTAGAGGTTGAAGAGAGTTTTGAATTCTCTACTTCCCACAAGTCTGGTGGTGTGCAGAATGATGATCTACTGAATGTTTTGGAGGTTAAATTAGAGTTTGGAGGTGATGCATTCTCCCTCCTTGATCACATGGTTCCTATGAACTTCTATTTGATCATTGGCACATGTTCTTAGAGTTTTACTAAATATGGAGGACACTAACATTCACTTGGTTTCAAGTCTTAGGAATATTTTGGTGATTTTGGTTTTGATCTCACCCCTATTGGTTCAAAGGAGATCACAAGAAACCATCTATCAATTCTTGGAGCTGATTTAACTCTCACTGATCAGAAGTTCAAGTTTCAAGAGCAATGAGATCTGATTGGAGTTGATCCTACCTCAATTTGTTCAATGTCCAAGTTCCATAATGATCTACATATTCATGGATTTGTTTTTATCAAGTTTGGTTCAAAGAGAAAGTTTAGAGAGCCTCCATATTCACTTGCATCCACTGAAGGAGAATACAAGCACATGTTTTTGGAGCATGATCCACTTTCTTCCCAAGAGGAAGATACCTCGAGACATTGGATCAGTCATCACACCTACTTGAGTTTGAAGCAGGAACTTTTTTTAGGTGTGTTTCATGTCCATGTTGAGGGGGGATTTTGTTCCCACGGATTTTTCCTTCTTTCCTCACTTAAATGGACTAATAAATTTATAAAGGGTGACATTTGGTCTCAGTTACCAAGGCCCTATTTCTGATCTTTCCTCGCATAGTCAGGATTAAGGGGGGGTGTTGGAATATTCTAACCATCTCATCTTGGTTTTGCATGCTTTTCATGCATTTTGCATGCATGCATCTTACATGCATTCCATATAGTGGTAGGTGAGTCTCCTAGCACCTAGTCCTTATTTTTGGCCCCATAGAGCTTAACTTTGGCCATCATTAGCCCTCTTATCCACTAAGAGTGCCTTGGTTACATAACTGAAGTCCAAAGGTTCCCTCTTGCATGATTTCAGGAGTTAGCACAGTCAGTTCCATGATTTAGGGCGCCTTGTCCCCTTGATTGCCTAATTAACTGACTATTACACCTAGTTTTACTACTACTAAGTGTAGGAGCACCTATTTTGACCACTACAAGTTAGTATTGTGCCTCCTTGGAGTCTCCTTCCCTAATTTATAGCCCCAATGACTCATTCATGCTCCAGTCCACCTCAGTTGACTAGCCATTCATCATTGGTGGCCACTAGACCTTATCGAGAGATGGTTCCAATGCAAACTAAGCCTGCCGCATGTGTGGATTCGAACTGCCTCTTTAGGCTCACGAATTTCTCCTTTGGAGATGTATTATTTATGTACAGATTCTACTGAATAATAAGGTAATGGAAGTTTTTCCAATTGTTATTCATTCTCTTGTGTTGTAACACAGTTATTTATTTTTCTATTTTTCTTGCTCAATTCTTTTGATCTCTATTAGACTTAGTGTGAATTTTATCTTTGTCTCTAGATCTCTGTGAGAATATCACAAAATCTCACAATAAATTGGGCCCATCCTATTTAAGTAGAAATAAAAAATTAATTTAGTTGCAAGTTTTACACTTTGAAGAATGCTCCCAACATGGATTATTTATTGCAATCTAAAATTTCCAGAGGCTTAACCTATGTTAAACCCAATGTCAGTTAGAATTTTTAGCTGGGTAACTTGGATTGCTTGAAAAAACCAATTGGGTAATTTATAATTTTGATGGAAATTGGCCCGAAATATTTTCCATAAGTTGACTCAACTACCTTCTTAACAATAAAAAATAATATTTTCAAAAGCATTACATGTGCAATTCTAGCCAATCAAAGAAAGCATCTTTTGAGATTCTTTGATTAATATTGGTAATGATTTAGGATACATGGTAGAAGTGGGTAAAATGTTATGAATGGGTCTTGTGTCGTGGTTCATGGGATTGAAAGTATCCTTTAGTCTCTATGGAGAACGTAGGCTCCAAGAAGGAGCATATGCCCCTTCTTTAGAGAGTCTCATATTGTGTTCCATGGCAAGAGGGTTCAATTGGATTGCCCCTTCTTCTGAAGGGATCCTTATCATCGTTGGGGGGAAATAGGGTTGAATGAGAAAGGGATGACCGCCCATTCCTCAAAGGGGTCCCTTGTTATGGTTCATGGGATTGAGAGAAGCTTTAAGGCTCTATGGGGAAGTTAGATTTAGAGAAGGGGAAAACATCCCTCCTTTAGAAAGTCCCATATTTTGTTCCATGGGAATAAGGGTCGATCAGGGAAGGATCAACCACCTCTTATGATAAAGGGATCCATATCATGGTTTGTGGAAAAGGGGTTGACACGGACATGGGTGACCACCTCTTCCTTGAAGAGGTCCCATGTTGTGGTTCATGGGAAAAAGGACCGGCTAGAGAAGTTTCAACCACCCCTTCCTCAATGGAATTCCATGTTGGTGTTTATTCGAGAAGGTGTCACCGAGGGAAGGGTCGAGACCCTTCCTCAAAGAGGAACCATGCTGTCGTTCATGGAAAAGTGGGTTGATTATATAACGATCGACATGTGGAGCCTCCCACAATAATTATCTTATTTAGTACTCTATATGGAGTAGAAAGCTTAAATGAGAACATTAAAAAAGAAAATAAATCAATGATGAAGATTGTGCAATTTATCAAGTTGTTTATGATTTACATGGTAAATTGAGCAAAGATACTAGAAACAAGTTCTATTTTTCTTGGTAAGTAGAAAGAGAGACACTATGTGAGATATATATGCACAACCAACAAGAACAACCTATTTGTATTTCACCTTCATCATTGTATGATATTATTTCTTGATTTAACTTGGAGACTATAGTTTCTAAATGGATGGAAACTTCCCCCCAACTTAGCACAATTTTTGAATGCAAAGAGAGCCTACAAACTTGTATGACCAAAAGTGACTGCCATCATGGGTTTTTTTTTGCTAGGAACTTTAAGGATGCCACATGAAGTTTCTATATTACACATATCGTTTACATATTTCAATAAGGGGGTGAGTTGTGCATGATGTTGAGGATTAGGGCCAAACCATGTCAAATATAATGATGGGTAAGTATTAATACCAATTTGAGATTGTTTTTATTAGTTGGCTTGGAGTAGGAGGCTTGTGTCTCTTCTAAGACCTATAGCTGCACCTTGGAGAAGAGAATTTTGAATATGTTAAGCAATATGATGACCCTATAAAAACAAGAGACATTTTAGGTATGGTCAACCTTACATCTTATGCTCACAGACTAGTATTCGATCTTATCTACTAGGGATTGATAGATCAATATAAATTCACCATTACAACCTTTTTTTGGTGCAATACGTAAAAAATTTCCAAAGCTATTTGGGAACATTATGGTCTTAAGAGAAACCCATTAGTTATGTGTCTAAGGGGCTCATCTCTAGAATAAAAATCATACATGGGTAAAATTTTCAGATCATACATGTAGGAAAAGATGCACCAAGACCATCAATATGTGTGCGATGAGAGTTCCATATTTTTCCAAAGGAAGTGATGATATTCCAGCTTGAAATCTAACTGAATTACCAAGCATGTATTGAGTCTACTAGTTTGTAACCATGGTTTAGTATAATTTGTGGAAATGTTATTTGAGATGAGTATGGATTGAGAGTATCCTTTAGGCTCTGTGGGGAAGGTAGGTTCAGAGAAGGAGTAGATGCCCCTTCTTTAGAGAGTCCCATGTTGTGTTCCATGGGAAGAGGGGTCAAATAGGAAAGGATGGACCACTCCTTATTTTGAAGGGAATCTTATCATGGTTTATGGAAAAGATGTTGATAGGGAAAGGGCTAAACCCCTTCCTTGAAGAGGTCTCATGTTGTTGTTCATGGGATTGAGAGTAACCTTTAGGCTTCATGGGGAAGATAGGTATAGAGGAGGAGGAAATGCCCCTTCTTTAGAAAGTCCCATATTGTGTTCCATGGAAAGAGGGGTAGTTGGACCACTCCTTCTTCTGAAGGGACCCTTATCATGGTCTGGGGAAAAATGCTTTGACTAGGAAAGGGGTGACCGCTCCTTCCTCAAAGGGGTCTCGTATTGTGGTTCAAGGGATTGAGAATATCCTTTAGGCTCTGTGGGGAAGGTATATTTAGATAAGGAGAAGATACCCCTTCTTTAGTGAGTCTTATATTGTGTTCCATGGGAAGAGGGGTAGATTCAACCACCCCTTCTTCTTAAGGGACCTTTATCATGGTTTGGGGAAAAATGGGTTGGTCGGGAAAGGGCTGACCACCCCTTCATCGAAGGCATACCTTGTTGTCATTCAAGGGATTGAGAGTATCCTTTAGGCCCTATGGGGAAGGAATGCTTAAAGAATGAGCAAACACCCCTTCTTTAGAGAGTCCTATATTGTGTTCCATGAAAAGCGGGTTCAATTTGATCACCCTTTGTTATGAAGGGAACCTTATCATGGTTTGGGGAAAATAGGGATGACTAGGAAATGTGTGATTGTCCTTTCCTTGAAGGGGTCTCGTGTTGTGGTTCATGGGATTTAGAGAAACCCTTAGGCTTTGTGGGGAACATAGGTTCAGAGAAGGAGTAGGTTCCCCTTCTTTAGAGTGCCCCATATTGTGTTACATGGGAAGAGGGGTTCATTCAACCACCCCTTATTCTGAAGGGAGACCTATCATGGTTTGGAGAAAAATGGGTCGACCGAGAAAGGGGAGACCATCCCTTCCTCAAAGGGGTCCCATGTCATGGTTCATGGGAAAATGAGTTGATAGGAGAAGCGTTGACCACCCCTTCCTCAAAGGAATTCCATGTTGGGGTCTATACAAGAAGGGGTCAACTAAGAAAGGGGAGACCACCCGTTCCCTAAAGAGGCACCATGATGTGGTTCATGGAAAAGTGGGTCGACTAGAGAAGGGTTGACAAGTGGAGCTTGCCACAAT
Source organism: Larix kaempferi (assembly GCA_027924585.1). Classification (NCBI taxonomy): domain Eukaryota; kingdom Viridiplantae; phylum Streptophyta; class Pinopsida; order Pinales; family Pinaceae; genus Larix; species Larix kaempferi. Next base: position 7,990,060 of record BSBM01000397.1, on the reverse strand, counting down.
AATTATCTTAGTTAGTACTCTATATAAACCGGGAAACTAAGATGATATAAAAAACAAAAAAAAACAAATCAATGATGAATCTTGTGCAATTTATCAAGTTGTTTATGAATTATATTCTAAATTGAAAAAATATACTAGAAACAGATGTTATTTTTCATGGAAAGCAACAAGTGAGAGACTTTGTGAGATATATAGGCATAACCAACAAGAACAACTTATTATTTTTTCACCTTCGTTATTTTATAATATTTTTTCTTGATTTAACTTGGACACTATAGGTTTTAGGTGTATGGAAAATTCCCCCCAACTTCCCACAATTTTTAATATGCAAAGAGAGCCTACAAATTCGAATGACCAAAAGTGAATTCCATCATGGAGAGTTTTTTTCTAGGAACTTTAAGGATGCCACATGAAGTTTCTATCTTACATGGATTGTTCACATATTTTATCAAAAGGGTGACTTGTGCATGACAATGAAGATTGGGGCTGAGCCTAATTGCTATATCTGAAGAAGGGTCTCCCAACCCTTCCTCTTGACCCACCTTGTTGAAAATACTATCATAGATATAGGGCAACCGTATTACTATATCTATAGAAGGGTATCTCACACCATCCTTGAGTATACTATCCAAGAGGGACGGTTAAGCATAGATCCATACTTGAGGAAGGGTCTATCAATCCTTCCTCTACGGTCTATCAATCCTTCCTCTACAGTCTATCAATCCTTCCTCTACATTATACGTTTCATGAGTACAATATTTGAGGAAGGGTTGGTTGATTCTTCCTTTACATGATGTGTTACCCGAGTACCTTATTGGAGGAAGGGTCAATTGATCCTTATTCTAGATGATTCTTGGCCCGAGTACAGTATTAGAGAAAGGATTAGTTGACTATTCCACTCGTCCATCCTCATTTACAATAATATTATAGAGGAAGGATTGGCCTTCCTCCTCATTCATCAAAATCTGGACTAATTGAGCAAAATGTGGATTGATAGAATAAAAAGTTCAAAAACAACCTTTCTAAAGTGAAAAAAATATCCTTTATAAATTTCACAAACAACCTTTCTAAAGAGTAGCTCTAGAAAGCTTGATTTTGCACTCTAGAAAATGTGATTTTGAGCTTTAGAAAACCTATTTTTTGCCTTTTTTCAAATAGGATTGGACTTGAATTAGTCGAGATTTATCAAAATGGACTTGAAATGATTTCTATAAATTTAAGGACACCTCGTTCTGTTGTGATGATGTCACTATGATGTTACCCAACATTAAAAAAAGGGTTAGCAAATGTAACAAAGGATGAATAGAATGAAACATTATAAAAAGGGCTCGGATAGGTATATGTTTGATTTGTAAGTGTAAGGAGAAGACGATGAGGGAGCCATTTCCAGGTGATCATTGTTTCAAACCCTTGAATTTTCTTCAAACCCCCTGTATTTACTTGAAATCCCCAAAAAAATTACTTTAATTGAATCCATGTTTTTATTTTATTATGGAAATTTATTACTATAATTTTCAAAACCTAAAATTTTCTTCAATTGGATTGTCTAATGCATCACAATGGATCAATGGATGCTAAAAAAAATACTTTAAAATAAACAATTTCAGTGCTAAAAAAAATTACTAGGAATGTAGTGGAAAATCATTGCTCAACAATTATGATGTTAGCACAAACTTCAATCTTTAGTTCACTTAACTCCATCCCAAACATAGATCCACGAGGAATATTAATTGATAGTAAACATATGGGAATAATAGTTTCTCTAGATAAAGTTAAGAACCAAAATGATAATTATGTTTTCAATCCATTATCGTGGTAGCTTCATTCATATGTTTATAACAACTATCTTAAAAATTAGACTAATATACCTTAGAGTATTTATAGCTTGAGATTGAGGGTTTTGTAGGAGTATAATGATCAAAATGAGGAAAATGAGTACCAAAATGGCAAGTAGGTTGGTAAAACTAGTATCATTATGGGAGCCCATAATTCCTCCTTATTGAGATTATTGCATGTCCCTATTAAATTCATCCTCATATTAAGGACCCCCCAAGTGTAAAGTAGCCCAGTTATAGGCAAGATGTCCAAAGCCTATAGTGGTATAAAAGCCAAATGCTTTATCAATATGATTCCATTGACATATTTCTTCACTTTTATTCCACTAAAAAACAACCCTATACTATTTTGTAGAGCACCATGTAAGATGGTATTGAAATATGAGGCATATCCACCTATTTCCATGTCTGAGTGAATTAACATATAGAGTAACCTGACTTAATGTAATTTGAAAATGAGGATATCCTATAGGTCCCTTATTCCGCAAGTCATTTAGTAATCAATTCCAGATGTCATGAGCTTTTGAGAGTGCTTGCAAAGAGTAAAGCTGACTAATCTCTTGGTAATTAGAAATGGATTATGGGCGATAGGTTTTGATCCAAAAGGAGCCTTGTAGATAAGCTAGTAGCCTTTGAAAGTCTTGGATGATGATCTTGGGTAGAGGATATTTTTCTCTAACAATGAAGTCAAATTTGTACGTAGCTTGAGCATGGAATTCACTATCCTCTTTCTATTACACAAGACCAAAGATGAATGAGGAAAAATCCCTCAGTTGGATGTCCTCAATATGTGGGTTGGGATTCCGTTGGATATTTATGGCAATACAAAGTTAAAAAGGTGTAGATCACATAATAAGTTCTATTCATGATTGATGCTATTGAAAAAGATGTCAATAAATAGTTGTGGAGCATCTATTATATGAGGCTTCCTTGATGCCAGTTGATGTAATATAAAAATGGTCCATCTATAATGTATGTAAACAATATGTCTGCAAAATCCTGGAGCCCTACAGGATGAAGCCTCTAATCATAATGCATAAGATTCTTGAAGTTTGGCCTATGTATCTATGAGTTTGTCTTTATAATCCCGTATTCTTAACTTCCATCTATTTTCTTGTTGAAGACACATTGCATACCATCATTCCTTCAACCTGATAATGACTTACTAATGGATTTCCTTTTTGATGATCCCAAGATCAAACATTTCATCATTTTTCCTCCAACTAGGTAAATATGGCTTCAGTTGCATGAAAGCATAAGCATTGACAAGGATATCATCTAATATAATTTTACAATATGCTCTACTTCCCACATGATATCCTCTATTTGAGTGGCTATGGACTAGTTAGGTGCAATCTCTATTTCATTTTATTCCAAGAGTATGTCCATAGGGTTTTTGTGCTTCCTTCTAAATCTTTGAAGTTTATCTTTAATGTGCATATTCACAACCTTTTTTTTGTTTGTTGCAATGCCTTTTGACTTGCTGGGCCAACCTTTGGTCTGAGAAACCACAACCCAGGGGCATCTAAGCCGTCAAAATCACCTGGGGATTGCACTCGGCCTGGGCCGCACCAACCCTTAGCATGGTTGGATTTAGATGTCGCCTCCCAAGAGCAGCGGGTTTTGATCTCGAGTCGCCTTGCAGAACAAAACCCGTCTTGACCGTTTGCTCTAACAGAACTTGGTGGGCATATTCACAACCTTAACGCTTTTGTTCTTTTGCATTAAGTTGTGATAACTCTTTTTACCAAAATGAAGGGACTTACTGGTAATAGGATTTCCTTTCTTAGTTTTCTTGCTACTAGGAGCATTAGGCATCTCACGCTTCAAATCTTACATTTCTTCATCCATAATCACAAGTGCTCCAGAATTCTACCTTTGCTCCTGGATTCTTCTATAACAACAAGAATATATGTCTCAAATAAATCCATGAAACCAACAAAAAATTCCATTGGCCACCCATCGGGGCTAGGAATTTTTTCATTTTACATAGATGAAACAACATCTTTGAGCTCATCCAAAGTCACTTCATCATTTAATGATAAATTCTGCTCCTCACTGACAAATGATGGGTAATGTGAAATGAGGTTCAACATCGGACCTATAGGAGCTCTCTCCTCTTCCTTAAACATATTTTGAAAATGATCCACACCAGCTCGAGCCAAGTCCTTGAATTTGTCACCTATCTACCATCAGCCCCTTCTGTCTACCACAATGAATTGGTGTTGTTCCTATGTCTGTAGAAATCATGGAATTTAATACCCCATGTGTTAAGCCTCAGACATATGTAATTTGTAATTGTTTATTATTGTGGAACTAGGTGCCAAGATAAGGGTCTTTAAGGACCAAGAGACATTATTATTATTATTTTGTAACTAATTAATTAATAAAAATAACTAGCACAACGGGGACCACTAAAAGAGTATGGGAGGTCATGGATCCACAAGGTGAAGGGGAATGGGGACATTTCTAGCACTTTAGAACTTGTTTGGTTGAGATTGGTTCATATTTATGCCTTAGTGGCTTTATTAGTTTATGATCACCCAAACATTGTACAACAAACCCAACTTTTGATTATTTTAGCCTATGTTGGTACTATTGAGCCTAATTCATGAGTTAGTGGGCCTCCCTTGGTGAATGCACTCTCCTTGGTGATTAGGTAGATTCCACTTCTTGATTGAGCCCCTTTGGTGGTTTTGTAACTCCTTTTTGGAGGTTACACTTGGTTTTGTAACCCCCACTTGCACAAGTGCGCCCTCACTGGCTATTTTTAGGCTTGGTTTGTGTAACTCCTCTGTAACCCCTCCTTTGCTATGTTGGGAAGATGCTTTGGCTTGTGTAACTCCTCAACTCACTATTTTGAATTCCTCCACATGGATGAAGTGTCCAAACATGAATTTGAGTTGGGTGGAGTGACTTGGATCCACTCTCCTTGAATTTCAAATTGCTTGGGTTGGATTCGAGTTAGCCTCTTGTGGTTGAGTTAACCCCCCTTGGGTTGAATCAAGTTGGATTACCTTGGTTTGATTTGACCCACTTGGGTTCGAATTGCCTTCTTTGGTCTATAAATCCATGGTTGATCTCCCTGGTTAAGAGTTAATTATGGTTGGTTGTTCTTGGTTATTCATGCCATTGATGTTGAGAGCTTGGTAAGCTTGTGAGCTTGGGAATCCATGTATGCTATGATATGAGAATGACCTTGTGCTTGAAGCATTGTGATCTTGTATGGTGTTTGTGGAAATCTTGGACAACTCTATTATAGTTCCTCCATGACCACTGCTTGCCTCTGTCCTGATCCTGCACATAAACCCTGATGGTGAATGGCGATGTCTCGAGGGACCTGGGTGGTGAAGTGATTACCATTGCACCTGGTAGTGAGGTGGAGGAGAAACTAGGTGGCGAGGAATTGAGTTTTGGCTTCTTAAATTCATTTTTTGAGTTATTCTTGAGTGCACCTCTACTTTTGTATCCGCGGCCTCAGCTCGGGGGTGGCCTGTCAAAGTGAGATATGGCTTGGAAATGCCTAAGGCTGGGTGGAATGTGGTGTGGTTGGTTCCAATTGCATATTAATAAGATAAGTGTTCCATTTTATGTTATTTCATATTTTTATATGAAGCATTTGTTATTTTATTGCAGCCATGGAAGCTGAGTTGATATTTACTTGTGAAAGTGGTTTTTGTGCAAATCGATGGATGCAGATTGATAGATTTTCCTTGTGGGATCTTGCTTATACTTTCTATCTATCATATCTAATGAAATATGTGTTTATATGTTGTTCTCCATGCTGCTATTGCGCTCTAGATGGTTGAGTTTAATTGTGTTTATGCATGTGAATTTCTATCTCAATGATCATATGCAGGTTGTTCGGTTTACTGCTTGAGATCTAGTGGAAAATCTTAGTTATTTATTCTCTGACCTTGATAGTGTTAATTTTTTAACAAATATGATGAGCTTTGAACATTAAAATTTTAAGTGCGGAAATACTGAATACTTGAATCAATGAACCATTCAATCACATGAAACATTCAACCATAACACAAGATGTACCTTGGGGAAAACCCTCAAAACAATGAGGAAGAAAAACCCCAGCAAACATTTAGAGTATAATTATGATAGATAACAGAGAATGTCTTTTACAAAATAACATATTGCTTTCGGCACCCCAGGTGCTAGATAAGAGAGAATACTGAGCAATAGAGAATAGAGATCAACTGTATTAACTTGACATGTGCCCAACACATTGATAACAAGAAAGAATCACTATCATGCAAGTTGTAGCGAATGGTTGCATGGGTAATGGTGCATCACATGCAAAAACTGTGAATTGCCTTCTTGGAGAATTATCATGTGCATCAATTTCTTCAATCTTGCATAACATATGTGCAACGCCTTTCATATTTGACATTAAATGATGCTTAACTGACTCCAGAGTGAACTCGCCCTCTAACTGATTGCATGACCACTTAGTTAGGAAGCTAACTTAAGTGTCGTAGTGCAATAACTCAAGTGTCGTCATGCAAACACTTAATTAACTGAAGTGCCCTCTTTTGGTTAACTTAAGTGTCGTCTTTTAGTTTAACTAAAGTGTAATCAATGCAAAACACTTTAGTTAACTAGTCCGTCTTTATTAACACTTAGTTAACTATTATTAACTGAAATCATGCTGATTGATTTACTTGTAGTGACCATTGTTAGTTCTTTAATTAACTATATTGTGGTTTTAACTAAAGCTTAAAAATTCGAGTTCACCTAGTCATCTCATGAGCAATTTGAATTCTCTTTTTCTCTATGCATTTATCTTTATCTCTTATCTTTACAACATGGTCAATATGTATTAACTTTAATTATCTATCATATTGGATTATACTCAACAGATTTGTCAGATGTTTTGTTCATATTATATTACTCTCTGACCAAATGATCATATGCTAAAGCAATTCACTCTACAGGTGGATAGTCTGTAAAGGAGACTTAATAGCAATAAGTGACCATGGATAGTAATACATCATACAACATTAATGCTTCAACATGCAAAGCATCTACCTCTATAAATGGAGGTCCACCCCATGGATACCTACTATAATTGGAGGTCCACATGAGAATCTGACTTGACACACAAGTCTCGGGCCTTGTCCAACAAGACTTTACAACGTCATCACTTTGATAAATCAAAGCATTCACCTCAACACATGAGGAATAATCTCTTACAACTGAAGACTTAGTCATTCTTGAGTCCAACTCAAGAATCTACCCCAAGTTCTCGAGTCCAACTCAGGCTCCCTACCTCAACACATGAGTCCCAATCCTAGATACACAAGATTAGCTTGGAGAATGACTCGTTATGCTATACATTTAACACTCCCTCTTAGTGAGGGAGGCATTCTCTGCCATACCAAGCTTGTCTCGGAAGTACTTGTACGTCATCACGGATAGAGGCTTTGTTAACACATCTGCAATCTGCTCATCAGTAGCAATGTACTGAAGTTTCACTATACCTTTATGGACCATGTCTCTAATGAAGTGATACTTCATTTTAATGTGCTGGGACTTATTATGAAACATAGGGTTTTCAGAAAGCTTGATGCAGCTTTGATTGTCACACTGAATAACTGTAGACTCAAGCTTCTCACCGAACAACCCAACAAGTAGCTTCCTAAGCCACACTGCTTCTCGGCAGGCAGTAATAGTAGCAATATACTATGCTTTTGTAATACTCTGGGCTACAGAGTCCTGATTCCTACTGGACTAAGAGATCATAGCAAAACCCAAGCTAAAATAATAGTTTGATGTACTCTTTCGAACAACAATTCTACCACCCCAATCAGAGTCAGTATAACCAAGTAATAACACTCCTCCACTGGAGGCATATTTGAGTCCATAAGCAATCACACCTCGAAGGTACCTGAGCACATGCTTAGCAGCAACCCAATGTATTTGTCTCGGATCAGACATAAACTGACTCAGAATACTCACAACGTAACATATATCTGGTCTCGAGTGTATCAAGTACATCAACGAACCAATAAGATGTCTATACAAAGTGGGGTCCATTGGATCCGATCCAGAATATGACTCATGTAGTTTCCTCAAATTGGAAACCATCGGAGTACTCATGGATTTGCAATCCATCATGCCAAACCTGCGCAATATATCAATAGTGAACTTCCCTTGAGAAAGAAATACATCATCTTTTCTTTGCCAAATCACGAGGCTAAGAAAGTATTGCATAAGACCTAAGTCTTTCATCTTAAACTTAGAAGTGAGCTCCCTCTTGCACCAAGCAATCAATTGTTCCTCTCTAGTAAGAAAAAAATCATCAACATATAGAACCAATATCAACGATCAGTTCTTCACTACTTTGAAGTACAAATTTGGATCAACTTCGCTCTTAGAGAAGCCTAGTCTCTGAAGATAGTTGTCAATTCTCGAATACCAAGCCCTGGGAGCTTGCTTAAGCCCATACAAGGCTTTATTCAATTTGCACAGATGGGACTCCTTCCCATGAACCACAAACCCCTCAGGTTGTTGAATATAAACCTCTTCATCAACCTCACCATTGAGGAAGGTTGTCTTCACATCCATCTGGTGAAGCTTCCATCCTAAAACATATGCAAGTGATATCACAACTCGAATAGTGGTGTACCTGGCCACATGAGCGAATGTCTCCTCATAGTCTATGCCTTCTTTCTGAGAGAAACCTCGGGAAACAAATATGTCTTTATACTTGTCAATACTGCCATCAACGACATGCTTGATCTTGTAAAGTCATCTGGAAATAACTATGGACTTCTCTTCAGGTTTAGGACCAACTTCCCAAACATCATGGCTTCATAATAGACTTGTATTCCTCTACCATTGCATCTTTCCATACATGTTGCTTTGCAGCTTCTTCATAGGTGTAAGGCTCTTAATCACTAATGTGAATCATCTATGCAACATACCCTGAATATATGTCAGGTTGCTTTCGCTCTTTGGAAGATCTCAATGGTGCTCCACGCCTCTCTGCTTCTTGTAGTATATCTCGGCACCATGCAGACCTCCTCTTGGCAGGAGGTTCATCAACTAATTCTACCAGTTCATCAGGAACTAGCGAATCTAAGAACTCTGTTGGATTCTCCGTCTCAACATTTGAATCGGGAGAATCAGTATCTGGGTCCTCCATCATAGGAGTCTCATGCTCCTCTATGTCTGTATCATACTGAAGCTCTTTTGATCGCTTGAATGTTGCCTCTTCATGGAAGGTCACATCTCGGCTAACCTCAATGTGTCTTTCACCTGGCACATATATTCTGTAGGATTTGGATGATTCGCTATAACCAGCAAAGGTTTCCTTCTTTCCCGATGGCTCTAACTTTTTCCTCTTTTATTTCAGCACATGAATGTATATAGGACTCCCAAAGATCCTCAAATGTGAAATATATGGTTTTTCACCAATGAACACTTCTTCAGGTGTCTTCTCATCCAGAGTGGCATGAGGACTTCTATTATGGATATATACTGTTGTACTAGTGGCCTCTACCCATAATGAGGTAGACAGGTCTTGATCATGCATCGTGGCGTTTGCAGCCTCACATATGGTTCTATTGTTCCTTTCAACAACCCCATTTTGTTGAGGGTGTAGGGTACAATTAAATGTCTACAAATTCTTGCATCACTACAAAACTCATTAAACACATGTGAATCAAATTCACCTCCATTGTCGGATCTCAAAGCACGGATGTGATTTCCTGTTTGATTCTCAACTAGGGCTTTGAATTCCTGAAACTTGCTAAAGGTTTCGCTCTTAGCCTTTAGGAAATAAATCCATGACTTTCTAGAGAAGTTATCTATAAACAATACATAATATAAATAACCACTCAGGGAAGGGGATGACATGGGACCACATACATTAGAATGCATTAAATCTAAAATCCCTTTAGATCTAGTAGTACTTCTAGAGAAACTCTTTTTAACATTCTTCCCAAGTGCACAACCCCTACATACACTATCATGCTCAAAATAAAATACGGGCATACCTTTCACCATTTGTTGTAATACTAGTAATTCTTTGTAGTGGAGGTGACCAAGCCTCCTATTCCATAGCTCGCATGGACTGATAGTGTTGTGAACCATTGCTTGAATGTACTTCCCGGGTACCTTGTAAAGACCTCCCTCTCTAACTCCAATCACTGCTGCATATTTCGAGTCTTTGTTCTTTGGCCATAATAGTGCTTGATTATCCATGAAGATAACTCAAAAGCCCTTATCTTCAAGAACCAAAATTGATAGGAGGTTCTTCTTCAATCCTGGAACATAAAGAATTTCCTCCGCATGTAAAATATCTCTTGAACTCAGCTGGAAGGAGGTGGATCCAACTCCTTGGATTGAATAGGTTGTGTTGTCTCCCAACTCTACCTTGCACGCAAATGTTTTATCCTTAAGATTGGTGATGTCACTTTTATAACCAGTCATATGTTTGGATTCACCACTGTCAAGTTTCAACCAACCATGTGTCCTCACTTGTGATGACGGATCCGGAAAGTGCTGAGATTAGGTAATACTCCCTCCTTGTCTCCTTTTCTTTGGGTGCATTCTTCTGAGTAGTTTCATCTTCTATAGTGGTAGAAGCATGAAACCTTCCTTTTCCCTTTTTTTGCTTTTCACTCCCTTGCATAATGGCCCTTCTTGTCACAAATGTAGCATCTAACCTTCGACTTGTTAAAGTCCTTGTTGTATACCTTCTTCTTCGGATGGGAATTTATTTTTGAGAGAAGTTCTTCTTTCCTTTCTTCATCCTTGCCGTGAGGGAAAGGTTTTATTCTTTGATGCACACTGACTTGCTCTGGATTCGCCCCTCCTCTTGGATGCAGTCATGCCACAACCTTTCAAAGTTAGGTTGTACCTCTTGTCCATTTATTGTAGCCAAGAATGCCTCCCATGAGGATGGGATACCATCAATAGCGGTTTAGAGAAGATCATCTTCATCCATCACTAATCCATTAATAGCAAGTTGATCTCTTACTTGAGAGATCTTGGTGAAGAAAGAGGCCACTGTCTCATCCTTCTCCATCTTTAGGTTTTGAATCTTATTCTTCAATTCCCTCTTTTGAATCGAGGCCTTCTTCTCATATAGGTTTGTCAATGTATCAAAACACTCCTTTTCAGTCTTCAACGAAGTGATCACGCACATCAAATTGTCCTTTACCGAATCATAGATGATCCATTTGGCTTTACCTTGGTTCTTCTTGAAGTTAATGTGCCCTGCATTAGATGTAGACTCCTCCACTATAGTGGATACATAGCCATCCAAGTCATGTTCCTCCAAGATGTTCATCACCCTCTCCTTCCAAGTGTTGAAATTCGAAGTGCCTTCAAGACAGTCTTTCGGTCGAACATAGATCGATGCCATGGCTCTCAAGTATTGTGCTCAACTCCTCGGGATCTACGTAGGCTCAATTTTGCTTGGCAAATATTAGCTCCTTCATGCCTTGAGCTCTGATACCATGTTAATTTTTGAGCAAATATGATGAGGTTTGAACTTTATAACTTTAAGTGCAGAAATACATAATACTTGAAAAAATGAACCATTCAATCACGTGAAACATTCAACCATAACACAATATGTACCCTGGGAAAAACCCTCAAAAAATAAGGATGCAAAACCTCAGCAAAGCTTCAGAGTATAACTATGATAGATATCACATAATGTCTTTTACAAAATAGCAGATTGCTTTCGGCACCCCAGCTGCTAGATAAGAGAGAATACTGAGCAATAGAAAATAGAGATCAACTATATCAACTTGCCATGTGCCCAACACATTAATAACAAGCAAGAATCATTGCCATGCAAGCTGTAGCAAATGGTTGCATGGGTAATGGTGCATCACATGCAAAAACTGCGAATTACCTTCTTGGAGAATTATCATGTGCATTTGTTTCTTCAATCTTGCATAACATATGTACAGTGCCTTTCATCTTTGACATTAAATGATGTTTAACTGACTCCAGAGTGAACTCGCCCTCTAACTGATTGCATGACCACTTAGTTAGGAAGCTAACTTAAGTATCGTAATGTAATAACTCAAGTGTCATCATGCAAACACTTAATTAACTGAAGTGCCCTCTTTTGGTTAACTTAAGTGTCATCTTTTAGTTTAACTAAAGTGTAATCAATGAAAAACACTTTAGTTAACTAGTCCTTCTTTATTGACACTTAGTTAACTATTACTAACTGAAATCATGTTGATTGATTTATTTGTAGTGACCACTGTGAGTTCTTTAATTAACTGAGGCATACATTGTGGCTTTAACTGAAGCTTAACAATTCGAGTTCACTTAGTCATCTCATGAGCAATTTGAATTCTTTTTTTCTCTTTGCATTTATATTTATCTCTTATCTTTATTGCATGGTCAATATGTGTTAACTTTAATTATTTATCATATCAGATTATACTCAGAATATTTGTCAGATGTTGTGATCATATTATATTACTCTCGGACCAAATGATCATATGCTAAAGCAATTCACTCTAGAGGTGGCCAGTCTCTAACTGAGACTTAATAACAATCAGTGACCATGGTTAGTAATACATCACATAACATTAATGCTTCAATATGCAAAGCATCTACCTCTATAACTGGAGGTCCACCCCATGGGTACCTACTAGAACTGGAGGTTCACCCCATGGGTACCTACTATAACTGGAGGTCCACATGAGAATCTAACTTGACACACAAGTCCTGAGCCTTGTCCAACACGACTTTACAACATCATCGATTTGATATATCAAAGCATTCACCTCAACACATGAGGAATAACATTTTACAACTGAAGGCTTAGTCATTCTTGAATCCAAGTCAAGAATCTACTCCAAGTTCCCGAGTCCAACTCAGGCTCCCTACCTCAACACATGAGACCCAATCCTGGTTGCACAAGATTGGCTTGGAGAATGACTCGTGATGTTGTACATTTAACAGATAGCAGTTGTAGTAATTGTTTTTCATGTTTATTTGTTGTATCTTAACCTGCAAGTGTGCCCTCTGTGGCAGGGTTGATCCATGTTTGAGTTTTATAGTTGAAATTGCTAAGTTTCGATGACTAGTTTATGGGTTTCACTGCTTAAAAATTGAATTATTTTGATAGTTTCTTTGTAGATTTGATTATCTGATGTGGCATGGATTTACATGAACATGCTAGTGCAACCTTGGTGGCTGTAGATTGCCACGTATGGATGTTATGCTTTTTATTTGGGACTCATAGTTGGTTTTGTAGGGAATTGGATGCTTACTGGATGATCTGGTTGTGAAATTGATAGTTAATTGTAGGTCTAATTTTCTTTATGAGTTAATGGCTATCGATGGATGCTTTGTACATGTTGTTATTCATTATTGAATGGTTGTAGATGTTAGCTTCAGATATGATTTGATAAGCAATGCAAAACTGTTAAAGAAAGTGCCATAGATTGGATTTACGGAGGTGTCTTAATTTGCATAGATTATCTGTTGAAAATCTTGAATTGTGATATTTGCAAAGGAACCCATAATTCTAATTTATAAGTGTTATTAGGTTGATTATGGTCACCCATTAATGTTTTAAGAATGCTAAGGTCTAAGTTTAATGAGCATGTAAATCTGGTTTAATTATCATGCTTGTACGGTCTTGCATGTGCATGAGCTTTTGGGGAGTTATAATTGTTTTTTTTAAGTGTCACAATCTATTTTAATGGCTGAATGTTTGTTTTATTTGGCTTGATGGTATGTTAGACTAACTTTTGGTTAACCCTATTCTATTGTACAATACCTTTATTCAGCCTTCCTTTGGGTTTACATGTGCATGTGACCTTGGTTTCAGGGTCGGGTACACTACATAGAAGTATTTTGTATTTTCCATCGCCCTATTGCAACCAAACAACTCTATTTTTAAGTCTAATAATGGCCTCTTCCTCAAGTAAGATTTTCCTGCACCTGCTTTCCAGACTCATGATGTCTCTTTTTTGTTCTATAGAGCAGTATCCATCAGGCCTCTCTTCAAGAAAAGTATCCAACTGAGCTTCTATCCCTCTAAGCTCTGAATCCATGTTCCTTCTATGCTCTGCAACCCATGAAATTGTTTGAGCTTTGAACCTTTTTAGATTATTCAAAAACTAGACAGCTACAGAGATTTGGCTATTTGCATCATAGTGAATCTATAAGTGCTTGAACTTCTGCTTATATCCTTCAACCTCTAGCCATGTGGCATTGAATTTGAAGGGGCAGGGAGGTTTACCTTGATTCTCCTTTATTTCTATAAATATGGGGAAGTTGTCTGCGTCACCCCTTCACCCACCCACTAGTTAATAAGAGGTGCCATTTGCAAAACTCCTTCATTAATAAGATATTTGTCCATCCTTTTGGCAATCAAGTTCATTCATGTACATATGTTTCTCCATGTAGGCCACAGAGAAACATGAGGGAGGTTAAAAAGGGACACCTCTTCAAGTCTTTTAGTAAAATATTATGAGAGTGGGTCTTCAAGAGCATTGGAACCCCATGTCTCAGATTCCCCCATAGAAAAGTTTAGATCACCTCCAATAATAAATCTTCCTTTGCTATGAAAACCAAAGCTGAAAATCCCTTCCTAATAAGCCATACAAAGGATGTCCAGGCCATATATATTAAGAATAGTAATAGCCTGTCGAAACTCTCGGGAGAATAGCACATAGCCCAAACCTGGGAAAACCGCCCAACTATTAGTACATAGGAATGATCTGGTAAGCCACCCTATAATAATATCCCCAGATCTTCCAATAGCATTAAGACATCTAAATTCCCATCCAGGTAGGTAATACCCCAGTTCAGTCATAATAGAATCACCAGTAGCAAGAGTTTCTTGTAGCATAAGGACATCATGATGATGCATGGAGACCAATCTCTTTAAGGAAAGCTTCTTTGAGGGGTGCCCTAGCCCTTGACAATTTAGAGACAATACTAACATTAAGTAACTAAAGCATAGGGAGAACATGCCCTAAGAGTCCCTTTCAACGTCTTTTGCCTCCCAACCCTAACATCTAAGACCGATTTCTCCCTAGCAGAAGCCATAATAGACTGTCAACCCCATAATCTAGAAGAGATCACCGGAGAGTCCAGATAGATTCCTTTCCCATATCTCGATCCCAAACAAGGCTTATTGGAGGACCCCAGTCTAAGTTGATATAGTGAGGGCCTGGGGCTCGATATTGTATCACGAAAACTATCAATATATCCTTTCATAGGGGTTACCTTCGAGAATAAGTCCTTCAAATCCGAGGGTGCTTCCATATAAATACTAGAAATCCTCATCGCTCCCTCCTTACTAACAAGTCAATCATCTAGGTCTGATGACACCGTCTTAATACACCCACCTCTAGAACCATATTCAGATGCACCATATCTCCTAATAATCTCAGAAAAATTTGTAGAGGGATCCATATCACAATCCTTAGAGACAATCTCACTATACTTTAGCTCTAGGTGAAGCTCCTGTTCGAGAGAGCATTCACTCGAATAGGTAGGAGGAGAATCATATGCATTAGATAGGTTGGGTAGAGGGAGATACGTATAAGAGACTGAAATCTACTCCTCACATCCAATAGCTGGGAAAACCGTAGGCCTTCTAACGACTAGTTGTGGAGAAACCAGGGACACAATGGTGAGAAGAGGAGGGACAAATAACAAGGTTGGAAGAGGTTCCACACACATGAGCTTCGGGAGGGGAGGGGAAACCCACGGGAGAATAGAACTATCAATCCCACTTAATGAAGATACGTAAAATGGGTTGTCGATAGAGAATAAGGATGACGATCCATCATTTAATATCAAACTGTCCAAAGACCCAATCAAAGAACCCCCCTACAGACAAAGAGTAGCTCGTCAAATGATAAGTAGACCTTTTCAGGGGAGATGGGGGGGACCGAAAAGATTAACACAATCAGATGGTTGACGAGAGAGAATCAGGCCGAGGTCCTTAGAGACAATATCATTCCTAGGACCCAAAGGACTATACCCAGTGGAAAATCGACAAGAGGCACTATCCTTCATAAACAGAGAATAAGATATATTCTCAACTAATAAAATAAATTCAGGTAGAGATATCAAATGCTTACCCAGAGATTTAGTGACCAAAGGATCATATGAAGGCTCCGTAGTAAATG
Organism: Larix kaempferi; assembly: GCA_027924585.1. Taxonomy (NCBI): domain Eukaryota; kingdom Viridiplantae; phylum Streptophyta; class Pinopsida; order Pinales; family Pinaceae; genus Larix; species Larix kaempferi. The sequence goes on along the minus strand of BSBM01000397.1, from coordinate 7,974,078 downwards.
AGCAATAAATTGGTTCATTCATCAGAGCAACTATAGGATCTTTGTGAAGTCTGCTCGTAGGCGCTTGTTCATTAGGTGAAAGACATATCAGCTCATGGAGTCAACTGCTTGGGGACACCTCTGCATTAAGAGACAATCATTCCTCCTCCACCATAGAACCGATTCCATCCATAGAAAAATCCATCTTCGAGATAATAGCTTATGGGGTATCCAAATATGTAAAGTCCTCCATAGGATTAGATCCTTACATTCAAAACACCTGGAAACCAAATGGTACCCAATGTCCTTAGCTCTCCAAATAGCTCTGGTAAAACTAAGGGAACAATCCTGAGCTATGTGGCCATATGAGTGGCATTTGTTGCACCGAAAATGTACTCCAATGTAGTATAGGATCTAGATATGTGTGACCTTTCGAAATAACCATCTTATCGTGGAGGCTTTCCATGAGATCAAGGTCCACTAAAATCCTAGAAACAGACATAATGCTTGTGTCAAAAAAACTGAAGTCAGCTAGGAGATAAACCCCTAGAGTCATGACAATCTCTTTAAATATGTCTTTGGTCTAAAGCTCTGAAGGGAGTCCAAGAAGCTTGACCCAAATGGGTACCAACCCTTGGCAAGGGAGAAGCATTGTGGGGTGTAACCCAACAAAGAAACCCAGGTCTCATCCATCCATGACCTGAAGGTGGCTAGACTCATACTACGATCCCCAAACCTCCCAACCACAACATTTTCAAAGAAGGAAAATACCTCATACATCTGCACATTAGCGCCCAAGACAAGATTAGCTTGAGTGGCCTTCCTCTTGTTCCATTTTTTCACCTGCTTACGGATAGGCTTGCCAATGTTTTGTGTGACAAATGAAACCCCAGGTAGAGAAACACCACCTTCAATAGTCTTTAGTTGGTCATCATTGTCAGCTTTGGATAACCATTCAACAACAACGAGTCTTTCAAGCTCTGATAATCCCCCGAATCAGTAAAGGATGGCACCACTGAGAGATTTTCAACCCATTTATCCTCACCACTTTCCTTATAACCACCACAGGAAAGAACCCTAACACAACTAGAGTAAGACTCGACGACAAAAATGTAACTAGAGCCATCAATTGGTGGTACCCAAGAGGACTTAGGACGTAGAGAACAATGCCGTGAATTAGTCTTGTCAAAGACTGAGCAGGATAAATGACCTTCATGTGTAATCCTGGGTGGGGGCCTCGGGGGACACAAAACATCATCCTTACCCATAGATAAGACTACCCTAAATCATAACATCAACCTCCTGCCATGCCAACTATCCCAATAACTAAATAGTGACCTCTTTCGCAGATTGTCTCCTGACAAAAAATGCCATTCGATAAACACAGAATAAGACCTCGGAAAAAAACAATAGCAAGAACTCCTCATCCCATTGGAAAACGTGGTCACAAAAAACCAAGAAAGACTTCAATACAAAAAAAAAAAAAAAAACCCATCGATAGCAGCAAACACAAGCCTCACCACCCCATGCTCATTAGTCCATCACCCAACATTGATAACACTAGAAAACCCTTAAGCCCAGTTCCCTACGCCTCACAGATCCATAACCCTAATTCTTGTTACATTCAACTCTCAAACCCTAATCCCCCCCAAAAAGGGGCGGAGGGTGCAACATCAGGACTTCCTGGGAGGTCACCCATCCTAGTACTACTCTAGCCCAAGCACACTTAATTGCGGAGTTTTGATGGGATCCAGTGCAATAATCCTGGGTGTGGGCCTCAGAGGACACAAAACATCATCCTTATCCATAGATAAGACTGTCCTAAATCAGAACATCAACCTCCGGTCATGCCAACTGTCTCAAGAAATAAATACTGACCTCCGATAGTTTGTTGACAAAAACCACCTCCTGATAAATACATACTAAGACCCTAGAAAAAACAATAGTAATAACTCCTCATCCCATTGGAAAACGTGGTCACGAAAAATGAAGAAAGACTTCTATTCAATAGGAAAAAGCAAATCACCGATAGCAACAAACATAGGCCTTACCACCCCATGCTCATGAGTCCATCACCTAACACTCATAACACCGGAAAACCCCTAAACCTAGTTCCCTACACCTCACAGATCCATAACCCTAATCCTTGTTACGTTTGACTCTCAAACCCTAATCCTCCCAAAAAGGGGGTCCAATCCGAGTACTACTCTAGCCCGAGCAATTGCGGAATTTTAATTAACATTGGTATGATCACACCCTAAGTTTGACTCCTAGAATTTCGTTTTGTTTACTTTACCATAATTTCATTTGCCATTTTCAAAATGAATTCGAATCCTCATCTTAATTTGAATTGTCCTTAATTCTATTGTCTACCGACCTCCTAGTACATATTTTTTTTTCTGCCAAACCCTCGAAATCATCACTCAGGCCGTTTTGATAACCACACCCAATTCATTTACGATATATTCTTCCACATCCAAATTTCAGTGTTACCCGCCGCAATAATCGAAACATGATTCTCTGTGATATCAGTGATTAAAACAACCCTCTATCACAATTCTCTGCTCTGTTACATCTCTACCGGTAGCCCCTGTTGGTCAGTGCATAAATTTGGGGTTGGGTAGAATTTTTATTTCTGAAGTCAGTGATAGTGTGGAATGTGTTTTGTGATGTAGTTTGTTTGACAATGATTTCACGGGGAGGAGTAAGCTGCTGCCTGGGCGCTTTTGCCCTTTATTGCTTAGGTCGCAACAGAGGAAGGTAACTAATTGCTCTTCTTCATTTTCTGTTTGTATCTGGGAGTGAGAAATCAGGACAATCAAGTGATGACATTTGTTACTTGTTTGAATGATATGATCAGGGAAGCAACTATTCTCAAGTCTATGAAGCGGGTGAGCCAACTCAGAGATCTTGGTAAGGAGTTTGGAAGTTATCTCCTTGAGTAATGTTTTGATTTTTACTCTAAAGATACTAAAACATTGAGAGCAAGTCTAGCTCAAGATAAGAAACAAACCGTGCGAGACAGACAGATTGTGGCTCAGGATCCCTCCCTAATAGAGAATCCAATCCAGTCATTGTGCTAGAATCTGTGTGTTGGTTGCATAGTATTTGAAGCTGTGAGCATCTTTACAACTCCTAATTTTATAAGATTTGCACACTTTAACTAGTTATGCAAACCTACTTGTCATATCGAACTCCGATGTGTCTGAGAGGATGGAATTGGCCTCAGGAGACTTTCCTATATATCTCTACTTTTCATTATAGGTTTTAGGGTACTTTGCCCAAGAGAAAGAGAGAGAGAGAGAGCTGAAGGCATGAATGGCACGGGTTAATGCGCAACAAATTTCCTTAACCTACCGACGCCAAGACCAATTCACGGGCTTTTCATGTAAAACAAATAGCAGCAGATATTAATATGTATTATGGATAGAATAGGCTACTCAGCGTTCTTGATTTGATCGGGTTACTTAGCACTCTTGCAGGGTGAAAAGTCATATTTTCTGGAAAGTTATAAACCTGCTCACGGTTTCCTGATGCCTTGCAATTGTATCTTAGGAATTCTAGCAGAAGTCTGAAATTGTGAAATTCATTATACCGACATTAAATAATTGTGTTCATGCAAAACTGACACATACAGACTACAGTATGTCTAGGCTGTTTACAGGCATATGCGGCTATAGAAAAAGAACCATCCTCGTGACCACCTATTGTTTGAAGCAAGCTATATAGACAAATGCAATATCTTACTGTCAGCCTGAAACTGGACCATGATTTTCTTTTCGTAAAATACAATACTTATAATATTCATTATGTCCATTGTTCATCAACATAAATAACAACCGTGCCCTTCTATTCCTTTGTTTTAACTGGAATATTGTTTGGAATTGGTCCAGTCCAAACGTCAAATGTGTTTATAATGTAATGAACAACATTTCTAACCCATATTTGCACTACTCTAAGAACAATGCATAGGTGATGTATATGTAAATACCAAATATCAACTTGAGTGGGAAATCCCAGGGTTTCTACAAAGGCATATTGGCTATTCTATATTTTAATGACGCATATACCTGCAATAGTATACATCTTAATGACTAGAGGAAGCATCATCTTTAACTGTGCTTCAAGGATGGAATGTCTGGTATATAATGATCCTTGATATTTGAAAAAAATACAATGGTCAAATTCGTAAGACTAGTAATTGTAAATTTCCTTAAAATCCACTCTTGAGTGAAAGTATGCAAGTTTATTTTTTTTATTAAACCCCAAATATTACTTTTAACCACAAATGGATTTCTTCACAATGCAGCGGAAAATAAATACTGAGAGAAATATATCATCAATCACATCAACAGAGACACCAATATTTTGGGTATGGAAACCCCCAGAAAAATCCAAGATGGAAAAACCGGTGCAGCAGTCTGAGAAGATATTTTATTAGCAAGATATAGAACAATACAATCCAGAAAATCGATTTTGACCCAACCTGGCAAAATCGTACAACCGAACCTCACTGATAAAACCCCACAAAATCGTACGGCTCTCCTGCGTCACGGTACGACCCTCTGCGTCAGCGTATGGACATATCCGTACGACCCTGCGTCAGCGTGTACGGCTCTGCGTCAACGTACATACATATCCGTACGGCCCTCTGCGAATCTGTACGGCCGACTACTTGCGTCACTGAGTACGGCCTTTGCGTGCTTGTACGGCCTCCCTGCAAATCTGTACGGTCTCCTTTGATTTGCCCAAGTTGCCCCGTCAACCTCCAGATAGAAGTTCCTCTGTCTCACTCTTTGTAAAATTCTCCTGCAAACTGTCTTTCTCACTATCCGGCTCAAAGCTATGAGTAAGAAATCTCTCTGTATGTATGTGTGTGTGTGTCCTCTCCACCAAATCAATCTTCTTTTTAATTCAATGGCAAAGCGAAAACCCTAACTTCTCACTATGAATCAATGGATGAGATCCTCCGGTGAGATCAATGGCCAAGATTTAGCCATCACTTAAATTATTTTCACTTTAACTTTATAAAAGTGATTACATCAAGTCAATTAATAATTAGATCACTTAATGCACTTTTCCTAAGTCTAAACTTTGGAAAAGACATGAATACATTTGGCTTCCTGTTTTATGTCTTCTAGCATGCAAGGACACATGCAATGATAGAAGACCTTCCTTGTTGCCACTTTCTAACAGTAATTATAATCATTTAAGTTATAATAAAGGGTTACATAGTTTGGTTCAAATCTAAGAACCATAACATAAACATAGCTTGAAAACTCTCATGAATTTTCCTTAAATTGTTTGTCATTATATCTTTAGACATTTGTTCATGGATATACAATTGGGTCAATGATGTAGACAGCTAAGGTCTGCAGCAGTCTGTCTTCCCTGATCTGCTAAGTGCAGTCATACACACCCTGTTCCAGCCTAACATAACAGGGAAAGAATGCTTCCCAAAATTTGAAAAGGGGTTTGTAACAAACAGGGAAATAGATCTGCAACAAGCATTATAATGAAGGGATCAAGAGAAGATTTTTACGCAGATTATTAGCATATCAGAGAGTCCACAAGAATATACAGGCTGCTGCACAACAATCACATTCAATATATTCATTTGCCCCTCCTCCAAATACTCACAGGAACAACAGCATAGACAAGTACCTGACTGGAAATTCAAATCAGCAGTTATCTATCTAATCACTTATCTCTACAGGAAGGTTACTAAAACTCACTATTCTAAATTGGCACTCACAGGCTCAAACAGCGGTGTCCTTCCAAGTTACAGTGCCCTCTGACTTGCCTGCATAGCTCCTCTGAGTATATGGCTTGTCATGTCCCAAATTTGGTATTGGGTCACAATGGCCTAATCACATTGGCCCTATTCATTAGAGTTTGTCAAATTGATGCTAAAGGTCAAATAATTGCCAAGGAGGAAAATTACTAGTTTCCTAGGTTTGGGGTGGAAGCTTTGGGATTTGGAATAATGGGGATAATAAATGATGTTTGAACATTAGAATGGCATAAATATTTAATAAAGGAGCTAAATAAATATATACAAGTGAAAATCAAAGTGGCATTTCATCATGAAGACACATGGAGGAAGTGGGACCCACATATGGCTAGATTTCCTCACTACACTTGGCATCATTCTCTCACCAATTCGAATTCAAGGTGAATGGTAACATACTTGGGGGAGTCCAAAAGGTATTATTCATTGCATGACTCATCCAAGGTCGAAATATAGAGGAAGAGTAACTCCCATGGAAGAGGAAGAGGCAATTTGGAGCTAGTGAGACACTTGGGCTAGATTCCCTAGCTCTATGACAACAATGATGAAGATGCTATGACACCTATGACACAAATCAGACCTGAAGGCTGACATATGACATATATGACATGTCAGGGCTAAAAATAGACTCCAAGAGGGCGCTCAAGGGTGTTAGGGCAGCTAAGATGCTTCCACATGTGATTTGGTGGAAGTGGGAGACTAGGAATTGTTGTACAAGTGGCGTTCTTTGGAATCTCTTCCCAACATGAGTTGGCATGAGTCTCTTGGAATGAATTCGACCCATGGAGGACATTAGAAGTTTATAAATGTCAATAACAAAGAATTAAACCAGCTTTTGATCATTTGTAGAATTTGCAATTGCAATTGTGAAGAGGGAGAGCTAGTGGATGACTAGTTTCTTGCCTTAGCCAATTTCGAGGGTGAAAGATTCCCATCCAAGTTGGTAATTGGAAAGGCCATTCAGACCTTTCATTTGGAGCTTTAATGGAGTCTTTATTTGCAGGTGTAAGCTACAGGGCAGCTCATGGTTTCTTCTATTGCAGCTCACTCCTTCAACCATTTCCGGTTTTGATGGCATATTCTTGATCCTTGAGGGAGGGCGTTTTTGGTGAGCTATTGTACTCTTTGGGAAAGCTTTTAATGCCCCATTTCTTTTGTAATATGAAGTAAATACTCTGTTCTTCATCTCCAAAAAGTTTCAGGTCGAAATTCCAAGTAGAAATGTATAAATCTCATTTTTAATGGAAGAACAATGCCATTTCCCCACTACCTTGTTGTGAACCAATGTATTGATGATGATTTCGAATGAATGGATGATTCTCTGATGAATTTGTGATTAATGGACTTCCATGGATGTATTTTACAAGTTTCATGTACTGTACTTGAGCATTTGAAGTATTTTTACTTAGTTTAATTGCACTGGGAGAAGAAATAGTGCCATTTCCCCAAGGGTCGAATTGGTGATTTTTGCAGTTGAATGGGAGAGGGTTGGAACAGATATAATAATCAATTAATGGTGCACATGAGACATTAATAACATCCTTAATACATTCCCTACCTCTGTTCAGAAATTTGAGTGGCTTTGGAGGCATTTGGGAAGCCATTTTCAATACTTACCCCAGGGGGATTTGAACCCCAAATTACTAGTAAAATTGCATACTTGGTCCAGAATCTTAAGAGAGTTTGCAGAGGTATTTTGGTGGCCATATATCATCCCTGAACATCATATTCAAGTCTTAATATCATTCATACACCTTTCTTGAAGATTTGAAGGCATTTGGAGTCAATTTGGGACCTAGAGATCAATACTAGTCAAAGGTCGAACAAGGGAAAAAAAATGGAAAATTGCAATTTTAATAAAATTCCTAACAAGGGACATTACAGTGGTATCAGAGCATGATCTTGGCACCTGATGTGGTATAATATCTATGAGGAAAAGAATTTAGGTACCACCATTATATATTGAAACCAAAAGTGCTTTTGTTGAAGAGGAAAAAAAAAAGTAGGAGAAGAAGAGCAAATTTTTTGAGGGAACTATGACTAGGGATGAAAAGGGAGCCTCATATGATGGTGAGGAGCATATAAAAATTATGAAAACAATATTTGAAGATATGACCAAGCAAATTAAGGAAGGATTCGAATTGTTTTCTATCGAACTTGTGGAAAAAATTATTGATTTTAAGGAAACCAAGGGGCAAAATGCAACAGCTTGCTTGAAGGAGCAAAAGGAAGAGACATCACAAGATAGTGAAGAATATTCTATTGAAAATATGGAAGATCATTTCGAGACACCTTCTAGATTAGACATGAACCAAAGAGCATCTACTGATGGATGCTTAAACTATGAAGGAGTACCTATTGATGGGTGCTCACACCTCTATGTTGGTGACATAGAGATCACTTTTGAAAGTGTTGCTGCAAGCCCAAGTTCCATTAAGCATGATAATGAAGACCTTGCAGCAGTTGAAGAAGAACCAAGATCAACTTCCCCATCACCACTTGAGCTTCATGAAGTTGGTCCAAGAAAAAATGAAGAAGATGAGGAGGTTCATTTGCAAGAGCCTCATTTTCTTGAAGGGTCCTTAAAGATGAATGAAAAGAAGATCCAAGAGTCCCTCAGCATTCTCCATGACACTCAAGCATTGGTGTCAAATTCTTGTTGGAGAGCTACTTCATTGGAGGAAACATCCTTCCTTGAAGACATGGAGAAGATTCAAAGAGCAATGTGCCACATCAAAGGTAATTTCATGTCTTTGCTTTTTGATAGAAACCATTTGTTTGAGCTTAATGAATTGTTACATGATGCATACTTGAAGAATAATGAGGATATTCATAAGCTCACAATTCAAAATGAGCAACTTCTTGAAAAGTTGCAAGATACTTGTTTTTCCTCCTATGTTTCAGATTGTCAAATGGTAGATTGTTTGGAGGATTCTCATGACATGGTGGATCATGAGAAATGTGAAAATTTGAATGTTCTTGATGTGTTTGAAGATGAACTTGAAGAGATCCAAACACTTGATGTGGTGGAAGAGGAATTTGAATTGCCTCTTGATGAAGGTTATGCAATTTTTAAAGAAGAGCATGATTCCTCTACATTGGAACCAAACTATGACAAAGAGTTCACACTTTTGAAGGAGCTGCATGATACTACCCATATGGATCCTTCCCATGATGAAACTTCTGCACTTTTTGATCATTTGGGTGAGTTAGTTCATTCTCCTACTTCCTACAATTCCATGTTTTGCAACATTAGTCTCAATAAAGTATGGGTGAAAGGGTTCTTTTTGATGGTGCCACATGAGGAGCATGGAACTCCTAGATTTAAATTTTATGATGACATGGTTGGAGCACATTCTTATTCACATTTGCAGCAGCATCATTTGTCACTTTATGATGATTCACATCTACATGGATGTACCTATGATATGGATTTGAGTCACTTGAAGACTCATGGTTTTTCTTGCTCAACACTGGGTTCATTTTATGTTAGAGGAACTTCATCCAACACTTGGGTGAATAGATTTATGATGGGAGAACATTTTTGTTGGCAGCCACATACTTTGTTACATCTTTATGATTCTCACATTCATGGATGTATGGGTGAGACTTCTTTGAGTCATTTGAAGTCTCCTTGTTTTTTCTGCTCATTATTTGGTTCAGATTTTAGTGGAGATTCTTCATTCACTTCTTGGATGAAAGAATACATGGTTGAATATTTTGATGCATATCACATCCTTTTGGAGCAGCATTATAGGACATGGGATCCTCACCTATGTCATTGGAGCAGATTTGATTGGTCACTTGAAGCTTGTATGCACTTGGAAAATGGTGGTCTACTTGCTTGGAGGTATAAGCACCTTCATGACTCTTTGATTAAGCATATCCTTGATGTACATTTTCATTATGTTGTTATGTACTTTGATGATATATATTTGGTACTCATGATGTTTGGAAGGATGAATACAAGAAAATGGGATCCAGGAATCCTCTTAACTAATGGTGTGGGTTGGAGAGCACTCTTAATTATTGGGGTGCAATACAAGCAATGGGACCCTGGAATAATTTTTATCTCATTGGTTTCAAATTTTTTGGGGAAACAAGCAGTATGGGATATGGATTTCCCCACTTAATAAAGTGATTTTTATCAGAGTAGTGCAGCAGCAAGCATGGTGGTTCCTCTCTAAAATCTTCATGGAAACTCAAAGACTCAAGGTTGGGCAATTCAATGGCAACTTCAAAGAATTATACAGAAAGCAGGTTCTTCAACACCCATGTTTAAAATTGCTTGAGGACAAGCAATATTGGGAAGGGAGGATTTGTCATGTCCCAAATTTGGTATTGGGTCACAATGGCCTAATCACATTGGCCCTATTCATTAGAGTTTGTCAAATTGATGCTAAAGGTCAAATAATTGCCAAGGAGGAAAATTACTAGTTTCCTAGGTTTGGGGTGGAAGCTTTGGGATTTGGAATAATGGGGATAATAAATGATGTTTGAACATTAGAATGGCATAAATATTTAATAAAGGAGCTAAATAAATATATACAAGTGAAAATCAAAGTGGCATTTCATCATGAAGACACATGGAGGAAGTGGGACCCACATATGGCTAGATTTCCTCACTACACTTGGCATCATTCTCTCACCAATTCGAATTCAAGGTGAATGGTAACATACTTGGGGGAGTCCAAAAGGTATTATTCATTGCATGACTCATCCAAGGTCGAAATATAGAGGAAGAGTAACTCCCATGGAAGAGGAAGAGGCAATTTGGAGCTAGTGAGACACTTGGGCTAGATTCCCTAGCTCTATGACAACAATGATGAAGATGCTATGACACCTATGACACAAATCAGACCTGAAGGCTGACATATGACATATATGACATGTCAGGGCTAAAAATAGACTCCAAGAGGGCGCTCAAGGGTGTTAGGGCAGCTAAGATGCTTCCACATGTGATTTGGTGGAAGTGGGAGACTAGGAATTGTTGTACAAGTGGCGTTCTTTGGAATCTCTTCCCAACATGAGTTGGCATGAGTCTCTTGGAATGAATTCGACCCATGGAGGACATTAGAAGTTTATAAATGTCAATAACAAAGAATTAAACCAGCTTTTGATCATTTGTAGAATTTGCAATTGCAATTGTGAAGAGGGAGAGCTAGTGGATGACTAGTTTCTTGCCTTAGCCAATTTCGAGGGTGAAAGATTCCCATCCAAGTTGGTAATTGGAAAGGCCATTCAGACCTTTCATTTGGAGCTTTAATGGAGTCTTTATTTGCAGGTGTAAGCTACAGGGCAGCTCATGGTTTCTTCTATTGCAGCTCACTCCTTCAACCATTTCCGGTTTTGATGGCATATTCTTGATCCTTGAGGGAGGGCGTTTTTGGTGAGCTATTGTACTCTTTGGGAAAGCTTTTAATGCCCCATTTCTTTTGTAATATGAAGTAAATACTCTGTTCTTCATCTCCAAAAAGTTTCAGGTCGAAATTCCAAGTAGAAATGTATAAATCTCATTTTTAATGGAAGAACAATGCCATTTCCCCACTACCTTGTTGTGAACCAATGTATTGATGATGATTTCGAATGAATGGATGATTCTCTGATGAATTTGTGATTAATGGACTTCCATGGATGTATTTTACAAGTTTCATGTACTGTACTTGAGCATTTGAAGTATTTTTACTTAGTTTAATTGCACTGGGAGAAGAAATAGTGCCATTTCCCCAAGGGTCGAATTGGTGATTTTTGCAGTTGAATGGGAGAGGGTTGGAACAGATATAATAATCAATTAATGGTGCACATGAGACATTAATAACATCCTTAATACATTCCCTACCTCTGTTCAGAAATTTGAGTGGCTTTGGAGGCATTTGGGAAGCCATTTTCAATACTTACCCCAGGGGGATTTGAACCCCAAATTACTAGTAAAATTGCATACTTGGTCCAGAATCTTAAGAGAGTTTGCAGAGGTATTTTGGTGGCCATATATCATCCCTGAACATCATATTCAAGTCTTAATATCATTCATACACCTTTCTTGAAGATTTGAAGGCATTTGGAGTCAATTTGGGACCTAGAGATCAATACTAGTCAAAGGTCGAACAAGGGAAAAAAAATGGAAAATTGCAATTTTAATAAAATTCCTAACAAGGGACATTACATGGCTCCTCTGAGCATATCAATCCCTTTTTGCCCTGTTACACAGAAACAGACTGGTCTCTTTATACACAAAACACAATCACTAACCATCCTAAGTTCCCTAGCAGAAATGCATCTCCCTAAATTTACTGATAGTTGAAATGACAACATCAGCTTTGAATCTGGCGTGTTTTTGTGTATTGGAGACCCACTACATTATGCATCAGGTTACTGCTTCATGGTCTAGCTGTCATTTATCTTCATGCCACTTGGCACCAAAATCCACTTTATTCCTCATGATGAACAGACTCAGCAGCTCCAAAAAATCTCTCAAAAGATGTTGACTGGTGTGATTCTCTACAGTTCCTGGATCATACTTCCCTTGACAAAATTCTGAAACTCCTGGTTCAGAGTCATTAGGTTTATCTTTTGCTTCTTCTTCCACTTGTCAAACTACTTCTCAATAATTGTCCATTTTCTGAACATTTCACTGTGAAATATAAGCAAATCTGTTCTTGACATTGTTGAATCTTCCCCTTATTTGCTAATGCCTTGTTTTGGTTACCAGCTTTGTCCTTTTCTCTTTCTTCACCTGCAATGTTATTTTCTTCTTTAAACATCTTCCCAATTCCTGTACGGTCCTTTTCTTTTCTTATCTCTACTTCTCAAAACTGACACAACACCATAACCTGAATGGTAGTAACTACTCATTCCTATTGCACTGTCTTTTATCTCAAATGGATTTAGATTTACACTTCTTGGTGAAGTTGCTGCATATGATGTTCAATTTATTCCACAATGCATTCCTTAACCTTGTCTTTCTTAATTTCTAGAATTTTCCCTGCTCAATGCGCACCCCTACTTGCTTACGGTTTTGTGGCATTGGCATTGCAACAACTTGAATCTCATACAATCCATTTGTTTCTCGACTACAATTCTTTTCACACACTTCTTTGATCTGAGGGACGGTCTCATTGTTCGACCCCCTTACACATTCTGCCATTGGGCACATGCTCTTTGTATTCCTTTAGGCCAGTTCAGAGTGGGCTCTAACTGTCTCCCGGTAAAAACTGATCACCAATTTGACCGGGCAGACATGATCTGCCAGGTATGTCACCTTCGAGAGGTTGAGACCGAGGAGCACTTCATCTTTTGGTGTCTATTTACTACAAGATCCGTGGGCGGTTTCATTGTATTTTCAGGGACTTTCTTCTCAGCGAGCTCCAGACTTTGTCTAGATTTTTCAGATACCCTGATTAGAGATGTCTAGCCTTATACTTGCAGGAGGCCCTTCGGATTCCCTCCTTCACTCTTCAGCAACATTCTGAGTCGAGACCAAGCTCCATTCAGTATATCACTTCCTTCTTTCTAGTGCTTCCTTCCTCTAGGGGCACCAAGAGATAGACAGAGGATGGCATAGACCTTGACCGCTTAGTTAGGACATGACAATCCACCTTTACCTCTACCCAACACCAACGACAGGGGCACTCTCGGCCTTCTCGCGACAGACGGACGACTTCTTCCAGGTTGCAGTATCAAGTACCCTCCTCCAGGCAGCGACGCACTTCTCATTGTAGTTCTTCTTCTAGCTCTTCCTCCAGACAGAGTAATCTCTTGTGTTTCCTCCAGTCGGCCTCAGATAGTAGTGTTAAAAATCAGACTTAAACTAAGTTCAAAGCACTTAGCCAAATCTGATATTAGTCTACTACAGCATAAAGAAAACAACCACATTTCACTGGTACAAATCTCATGCAACTGTAAGCTAATATGCTGTACTATGTACACTTATAGCAGCGGAAATAATTCATATCAGTAGGCTGTAACAAAAATCAGACAGTGATTTGGTCCAAAGACCTTGGAAAAACCCCCCAAGGGGAAAACCAGCCCAAGAGAAATTTTTATTGAGCTTGAGAGAGAAATTTCAAAAAGAGTACAACAGTCATGAAATTACAGCATTAAATATCAGAACAGAACCTTGGTTATTGTGCCCTTCATCTACATCGAAATGCATGCTGGAATATACAGTCAGCTACAGGTAATATGCCCTGTACAACCTCACTGTACAGATCTCATTGGCAGCATTTACTCCCTTGGTTTGTGTGCATATACATCTTTCATTTCTGTACGGACAAACAGGCTTCTATAGTGCCTTGAAATACGTGCCAACAACAGCGAATCTTGTGCTGTACGCCCCCCTCATTCTATGCTGTATGACCCCTATTAAATTTGTATGCACCTTGAACTTTGTGCCACTTCTTTACCTCAAAAAGTGTGCCAAAATACTGCTGTATGGACTACTCATGATTTTCAGACTTCTTTTGGGAATGCGTGCTCACTAATTGTCTCAATTGGTGCACCCCTCCTCTTCTAGAAAATTGAGCTCACTCTAGAAATACGTGCCCATTCTTTGGGCTGCTCTTTTCTCTCCTTCTCTTGCTCAATCTTTTGCTTTCTCTTGCTCAAGTGCTTCACACACTCCTCACCAAGCTCCTCCTTGGAAATCGAGCCACTCCAAAAACTCTCTCTTTGAAATGAATGCCAATGGTCTCATATAAACTCTCTTTTATTTACCACTTTAGGGTAACTCCTTGTCTTTTCATCTTCTATGGCCAGGATTAGGTCTTGGTCCACAAGATCTAAGGCTGTGATTTAATCTCAAGATGACTTAAATCACTTAAGTCATAACTATATAAAAATCACATATTTTCGAAAAGTTACTTTAACCCTAAAATAATAAAAAGTACTTTTTAACAATATAAAGTACAACTGACTTTAATATTAAAAATTCACTTTCATAAAGTACTTTACAAATACTTTTTATAAAGTCACTCTATGTCATTTAATGAGACCCCATGTGCTCGGACCTCTGCACCTAGGCACATGGTGCAAAAGTACCTCCGAGCTACCAAAAACTAATACGCCCTCTTAGTGAGGGAGGTACTGCTGGCACCTCCTCCACCTGGATCTGTTTCCAACCTTCTCTCGCCAACTGCTGAAGCTGCTCCCTCTGAAACTGAGGGTCCCTCAGCTACCTGCCCTGGATCATGTGTTGGAGATCTGCGCCAAACAACTATGAACTAAGAGTTCTCCTCACTCTATCACTCATCCTTAAGAGTCATCTCATACCAGCTCGGTTTCCTCATAGAGCTGGAAGAATCCTCTCCACTAGCTGCCACTGAGTCTGACATCCCACCAGATTCACCATCTACATATTGTCCTCGCAACCTATACAACCTGCCCTCCTGAGTGCCAAGCACTCGTGTTGCATCCACACTCTCACCCAACGGATAAATAATCACCTGTCCAAGGCAATGAAGGACCGCATATTTGTCATATTCCAGAGTTGACACTGAGAGCAAATTCTTTCTCAGCTTTGAAACAAATAGCACTCCGCCAACCTCTAGATAACCCCCAGACTCGAGCTGGAATAGAACACATCCAACTCCTTTTACTGCATGGGTGACGTCAAACCCATCCTCCATAGGCATAACTCTGTCAATATCTGTTAACCCCAAAAACATAGCTCGTGTTCTTGTCATATGGCGTGTTGCCCCACTATCCACGTACCATGCTTTGGTGTCCACACTCTCGGCAACATTGCTCCTCGATACAATACTCACAAAGGAGAACTCCTTCTCGAACTTCTCGGTGTACTCTTCAACTTTAGCTGATGCGGTTGCCTCTTCTCTCTTGTCCTTATTCTTTCCTTTCTTTTTATTTGGACACTGCCCAACATAGTGGCCATACTTCTGACAAGCAACGCATCTCACCTTGCTCATGTCCTCTGATTTGGCTCAACTGCTTGAGCCCTTCTTCCTCTTGCCCTTAGCTGAAAGGGCCACATCCTGCTCATCATCCCCATTCTACTGGCCTGTGTGATTGGAGCTTAGTCTCAGCTCCTCCTATACGAAGTCATCCCAAAGTTTGGTTCATGTCGGCATGTTCTCTCTGGAAACAACTGCTCACACAAAATCCTGCCAAGGTTGTGAGAGACCATTCAAGGCAGTTCTTACCAACTCAGCTTCTCCCACTATCTCGCCAATAGCCTCCAACTCATCATGTACTTGTGAAATCTGGGTCAGATATGATGTGACATTCTTGGTCTTGGTCATCTTAGTGTTTTGTAACTTCTCTCTCAAAACCATTTTCCGGTTTTGATTATTGCTTTGAAACAACTTTATCAAAGCAACCCACATCTCATAGGCATTCTTCTTACCGGTCACAAGAGGTATCAGGTGGTCTTTGATTGCATCAAGAAGAAGACGCTTAGCCTTCACATTCTTCTTGTTGTACTAATCCAACTCATCAACAGAAGTGGGAATTGTGACAACTTCCTTGGTTATTTCCCACAAGTCAAGTTCCTCTAGAAGTAAAGAGACCCTCTCCTTCCATGGAGTGAAGTTGGACTCTCCCATAAGCCTTCACTCAAATCGTAAGCCAAAGGTTATAGACATCTTCACCAACCAACAGAAAACAACTCCAAGTCTTAGCAAATCACTTGCTGCCCATTGTGTCAAAAAACCACTACTCCACTGTACAACTCAGCAATACTCTTGCAACCAGCTGTCACACAACAATCCACTAAAACTTAGTTAGAGGCATAGCTCTGATACCATGTTAACAATATCGAAATCTGTGCAAAAAGTTCACGGACAGATTTCGTCAAACACTTAGTTATTCTCTGATATTAGTCTTCTACAGCATAAAGAAAACAACCACATTTCACTTGTACAAATCTCATGCAACTGTAAGCTAATATACTGTACTAAGTACACTTATAGAAGCAGAAATAATTCATATCAGCAGACTGTAATAAAAATCAAACATAGTGATTCGGTCCAACGATCGTAGAAAACTCCCCTAAGGGGAAAACCAGTCCAAGAGAAATTTTTATTGATCGAGAGAGAAATTTCAGAGAGAGTACAACAGTCATGAAATTACAGCATTAAATATCAGAACAGAACCTTCATTATTGTGCCCTTCATCTACCTCGAAATGCATGCCGAAATATACAGTCAGCTACAGGAAATATGCCTTGTACGGCCTCACTGTACAGACTTCACTGGCAGCATTTACTCCCTTGGTTTGCATGCACAGACATCCTTCATTTCTGTACAGACAGATAGGTTGCTACAGTGCCTCGAAATATGTGCCAACAACAGCTAATCTTCTGCTGTATGATCCCCTCATTTTATGCTGTACGCCTCCCTATTCAATGTAGTATGCACCTCGGACTTTGTGCCACTTCTCTACCTCAAAAAGTGTGCCAAAATGCTGCTGTATGGACTGTTCATGATTTTTAGACTTCTTTTGGGAATCTCACTAACTGTCTCAGCTGGTGCACCCCTCCTCTTCTAGAAAATCAAGCCCACTGTAGAAATACGTGCCCACATTTTGGGCTGCTCTTTTCTCTCCTTCTCTTGCTCAATCTCTTGCTTTCTCTTGCTCAAGTGCTTCACACACCCCTCACCAAGCTCCTCCTTGGAAATCGAGCCACTCCAAAAACTCTCTTTTTGGAATGAATGCCAATGGTTTCATAAACTCTCTTTTATTCCATTTTAGGGTACCTCCTTGTCTTTTCATCTTCTATGGCCAGGGTTAGATCTTGGCCCACAAGATCTAAGGCTGTGATTTATTCTCAAGATGACTTAAATCACTTAAGTCATAACTATATAAAAATCACATCTTTTCGAAAAGTCACTTTAACCCTAAAATAATAAAAAAATACACTTTTATAATATAAAGTACAACTGACTTTAATATTAAAAAATCACCTTCTTAAAGTACTTTACAAACACTTTTTATAAAGTCACTTTATGTCATTTAATGAGACCCCATGTGCTTGGACTCCTGCACCTAGGCACATGGTGCAGAAGTACCTCCAAGCTACCAAAACTTTACAGGTAGGAGAGATACTCCCAGTGCTCCCAGTGTTTCTAGTGCTTTCAGTGGCCCATAGTGCTTTCAGTGGCCCATGACAGTTCCTTCAGCATCTTTGCGTCACAGTTCTTGGATCCACTCTCCTTCCTCGGATTAGCTCTCTTCTTATCTCTCTTTGTATTTATTCTTCTCCGAGATCAACTCTCCTTTTATAGTACTAGGGTTTGATTTGAGTTTTGCTTTTTATCTTTTATAGGAGCTACTTTTACGCTCCCACTTTGTATTGTTCTCAGGGTACTACGCAGTCCCATTGACCTACTTTTGTGGTCATTTGTTGGACATTAATAAAATTATCTTATCTTATCTACAACAGCAGCTTTGCCAACATTATCTCTAGTTATGATTGCATCCACAATCTTCACCTTTTTTGTAATAGCGATTACTTCCTCTTTCCAAGGTTTTAAAAGATGTCCCTTCCCATCATCTGTACTTAATAGGTGTTCTCTTGGCCATGATGGATTACCTTTTGGTCAAATTGCCAGGGCCTTCCCAACAGCAAATGACATATGTCCGTTGGCACCATGTCTTCATAAGGACCGATATTAAAAGCAACCAAACAAGCTTGATCAATAAGCATGCCATCTATGATCCTTTTTCAACAAGGAAATCTTACAAGGATTTGATTTTGGAACGCAAGCAAGCAGTTTTTGCACCATTTCTGTACTTACCAGATTGTTGGCAGATCCTCCATCTACAATCTCCTTGCATACTTTGTCCTTGCACTTGCACTTTGTTTGGAAGACACTCTTTCTCTGCCAATCAGCTTCTAGGCTCTCTTTGTTTCTTGATATAAGGTTCCTTTGCAGCATCAAGTTCTCTCTGGTCTCTACTTGAATTTCTTGTGTTGCAAGCTCCTTGGGCTACCAATGCCCTTTTGGGGTTTTGGGGGCAGCCTGGGGCTTTATGGGCTTCAGCACATATAATACACTTCAATGGTTTTCAGTAGCCAAATGTTTGCCCTCTTCCTATGCTTTTGAAACCTTCTCTTCCTCTGAAGTCTACTAGAGCTTGCAGGCTTGTATCCTCTTCCTTGAGAACTGCACCCTCTACCTAAACTGGAACCCTATCCATATAAGCAACTAAGGCAACTTAGGGATTTGCACCCTGTCTAAGTACTTGCGTTCTAAACTGAACTGAACTGAGCTAAAACCAAAGTGAAGTAGAAATTGGAACTTGCTAAATTTGGAACAGTAGTGAACTGAGTTTAATTGAAGAAAGCATGCATGTACCCTCTTCTCTCCTATATAACTGTTCCTCCCTCACATTGCTGTGCAGAAAAATTTAGGCAAACCGCTTCCATAACTGTTGCTGCAAGGAGCTGCATTAAATGTGCCCTTTTTACTGTTGCTGTATGGACCTCCTGTGGTACTTGCTCACTGCATGTGCCCTGGTGCTGTGGAGAAGACTTTTTAAGATAAACAAGGTAAAAAATCTTACACTCCCTCTCAGCAAGGAAATTGTTCTCCACCAATCCCAGTCTCTCCTTGAACATCTCGAATTTTCCCTTTGCTAGGGGCTTAGTTAAGATGTCTGCAACCTATTGATCTGTTTGAAACTTTGAACATACTCTAGAGCCACTGCTTCCTTTTGAACCTTGTCTCCGAGAAAGTGGTACCTAATGTCAATGTGCTTGGAGTGGTCATGGAATACTGGATTCTTAGGGGACTGATACAATTCTGATTGTCACATTAGACCAGTATAGGCTTCAACAGCTCACTTGTCAGCTTTGCTAACAACTTGTGAAGCCAGATGGCTTCACAACTGGCAGTGCTGGTTGCCATGTACTTTTCCTATGCTGAACTCAAAGCCATTGATGATTGCTTCTTGCTGAACCAAGATATCACTCTCAAACCCAAACTGAAGCAACAACTTGAAGTACTCTTCTTGTCACCCGCATCCCCTTCCAAGTCAGATTTTACAAAGCCATACAACATAAACTGACCATCTCCTGCATAGCTCATGCCATGGTGTACTATGCCATGCTACCCAGTGAATCTGCCTCGGTTCAACCATATTCTGGTTCAAAGTGTTCATTTGCGAAACATATGTTGGGTATAGTATTAATTGTGATACATAAAAGTTCCAATCAACTATCTATACACTAAAGGATCTACCAAATCTGAATCCAAATCTGTGTGCAACTTCAAATTTGGTGCCATGGAGGAGCTAAGGGTTTACAATCCATCATCTAAAATCTCTTCAAAATCTCAATTGCATACTTTCCTTGTCTAAGGAACACCTGACTTGGACCCTGCCACACCACTAGATCCAAAAAATAGTGCATAGTCCAATGTTCAAAATCTTGAACTCTTGTGCCAATTTTGGTTTGCATCATGGTATCTGCTTCTCAGAGTTTCCTCTAAGTATTAGGTCATCTACATATAGGACCAAAACAAGTAGAGCCGATCTATCAAATAAATAATAAAGATTGGGATTTGTAGAAGTTACGGTGAAGCCCAAACCTGACAAGTACTCATCGATCTTGGAGTACCAAGCACATGGTCACTGCTTTAGCGTATAAAAAGATTTATTCGATGTGCACACATGGGTGTCTCGTCCATGCACCTTGAATCCTCTTTGTTGGTTAATGTATACTTCTTCAACCACACCATTGAGGAAGGTCGTCTTTGCATCCATCTGATATAACTACCAACCAAAAACTAATGCTAGAGACATGATAGTCTTGTTAGAAGTATTCCTTGAAATTGGAGCAAAGGTCTCCTCATAGTCAACTCCCTCTCTTTGGGAGAATCCTTTGACCATAAATTGAGCCTTATACTTCTTTGTGCTGCTATTAATTGCATGCTCTACCTTGTACAACCACGTTGAATCAAGTTACTTCCCCTTTGGTGTCGACACTATCTCCCATACATCATTTGTCATGATGGAGTTGTACTCCTCCACCATGGCATCTTGTGATACTTGCTCACTTGCTGCCTCCTCATAACTGGAAGGCTCTGCACCAACAATGGAAGACATTAGTGCAATATAATTGGTAAATTTCTTCTATGGATGACTTACTCAGAAAGAAGTCTTTGGAGCATCAACTTGCTCCTTTGCCTCCTGCAATGTTTGGACAAGCCACCTTGGCTTCCTAGCTGTTGTATAAGGTAAAACTATCTCTGTACCTTTACTGGAACCTCGTCGATTTGAATCCGATCTTCCGGATTTTTGTGGATCAACAATTGCGACAACAACTATTTCTACCTCCTCAACCTTTACTAGAGGTCCTTGTGACTTTGAAGACCATGCATTTTCATCAACCTTCACATCCTGAATCATGACTATCTTCCTTTGACATGGAAATAGATCTTGTAAGCCTTAGAGGACTCACTAGAGCCAATTGGAATACCTTTCAAATTGGAGGGTTAAAGCTTAGTCTTCTTCTCCTCTAGAACTTGAATGTAAACTGGACCCTCAAACACCATGAAATGGGCAACATCTGGTTTCTCCCTTGTGAAAACTTCCTTTGGAGACTTGTACTTCAACACTCTGTGAGGACACTTGTTCAATATGTAGACTGCTGTAGAACATGCCTTTGCCCAAAGAAACATAGGCAGATCTAAGTCATGGACCATAGACTTAGTAGCCTCTACTATGGACCTATTCTTTCTTTTAGCAACCCCATTATGTTGTCTGTTGTATGATAGTGTAAACTCCCTCTTAATACCTGCTTTTTTGTAAAAGAAATAAAAAATCATTGGAGGTTTACTCTGCTCCATTATTTGATTTCGGTATCTTGAACTCATAACTTGTTAAAGATCTCATTTTTGGTCTTCATAAAATATACCCAGGTTTTCCTAGAAGAATCATTAATGAAAGTCGCATAATAAAGATTACTTGTCAACAAAGCTCATGACATGGGTCCACAAACATCTGAATGAATTAAATCAAATCCTTCTTGATCTGTGCTCTCTGCTTGGGAAAGAAGCCTTAGCATGTTTCTCGAGTGCACATTCCTTGCACACTCCTTTCTTCTCCACCTTGAAGTAAGAAAACCCAACCACCATATCTTTCAAAAGAGGCAAAGATCCATAGTTCAAGTAACCAAATCTTATGTGCCAAAGCTTGCACAAATTGTTAGTGCTAGTCAACAAGGTTCTATGGTTAATGCGATCTGCAAGCAATCTGTAAAGTCCACCTTCTCTAACTCCTTTGGACAAGACTTGACTAGGATCAGGGCTATGACTTCTGATGATCATTGCTTGATCATCAAACTCAACCTTGCACTTCAAATCTCTTAGACAAGAAACCGAAAGCAAGTTTTTAGTCATACTAGGAACATACAATACCTCATAGAGTTTTAGAACTTCTCCTACTGGTGTGTGGAATAGTAGAACCTAACCCAATCATTGGGTACTTGCCATCATCACCAAGCTCCACTTGCATGTCAATATCTTATTCCTCTAACCTGAAGAAGGTCGATCTGTCTATTGTCATATGTCGAGAGGCCCCATTGTCAATGTACCACCCAACTCTTGAAACTGTGTTGGTGGAAAGGCACGGAACTATGGCAAAGGTAGTGTCAAGCCTTGTAGTTGACTCATCCACATCTAAAGCTTCTGTACTTCCTGAGCACTATTTTTTCTACTGTTGCTTCTGGTAAATTTTTGTTAGGGTTAGGGTTTGATGCAGAAAAATCAACTCAAACATACTTTAATGCAAAAAATCAATATAACAAGAGTAGTACAACAGTAACTTAAATAAGATAATTCACAACATAATTTTCATCTCTTTCAACTTTTCAGCTTTAACATTACCAATTTGGTCACCTTGTTAAAGTAATCTTCAGTAACATGTAACCAACAGTATAAGACTAACAAAAACAAATCTAATTAATAAGAGAAGCAAGTTAGGGTACTTACCTGGAGTGTGGGACCCTTCTGTTTTATACTCATAAATTTTACTTTCAGAATGAACCTCGCCTCGCAGAGGTCAGTCAAACACTAGGAACCAACTGACCCTATTTTAGAGGGTTAGTACAAACCAGAAAGAGAGAGATGACTGGGATTGAGGTATAACCAAATAATGACAGTCAGAGACACAGTGATAGTCTCAAACAGAACATAGCACAGATATCAACAAGTCTTGACAACACAGATCTAACAACAATTAGATCTCATTAAGGTTTCAACACATATCTGATCAAAAGCAAGGCATAGCATATAAAACAAAATCAAATAAGATCTCAGTATTATAGATCAGAAATAATAAAGTCATAACATAGTGGGTTTGTCCAGAAAGACTCACAGCCTCTACAAATATACCCTCAGCTAACTAAAACAGACCCACAGGGTCCACGGCCTCCAGAAGTCGACCCTTAGCTGACTGCGGCCCTCTCAATAACTAAAAAATCTGATTAGAAACAGTCAGTTAGGGCAGTCGGTTTCTGCAATAAACCCTTACACAGGTCCAACAAACTTATAACAGACTTCAACAATCTTCTGGTTAGCAGATCTGGCTTCAATCAAAACCTATCAGGCAGATTATACCTCAGCCAAGACTTCAACAACTTAGAGATAGCAGATCGGGCCTCAAGTGGGTCACGGCTAGGCAAAATAGAGCTCGGCTAAGTAGATTGGGGTTCCAAAAGTTCATGGGTCTGCAGATTTAGGTTTACGGCCTCTTCAACAAGTACATATGCAATAGATCAGATCTAGATAACTCTTCATCAATCAGATCGATAGCAGAATAGATCTTAGCTAGGGTTCGGCTAGGTCAATAAAGTCACAGCTGTCACAACCTTATTCAATCAGGTCCTAAGTCATCACATTTGATCATAGATCAAACCCTGGATGCATATCAAACAATACTAACATAAAAAACCAGATCTGAACTTGATTAGCAGGTGGGCAGCTTTCAAACTCAGGTGAGCAGCAGTGATATCCTTGACATCAAGCAGAGGAAGGAGCAGAGTTGAGATAAAGATGTTGGATTGTCAACTTGCCAAATGAGAAACAAGGAACCTCAATATATAGGATATTAGGATCTTCTAGAGAGGTCATAAAATAAATCTTTCCACAAGTTAGGGTTCCATTAAATTAGAGTAGAGCCAACAATATAAAATATAAATGAATTAGGTGAGTACCAAACATATAATAAAGTCACATAAAATATATTTAGGATTATGTGGGTACTAGGATCAATTAATTAGTTAAGTGAGGGTACACACTACAAGGACCAACACATGACCCAACATAAGATACGGGTGGGTACATAACCAATAAACCCTAGGACCAAGGGTATACCACAAAGTGGACAAACAACCATAGTACCCAAAGGACCAAAAACACCAAGATGGTACAAATAAAAAACAACTCAAGTTGGGTAAATGACCCAACTAACCACAAGTCAAAGACAAGGTACCGCAAGACCAATAATCGACAAGTTGTAAGGACCAAAAGTAAATCAACCAAGGTGGAAAGGTACAACCAGTCATCTCTCTCTCAAATGTACAAATGTTCCATATAACCTGAAAGTTCATCATCATAGTATAAGGAAGGGTCCACACTGGATGTTGTGATCATGTGGTCCTCTAGACTGCTCCTGTGTCAAATGTTAGTGGTTCCATCAAGGGGTGGCCAGTCCCTTGAGAAGACCATCTAACTCAACCATGTCGAAGACCTAGGAGAAGAGGACATCACACATCATCATCTTGGTCCATTGACCAAGATCCACTTGGTCAGCTGACCAGGTATGTCACTGCAGGAACTACTTGGTCCTCGTGACCAAGAATCTGCCTGGTCCGGGACCAGGAGGTCTTTGTCTCAACCTGCAGGACCTGCTTGGTCCTTGTGACCAAGAACCTGTCTGGTCCCAGACCAGAATACCCTAGAGACAAGTAGGGGCCCTAGCCACATGCTAGGGACTTTGCCATGGCATTAATCTGCTTGGTCCCCGACCAAGAATCCCAGGAGACAGCTGGGGGCCCTAGGGTACCTTCTAGGTCTTACTCTTTACTTTGTCTAGTTAACTTGACCAGGAACCCTAGTAAACTGACTAGGGTACCATCCTCTTTGAGAATGGGTCTCGCAGTTGCACTAACTTTAACAACTTCTTACCCTTCTCCTTCTTGTTAGAGCATTGAGAAGCATAGTGGCCATGCTTGTTATAGTTGAAGCACTTGATATGGCTCAAATCCTTCTTCTGCTGGTTGGAAGACCTTGAGTTTTCCTTCTGCTTTTGATCCTTCTTCGATTGTGCTTTGTTTCCTCCTTTCCTCACCTCCCTGATGAGGGCTAGATTTGGTACATCCTCATAGGTAGCTGAAACTATCTCCAACGTTGTCTCCCTCTTGACAAAAGCATCCCATCGACCTTCGAATGAAGGTAGCTTCTCACAAGCACATATATAAATGATGCCAAGATGGACCAAAGACATTCACGAAGATCCGAACTAGCTCGTTCTCTGCTATCTTGTCTCCAATTGTATCTAGCTGATCTCAACTTTGTGGCCTCAATGAGATAGCTAGCTACTGTTTCGGTCTTTCTCATGAGGGAACTAGTCAATTTGTTCTTCAAGAAGCATTCTCCTAGACATTTTCTCACTTTGGTACAAGGTGATCAAGGCATCATACATATCCTTGGCTGTCTTCTTCTCTGCGATATGAGGGTTTAGATGATCTTTGATCGAATCGAGAATGATTCATTTCACTTTGACCAATTTTAGTGTGCTCGATCAAATCCTTGGGATCTATAGGAAGTACCACATCCTTTTCCACAAGGTACCGCAACTCAACCTCTTCCAAGAGAACGTGTAGCCTGCCCTTACCTAGAATAAAATTAGAAGCACCCTCCAACATGTGACAATATTGGAAATAGTGATTGGTCATGATTGCAACTCTTCAAACAAACACAAAAATACTAAATAGACCAGCGACTAAGAATCAAATCACAACCCTCTTCAAGGTACAGATCAACTTTCTGTGGCATACAACACAACACTCCTCTCTGGAGCAACTAGGGCATCACACTCCACAACCCTTTATAGGTCTAGATCAACTTTACGTATTGAAGCTCAGGCATCCTGCCCCTAAAACCCTTCAGTAACTCCCTTTACAAGTTGCTGTCCTATCCATACACAGATTCCTAGAAAGTTTCAGCAAATGTGCTCTGATACCATGTTGAAGTTTCTCAAACCATGGTAAGCATATTTTGCACTTAAAGAATAACTAAGACATTGGTAACTTTAAAACTGAGGTCCTATCAAAGTAACGATCTTCGAATATGCTAATCTACAAACACATTATGTTGGAAACATTAAAAAAGATACAAGGCAAAATAAAGCTCTCAAATATACATCATTGTTTTTATTAAATCTAGAAAAACAATAAACTCTAATGCTATATTTCATAGAGTCAAAACATAAACTCGCCAACCAAGACAATGACGTGCTTTTCATTCCTTTTATAGAATAAGTGACAAGGGAAGATACAATCTATCTGGTCACATGCATGAAATGTTCAATGTGATTCAGTGAAACCCTAACCCTAGTCACATTACCTAGTGTGCCCTAGCTGCATGGATAAGTGTGCCAGTAAGTGAGCCTCAACTAGATTTTAAAAAACCGACTGAACCGGAACTGGAACCGACCGGTTCGGCTAGTTTGATCGGCAGGTTTGACTGGTTTAAACCATAGTAGCAAGATTCAGTTGTATTGGGAGTTCATGTATGGAAATTTGTTTGCACTTTGAAATTCAGCGAATTTTTGACACAGTATGCATACGATACGATGATAAAGCTAAATGATCAAATATATTTACATTTTTTACTTGAAATAAAAGTGGAAAACTATATGCTTAAAATAATTTACATTTTTTATCTTTTAAAATTCTTTAACCGTTTGTATTAAAATTCACTTTTTAAGATAAAAGTAAAACATATAAAATTACTACTATATATTCATTTTCTTATAAAAACTCGGAACCACTTCAAACAAATTTGCGAACTATTATTACACGTAATATTATAAATCAACTTAGGCCATGAGCTCATATTTATTACTTAATTAGGAAAATACATACAATCAAACCATAAGCCCATACTCACCTACTAAATTCTATTTTCACCTTGTTATATCATATATATGTTTCAAATTTGAGATATGTTGCAAGTTCCTTACAATGAATAATGAAATGTTATTTCAAAATTTTGAATGGCTACTTATATTTTCAAATTTAAAATATACATATTTTTGATTTATAAGATGTCTACTTCCGTAGTTTAGTCGTATTAGAATTTTTCTTTACATATTTTTTCCGTATTGAATTGTATTGTATTCGAATTTGTACTTGAATATTGCTACTATCGTTTAAAACTTTAAACCCTCAATTTTTATTCACTTTTTAATTAAAATTTTAATATTTTATGTATTT
Organism: Larix kaempferi; assembly: GCA_027924585.1. Lineage (NCBI taxonomy): Eukaryota > Viridiplantae > Streptophyta > Pinopsida > Pinales > Pinaceae > Larix > Larix kaempferi. The sequence continues at coordinate 7,946,854 of BSBM01000397.1, read as the reverse complement.
TTTAGTGAATTGGTTCATAAACCGAGTCGTCGGTCGATTCTGATCTGAGCCTTGTTTGACCCTTGGCTGATTCCAAGTCTGATTCCAACTTTTAAAACATTTATCAACTGGAAGACTAATGGGAGCATGCAAGCATGCAACCTCTTCCTTGAGAACTGCACCCTCTACCTAAACTGAAATCTTATCCAAACAAGCGCCTAAGGCAACTTATGTATTTGTGCCCTGTTTAAGAATAGATCATGCATGCATTCTAAACTGAACTGAGCTGAACTAAAACAAAACCAAATTATAACTGAACTAGAAACTGGAACTTGCTAAATCTGGAAAAGCAGTTGCCTGAGTTTAACTGAATGTGGCAAACTGTGCTACATAACTGCGCCTCCCTCTTGTATCAGCCAAACAAATTGATCAACATAATATAGGTTGGCGCTGGCTACGCTTATTGAGTAATGACAACGAATCAGTGGTTTGCTTACATGTATCTTGATCCAAGAGCCTACACAAACTGCTGCTGTATAGACCCGCATTAAATGTGCCCTTTCTGCTGCTGCCGTATGGACCTGCTGCTCTATCTGCTGACTGTGTGCACCTTAGCACTGTGGAGAAGAGTCAAAGACTATCCGAGCTAAACAAGGTAAACTCTAACACAGCTTGATTAAAGCCAGTTCATCTTGGAGTTGGAACCATAGTCCGTTGAAGTATTTAGCAGTGGACTGGTCACTGTCTTCTTGCAGGTTTGCTCTTATCTGCAACTTGACTGGTCACTGTCTTGTTGCAGATTTGCTCTTATCTGCAACTTCATAAACAACCATGTGTACTGCATAACAGATAACTTTCTTTGCCTCAAGTTCTGAAATTGTTTGAACACATCAATCTGCATATAGAAATTTCGCTTTCAGTGCTTGATAGATCTGGGGTTGAGATGGATCTATGCTGGTTACTATGCAATGCTGTTATAACTTTATGCGCATGTAATGCATTTGTGCCTGTTGTCATCAATATTATCAGAACCGGGCCAGTCATCGAAGCGGTCAAGCCCAAAAATCTGAATTGGACCGGAACTGGAAAAAAACTGGACCAAAAAACCGGTTGACCAAAAAATACATAAAATAGTCAAATTTTGAAAAAACATATATATTCATTTGCATCCATATGAATCCAAACACTATACACAAATATGCAAAGTTTCTCATGTATATAGCAAGTAAGGGTGCATATAACTAAAATAGCACGGGTGCAATCCATATCTGACCCAAAATACATAAACAAAGAGGCTCTAAATGGCCTCTAGAGTCCAAAACACTTTATGCTACAACAAATAACTACATATCATCAAAATCATTGCCAATATTGGGATCCTATTCATCAATAGCACCTTGTGCCTCCCTCTAGGCTCTTGTTCTTGCCTCTACCTCGAATCTCGAAGTTGATCCCCCAAGAACATGTCAACACCTTACAATTTTGATGAAATTTCCTAATCAAAGCATTAAAATAAGGTAGAAAATCTTCCCATGCTTAATAAGTGATTTTGCTTGAGTGAAGGGTACATTTTTATTAAGGTCATGACAGAGGAGTTCAACAATCAACACCGTCAACGTCAAGATACATAGAGGGGTTGATGTGCTTGATTAAATGCCAATCGCATACCCTCATACATGATAGAATCCAGTGGAAACATTGCAATCCTGAAATCCTGAAAACTGTCAAGTCTGTTGAATTTTAAATGGGATCTAAAATTCTACTTTTTGCATATGAAGTCCGATGAGGTTGAAACCTCTCAAACACCCTAAAACAATTAATAGTAATGTTAAAAATTTAAGTAAAATAATAGAAAATGAAAGATAAGGAAAATGTCACTTTTGCAGAACCGTCTGGTTCGGGTACAGAACCAGCCGGTTTGGTATGGAACCAGCCATCTCTAGTTAGAAACACCGAACTGGACCGGAAAATGCCCAAAAACTGGTTGGACTGGCTGGTTTTGCCAGTTCTGGTCTGGTTCCGATAACACTGGTTGTCATCTGTATGGTTAATCATTTCCTTGCTTTTGGCATAATAATTGATGTTGCCAGTTTACTTGGAAAGTTGGATAATCTTATCAAATTGGAAGGCTTTTCATTATGAAGTTCTTGATATTGTTATTCTTGTCATTTGTAATTCAAGGGACATGAATGCACCTGTCATAGGCTATCCAGTTCTCAAAACTTGGGGCGAAGTACTTTCTATAAACAGAGACTGGGATAGACTTGGTAATTTTTAGACCAATAGTGCCAATTTGGCGCAGATAAACAAGCATACCAAAGAGACAAAAACAGTGTGGTTGTCCAATAAAGGAACATTTTTGAACCACAAACCTCTATGATTGTATGTCTCCAGGTAAGAAACAAATATTGCTCTTTAAGCCAAGACTGATGAAGGGAGGAAGGATAAGCTCCCCTAGGCAAGTGAAAGAAAAATTGAAGCACAGGAACATGGTGGCCAATTGGTGGAGCTAGACCCTTAACTCTGGTGAATAATTTTTTTTGGTCCAAATAAATTGATGAATAAATCCAGGCAGAATAAAATCATCCGAAGGCCAAATCTGCACCATATGGAACTACAGCTAAAGAGTATTCATATCCTTACCAATTACCTAATACTTATGGTGTTCTGAAAGCCTAAAGTATTCCTTTGGGTCAAGCTTCAAATTACATAGATACATTGAAACTATGAAGTGTGATACGTTTCAATCTCATGGAAACATCGGAAAGCTTCTTTCCATTTAGTTTAAAAAGCACAAAATGCTATCCACAAGATTGAATCAGTTAAATTGATCTAGACTTGAGTCGTCACAAAGTTAATGTCAGTTGGGTTTCATATTTTTGACTTTGAGGTTACTGTTAGTTGGTTATTCTTAATCTATCAAACATTATTGAACTTACAAAATTAATTTGGAGTACTTCTGAGATGATTTCATTATAACTGTGTCAGAGTATGTTTCTTTAATTCACAAGGCTCAGACAAGTTTCTTTGTTTGACATAGGTCTCTTAAGTTTACAAGTCAGCAAAAGTCAGTAAAAGATTTACTGAGGGTACCTTTGCTGTCCACATGAAAAATTTATAAACCTGAAGTTCTGTATTTCAAAAAATTTGGAGACTCTTTTTTAACTAGTTAGAAGTTTATGAATGTTTTGCTACATTGGCACACTATCACTAGATGGCATTTAGCTGAATCTTCTTCTTGTCAACATTTTAATAAATCTAGAGTTTCAGAGGGAAATGAAGGTGTTTGAGCACCAACTGTGAAAACCACATGCCACAAAAGTGTTAGAAAGTGGCAACAAGGAAGGTCTTCTATCATTTGCATGTGTCCTTGCATGCTAGAAGACATAAAACCGGAAGCCAAATAGATTAATGCCTTTATCCAAAGTTTAGACTTAGGAAAAATGCATTATGTGATCTAATTATTAATTGACTTAATTGAGTTACTTTTTATAAAGTTAAAGTGAAAATAATTTAAGTGATGGCTAATCTAATCTTGGCCATTGATCTCACCGGAGGATCTCATCCATTGATCCATAGTGGGAAGTTAGGGTTTTCGCTTGGCCATTGAGTTAAAAGGAAGATTGATTTGGTGGAGAGGACACACATACACACAGTTGAGATTTCTTGCTCATAGCATTCAATCGGAGAGTAAGAAAGAAAGTTTGCAGGGGGTGAGACTGAAGAACATCTATCTGGAGGTCGACAGAGTGACAGAGGCAAATTGTAGAGGCCGTACTAGCTGATGCAGGGCCAGTCGTACGTGTGATGCAGGCAGCCGTACGAGTGACATAGGCAACCGTACGGGTGACGTAGAGGCCGTACGCTGACGCAGGGCCGTACGTTGACACAGAGGCCGTACATGCTGACGCAGGGGGTCCGTACGATCTAGCTGGGGTTTTCTCTGTGAGTTTCGGTTATACGATTTTGCCAGGTTGGGTAAAATCGATTTCTGGATTGTACTGTTCTATATGTTGCTAATAAAAATATCTCCTCAGACTGCTGCACCGGTTTTCCCATCTTGGGTTTTTCTAGGGGTTTTCATACCCAAAAATATTGGTGTCTCTATTGACGTGATTGTTGTTCTATTTCTCTTAGTATTTATTTTTCCGTTGCAATATTTGTGAAGAAATCCATTTGTGGTTATCAGTAATTATTTGGGGTTAAATTTAAAATAACTTGCATACTATGGCTCATTGGGTTTTAAGGAAATTTACATGATATTAGAGCTCTTCTGAGCAGATCTGAGAGAAAGCAGCAGTTGTTGGATTGATCAGGGGCAGATCTATTCTAGGGTTTAACAAGTACACTTCATTATGGCAGTATAGTTGAGAGTCGAGGATAGACTCCAAGGGGCACAAAACTTTCCTACTTGGAAAGAGAGGATCACAAGGATCCTGGATGTTAGTGATGCAGAGGAGCACATTGACGACTAGAAGATTGCACCCACAGATCCGGCAGAGTTGGCAAGATGGAAGAAGGTAGATTCTAGAGCCATATTGATTATCTTGGATGGGGTGAAGGATCACATAGTCCCTCACCTTCCGGGAAGAAGATCGCATTGGAAATGTGGAAGGCTTTGGAAAGCCTTACCAGAGTAAGAACGAAAACCAAAAGATGGTGCTACAGGAGAGGCTACGTAGTGTCAAGATGGCCAAGGGAGAAGGAGTGGTGCCTTATCTCACAAGGCTCACACAGATCAGGGATGAGCTTGGAGCAGTGGGCTCTAAGACTGAAGATGAGGAGCTAGTTCAGATAGCCCTCAATGGATTTTCTAAGCCATGGTACGTCTTTGTCAAAGGCGTGGTGGCTAGGGAGAAGCTCCCTGACTGGCAGAGATTGTGGGACGACTTTGTGCAGGAGGAGATCCGCATGGGTTAAGGTTCAGGTTCATCCAACGGTGCCCCACAGATCGTGGATGAAGAGGCTCTAGCCCTAGCAGGAAAGGGCAAGGGCAAGGCAAAGAAGAAGAAGGGTGGTAAGAAGAACATTGACATGTCAAAGGTCAAGTGTTTCATCTGCCACAAGCATGGACACTTTGCGTCCCAGTGCCCAGATAGTAAGAAGAAGAATAACACACAGATGGCAAGTTCTGCAGAGGTGGACGAGTTTAGCAAGATTTTTGATGAGGACTTTTGCTTGATAGCTTGCATGGAAAGCTCCATTAGCAGCAGCATCTGGTACATTGATAGCGGAGCATCTTGTCATATGACAAGACAAAGAGCATTCTTCAAGAGCTTGTAGGAGGGTGGAGTAAAGCTCCACATTGAGTTGGAGATGATGAGCGATATCAGGCGTAGGGTGTTGGTACTGTTTCGTTTCAGAGGGAGTCTAGAAAACCCCTCAGTTTTGTTGACGTATTATATGTTCTGGGGTTGACGAAGAACCTCATATCAGTTTCCACCCTGGAGGACAAGGGTCTTCTAGTGACGTTCCGGGATATGAAAGTGTATATCAGGGCCAAGGGGTCAGATCAGAAGTTGGATTGGATGATTGGGGTCCAGAGCGGGAAGATGTACAAACTACACTTCGAGCCTGCAAATGCTCTAGTCAACATCAACAACAGTCGGACTGAGTTGTGGCATAGGAGGATGGCACACTTACACCATGGAGCACTGAGGCATTTGAGACAGGCAGTTATTGGAGTTCCTCAGGTAGAGGAGGAGAAGCATAACCACTGCAAGGGTTTTGCGTCGGGGAAGAAAATCAGGAAGCCTTTCCCACTGATTGAGCACAAGTCTAAGGGGACTTTGGACTTGGTACATTCGGATGTTTGCGGACGTATGAGCGTCCATTCTTTCAGTGGTTATAGTTATTGCGTCACATTCATTGATGACTAGTCTAGGAAGACCTAGATCTATTTCCCGAAGGCCAAGTCAGAGGTCTTCGAGTGGTTTCGGGAGTTCAAGACTCGTGGAAAATTAGACAGGGAGGAGGATTCGAATATTGAGGACAGACAACGGGGGTGAGTACACCTCCAAAGAGTTCTTGGAGTTTTGTTCATCAGAGGGGATCAAGAAGGAGCATACTGTTCCTCACACTCCGCGGTAGAATGGAGTGGCAGAAAGGAAGAATAGGACACTAGTTAGTGCAGCCAAGGCCATGTTGTTTGATTAGGGATTGCCACTATTCCTATGGGTCGAGGCATTTCGGACTGTAGTATACATCCAAAATAGGTGTCCCCACTCAGCTTTGGGGAAGAAAACACCTGAGGAGGTTTTCACAGGCACTGTTGGGCACCATTTTGACCTCTTTTTGTCATCTAAATATCCTCCATTTTCCTCCATAAAAACCCTCATACCGATCTATAAAGCTTGTAGTTCACCACAGACTTTGTTTAAAAAGGTATTAATGTTATTGCTTGTTGACAAATTGAATTTTGAGATTTTTAGAGCATAAACTAAGGTTTTATTCAGAATTACAGGATGTGCTAACTTCCCGTAATGTCTCCAAAGTTGAGCACTTGCAGGCCAGCTAGGCATTAACTAAAAGATGGAGGAAAGATCCTCAGTGTCCAAGGATGGACGAATTTCCAACGAATAGATGATGTGGCTCTCACAGGTGGCAAGTCAAAGTCGGTCAAAGATGACCACCTGTGCTACCACTCAGCACAAAAGCAGGGCAGTTTGGATTCTGTTGAGTTTCACGATTCTGCATGAGGATCTCGATGGCTATGTTCATTAATTAGTTTACAGGATTATAGCATTTCCAGTTTTCCTTCAAATTTGTATAAGTACTTCACAAAACATTGGATCAATAATCACGATTTTGGGAAGAACGCATACTGCTTCTGAACTACGTGGTTTTACTGTGTAATCAATTTATGGTGAATACAATTAGACTTTCAGTTCTGTAAATCTTCGACTGTGTGTGTAACGAGGCACTGGAGGGCCCCCATTGTTGAGTCCGCACACCCTTACATTGCCAGTGTATGCGATTTAGATGTTTGCAACGATTTAATTTGATGCATGCGATTTAGATTGAGCCATTGATATGTGTTAATCCCTGTAGTAGCTAGCTTATTGTTGCAGAATGAGTTCAGTTAGTTTTCAATTAATTTTATTATAGCTCTATTCTCATTTAAATAGTTCAAGCCACGATTTCGTTAATGCTACACATCACTTACATTTCTATGAGCTCTGTCTTCTATTTTGCTAAATGTTAAAAGAACGGTTCAGACTGTGATTTCAATATATCATACATTGCTGCTCATTTGAAGATAAAGTGTTTAGAACAATTATCAATTACGAACAATGTCCTGTAAGGGAATTTAATGGTTAATTGTTTATTCATTAGTGGGATTTCAGGAAGAACTTGGTAGTCTGTATCTTAGGGTTAGAATCATTGTTAAATTGCTTTCACTATATCAGTTCTTCCATCAATAGATTGCTTTGCTAAATAGATTGCTGTGTACTTAAAAGAACAGATGAAGTTATCCCTGTAAAAGGATTTTTGTATCTTTAAGTTACAGTACTTCTCATCTGACAGTAGATTCAATTCACAGAAAATTAGGTTAACCAAACAAGTCTAGCTCTAGGTCCTAAAACTTGGATATGCCTCTAAGCTTATAGACCCGGATTGATATATAAATTTAAGGTTCGATCTGCATTAGTGGATTGAAGCCCAACAGGCACTAGACCAGATGTGAGTCATCTACGCATATTTGGCAGTGTCTGCTATTGTCACATTCATGCTGACACTAGGAAGAAGCTGGACCCTTCTGGTGAAAAGGGGCTACTAGTTGGTTACAACGAGACTTCTAAGGCATACAGGGTATATATACTGGCTCGCAAGAGGATCATTATGAGCAGGGATGTCCAGTTTGATGAGGACAGGGCCTTACGAAGATCTATGGACTTACCAGCACAGGAGCAGCCATCACAGGACTCGGGAGTTAAGTTGGAGGAGCCACAGGTACAGGTATAGTCATAGGGCATAGGTTCTAGTAGTCAAAGGGAGTCAGGTGGATAGGATCCTTTGGTCATTGACTTAGAGGATGAGCCGCAACAGGAGGAGGATATCCAGCAGCAGCAGCAGGTAGACTCTAGGTGGTACATGTCCACAGTTCAGGATTCCAGGCAGGTGACTCTTCCACAGAGCTCCATGAGGCGGAGCAAACCACCAGATAGACTTAGCTATATGGCATTGATGACGGAGTTGATTAACTCTGAGGCTTCCATTTTTGAGGAGGTTGCACAACATGATTTGTGGCAAGAGGCCATGGTTGAGGAGTATGACTCCATGAAAAACCAGGCGTGGGAGGTTGTGCTGAGACTAGAAGGCAAACAGGTGGTCGGATCCAGGTGGATCTACAAAGTAAAGCATGCAGCAGACGTAAGCGTGGAGAAGTATAAGGTGCGCTTCGTGGCAAAGGGGTTTTCACAGAAGGAAGGTATTGACTACGAGGAGACCTTCGCCCCTATTGCCAGATATTCTTCTATTCAGACTATTCTCTCATTGGTAGTAGAGACGGGTTGGCGCGTTCATCAGATGGACGTAAAGACTGCCTTCCTCAACAGAGTTATTGAGGAGGAGGTATTTGTTGAGTAGCCAGAGGGGTTCGAGGTGGAGAGCAGGGAGTCGCATGTGTGCAGGTTGCAGAGATCTCTTTATGGGCTCAAGCAGGCACCTCGGGCATGGTACTCGAGGATCGACGATTATCTACGGGAGATGGGATTCCAGCGGAGTGAGGCTGACCACAACTTGTACTTCTTGTCAGGCGAGGTACCTCTCATACTGGTATTATATGTGGATGTTCTCTTTCTTACAGGAGATGAGAGGTTGATCGAGGACTGCAAGTCTAATCTTGCAGTAGAGTTTGAGATGAAAGACCTTGGGTTGATGCATTACTTCCTAGGTCTGGAGGTTTGGTAGAGAGATGGGTGCTTCTTCATTGGTCAGGGGAAGTATGCAGTAGAGATCTTGAAGAGATTCAAGATGGAGGATTGTAGATACATGTCCACGCCTCTAGTTACCAATGGGAGGAAGATTGATGCATCGAGTTCAGAGGAGTTTGATCCTACATTGCATCGCCAGCTTATCGGGTCACTCATGTATCTGGTCAACACACGACCAGACATTAGCTTTGCAGTCAACACTTTGAGTTAGTTCATGGTGGACCCTTGGAGAGTACATTGGACAATTGCGAAGCATGTGCTTCGCTACATCAGAGGCACAATAGAGTATGGATTGGTTTATGAGCGCAGTGGGAGTATACAGTTAGTAGGCTTCACAGATGTTGACTGGGCAGGATGTGTAGAAGACAGGAAGAGCACTTCAGGTTGTTGCTGCAGCATTGGGTCAGGGGTTGTCTCTTGGTTCAGCAGGAAGCAGAAATCAGTTGCATTGAGCTTGGCAGAGGCTGAGTACATGGAAGCCAGTATGGCAGCATGTGAGGGGATGTGGCTAAGAAAGTTGCTCTCAGGGTTATCAAGAGTGAGTTGGAGACTACGGTTGTTCACTGTGACAATCAGAGTGGCATTAACCTATCTGAGAATCCAGTGTTCCATGACTGGAGCAAACACATAGACATCCAGTATCACTTCCTGAGAGACTGTGTACAGAGAGGAACCATTCAGCTGGAGTACATTCAGACAGATGAGCAGGTGGCAAACATATTCACCAAGGCACTTTGCAGGCATAAGTTTGTGAATTTCAGATACAAGTTGGGGTTGCTACCAAATCCCTTCCTCGTTGAGAGGGAGTGTTATAAAGTGGCAACAAGGAAGGTGTTCTATCATTTGCATGTGTCCTTGCATGCTAGAAGACATAAAATAGGAAGCCAAATAGATTAATGCCTTTATCCAAAGTTTAGACTTAGGAAAAGTGCATTATGTGATCTAATTATTAATTGACTTAATGGAGTTACTTTTTATAAAGTTAAAGTGAAAATAATTTAAGTGATGGCTAATCTAATCTTGGCCATTGATCTCACCGGAGGATCCATTGATCTCACCGGAGGATCTCATCCATTGATCCATAGTGGGAAGTTAGGGTTTTCGCTTGGCCATTGAGTTAAAAGGAAGATTGATTTGGTGGAGAGGACATACATACGGGTGACGTAGAGGCCGTACGGGTGGGGCCGTACGCTATCGCAGAGGCCATACACGCTGATGCAGGGGGTCCATACGATCTAGCTGGGGTTTTCTCTGTGAGTTTTGGTTGTACGATTTTGCTAGGTTGGGTAAAATCGATTTTTGGATTGTACTGTTCTATATCTTGCTAATTAAAATATCTCCTCAGACTGCTGCACCGGTTTTCCCATATTGGGTTTTTCCGAGGATTTTCATACCCAAAAATATTGGTGTCTCTATTGATGTGATTGTTGTTCTATTTCTCTTATTTTTTCGCTGCAATATTTGTGAAGAAATCCATTTGTGGTTATCAATAATTATTTGGGGTTAAATTTAAAATAACTTGCATATTGTGGCTCAAGATTGGGTTTTAAGGAAATTTACAAAAAGATGCCCACGTTTTTGCAAGATCAATCTGGTTATAGATGACTGTTTGCAAAGTAACTTTGGAGGAAAGAATCTACACTTCAAGTGCTTTAACTGAAAACTTGGAAATTCTATAGCTCTGTAAGGCCTCTTGCAAAATTTGTAAGTCTTTTGAAGATATTTGAAGCTTCAAAAAAGTTTTATTGGAAGATTTCATTCCATCTTCGCTCAGATATAGTATATACTGTTAAAAAGTGGCCTTTATATTTTGTGGCTTCGTTTGAAATTATTGAAAGTCCATTTCAAAGATTGTTTATTGCGTGACAATCACATTTTGATTGGAAAAGCTTCATCTTACAATAATGTATGAATCGGGAAGAAGCTTGAAGATTGTCTATCGTATGTACATTCTTTTATAAATTTTAGTCTGAATTCATTTAATGTAAGACAATTGGAGACAATGAAGAAACAATTACTTTAGCATTGTACAAAACTATTATGATGCACAGTCTGATTGTGCTTTTTCGTTAAAAATATAGTTGTTCAGTTCTTGTTAATTACCATGCATACTGAAAAATTATTGCCCAGTAAAAGTCACCCTCTTATAGGGTCTTTTTCCATGTGATAGGCGGTGGGTGAGTTGTGCTTTATAAAGATCATAACTATGCAGTTGGGAGTGGGGAGCGAAATTTTCAAAAGCTCTTGTTTCGGGAGTGTCTTTTATATAGTATATATTTTAATATATTTTGATGTATTTAAATTTTATATCTAAAAACATGTGGGATGTTGAATTGGCTATAGAAAACATGGATTAAACCATATAACATCAATCATCTAGTAGTTATAACTTATAACATTGTCATCAAATGATCAACCATAACAACTTTTATAGGAGCTTGTCAAAGAAGGGAGGTACCATAACGTTGTCATCAAATGATCAACCTAGTATAAGATCTTTTTGTATAGGAGAGGTAGGGAGTGCATCGGGAGCGCGCTCCCAAAACTGACAGCGTTTTGGGAGCAGGAGTGAGGGGAGGGGGGGGTGCTCCCCTGCAACAGATAATCATAAATCTAATTGTAAAGCTCCTTGTGTTATGAATATTTAAGTAATATATTAATTATAAACAATAATTTATTATTTACTAAAGTGAAAGGGCGTAACCCTTCACTATGCATGCTCAAGCCTATAAAGGCGAGCCTCATTGTAAGATCTTATCATCTTTTATCAATACAATTATTACTTTATTCTCAATCATGGCAAGCGGATTCGCTTCTTAACCCTCCCAACCGGATTCGGTTGCTTCATTGGTATCAGAGTCTGCTCGGCTCTCGGCATGTTCTCCTCAAGTCTCCATTTCCTTCCACTCCTCATTTCCCATTTCTCCCCTTCACACACCTTCTCCCTACGCCTTCCTTGCTGTGCCCACATCGCTGCTCCCGTCCACCCATTCCGCCTGCACTCCTCTCATCCCGCTTGCCCTCCACACCTTCCGCCTTGCCGCCGCTTCCGCCACACCCTTCCGCCGCTACCTCCCCCCTTCCGCCACCCGCCACCTCCACATCCCTCCGCCATCACAGCTCCCCGCCAACCCCTGCCTATGCATCCCTCCCGCTCCACGTAGCCACTCCCGTCGCCGCCTGCCTCCATCACAATCCCCTTCCCGCCTCATTGTAATATCTTATCATCTTTCTATCAATGCAATTATTACTTTATTCTCTATCATGGCAAGCGGATTCGCTTCTTAACCCTCCCAACCGGACTCGGTTGCTTCACCTTGATCCTTGGTTGTTTCTAGAATCATGGTACCATGAAAAAGATCATCAGCATAGACTTTACAGATTGGGGCTTAAGGCAAGACTTTGATGAATTGGAGGCCAGGCAAAGCAAGCCTTCTTTTGTGTGGTTGGCACTTTCTAGACTTTACTCAGCTCGATTAGCTAGGCTGTCAGCTTAGAGTTAAGGTTCCACCTACTTTCCAGTAATTCCTCAATGAGGGCCATTTTAACCTACCAGCTATATATGTTGGGCAGAGAGAATTTCGTAATGGTTGGAGAGTAGTTCCACACTTAATCTTTCCACCAACTGTTTATGATTAAAGTTCCTAATTTAAAGCTGAGGCATTGGAAATTGTTTCTCAAATTTTGTCATTGACTATCTTATCAGAGTTGGAAAGGTTAACTTCTCTTTTGATGTCCTGTCTTGGTAATTGGTTTTGCTAAAGGATAATGTTCCTTTAATGGCATTCCATGGTAACTAGTCTCATCTTGGGCCATTGTAAAGGTATATCATACTTTTAATTTCCGTCTAAAAAGTCTTAAAGGCATTTCACCAGGGATCTCATAGATGCTTGCATTCCTTGATTCGAGTAAGATCTTTAAGTTTAAGTCTGTAATGTCATAGAGGCTCACATAAGACAAGTAGTTCTAGCATGCCAAAATCTACAAGGCAAGAGGTGATGGTATAATTCTTTGTCAGGGTACATTTGCAAGGTAAGCAAGACCTCAAATCCCATGTCATGTCCAATCGACAGCCCCAATGGCTGTATGTTATTGAGAGGCCCACAGCGGTTAGTTGTGAACAGTGGCAACTCTCAGGTTGTTGTGGGAAGACTGCATCCTATAATTTGTGATTCATTGGAAGACTGCAACCTTAGATTGTGAAGACTAAGGAATGCCACCATATCGAAGTTGTGCAAGCATAAGGGATATGCATGGAATATGAATCATGCAAAGGGAGATAAAGAGACAGAAGACAATTATGACAATTGAGGTTTTGGTTACGATGATTGTTGAAGATTCTAAATTCAATGATGCCACATGTAGAGAAGGGTACATAAAGAGGGAATTTGGCAATGCTGAGTGAGAAAATGAATCAAAGTGCAGGATGTATTTTTAGCTTTGTTGGTGTCGGGCTGTAGTTTCCAAAACCATAAGAAAATTGAAATTTTGAGTTATGAGCAAGAAGATGTGCTTCCAGCATTATGACCCTATTTTAGCTTATTTATCTGGGTGAAATTAACAGAGATTCCTTGCACAAAAAAGGATGAAGAAGGGACAGGAAGGAATCAAGGGCTTGCTGGAATTGCAATCCCCCTTTTAGCTTATTTATCTGGGTGAAATTAACAGATTTCCTTGCACAGAAAAGGAGCAGGAAGGGACAAGAGGGAATCAATGGCTTGCTGGAATTGCAATCAGAGTATAAATAAATTTAGCAGATCCTAAACATTCATTCAGTCATTCCCACAATGAAAATAGTGTACCCAAAAATATGGAGTTTATAGACTAATTGCCAAAAAAGCTGAAACAATGCTTACCAATTACAGGGTTATGCTTTTTTATGTTTGAAAATCACATCTTAAATGAACAAGTAGATATTTACAAAGCTGAATATGGATGCAGAATGGTATATACAGTGGTGTGAGTTTATAGACTAACCGCCAAAAAAGCTGAAACAATGTTTACCAATTACAGGGCAATGTTTTTTTATGTTTGAAAATTACATATTACATGAACAAGTAGATAATTACAAAGCTGAATATGGAAGCGGAAGGGTATATACAATGGTGTCTTATATCCTCTTTCCTTAGTGCTATTCAAGCAGAAATAAAGTAGGAGTATGCTAAGGCATCTTGTTTTCAGGCATCCTTAATTAAAAGGTAGCCTTTGGCCGAAAATATACATACCTCTTCCCATCAAGGATGACAAAAAGATTGAACTGGATCAACCTTATCCGAGAAAACATAATTGCATTGTAGTTTCCAAATAGTAAACAATGCAGTAATTCTAAGACAATCCGAAATGCTGGAGGAAAAAATAACCATGGATCTTGAGTCACTAAACAACACTGCTTGCCAATGATGTTTCCCTGAAACAAGACTCAGTGGCGATGTTGAGCATAATTCCAACGACTTCTGACAAACAATACACTTACCTTGATGAATCCAACTCTAGATGGGGTGCCATGTTAAATCCCATCAGTATGGTTACCGAAGAAATTTGACGTGGCTAGAGGGGCAACAAACTTTCAGGCCTCCCACATGCCTATCTAGATCTTAAGTCTATCATAGTGAAGATTGTGGCACCATGCAACTTTGCTAGCAACTCATCAATCCTTGAAATATGATATCTGTTTTTTATAGTACTCTTCTTAAGTTCGCAGTAAGCAATGCACATTCTGAATGACTCATCCTTTTTACTGATTAGCAATTTAGCACCATGGGTGATGCAAATGGACTCTTGCTAAGGACAATGTGGTCCATCTCCAAGAGATCTTCAAAAATATTTTGAATTTTATCCCTAAATAGTTTGGGATATCCATAAGGAGGAACAATTACTGGTTTGGATCTTGGTTTTAGTTCAATATTGTGTTCCCCTTTCAAGCAGTCCATGGGGTACATCTTGAAATACATCTGAAAAAAAATTGTTTCTACACCTCCTGTCTCTCTGTGTTAAACATACTAGGCTTCACATGCAAGCCTTTCCTCGAGTTACAGTGAAAAATAAAACTGAGTTCTCCTTAGCCAATTCTGTGCTCATTTTATGGGTAGATATCAATTTGATGGGTCCCAGTTACATTCCTTGTATGGTGATCTACTGGTGTCCCACTTCAATTTTCATATACATCTTAGACATGTTTGTGACATAAACTCCTAGGTCTTTAACCATTGAGCACCCATAACCACATCAGTGATTGCTAATGCAACCACATAGAAATCAGAAGTCACCTTTGATGAGCATAGTTGTCATTGATGACAACACATTAATGACAAAGGACAAAGACATGGTAAAGGACAAAGGACAAGGACATGACATGGCAAAGGACAAAGGACAAGGACATGGCAATGGCAAAGGACATGAAAAAGGACAGATGACATGGCAAAGGGAACTTGGCAAGCATGAGTTTGTTGACTTGACAAAGGTCGATGCCAAGCATGACAAGTGTTGGTGACATGACAACACATTAATGACAAAGGTTGAAGACATGGCAATGAAGGACACGACAATGATGGCAAAGGAAAATGACATGAAGGACAAGGACAATGAAGGACAAGGCAATAACATGGAGGACAAAGTTTGGTGCCTTGGCGGGCATTTGAAGGACAGCTTGTGGGCATCCAAAAGGCATATGAAGAGAGCCTTGCAAGCATCTCTAAAAAGGCCTTGCAGGCATAACATAGGGCATTTTGAAAAGAGCCAATGCGGGCATAATTTGGAGCCCTTGCCGGCATCCTTAAGAGCCCCTTGCAGGCATTTATTGGAGCCATGCGGGCATTTCTATAAGCCCTTGCGGGCATTTATGAAGGCCCTTGCGGGCATCACAGTGGCATAAATAAAAGCCCTTGCGGGCTTCTTTAAAGGGCATGTACGGGCATATCTAAAGACCGTTGCGGGCATGTCAAAGGAGCCCATGCGAGCATATGATGAAGTAGCTGCGAGCATGGAAGGAGCCCCTTGTGGGCATAATTGACATGTTGGCCTCCAGAATTTATGGAGAAGAAATGTATAAATGAGAGACAAATCTCTATTTTGAGAGGTGAAAATTCGATGCAGTGATTGTGGCAGTGAGCTCTGATTTTCGGGTGTTAGAGGAAGAAGTCTGAGAAGAATTTCGGGTGCAGCAGCAGATGAGCAGAATTGAAGATGAAGTTTTATTTCTCTCTCTGAATTTCGGGTGTGTTGAACTCTGTTTTTCTGGGCAGCAGTATTGGCAGATTGATGACAGGTTGTATGGTGATGTACATAATGATGATGATGTACAGAATGATGATGATCTTGTTGAACAGATTGAAGACATGGACAGGTTGAAGACATGCCTGGGGACATGCTTGTGATTGATGATATGATGATGTATGATAATTTGATGATACTTTAGGACATCATTAATGATTGATGACATGATGTGTTAGCAAGGGCAGATTGATGAGACAAGAATGTATATGTTAATTAGAAGCTGGGTCTTGTACATATTTCTTAGTTGGATCTAAGAAAAGGCCAAGCTGTTTCTTGGAATAGAAGTTGTTGCTTCTCAATCAGTTGTAGCTGATAAAACCCAACGGTTGTAGCCGATTGAATTAAATATAAAAAGTTTACAAAGCTTATCTTGTGATGTGTCTCTAATGGCGTGGATTGATGAAATGAATGACTTGGTTAATTTGATGAGTATTGATGTTTAGCCTAGTATGAATGATGAAGTTTGAAGTGAAATTGTAAAATGATAGATGATTGATTTTGAAGAAGTTGAAAGTATTATTAAGTGCTGACCCACTGATTCACCCCCCTCTCAGTGTGCCATCGTGTCTAACAATTGGTATCAAAGCCAAATCTTCATCACAAGCCTAACTAGCTTGAAGGGATCCGTGGACACAAGATGGAAGGACCAGCAGAGTTTAGCAACAATGAGGTTCCAGTTTTTGAAATATCAGATTACTTTGGTTGGAGAAGTAGAATGAAAGCTTACTTGAAGAAATTTGGCGTTTGGGAAATTGTGGTTAACACACCTGTCCAGCCCAACAAGAAAACAAAGACAGCAGTCGAGAAAGACAATAACATTGCCCTAGAATTTTTAATGGATGGACTCTCAAGCCCTATCAAAGAAAGTGTAAGAGATTACACCTCTGCCAAAGATCTTTGGTTCAAGCTGGAAGGTGAGTATCAAAGGAGAAATCAAGACACAAAAGTCAAGCCCTCTGAAGATGAGAAGCAAGTAGAAAAGGAGGGACAAGCTTCAGATGTAAGTGAAGGTAAGGAGTCTTCTGTTGGTGATAATTCTGAATGTGATGATATTGAAATTCTACTTACAGAAGATGAAAAGAAAGATTTGTTGAAAGTCAATAATGCATTTGCATGTACCCTATTGGATGTTGATCTCAAATTCAATCCGAGGCTTAAGAAGAAGATTTTGGGGTCATTTGAAAAATACAAAAAAGAGACAAAGGCATTGCTCATGAGATTGAAACTCAAGAACAAAGATTTACAAGATGAGCTAGAAGATCAAAATGATGAAGTTAGAAGATTGAAGACTGAATTAGGAAAAGAACAAGAAGAGATTTGTAAAGACCCTAAAGAGCTTGAAGAGACAAGAAGGGCAAATATCAATTTGAAGACTCAGCTGGAAGAAGCCAAAAGAATAGAAGAAATCATGCAGCTTTAGTTGGAAGAAAAAGAGAAGACAAAACAAAAGCTTGAGATGGAAGTTGTTGATCTTAGAAAGAAAATTGAAAAGTCAAACGCTCATGTGAAGTTCAACAAAAGTTCAGTCATCTTCGAAATTTTTTTGGATTGTCAAAGATTTCCCTTCGACAAATCTGGTCTTGGGTACAAGAAGGAAGAAGACAAATCTGAAGGTGACATATGGTCCCCCAAGACTCCTGAAGTAGGATCCACATCCTTCAAAGGTGAAAGCAAAGCTCCTCAACAAGAACCTGCACAACAGAAAGAAGATTTCATAAGATCAAGAATGCATTAAGAAGTTGGCCCCACTCCTCAAAGCAAATTCTTCAGAAGAGAGACAACTCCAAGATGGAATCAAGCACTCAGGTATGATAGTAGTTTCAATGGTTATTGCTATTCTTGTAATGGTTTTGGTCACAAGGCTATGGATTGTACGTTCCATGGAAGAAGAAGTGCTGGAAGTCGAGGTGACAAAATGAGATGCTGGACATGTGACCGAGTTGGACATGTTGCTGCAAACTATCACACTTTGAGATGCTTCACCTGTGGTGGTGTTGGTCATAAACCCCAAGCATGTGCAAGTCTAAGAAGACAATCTATGAGAAGTTTTTCATATCCATCAGCAATGATAGTGGATGAATTGTGGAAGAAGAATAATGCAAAAAGATTTGAAGACCAAAGGACAAATGATCATAGCCAAGGACATTCTCAGGTATGGATGAGAAATTTTGTTGAATGTAAATGAAGTTGATCATTGTACAGAAGGTGGCTTCCATATGGCAATCCAAACTTGAGGTCTTTTAAAGACCTTAGGTACATCTTGAGTTCATTAATATGGAGGATGAAATCAAGGGAAGTTGATGGCTACTCCAAATGTAGAGACAAGTCCAAGGATTATGGCATGGTGATAGGGGAGCAAAAGTTCTCAAAATCCATAATATGTCCAGCGTTTTTCATTTTGGGTGAACTCATACAAGCTGGAAGTTGTTGTGAACAGAGTATCTAAGGAGACAAGAATCTGATGGCAAGATTGGCTAAATGATCCTAAGTGAAGACAAAGTTTATACTTGGTCCTAGGATCGGATTGCTAACATTAACAGAAGGAAAACAGGTAGGGATGAAGTTTGTAAAGTATGAGGTAATACAATTTGGCCCTATGTGACTCAAGGAAGATGCATGTTGATAGGGGGAGTTTGAAATGTTTAAAAACAACTGCAGGAGCATGCTTGAAGGAGTATAACTGTTTGAATCTTGAAAAGAATATTTTTCAGCCTGATTTGAAAAGGAGTTTAATGATGATGACAATCTGAGTCATTCAACATGTTGATGTTTGAAAAATTGATACATTCCTACCTTTTATGAATTTACTAGATGATTGTGAGCATGATTGACACAAAAAAAACACTTGTTACTAACATCTGATTGTATGTGTCATATTGGGAATAAATTTGGTTATAATCCAACTCGGCATGTGAAAACCCCTTGATGATTGAACTATGATTGGCATGAGTAGTACATGATTTTATTTTGTTAAGACATCCAAAGACATTTTAAGAAGAAGACCTCAGAAGTACAAATCGCATGAAGCAAGGAGGTAGCTACAAGTGTCTTGTATTCGGTGGTCCAAAGGCAACAGGCCTAACTAAATTCAAGTCAGAAGGCAGTCTGAGGATAACAGGTTGGCAGCAGCAGAAGATTATTCACAAGACCAAGGTTACAAGTTAAGGAAGACTCTCATATAAAAGGCATAGTGGTATCTTCTTGAAGAAGACAATATTGGGCAAGGGTTAGTGTAAGATAGTGAAAGAAGCAAGTTAAAAGTCGGGTATACTATAGTATGATTTTCAAAAAAATTATGAGTTCTGATCCGAGACTAACATGACAGTGACAAGTTGAATTGATTTGATAGTTACAGTAGTGGACAAGTTTGGTGAAGCAGAATTGATGACAAGAACATTGCATGACCACAACTTGGCAAGAAATGACATGTTGATGGGGGAGTATAGTGAGCCAAAAAACAACATTATGGTCAAATCTTGTGAAGACTTTGGAAGTCACATCCGAATGCTGAAAAGATGAAGAAAACTAATATCAAATCTGAACAAGAAGAATTTGAACAATCCCAGACTTCTGTCAGATGAAGAAATTTTGATGCAATTATTTGAAGTTGTAAGTCATGTGAAGTTGATTATTTTTTTAATTCTATAACAGTACACGATGAGTTAGTGAAAGATTGAAGATTGGCGAAGGCAAATTTGAAGTATGGTGAAAGGAAGCCACAGTGAAGCAATGTACTGGATATTTTGAAGTATGATCTCAACAGTCTCTATGAAAGGGGGAGTAAATGTTTCAGTAAATGACACCAGTCTACATGAAAAGGGAACAAACACTTTAGTAAAAAGTATTCAAGAATAATTTTTTTTTGGGCATTGTGAAGTCTTTTGTTTGTGCACATGAACAAATCAAGACCTATGGTCCTAGTTCGGTGTGTTAAAAGAAGAAATTAGACAGGGTGAGCTTAAATTGTTCAAAACGGCTGTAGCAATTTGATAGGGGGAGCTTCTTTGAAGCAATCACAACAGCATACTTAATAAAGGGAGCAGGCAGACCCTATAAGGAAGATCAAACTCACCAAATCAAGAAGTCTACATCAAAGGGGGAGTATATATACTTATGAACAGTTGAATATGGCAAGTGAAAAGGTACAAGGATGATCTCCAAGAAACAATACTAAGCTTAGTCAAAGGGGGAGATCAGCCAATGAAAAAGTTGACATGTGAGCAAACTCTTTAGCATGATTTCATGAAGTATTCAAGGATAAATTTTTTTGGGCATTGTGAAGCTTTTGATGGCTAGGTGATTGGCCCTTTGTCATTAATGTCAAAGGGGGAGAGAAATTTTGAGGAGGTTGCCATCAATGACAAAGGGGGAGATTGATGAGCATAGTTGTCATTGATGACAACACATTAATGACAAAGGACAAAGGACAAGGACATGACATGGCAAAGGACAAAGGACAAGGACATGGCAATGGCAAAGGACATATGACATGGCAAAGGGAACTTGGCAAGCATGAGGTTGTTGACTTGACAAAGGTCGAGGCCAAGCATGACAAGTGTTGGTGACATGACAACACATTAATGACAAAGGTTGAAGACATGGCAATGATGGAAAAGGAAAATGACATGAAGGACAAAGAAAATGACATGAAGGACAAGGCAATAACATGGAGGACCAAGTTTGGTGCCTTGGCGGGCATTTGAAGGACAACTTGCGGGCATATGAAGAGAGCCTTGCGGGAATATCTAAAAAGGCCTTGCAGGCATAACAAAGGGCATTTTGAAAAGAGCCAATGCGGGCATAATTTGGAGCCCTTGCGGGCATCCTTAAGAGCCCCTTGCGGGCATTTATTGGAGCCATGCGGGCATTTCTATAATCCCTTGCGGGCATTTATGAAGGCCGGGCTTCACAGTGGCATAAATAAAATCCCTTGCGGGCATCTTTAAAGGGCATGTACGGGCATATCTAAAGGCCCTTGGGGGCATCCAAAGGGCATGTAAAAGGGGCATGGCAAAGGAGCCCATGTGGGCATATGATGAAGTAGCTGCGGGCATGGAAGGAGCCCCTTGCGGGCATAACTATGAAGCTCATGGACATATGAGAAAAGGCCCATGCGGGCATCTTATTGAACTATGCGGGCATCACAGTTTGGCACTTGGAGAAGCCCTTGCGGGCATGTAAAAGGGGCCCTTGCGGGCTTTTGTTGGAGGACCCTGCGGGCATCTCTTGGAAGCTTCTTGCGGGCATTTTGAAGGGGTGACAAACCCACAGTGATGATGTGGCGAAGAAGATTAAAAATATATATATATATATTTGAAGGAGATAAAATAAATATAAAATTGACATGTCAACCTCTAGAATTTATGGAGAAGAAATGTATAAATGAGAGACAAATCTCTATTTTGAGAGGTGAAAATTCGATGCAGTGATTGTGGCAGTGAGCTCTGATTTTCGGGGGTTAGAGGAAGAAGTCTGAGAAGAATTTCGGGTGCAGCAGTAGATGAGCAGAATTGAAGATGAAGTTTTATTTCTCTCTCTGAATTTCGGGTGTGTTGAACTCTGTTTTTTTGGGGCAGCAGTATTGGCAGATTGATGGCAGGTTGTATGGTGATGTACAGAATGATGATGATGTTGTTGAACAGATTGAATACATGGACAGATTGAAGACATGACTGGGGACATGCTTGTGATTGATGATATGATGATGTATGACAGTTTGATGGTACTTTAGGACATCATTAATGATTGATGACATGATGTGTTAACAAGGGCAGATTGATGAGACAAGAATGTATATGTTAATTAGAAGCTGGGTCTTGTACCTATTTTCTTAGTTGGATCTAAGAAAAGGCCAAGCTGTTTCTTGGAATAGAAGTTGTTGCTTCTCAATCAGTTGTAGCTGATAAAACCCAACGGTTGTAGCTGATTGAATTAAATATAAAAAGTTTACAATGCTTATCTTGTGATGTGTCTCTAATGGTGTGGATTGATGAAATGAATGACTTGGTTAATTTGATGAGTATTGATGTTTAGCCTAGTATGAATGATGAAGTTTGAAGTGAAATTGTAAAATGATAGATGATTGAGTTTTGAAGAAGTTGAAATTATTATTAAGTGCTGGCCCACTGATTCACCCCCCCTTCTCAGTGTGCCATTGTGTCTAACAACCTCATGCTGTCCAACAATACCTTTAGACCCTTGATCATTCCCTTTCACTACATGGTAGAGTTGTTGTTTAGAAAAAAATGGAAGTTGTCCAAGGGAATAATCTCAAAACCTATTCCTGATGCGTCTTCTCATCAATGAAGTTGTGGTACTTTCTGTATAACTAAGGGGAACATTGGTTCTCCCTTTTATTCTGCATTTGACTTTGTGGAGTTCATGTTGAGTGACCCCTGACATGGCCTACAAAGAAATTATAGGCATAGTTGTCTCTTCTTGGTTTTCAGCATTAGCATCTTCCTCTTCCTCACCTTATATTAGTTCATCTGTTTCATCTTTCACTGTATCCTCCAATTCATCAAAGACTTCAATCATGTGGATTTTGCTAGAAGTATTGCATTTACGGCCCCTTGACAATTTCTCTTTGCAACTGAAACAAAGACCTTCGGATCTTAAATCTGCAATGATTGCTAGGTCCACCACCATGCTTAAAGTCGATAAGAAGATTCCCTAAGTAGGGTGCACAACTCCAACTCATAATAAGACAAATGAACTCCAAAAAATTAAAAATAGAAGATAAAACACCTCAAGCCATGCATTGAACTCCTATGATAGCAATCTGCTTGGAGTGCAAGTCAAGTCACTTTGAGGTAAAATTGGAGTGCAAGCCAAGTCAAAAAGTCCCAATTAGGAAGCACACCATCTAGGTCAAACACCAAATAGCACCTACAAAAATAGATTACACATCTCTAGCACTAAAAATACATTGCATCGAAAAATATCGAAGTGCTTGGCACCTTATGGAAATGTAAGCCCATCTCTATTGGAAGCCCATCTCTACTATTGGAAAGGCAATCCCAGGGTACCTGTGATTTTTAGAACTGGCAGAGACTCTAATTTGACATATTTTTTTTCTTGGAGTCACTTGAAATTTGTCCCAGATGTTGTTCATTATAAAGGTTATACAAAAAGATGACCACTGAGACAAAAACCCTAATCTTGACATAATTTTTCATGTTCTCCATTTATCACCAAATTTGGCTGACAGGCCGTCCTCTATAAAGGGTTTCTGAAATGGTAATCAAGTTCCAAAAATACAAATACTAACTTTATAAAAATATAAAGTTTTCCAAAATAGCAGGCCTGAAAATCAGAAAGTACCCTTTTGAAATACTCTGGGTGCTTGACACTGTGATCACCTGCTGAAAATATCAACTTTGAAAACATAGAAAGTTACCTGAAATGGCCCATCAAGAATTCTGAAAATACCCTTCTGAAGTGCTCCCTTTCCCATGCATGCACCAAATACTGCATGTCACATGGATGCATGGGAAATTTGCTGAAAATAGAATTGAGCTCCGACGATGCCTGGACTCTGAACTGAAGCACTGAACATGGTGTACTCTTGTTTCACGCTGACAAACTCTGGAAAAATAACTTGCCCTGATTTCGCAAAAAGATGTACTCGCTAAAGTGCTGGATTTAACACGTGAACTTGCACGGGAAAATTTGGTTTTAACAGAGCTGAAAGGGTGTCCTTATGCCTGCATGTGAAATTTTGGTGCTTGGGACAGGTGCCTTAACTACACAAGTTCCCTTTAGATTTGGAATGTCTCTTGTAGGAGTGGTCTGAGCCCTAATGTGTGGCTCTGTACAAGAAATCTGTAAGCTGCTTTTGCTGCACTGTCCTGAGATTAAACTTATTCTTTGGTTTATTGGCTTTCTCCCTTATTCTGTGATCCAAGCCAACTTTTTTTTTTTTTTTGGAAGCCTTTTGCCTTTTGGGCAGTCTGCCTTGAAGTGCCCCATGTCATGACAGATTCTGCACTAGACGTCTGTATTCTCACAATCTAATGGTTGAACCTAGTGTGAGCCATCAAGGTCCAAAGTGAACCAATCTGGCAGGCCTTGTGGAGATCCAGTTCTGCACAAAGCTTGTTGTATGTGAACACATCATTATTTCCATTTTTGGCATTTGCTATCTGTGTTGATGTATCTATCCAAGGCATTACTGGTCTTTTAATCAACTTCCTCCTCCCCAAAATGGATAGGAAGATTTGGAGTCTCACCCACACTGTCATGGTTGGTACAGTCATCATTGCTGGGTTGAAATCTGGGTACCATGGCTTCAGTAGGAGGTCGACCTTTCCCCAAAACCAAGGTTTTCTTTCTAACAGAGCATATCTGTTACTCACCTTCCAAAAGATGTGGCCATGACTAAAAAATTCAGGCTTCGATTGCTTTCTTACTTGGTCAAAAACCATTTAACCAGCATAATCAAGGTGAACTCTAAGGAATAAGTTTATTCTTTAAGGACCATGGCTGAATCAACCTTTAAGGAAGGGACATCTCCTGCCTTCTCTGCTCGAGGAATGCAAGGAGAAACTGGACCTCTACCAGAACACTTAGAACACTTGACGGCCAGATTAACAGCTGTCATTTGCAGAACATCTCTGAAGAACAGAAAATCACCCTCACTGCAAATAGTGGCCTCATTATAACTGCAAGAGTCCTGACCCTGTGTCAAGAGGAGAGAATGGTTTTCAGCAAGGGCCTGCAGTCATCCACCTAGCCAAACAATGTTGTCAAGGGAAAACGCTTCTGGACATTCTCCTGCTTCACTCAAACAGCTGATCCTGACATTGCTTCGACCATTGATCCATGGCACCTTGTATAAACAAAGATGGAGTTTGAAAGTGATTGCTCTTGACATTGATTCAACTATTTATCCCTGGTACCATTTGTAAACATAGATGGATTTTGAAAGTGATTAAGGCATGTGAGTTATGTAGCAGATATCTTGCCGATGTTTTTGATGGATACTATTCATCAAAGCTAAAAGAAATGCTTGTTACATCATATATTGATTTTCGCTTTGGTGGCCTTCAATGATCATTATTTCATTTTCTCTTTCAGAAATTAGTATTCTAGAAGAGTAACTCTTACATAATCTTGTACTGCAGCTTTACTTCTGGATACAGCTTGTGAAGTGTTACCTTTGGTTGTTTCGGTTGTTGGACGAGTGGGGTCTGAAACACCAATTAATTGCCAAAACAGCAATCTCAGATGTGTTATTTTGGAGGAGACGGTATTTAACTGTTTTTGCACCTTTTGATGGTTTTGGGTATTTGCATTTTCAGATGCTGTTATGATATAACATGCTTTCTGTTTTATATTGGATGAAGTAAAGTCTTGTGCTTTCCATAATATTCTAGGCTGAGCAACATTTTTTAAAGCACAATGATGCGGGCTGGATTCCAGACTCTGCCTTGATGCTTCCAATAAGTAAAGAGGTCCCATGGTATCTGGTAATTGTTGCCATTTTCATCCTACCAAATCTGATTATGCACCAATCAACATTTTCAAGCTTATAAGAATACAAATGTGAGCCCACTGTTTCAAAACTCTCTTGTGAGAGTTGCATTAGGAAGCCTTGTAAATCAATATTGTTGCAAGTCAGATGCTTTTATGTTCTGTATGTTGGCTGTCTATTTATTTTCAGGAGGATGGAACTGGCAGTGTATATGTTGTTGGTGCTCGTGGGGCAAGAGGCTTAGAATTAACTGTTGCAAGTGAAGTTTTTGAAGAATCCGGTCGGTCACCTGTACGTGGTACACTAGACTATTTGCAAGGCCTTAAGGTCTGTGCTTCACACTTATGCTTTGCTGAAATACTGTCATTATGGAAAGAAATATTAAAGATCAGTCATTGCTTTTGTTTAATGAATGTTGTTACAACAGATGCTTGGAGTGAAGCGAGTTGAGAAAGTACTTCCCATAGGCACTGCTCTGACTGTTATTGGTGAGGTAATGTTGTGCTTAATACAAGACAGTTCCATGTATTCCAATCATAATATTAGATTTTATGTTTACTCATGTATCCCTGTAAGCTTGAAAGTACTCCGAGATTCTATGGTTTTTGTTGAAATGGTGGATTAGGCAATTTTACTATGTTAGAGAGTATCCTGATGACCATGCAAAGACAGTGGCAAGGATTGAAAATTATTTGAAACTTTAGTGTGTTGGCACAACATATTATAATCTAAGTTGTATGATACAGGGAAACAGGTATGAGTTTCTGAAATGGGAATGCACTAGAAACATAACTCCTCAAAAGTTTGGAAATGGGGAAACACAATATATATTTTCAGGAAATTATCCTGGGGCAAATCTCCTCATTTTGATGATGGTACTTGTTGCTACCGGATACACACCTCGGGGAAAAGGGGGTAGCGTGGCAGAAATCTTCAAGCCACTAGGTGCGCCCTTGGGGGCAAGTCTCGAGTCAGGGTTGTGACCTGATCCTAACTCCTCCGTTTAGGCTAACTCCTAACGAAGCCAAGGGGGGTAGTCCCTATGAAAGTGTTTCTAAGGCTCTTCAATTATTTATTAGTTGTGGATGTGAAGTTATTTAGGAGTTTCAAAATGGATTATTGAAACAAGCTACTGCAAATGTGAAATTTGTATTCAATAGCATAAAAAGATATACAACATTCATAACATATTTGATTGAAAGCAAATAAAGATAATAAAATTGTACTAGTGCCAATGGAGTCAAAATAACAGAATGCTGCTGAAAAATAGTAAATGTTTTGTAGTGTACTTGGTCAATTTTAATTTATTAAGATGATGAGTGGATTAAGGGGAAGGGGATTCCCGATATACCGTGAGGTACTGGGAATATGTACGGATTATGACAAAGGTGGTTCCGCACTTGGAAATGTGGGCTAGATCAGAGTCTCCGAAAGGTATTCAACACTATACCAAACGAGGGTGCAGTCTAACGGTATCCCGAGGTCACTATCCAGTGGTTCCCGCTTCCTTTGAAGAATTTGCCCACACAATATCAAAGACTAATACGCCATATTTTCGTAAAGTATTGGGGAAGTTATTTCTATTAAGGTGAGTTGTTTATTACATGTGGAAAGTTAAAAAGTGCACACTTCTGCTTTTGGTTATCCCAAAGATCAGGGAAAACCTGTGATGGGCAAGAGCATACACGGAAGGGCGGATTGTTTATTCCAATTGAGATTGAAATGCAAAAAGGAAAATGTGAGACTAATTACTATGGCAAAGAGTATCTTTTCCCCAATTGAGCAAGCTCTCTTGGGTAGTTCGGTAGAGCAATGCCAAGTTAGTGTTCGTTACTTTACAAAAACCATGCAAGAAAAGTTAAATTAACCAAAACAAGAAAATGAGACTAATCTAAAGCAAAAAATAATGATACAGAAAAACAAACCATCAAGGAGGCAACACAAATCCCCCCTAGGGGGGATGGGGTGCGGGCACTTGGAAAGCCCACTTGCCCTTCTTCTTATTATTATATTACAAGTGAAAAAGGTGGTTGCCTTTGGTCCTTACAGATCTGGATCCAAAGGCTTACAGGTTTCTAAAAATGAAGAAGAAAGAAGAGTGTTGCTCCGGGAAGCCTTGGATGGCTTTAGATCTTTGATTTTCCGGCAACACCTCCTCTTGTTATGGCGATAAAAATGTAAAATGGGCCACCTGAAATGCACCAAATGTGCCCAAATGAACGTTAAAAGCATAAAAATTTTAAGTACTAAAAGATAAGAATGATGCACAAGTACTTAAGCAACCTAGATCTACTAAAAATAAGCTTTAAATCCTAGATCTAGTAACATACTTAACTTAAATCAGCTTCTTAAAATATTCCTTTCAAATGAAACTAATTTAACTAAGCATAAGTAATTGTAACCAGAAAAGTTTAAATTTAAAATGAAGGAAAGAGAGATAGAAAGAATGTTGGAATCCTGGGAATTTTTTGAGCTATGGAGCCTACTGGTGGAGAACGGAGGGACTATATCCTGAAAGTACTTGAAGAGCAGTAGAGTCAAACTAGATCATCTGCATATTCAAGCTTAGGCAACCTACACAACTAAAACTACTTGCACAAAGCATCAAATCCGGTGCTTCTCATGCCAGAAATCAGAAGAGTAAGCATACAAACTAGTAATAACATACTACTTCTATACCGCGGACATGAGCAAGCAATATATGAAATCAAACTAGAATCATAAATCCTATCAACTAGTAATAGTCTTTGAAGGCCTTGATCATCCACAAATGCATCAAATAATTAAGCTACGCTACAGTTACCTCATAAACCATTGACATTTGCATTCACATACATAGAGCACTACACCACAAATTTGCCTCCAAAGCCTTTATTATTCCAAAAAGATGTTACAAAATATAGTACAAGAATTACCAGCCTTTCGGTCCTCTCTGACCATGAGAGAAATGAGAGCCCAATGCCTTGTTAAATAGAAAAATGGAGGAGAGGGGCGCACTAGGGTAAGAGAGAGCAAGAGGGGCGCATTTCTCAAATTGAGGAGATGAATAGTCCATAGCATAAGCCTTGATTCAAGGTTGATTTGATTGAGATATTTATGGGATGTGATTTCCCACTCAACTCCCTCTTTAGTGGGATCGAATTCCCCTAATTTAGGAATCTGATTTTCCTCATAACTTTATTATTTTTCTATTTTTTTGACTTTTTTGAGCAAAAGTAAATTAACTGAAAAATAAATCACTTAAACACTTAGGAAAGTGGGTCTAGGGATAAAGTGGGTGCTCTGAGTTAGAAAGCGAGCACCCCCATGGCCAATTTGGCCTCCTAACCACACTTTATTACATTTTTTGATTTTTTAATTAAAATATTAAAAAAAACCGTTCTACGGGAACAAATTATTTTCTCGGAATTGACCAAAAATCATAGGGGACCCAGTGCATGTCCATAATGACTCAATTTGATGTCTAGCATGCTCATAAACATTGACACTTGAGCTTTAATAACCTTCTAAGGCCTAAGCACCAAGACGACATTCCAGCTTTGGAGGAGTGGGTGGAAAACTCGTCGATTATACATCGCTTATTCAACAGTGCATAATTGACAAGGGAAAAAACACCATGGAATATTCACATTTGATGGCTAAGTCCTAGGAAGCCAAACTCTTTACATAGACCATCATGCTAACACATTTTTACAAAATCCCCCAAGGGGGTATGAACTTGCAATTGTTAAAAAAAGGGGCCAAAACTTGGCCCGATGGATCTCAGAACACTGATGATGAACAATTAGATTGTTCAAGTCTTCGACAATTCGCTCGGAATCCACTAAGTGCAATTTAGTGGATAACAATACCCATGGTAACCATAAACCCTAGATTCTTGAGGGCACAAGGCCAGGTCACTGACAGGGCTTGAAGCCGTTACAACAATATACTCATTATGAACTCAACATGTCACTTATAGGAATAGAACTTGGTTGGCGAGGATAACACTCCCTCCCCCCCCACATATATATATAGCTATTACAACAATATACTCATTATGAGCTCAATATGTCATTAGGTGAATAGAATGTGGCTGGGGAGGATAACACTCCATTCCACAACCACTCAGGCTAGACCCAGGTCGACACACACACACACATCACATTATATTAAAACTTTAAAAGAAAGCATTATGAATAAATGAGCTAGAACATTTAAATGACAAGCAATGTTCCACCATCTCTTTGTTGAAGATTATGTAACTTTGGAAGATATTCTTGTTGCGCCGAGAGGCGCTCTACAGCGCAGTATGAGGGAGATCTTGTAACATGTGTCGAGTACCAAAATAATACAAAGTAAACAAAAAAGAATAATACAAAGTAAAAAGTAATAAATATTATGTCGGCCATAAACAAAAAAGAATAATACAAAGTAAAAAGTAAATACGAGACTTAAACTAGAAATTTTAGAGCTTAGGATTAGGTGGTAAATATTATGTCAGCCATAAACAAAAAAGAATAATACAAAGTAAAAAGTAAATATGAGACTTAAACTAGAGGCTTAACTTTATACTTTTAATACAAAGTAAAATGTAAATATGAGACTTTAGAGTGTTTGTTGAGTTTGTAGAGTGTTTCTCGAGTAACAAAATAATACAAAGTAAACAAAAAAGAATAATACAAAGTAAAAAGTAATAAATATTATGTCGGCCATAAACAAAAAAGAATAATACAAAGTAAAAAGTAAATATGAGACTTAAACTAGAGACTTTAGAGCTTAGGATTAGGTGGCTCAGGTATTGCACTCAAGGAGCTATTCAAGGAGAGGTTTGCACCTCGGGAGATTTGATCTCTCTCGACGCTTGATAGAGCCTAGGATTTGGATCTAGGCTAGTTATATTCTTGTACTTCCTTTGGGAGATATTCATATTGTAATTGATCATGTAAAAACCCTAAAAGAATGAATGTAAATCCTACTTGTAAAGTTGGCTTAGAAGAATCCAGAAGAAATATTAAATAAGTATTATTTAATATTTCCTAAGTGAAGTCGGCCTAGTCAAGTAGAGAAGTCGGCCCCAACAGAGAAAAATGTGACTCCAGATCAGTATAAATAGAAGTGGCGCCTAGCTCATTTGGAGATACACACAAGCACTCAAGCAAGTTCGCTAGAGAGAGAAGAACAAGTTTGCTAGGGGAAGAAGAAGAAGTTGCTCGATGAAGACATCTTATCTTTGGGTTTTCTTGTCTCTTATATTTTCGAGATCTTTGTGAAAAAGAGCTTTAGCTCTTCATTGTATTGGTTTGACATTGTACTTGTTGACAAAATCTATAAGAAGTTCTGCTGGGTTTTCTTCCCCAAGAGGGTTTCCCGGGATAAACTTTTGTGTATGTTGTGCTTGCCTATCCTTCAGTGATCCTATTGCTTATGTTTATTGTGACATAGTAGAAATTGTTTAAAAATCTAACATAACTACTATTCAAGTGCAAATTCTAACATGGTATCAGAGCCATACTGAAAGAAGTCATTGTACATCTGAAATTAATGGAAGTTGAAAACGAGGGCTTCCCGTTCTAGGCACTTCCATCCACAAATCAGCTTGAAAAGGAGGTCAAATCAATTCTCCCTAGGAGGGCGCATCTTCCTATGGAGGCAGATTTCAAACTGAGAATTTTTCAGTTTTGACCTAATCACTGTTGTTCCGGAAAACTAGGGCATCAGATTTTTGGTAGTTCTGTCCACAGATTCGGAAGAAAAGAATCTTTGCTCATCTCGCCTTAGGGAGGTGCATCTTTTCCTTGGATCAGAATTTCAATATTCACAAGTTGAAAAGATTAGGGTTTCTCTGTCAAACCCCAGGTCAGCAGATTTCAGAAGGACCTTGAAGCTAACACTTGACTTGAACATTTGAATTGGTAAGTTCAACAATCTGTGTTTCCATTTGAGGTTCTCATATTATCAAGATTGTCAAGATGTCAAGCAACACCAAGCTTGATGAGAAGCTTGAAGGAGCTGATAACTTCCGAGCATGGAATTATAGAATGCTTCTCATTCTAGAAGAAAATGATTTGGAGAATTATGTTAAGGAAGAGGTTGCAGAGCTAGAGGGAGAGGAAGACAAAGCAAGACATAAGAAGAACATGGTTAGGGCTAAGAGGATCATTGCTAACTCCATCAAAGATCACTTGATCCCTCATGTTTCATCCATGAAGACTCCCAAGGAAATGTTTGATGCATTAACCAAGTTATATGAAGGGAATAACATCAATTGGAAGAGACCTTGAGAACTCAACTAAAAAATGTGAAGATGCAAAATTCAAAGACCATCTAATCCTACTTCACAAGGGTATCTCAGATCAAGGAACAACTTGAAGCCATTGGAGATACAGTTGAAGAAGCTGAGGTAGTAATGACTACATTAAATGGTCTCCCAAGGTCTTGGGAATCATTTATTCAAGGAATCTGTTCCAGAAGAAAGCTAACAAAATTTAGCAGGCTATGGGAAGAGTGCACTCAAGAAGAAGCTAGATTGGTAGCAATAGAAGGAAAGTTGGGTGAGGATGATAACCAAGCGTTAGCAACACATACAAAGAAAGAAAAGAACAAGAAAGAAGATCACTCACACAAGAATCCTAAGAAGTTTCAGAAGACCCATAGGTCCCAGAAATATTACTCAACATTTAGATGCTACACTTGTCAGAAGATCGAATACATTGCAAGGAACTGTTCCCATGCAAAAGATCAAGTCAAGAAAGGATAGAATAAGAGGTATCATGCTCATGCCGCAGAAGACAATGAACATGTTTAGAAGAAGGAAAGAGAAGATTGTTCAAGTGAAGAAGAATATGTTTTGATTTCCGCTCTTACAGGTACTGTCACTCATGGAAGTGATACTTAGCTTGTTGATAGTGGTGCTTCTGAGCACATGACAGGTTTCAAAGACTCTCACTAACTTGACAAAGAAGGATTCACCGCATAAGGTGAAGCTTGGAGATGATTACCAATATCCCATAAAAGGGGTATGGGAAGCTTCCTACAAGACTCCGACAAAACCATAAAGATGAAAGATGTTTTGTATATACCGGGTTTGAAGAAGAATCTCCTTTCCATATCAGCGTTATAAGAGAAAGGATTCAGAGTTTCTTTTGTTGATGTCCAAGTTCTTATGTGGCCAACAGGAAAGCCCATTGATGATGCAATTGTGATTGGTATTGAAGAAGGAGGACTATACAAGTTAAAGGGACTCTTAGATTCAACTCTAGCACATAGTACCGTGAACCCAAGTGAATCATGATGGTATATGCAAGGGATGTGCATGAGGAAAGAACATGAAGAGTTTGTTTCCAAGTAGTGATAGCAAAGCAAAACGAGATCTTGGATCCAGTGCATGAGGACCAAAGATGAAGATCTCAACAAGTTCCGTACTAGGCGAAGATGGAGATCAAGGTCTTCAGAATCAGACGATGGAGCAGAGTACGCTTCCAGAAACTCTAGTAACTTCTGCAAGGAGGCAAAAATCAAGAGGGAGCCTACAAAACACATGAAAGATAAGTATTTACTGTCATTTGAGCTATTCCTTAAATTCTTGAGTATTTTGAAGGATATTGCTCATAACAGTCATATGTAGATCTGTGATACAATTTTCTTTTATGCATTTCTATATGACTGAGATTGATTAGCAGTAGGCTCATATAGTGCATGTTATGTATATATTGGGTAAGTATCCTATAGTGCTGCACAACATCCCATGAAAATGGATGGGTGTTGTGCTGAAGCATTGGCTAAGATGCATTGATTACATGACTGTGTGCATTTGTCATTGCATTGAATTGATTAATTAGTATGCAATGTTGATAACTATGTAACTAAGGAGACTTGATTAAGACCATATGCCATGGCCTACAAGAGAAGGATGATGAGACTTGTTCCGAAGAGCTAGTGATGGATGTAAAGTCAGCTAGGATACTGATTCCGTTGATATTCATTGTTTCAGAGAAAGCAAGAGACCTCAACCATATTCTAGCTATGTGGCTTTACTATGTGATATCATTGATGCAGAGCCTTCCAGTTATGAAGAAGCAGCCGAGAAGAAAATATGGAAGGAAGCTATGATCGAAGAGTACTAGTCGATCACGAAGAATGACGTTTGGGATTGTGGTTCCGAGACCAGAAGGGAAGTCAATAGTGTCTTCCAAATGGATCTACAAAATAAAGCATGCAATAGACGGTAGTGTCGAGAAATACAAGGCAAGATTTGTGGCTCGTGGCTTCTCCCAGAAAGAAGGAATTGACTACAAAGAGACTTTTGCTCCTGTAGCAAGATACACTTCGATTAGAGCTATACTAGCGATAGCTGCAGTGATGAAGTGGAAGGTACACCAGATGGACATAAAGACAACTTTCCTGAATGGTGTAGTAGAAGAAGTGTATGTGGAGCAGCTCTTGAGATTCGAGGCACAGGATAGGCAAACATATGTGTTCAAGTTGAAGAAGGCCTTGTACAGATTGAAGTAGGCACCTAGGATGTTGTACAACAGGATTGATGGTTTTTTGGTGAGCTTGGGTTTTACGAAGAGTAAAGAAGACTGCAATCCTTACGACAAGGTTGAGGATGGGAAACCAATGATATTGCTACTATATGTAAATGACCTGTTTCTAATAGGAGATGAGAAGCTCATTGCAGAAACCAAGAAGAAGCTTGCCACAGAGTTCGAGATGAAAGACCTACGTACGATGCACTATTTCTTAAGGTCTAGAGGTGTGGCAGAGTCCAGATGAGATTTTCCTTAGCCAAGGAAAATATGCTATGGAGATCCTGAAGAGATTTGGGATGTTGGATTGTAAGGCCATGGCTACACCGATGGCATCAAACTTGAAGTTGTTGTGTGATGCTTCTTCATAGAAAGTGGATTCCACATTATACAGACATATGCTTGGTTCATTGATGTACTTGACGAACACTAGACTAGATACATGCTTTGCGGTGAACACTTTGAGTCAGTACATGGTTGAGCCGAGACGTGTTCACTTGATTGCGGCAAAGCATGTGATGAGGTATCTAAAGGGTACACTTGATTATGGACTCAGATATGTGTCATATCAGAAGATTAGCCTACAAGGCTATGTTGATTTAGATTGGGCCAGTAGTGTCACAGACATGAAGAGTACTTCATGATGTTGCTTCAGTTTGGGATCATGCATGATTTCCTGGTTCAACAAGAAGCAGACTAGTGTGGCACTCAGTATAGTCGAGGTAGAATATATGGTAGCATGTTCAGCTAACAGTGAAGCAGTGTGGCTTCAGAAGTTACTTGCAACGTTGTTTGATCTCAAGTTAGAGGCGACTTGTATTTTCTGTGACAACCAGAGTTGTGTAAAGTTGTCCGAGAACCCAGTGGTTCAGGACAAGTCCAAGCATATCGAGATCAGGTACCATTATATCAGAGATATGGCACAAAAGGGAGCAGTGAATCTCCAGTATATTGCGACGAACAAGCAGACAACTGATGTGTTGACCAAGCCTCTCTTGAGAGTGAAGTTTGAGTAATTCAGGGACAAGCTTGGTGTGATGTAGAGAGATGTCCCTCGTAAGAGGGAGGGATGAGTCACATATGCGATTTAGGGGGTAGTAGCTGTACAGTGCGGTAGCAGCAGGTGGTCATTTACGGGCATGGATTACTAGACTCTGTGAGGACTGGAGAGAGTGACTAGCTCATGATGACTGGAGAACGTGACCATACTTTCTATGTATATACAGTTGAGTTGCATATCCAGTTAGAGCTAGTATGTATGTGTGGATTGGAGAGAGTGACCAGCTCTTGATGACTGGAGAGCCTGACCATACTTTGTATGTGTATCTAGTTGAGCTGCGTATCCAATTAGAGCTAGTATGTATGTGTGGACTGGAGAGAGTGACCAACTCTCGATGACTGGAGAGTGTTACCATACTTTGTATGCGTATCCAGTCGAGCTGCATATCCAGTTAGAACTAGTATGTATGTGTGGACTGGAGAGCGTGACCAGCTCACGAGGGTTGGAGAGCGTGACCATACTGAGTATGTGTATCCAGTCGAGTATGTGTATCCAACCGAGTATGTGTATCCAATCGAGTATGAGTATCCAATAGAGCTGTGTATCATGTCGGATGTGTGTGTGTCTAGATTCCTTGTGAACTAGATGAAGTCCCATAATAACGTAATGTGTGCTCCTGGCTCGCTCCCACTGATGTGTTGCTACTGTGATGCCAATGGATGTATGATCGTGACTGATGCAGGATTGAGATGATGGCTTGCTTGTACAGAACTTCTAGTGATGTATAGATTCGAGAGATGTCACAAGTCAAATGGTTAGAGTAAAGAGTTGCAGCAGCAGTGATGATGATCGCATCAGAAGAATACCTTCCTTGTTAAGAGGGAGTGTTGAAGATTATGTAACTTCAGAAGATATTCTTGTTATATTATTGTACTTCCTTCGGGAGATATTCATATTGTAATTGATCATGTAAAAACCCTAAAAGAATGAATGTAAACCCTACTTGTAAAGTCGGCCTAGAAGAATCCAAAAGAAATATTAAATAAGTATTATTTAATATTTCCTAAGTGAAGTCAACCCAGTCAAGTAGAGAAGTGTGCCCCAACAGAGAAAAAGGTCACCCCGGATCAGTATACACACAAGCACTCAAGCAAGTTCGCTAGAGAGAGAAGAACAAGTTTGCTAGGGGAAGAAGAAAAAGCTACTTAGTGAAGACATCTTATCTTTGGGTTTTCTTGTCTCTTATATTCTTGGGAGAAAGAGCTTTAGCTCTTCATTGTATTGGTTTGACATTGTACTTGTTGACATAATCTATATTGAAGAAGTTCTGTTGGGTTTTCTTCCCCAAGAGGGTTTCCCAGGATAAACTTTTGTGTATGCTTTGCTTGTCTATCTTTTGGTGATCCTATTGCTTATGTTTATTGTGATATAGTAGAAATTGTTTAAAGATCTAACATAACTACTATTCAAGTACAAATTCTAACACTCTTATATTGGGATCCTAATCATTAGTATCACCCGCTGCCTCCTCGTCTAGCCTTTGCATCTAGCCCGATCCTATGGGGACATTAGTTAACACTATCAAATTTTGATGAAAATGCCTAATCCAAGTCTTAAATTATGGTAGAAAAAGGACGTTGGTATGGTTTGTAAATGTGTTTCCATCCATATGAAGTGTATTTCCCACATGTGGGACACATTCGTATGGCCAGAAGTGTGTTTCTGTGTTTCCGTTCCAAAATCTGCTTGGTATGGAAACATGTAAGGCATTCCTGCAACATAGATTAGATTACTTCATGTTGATGTTTGACTTGCTCCTTGGTTATCGATGCTTATTGATGTCAACTTTAAGTATGGTGGTTCTAGAGGGTTATCCAGCAATGACATGAAGGAACCTGAAGAATAGAAATTGTGCCTTTGTTGTTAAGAGTCAAGACCGGAAATATCTTTCCAAGTATAAACACCAAAGTTGAGAACATGGCTAAGCTGCTCCATGCCTGCCCTTCTGACATTGCCTAGTGTTTATACTATATACTATATAGGACCTCAAGATTGTATTTTCTGATTTCAAAAGCAATGCCTTGATCCAATTGTCTTCACCGAGACCAATTTGCACTTTAAGCTCTTTGTGTTGTATTGAGATCCAATAATATTGTCTATTTGAGGATGTTTGATCCTAATTCTTTATTAAATTAAAATTTAAAAGCTTAAGAGCACTGAACAGACAAGAAATCTAAAGCAGTTGAATAGGGGCCTATGACTTATTTCTGGCCAGTTTCATTCCGTTCCTATCCACTATTACTCTTTGCATAACAAGTCTTCTGTCATCTTTGTAAAGAATGTTTGGAATCAATCAGTGATTGTTCTAGAAATACTATGAACAAAAAAATGAATTATTTTTTGAAATATCATGATTTTCTCTACTTTGATGTAGGCCATGAAAGATGATATAGGGACAATTCGAATCCAGAAGCCTCCCAAAGGGCCATTTTATGTCTCCTCAAAAAGTATTGACCAACTTATTGCAAATCTTGGCAAATGGGCAAGGTAGTTAGTTCCTTTGAAAATTTTGCATTACAAGACACATTTTCGCATGAATATTATGTGTTTTTGTTTTATAGAATATACTCATAGAGAAGCTTTTGCATCAGGTGGTACAAGTTTGCGTCTCTGGGCTTTACAATTTTTGGTGTATATTTAATGACAACACACGCTATCAGGCATATCATGGAAAGGAGAAGACACCGTGAATGGCAAAGAAGGTGAAGTACTTAGATTTACTTGGTATTCTTTGGTGTAAATGATAAGATTGAAAATACAAAAAAAAAAGATAAGATTTAAAATACCTATTCATTTGATGTCAGCCCAATTATAATGATAACTATCATTAAAATTTCTTTCTCGTAGGGTAATGAATGCTGCAGCTCAGCGGAGGGAGCAGAATGCCCATGAAGGTAAACTCCAGAGTATTGTTGCTGTTGCTTCAAATTTGTGCTAGATTTATTCTACATAGAATGTCCAATAGCAAGAATATTTTGGCTATAAATAATTTTCAGTTAATTTGAATTTTCCAGGGGGCCAGAACGATGCAGGAAGCCAAGATGATCATGATCTGAAAAGGGACAATCCCATGCCAGATCTGTGTCTAATATGTTTGGAACAAGAATATAATGCAGTCTTTGTTCCGTATGTATCCTTCTACTTCTTACTGTGAACCTCTTTTTTGGGTAGCAACTTATGTAACTTGATGATTGCATAGCTTAATATTACAATCTTGTAAGTGGGTTGCTCTTGGTGCAACAGGTGTGGTCATATGTGCTGCTGTACATCATGCTCATCACACTTATCAGATTGCCCCCTCTGTCGACGGCGCATTGAACAAGTAGTCAGGACGTACAGGCACTGATACTAGAGAATCATTGCGAATGCCACAGGTAACTCCAAATATATATTTGGAGGAATTGATGACATTTAGTGCTTTGGATGGTGTAATTCAATGCGAGCCTCCATTTCCTTTCAAGGGATAAATGATTATTTGTATTTTAGCTGGAGCTCAGCACCAAAACTTGTGAAACACACTAGTTGCAGTTCAACAAATCCTCTTTGAATGCGGTGATCAAAAGGAGCATGGTACTACTGGAGACGACCATACAGTTATCTTTTAAAAATTAAAATTGGCTATTGCAAGTGACATTCAGATTTTCAGTCCAGGGATAATATTTGGTGGTAAATGACAGTATGTACCTACTCTGAAGGTGATCGAAAAATGTCTGACATTTGCAGTTTGTCGTGTAAAATAAATTTGTGTCCCCTCTTCTATTGGACAAGAATAACCTCCCTTTTTGCAACATCTGTTCAACTAACTTTCCTATTTATGCTCTGAAGGTGATTGAAAAATGTCTAACATTTGCAGTTTGTCGTGTAAAATAAATTTGTGTCCCCTCTTCTATTGGACAAGAATAACCTCCCTTTTTGCAACATCTGTTCAACTAGCTTTCCTATTTATGCTAGAAAAGGTTGTGGCATGTACATTGTGATTCATTCACTAGTTTTCTTTAATTTTCATTATGTTGTCAGATAGATGCACCCAACCCAAACATACACACATAACAAGGATATATAGTGCAGGCAACAAAGTTACAACAGATTTCTCTTTTAGAGGGTTATTAAAGGATCAGGTTGCAGCCCATGGGCAATTCCCCAGGGCGTCTCTTCACATTTCTCTTTGGATGAGACTTGGGATCAAGCGATTGTTACCTACTTGGTATATTTATACATAGCACTAGCCATAACCAGTTTTAACTACCAAATAGGCATAACATCTTACATAAAATGTTGTTTCATTCAGTTTCAGATTAATTTATGACATTAATTATTATCACATGTTGTTTCTCCTTACACACTTATCTCCTCACACACTTATCATGGATTTCGCATTAAATCAATTATCAGAAAATTTGACATGAAATGTTATAAGTTTATAACATTGAATTTCAGATATAGTTTCACTAACATAATGTTGTTATGCTAGAAACTGACCTTGAGCATTGGTTGGTCTTATTTCTTTCTGACAACTTCTCGAAACAAAATTTCTGAATGTCATGATTGAGACCACTCAGCTAAGTCCTCGTACTGATCGCTATTGATTTTCTGACTATACAAGAGATTTCAAAGTTGTGCCGAGGAGAATGCTCCACCATCCCTCCCTCCATTGGGAAATGTTATTGAATTGTGGTACAATTAATATTTGCTGAAATGGAGTGTCATATCAATTTTTTTTCCATAAGGAATCTTCCATCTATTGACTACCTTCATCTTGGTTCATTGCGAGTATCTTTAGTTCACGTTAGTACCTTTGGTTCTTTTTATTACCAATTGGACTTATACTCTTCATTTTTTGTTTTGTACTAGGGGATTCGACAACTGGGTGGGGCTCGTACTCACGTGACATGGGGTCGATTCTCGTCTGCTACCACTATACCCCTAAGTGCAGCCACACAACCCACCAGCATGGGGCACGGGTAATCCGAGGTTTGAACCTGTGACGTCGCAAGGAGTGCCTTAATAGTACACTCTATTGCCACTCGATCTACACCCTTGCGAGCAACCTAAACTCCTCATTGAATACCACTTTCATTTGATTTATTTATTGTCTTCAGGTGTCCTATAAATTTGTGCAAGTGGCATTGCTTAAAGATTATCATAAATCCTTTTCCTCAGTCAAGGCCTTTGTTCTCTACTACCATTTTCACGATTAGTAACTTCCCCTTTAGTATTAGTAATGTCTTTTAGACGGCCTTACAAACTTGAACACTACATAATAAAATTTTCTTGAACAACCTTGACACCTTCCATTTGTCAACAACTAATTCCTCTAGGTAGCCATGAAAGAAGACATCCATTCTTCTCCATGAACTTTTCTTAAAACCCTTTTAGTTTGTTTTGGACAATATGCATCATAAATGTCTTTGGAAGAATCCACTCTACTATTGTTCTTCTTCAATGATCTTTGAAAGTTACATGATCTTTAAACTGCTGTTGGTATTCTGCTGGATTAGTTAGCTACAACATATCTTACAATATTATGCAATCTCTTATTTTAATTTAGATTTTAGATTTAATATTACTATCTTAGTGCACAAAAAATTGAAATAAATTGACACTGAAATGAAAGAAGCTAAGCAAATAACACACCATCTACACAATGAACACAAAATGTACCTCGGAAAACCAATACAACAAAAACCTCACTAGAAGGTGAAGCCTATGCATTGCTATTTTCTTCTCAGCTATGAAATGCAAATACAAAGAAAGTGCACTAACTATGGGTTGTCATTACCATTGTGGCTAGTATGGCTGCTACATAATCTTCTACTTGCTCTGTTGTGCTCCAAAATCCCACTCCTAGATGCTCTACTCTAGTATGGAACAATAAAAAATACATTAAAATTGGAATCCCTTCATATTCTAGATGGCCAGTATTTAACATGGCTTCATAGCTATCTATGGTTAGGGTTAGGGTTGGGACTTTTGCATGCCTCAACTTTCGATTAGGGTTAGTGTTTTGGACCCTCTATAATCTTCTTGAAAGTCCACATGTATGAGTAATGCAATCTAATGTGGCATCCACTTGGTATTGTGCTGGTCAACATGATAGGCCAGCTTGTGGGAGACGTAACTTCACATGAATTTTGATTAAGGTGATCTTTAGTTGTTGGAAAGCTCTCAACGTGTACAACAACGTTGAGAGGTTGAAAACTTTGTTAGCAAAGTTTTGACCCCAAAAATGATCGTTTAAGGCCTCAATTAGGCTTTGGAAGCACTTGGACCCTAAATTACCAAAGTAGGACCTACCCCTAAAATGGGCTCTACAAGCCAATAGCTCCGATTCTCCTACCAAAAAGTGCCAAAATAGATGGCAAATTATATAATGATCCATTTCGGATCATAGCTCCCCATTTAGGGAGGCTTCTGTGTTGATGTTTTTAACTTTCATCTCTTTCAACTTTAATTTCATAATTCATTTCATCCCACAATTATAGCATCATTCATTTGCATTGGAAAATAAAACAAGGATCACCGGAATATAAACATGCACAAGAGACAAAGATTTATCTTGGAAACCCAAAGGGGAGAAAACCCAACAAACTTTTCTCAGAAGAAATTAATCCAATACAAGAACAATACCAATCATGAAGTTGAACCCTAGCACAAGATAGGTTCGACCTCCTTCACAATAAACCCTAGCGAGGGTAGATAATCTTCCAAGAGAATAAGAGAATAAGGGAACCCCAAAATTATGCTTCTTGTAATCTTCACTTGTCCTCCTTGAGAAGTGTGCACCAATTGAGAAAGATGAGCTTGCTTGAAATGTGACAAATGAAGTGTGAACACTCTTATTTTTCTTTCAAGCCGGCTTGTCATTTTGTCTTCTAGGGTCAATTCACCCCTTTTACTAGGGTAGTTATGCTCTTCCTTGCTTTCCACTTTCTCCGGGACTTCTTCAATGGATTGTCTTGACTGCTTGGTTATTTATTCATCATAGAAAAGTTTCTCATTGATATCTCCTCACATGCGGTCACATTCTTTCAATAGAGCTCTAATGTTGATTTGACCATATTCTAAGAAGTCCTGGACACTTATTTGAACCAATTGTCAAATTCAACATTAGATTAGACTTTGTCTAATATACAAGGAGATATGATTTTATAATATAGACAAGTCATCTCACTCTATAAGAATAGATCACTCCCGCTATGGAGCACTCTTACCTGGAGTACACAATGTGACCACTAGCCTACTACCACTCTAGTCAACACATGACTGGACGAGGCTAAGCATTCGAGCCATAAGATACATAGTTAAGGGCTACAACGGGGCGATTCTCTCTGGGCCGTGAATCCATCCAAGAGAATGATCTGCAGAATGTTTTCCCGATGCTAGAACCATGGAGAATATCAACACTCCCTCTCAGTGGGGGAGACATTCTATGCCAAGCCGCTAATCTCGGCGAGAATGTCTGTAATCTGCATCTCGAGTCTATTAGGACTGGGCCTGGGCCATTCACCACTAGTCAAACTGGCTATTTCTATGAGTGAATGAGTCATTCTCCATCAACATGGATTCTTGTGGAGAATGTTTGCCCGATGCTACTCATCTGTATTGCATCTGCATTTGTACTGAATCTGTACTGCATCTACATCTGTACTGTAACTACATCTATATTGTATCTGTACTGTAGTTGCATCTGCACTGCATCTATACTGCAACTGCATCTGTACTAGGCCATTCATCTTTTGTGAATGTCTGCTACTCATCTATCAAATCACCACGATGTCTGGGCCACTCATCTCATATGAATGTTTTCCTGCTCATCTGTAAAGTCATCAAGATGTGTTTGGGCCATTCATCTCTCATATGAATGTCTACCGTTCATCCGGGCCATTAATCTCTCATATGAATGTCTGTCGCTCATCTGGGCCATTCATCTCTCATATGAATGTCTGTTGCTCATCATCATGATGTTACACATCCCATCAACGCTTCCTCTCACTCAGAGAGGCATTCTCTATCACACCAAGCTTGTCCCTAAAGTATACAAACTTTGCCTTGGACAGAGGCTTGGTGAGAACGTCAGCTATCAGCTCATCCGTGGGTATGCACTAGAGCTTCACTAGTCCCTACTGCACCATGTTTCAGATGAAGTAGTATTTGATCTTTATATCAAATAGCCCTTGCGGTACCGGCTGCAATTGAGTGTCACAAAAGCATGCTTCCTCTGTCCACTGCACTCTTCTTAGTCAGAATATATATAGCTTTTGCAGCTTCTCTTCATCACCTAAGATCATGTCAATTGTACCACACAGGTACTTCAACATATGCTTTGCCCCAACCCAATGGAAGAGTCTCGACTCAATCATAATTGGTTCATGGTATTTACTGCAAAGCAAATATCTCATCAAGAATTTGATCAACTGTCTGTACATCACCAAATTTGATTTTGAAGTGGAATCACTTAGCTTCTCCAAATATGCATATCATGGGATCCATCGGATCCGAAAATGAAGCAAAATCATTCAACTTCTCTAGATCTTCCTCCATAGGTATAGACATGGACTTATAGTCTATCATCCCGAATATGTCAGGATCTCAACCATGTACTCCCTCTGACTGAGGAAGATCTCATCATACCTCCAATCTCAATAATCTCGGACTCAGAGGTCAACTCCCTCTTATACTTGACACGGGCTCCTCTGTTTTCTTAAAGGAATACATCATCAATCATATAGTACCAAGATCCAATGGTCACCATCAACAACCTTGTAAAGGTTGGAATCTGTATCACTCTTGGTGAAACCCAAGCTCATCAAGTATCTGTCAATTTTGGCATACTAGGCTCTGGAGGCCTGCTTGAGTCCGTACAAAGTCTTCTTTATCAACAAGCTGTGTTGTGGCTACTCTCTCTATGTGGAAGCATACTGCTCCCTCTGCATATGGGTTTCTTGGTCCCTCTGCATCTGGACACTCTGCTCTCTTTGTATTTGAGTATCATGCATTCACTGCATCTGGATACTCTGCTTTTGGGCCAATCTCGCCACACCATATAGCTCATGATCATGGAATATGTTTTCCCTTGTGTATCCATTTGCGTTACCTCCCATCAAGTGGGTCTACTGGATACTATCCAAGACTTTCTCAGGTTCTGCAGGATTGGCTAACTCCATAGTTTCTATAAGGTGCCATCTTAGATGCTAAACTGGACTGCATGCTATATCTTATAGATCTACTTGGAAGTCACCATTGACTTCCCTTAAGGTTTCGACATTAACGTACATCATTTTTAATGATGGACTAACATTCTTCCATCATGGCTTCTTGTTGGCCTGCTACCCAATCACTGCATCATCTCTTGGCAGATCCACTTGTTCTGTTGGCTCCACTGTCTCGTCCAGATAGACAGATGATCACTGTATTGGAGGGACACTTGATCTAAGCATAATTGTCGTACTGGTCACATCTTCCTATAAGAACATGGGTAGGACTTTCATCTCCACAATCATTACAATGGACCTATTCATGACAGAAATGTCCA
Source organism: Larix kaempferi (assembly GCA_027924585.1). NCBI lineage: Eukaryota > Viridiplantae > Streptophyta > Pinopsida > Pinales > Pinaceae > Larix > Larix kaempferi. The sequence continues at coordinate 7,902,090 of BSBM01000397.1, read as the reverse complement.
CAAGGGTTAACCAACACTAATTTAAACAATTATGCTATTCATAAATAAGAATTCAAAAAAAAAAAAACTTATCATACAAAGTATAAAAATACTTATCTTTGTTTGTTTTGTTGGTTCCCTCTTTATCTTTGCCTCTTTGCAGAAATCACTGCAGTTTCTGGGAGGGTACTCTTCTTCATCGTCTAATCTGACAACCTTGATCTTCTTCTGAACTTCTAAGCCTTGCTGAAGTCTTCATCATTGGTCTACATGAAGTAGATCACCAATGATAGTCACATAGTACAAGGCATCATCCAAGGATGATACTATCATTAGTGTGCATTTATTTTGAGTGTACTAGAAGAAATACTCCTACTGAAGATCATTTGGAATTTCATCAAGTTTATCTTCTTTTGTCTTCTTTGGTGGAGGCTCATCAACATTGGCTATTGATGCATGCTGCCTTTCCTTCCTTTTCCTTTGGGTACACTGGTTAGTATATTGACCAAATTTCTGACAAATGCAACACTTCATCTTTGAAAGATCCTTCTTCCTTTGAGTTGGGGCTGATCCTTCACTTGTATTTTTCTTCTTTTTGAACTTTCTTCTTCCTCTTCCTTTTCTTTGATGAGCTGCAAGAGGTTGATTTTCTTCTTCTCAAGGTTTCTATGATCTATTCTTTGATAATACTTTGGCCTCTTCTTGAACACAATCATCCCATAGACGATCAAATTTGGGTAACTCTTCTCTTCCACAAATAGTATGAATAAATGATACCCATGTGGAAGGAAATCCATTAAGGGTCATCATAACAAGTTTTGCATCTTCAATAATGTATCCAATGGCTTTAAGTTGATCTCTCAATTGGGATACCTTCATGAAGTAAGTAGAAACATAATATGAGTTTTACATCTTTATGCAACAGAGTTGATTCCTCAAGGATAGTCTTCTGCTGGTGGTTTTGCTTTCGAACAATCCTACTAAGGCATTATACATTGCTTTAGCAATCGTCAACTCAGAGATATGAGGAATCAAGTGGTCTTTTACAGAGTCTACCAAGATCCTCTTTACCTTTGCTTCATTCTTCTTGTATTTGGATTTCTCTTCATCATCTTCTGGTTGTGAGATATCCTTCTTTACATGATTATGGATTTCATTTTCTTTCAAAATGAAAAGTATTCTTGTCTTCCAGGATCTAAAATTTGAAGCACCATCCAGCTTGTCTTCCACTCTAAGACTGGACACCATTTTGAATTTATGATCCAGAAACCCTAGCAGGAGCTAGGTCAAAATTGAATTTTTCAAATGCGAAAATTGAGCCATAGGTATACGCACCTTCCTAGGGTGAGCTCCAAATGCTAAGATTGAACCCAAACTGTGGTTATAAGGGTTAGAAATTGAAAGCCCTAATTTTTTGATTCCAGCAGAACTTAGGTCAAAACTGAAAATTGTCAAAAAAATCAATTTTGCTTCCACATAAAGGTGCACCCTCCTAGGGCGAGTTTCATTGTGCTATTTTCAAATACAAATTATGGAGTGAAGTGTCCAAACTTGGAAGCCCTAGTTTCAAGCAGTAGGACATACACAATCTCTAGCAATTGCATCTATTCATAACTGCTCTGATATCATGTTGATGTTTTTAACTTAGCAGTATAATTTTCATCTCTTTCAACTTTAATTTCATAATTCATTTCGTCCCACAATTATAGCATCATTCATTCGCAACATAAAATAAAACAAGGATCAATGAAAGATAACCATGCACAAGAGACACACATATTATCTTGGGAAACCCAAACGGGAGAAAACCTAGCAAACTTTTCTTAGAAGAAATTAATCCAATACAAGAACAATACCAATCATGAAGTTGAACCCTAGCACAAGATAGGTTCAACCTCCTTCATAATAAACCCTAGCGAGGGTAGATAATCTTCCAAGAGAATAAGAGAAACCCCAAAATTATGCTTCTTGTAATCTTCACTTGTCCTTCTTGAGATGTGCGCACCAATTGAGAAAGATGAGCTTGCTTGAAATGTGACAAATGAAGTGTGAGAATGATTCTATTTATATTCTTCAGTTGACTCGATTTTTACTCTTGAGGTTGACTTGTATTTTTATTTATCTTTTATTTTTCTTTTAAGCCGCCTTGTCATTTTGTCTTCTAGGGTCAATTTACCCCTTTTACTGGGGTAGTTGTGCTCTTCCTTGCTTTCCACTTTCTTTGGGACTTCTTCAATGGATTGTCTTGACTCCTTTGTTATTTATTCATCATAGAAAAGTTCTCCTTGTTGATATCTCCTCACATGCGGTCACATTCTTTTAATAGAGCTCTAATGTTGATTTGACCATACTCTAAGAAGTCCAAGACACTTCTTAGAGTCAATTGTCAAATTCAACATTAGATTAGACTTTGTCTAATATACAAGGAGATAAGATCTCCTTGTAACATAGACAAGTCATCTCACTCCATAATAATAGATCACTCGCGCTATGTAGCACTTCCACTTGGATTACACATTGGGACCACTAGCCTACTACCACTCCAGTCAACATATGACTGGACGAGGCTAAGCATCCGATCCCTAAGACACATAGTCAATGGTTATGACGAGGCCATTCCCTCTGGGCCGTGAACCCATCCAAGAGAATGATATGCATAATGTTTTCTCGATGTTGGAACCATGGAGAACATCAACATTTTGGTCCCCATAAGCTTTATTGTAGGAGGTGAGGAATTTTTTTTACTGTAATTTCTCCATAGAGTACCATTTCACCATGCCTAGAAGTTGTCCTTTCAAGCCAACTTGCTAGAATTAATGTTGCTTCTGTTTGATTGTTCTAGACTTCTTTTGCTAACTCTGCTTGAGATTATGGTGTTAAGTTCTCTATGGTAGGTAAGACTTGCAATTTAGTTTCTCGATCCATCATGGAAGGATCATAGAGTTTCAGATTTTCCACATTCATTACTGAGTAGGTTGAGTCTCCAACACTTAAAAAAGACCACACCTCGTAGCCTTGATATTTTTACCAAAACCCTATAGCTTTTATTTGTTTAGATGGAACTATACTTTGTCTCCCACGTTGAATTTCTTTTTAATTATGTGCTGATCATGTTGGGCCTTGCAACTTTCTTGTGACTTCTTCAATTTCTCTTGTACTTGCAAATTGATCTACATGATCTTATCAATGAATTTTTCATCCTTCAATGCTTATCTTGTGGCGCCTTCCCTCACTTCTCCTAATTGTCCATATTCAACACCTAAGGGAGAAAGTGGCAAATTCCCAAAGCAAGTTGCAAAAGGAGACTTATGGCTAGAAGTTTGGGCTACTATGTCATAAGTGTGCTAAATATAAATCAAGTTTTCATCCTAGGTCCTTGGATGCTTATGACTACAACCCTTCAAAAATTCAACCAATGTCCTATTCACTACTTCTTTTTGCTCATCTGTATGTGGATGGAATGCTGTAGATCTCTTCAACTTGGTGTCCATCATCTCTTGGAGTGTAGTCCAAAAGGCTTCAATAAATCTAGTATCTCTATATGAAATGATGTTCCTTGGTATCCCAAAGTGCACCTAGAGCTTTTCAAAGAACATGTTTGTTACATCTTGTTTTATGATGGTTTTTTTGCAAGGCATGGGAATGCACATCTTTCTAAACCTGCCAACCCATCATGGAGATGATAGTCAGTTTTAATGTCACCTTCTTCTACACGAACTTGGCCTTGTAGTTGTTGAAACACCTCTTTAAAGTCCTCATCTTTTGTGTATGCCTCTTTGTATGCATCATGGGTGAAAGGATCCACATGCAGAAGAGTTCCCAAAGTCACGATCTTGGATGTAAAGCATGTCTACCAACTTATTAGTCTGACCGTTCTTATAGTCGATGTTTAGATGAAATCATCGTAAAAATCCTATCCACTTGTAGTGTCTGGTTTGCTGAAGCTTGCTCCGAGATTGCAAATACTTAAATGACAAGTGATCGGTGTGGATGATGGTTTTCTTGCCCATTAGATTGTGCTTCCATTTCTTAACAACTTGAAATAGAGCATATAGCTCCTTGTCATATGCATGATAGTTTAGGACTCAAACCATGTAACATTTTAGAATGATAACACATTCACTTACCTCCCTACATCAAGACTGCTCCCATAGCATATCCAATCACATCATCTCCACTTCGAAACGCTTCTACAAATGCAAGAACTAATGCTTGACTAATCTCTTGTTTCATCTCTTCAAAGCTCTTATCATTTAATTCTTTCCCCACTGGAAATTTTGGTTGTTGGTTGTCATGGCATGGAGTGGTGCAACTATAGTTAAAAACGATGCTATAAAATTTTGTATGTACTATGTTTCCCCCCAAAAGCTCTTAACTCCAGTGACATTAGTAGGAGTTTTCCACTTGATGATGGCCTCTATCTTCATGTGATCTATCTAAAGTCCCCCCTCCACCGATCACATACTTCAAATACACCAATTGTTGCTTAGCAAATTCATATTTCTTAATTTTTGCTAGCAATTAATGTTTTTTTAGGGTCTCTAACACCTGCATGAGATTTGATATATGCTTTTCCTAGCTAGAGCTATCAACCAATGTATCATCTAAGTACACAATTACAAATGAATCTAGAGAGGATACAACACATTATTCATGAAACACATAAATGTAGTTGGTGCATTACACAAACTTAAAGGCATTACCAACCATTCATATAGACATTGCCTTATCTTGAAGGTGGTCTTCCAAGTGTAGTATTTTTTAACTTGTACTTGGTGGTATCTCAATTTGAGATCTAACTTGGTGAAGTACTTGGCATGTTGCGACTGATCTAGCAAGTCATCGATCCAGGGCATAGTGTTTTGATTCTTGAGGGTGATTTTATTCAAAGCTCTATAATCGATACACATTCTCCATGTTCCATCCTTCTTGGGTACTATGATGATGGGTGACCCACAAGGTTAGGTGCTTGGTGGAATTACTCCTTGCTCCAATCATTGTTGCAACTGTTTCTTGACTTCATTTGCTGTAAGGATGGATTTTCTATACAACCCAATGTTGGGCAATGGGGAATCGACAATAATTGTTTCTCATAATCTGCTTCCCTCTTAGGTGGTAACCCTTTACTCTCTTAGAAAATTTCTTTGTATGCCTGTAAAAACTTATCTAATTGATGTTTATGCTCTTTAGTACATCTCTGTAGAGATGCCTTTATTTTTACTGATTCATCTTCTCGTTGATTCCCTCTTAAAAAAATACAAACTTCCTACTTGAAATTACTAGTTTCTTGGCTTGGTTAGGGATTACCAATGAGATCTTGCAGTTACCTTTTTGTGCATTGATGATGAAGTAATTCCCACCTTGATTGGGCGGTAGTGGTTTTCTCTCATGAAAATTGCACACCTCGTGTACATGCAAGGGTTTCTAAACATTACAACATACACATCAAGTGGTACTATGCCTATCTCCACTTCATCAATATAGTTTGCACTTATATAAAATTTGATCTTACACTGCTTAGTGACCTTGATCTTTGCATCCATATTTATCCATCCCATTGGATATGGGTGATGATGGTCTTGAGCTTCCAATTCATGCTTGTTGACAAAATATTTTGCTATGAGGTTGGCCTGTGAATTGAAATCAAATAGAGCATCTACCTTTGTCGTCTTAACTTAGATCTTAATATGGAAGAGTTTAGTCATCTCCCTTTCTTTCTTGGGATGGAGGCTACTCAGGTTCACTTTTTGCATTGAAGTGCAAACAATCTTTTTATCTACTGAGATTTTCTCTACCCGGTTGCATGAATCCATGGCTAGCATGTTATTCTTCTTGGCACTCTTCTTGCGTTTTTTTGAATTCAGGTCTGGACGTAGCTTCCAACATTTATCTCAGCGTGACCATCGATATTACAATGGTTACAATGATTGTTTGGATCTTTGCATTGATGTGTAGTGGCTGTTGTATTCTTGTCATTTCCTTTCAACTTTTTCTTTCCTTTTTTGGAAGCATCTTTGTGGTCTTTCTATTGGGAACCACTTGCTTGTTCTTTCTTCTTGTTTGCATTCTCTAGATACTATGCTTGTACACACACCTTCTCAACTATTGTTGTAATCTAAATATTTACCAATAGTGTAGTTAACCAAGTATAATATATAACAAAGTAATATACAAGTATGTATACATAGAAGCAGAACATAGAAAAAGTAGTAGTGGAACCAACAATAAGTAGTCTTTATTATGTGATCAATCACCAACACTCATGTTTGATATTCATATCTATTTAGTTGCATCAAAGAAGGTAGTTATAAGTGCTTTAACTACCTTGATTGTTCGATTGACTCGACTACTTAGTCAAATATAATGCCTAGTGGACTATTCCTTTCTTTGGTCTACTCTTAACCTAGTTGACTAGGTTCCTCCAACACCTATCATATATTTAAAGAGCATCACTTGCCCCCTTCAATCATTGTGTAGACATCCTAGATACTTGAGGGGTACATTTGAGTTCTTGGGAGATATCCCCAACATAATGGCTTATTTTCTGAACTTTTTACCACTATGTTCTTGCTTTTATTGAAAGTAATTCCAATGGGTCCATTGGGCATTTTCCTATCCAATAAGGTAGAATTGGGACTTAATGAGGATTTTAAACACCTCCCCACTTAGTCACTGAGGGATCACCCTCCAGCCTAAGCATCTCCATGTAGCTTTCCCACTTTGGGCATGACCCTCTAACTTTAGTTGGGAAAATGAAATTTTTTTCTCTTCTCCCACTTTATGAACACTAAAACAAATTTATAACTGTTGAAACCATTGATTCAACTTTAACAACATCAATTTCACGTATTAGAGCAAATTTGGGGTCTAAAATGAACCTCATAAGAATACGAGCCACCACATAAGAAAACAAGCCACCTCATAAGAAAAAGAGCCATTGAATTCAAGAACCAATAGAATTTCAAGAAAAGAGTCAACCATAATGGTTGACATAACATATTTGACATTAAATTTTTTTTTTTTTTAATTCGTATTTTCAACATATCTCCCTGTTGTTTTACTCAAATTTCAAGCGGGAGCACTTATTGGATGCGGAATTTGAGTGCCCTCGCTCGAAATTTGAGTAAAACGACACTGAGATATGATGAAAATGTGAAGAAAAAGGGTATTTTTTTCTTTTTTCCTCCAAAATTCATAAATATTATTTTATTATTTTAACAATTATTTTATCATTTTCCTTAGGAGGCCCATTTTAGACCTCAAATTTTTTCTAATTCTTGGTAGGGTTTTATGTGCACTTTCGCTTCCATTTCAAACATATATTGGGAAGAAGTGACGGGGTTGAAACTTGATCTCTCTCTCTCTCTCTCTCTCTCTCTCTCTCTCTCTCTTTGGCTCCCTATTCAACTCCTTTTTTTGGGTCTTCATTGTCTCTAGGTTTCCTATACGATCCAATTTATGAGTTAGAGCTACCAAACTCCTTGAAAAGTCCAAACTTGTTCTCTAGCGCTGATGTGAGGAGAAAGAGGATGGCCTTGTTGCAAGAGTTGTCAATGACTTGTGCTTACAACTTTGAACATCTCTCGTCCTACTGATCTAGTGGATTGTCACTGTACTCATCTTCCATGGATGGGGGGTTTAAGAGCTACCTCATCAGTATTTTTGGTCATGATGTTCCCCCATAATGGGAAAGTAATCACCCCAAAACAACTTTCATACTATGAAAAATGCCCCATCGCCAACTTCGACAACATTTTTCCTACCATTGGAATTGAATACCCCCTTCTCTTAATGTGATAGGAACAAGAGTCTATAAAGACTCGTTGTTGATGTGGGCATATGATAGATCTCCCCCAATCATACCATCAGTTACATACAACCTCATGTGTACCATATTCTCCTCTCTATATGAATCACCATCGTTTGTTACCACTTCCACATATGGAGAAGGGGGCACCACCTTACCACCCTCTACAATAGTTACGACCATCGAAAATGGGACCATCCCACCTCCCCCATTAGTAGCACCAATCGTCGAAGTACTATTCATTTTCCCTCCCCAAAGTATACATGGAACACCAATCATGGCTACCCTCACTTTCCCATGAATTACTTTTGGAATCTCTATTTGGTATTTGAAACCCCCATTTATGGAGATAACCCCCAAACCATACACATATATCAACTTTATTCCCATTACTCCTGTTAATGTCTTACCATATGAGATTCCATGGCCTATAGTACAAACCACAACACAACCAGTAGTCCCCATATAATTAGTTGTTGCAAGTGTCAAGACTCCAACAAAAGAAGTGACAAAGCCCATAAATACAACTGCATAGATTCTCCCACCATGTTCCTTGCACGACACAACATGTCATCCTACAAATCTTTGCTCAACATTTATAGAGATTAGAAACCTACTATCCACACCTACTCAAATTGCATTGAATTCACCAATAGCAGGCATTCTTTGTACTCCAAAAGTAGAGCCTCTCACACCGAAGAGAAAAATGTTGTGAACAAATAATCCATGCACTATTTTGTCTCAGTTTGGTCACTACACACATCACTGTCCGGACCTCCCTCGATTTCAAACAACCCTCACCACGGTTTGTCAATCTCAGACTATTCCCATTGAATTTGTCGTCATTAATTTCATATCAACCATATATGAGGCACTCTCTTCTCCAAAATGTTTGATATTCCCTCACATCTCCCACATGCTTCCATATGACATGGATGTAAGTTGGACAATCATAACCATTCGGTATTTGGCACATACATCGACAACCAACCAGCCCACTTGCCCCCATAGAAGATGTGGGTTGTTAACACAATACCTTGTTAAGATGTCCCATATTAAAGGAAGAATGAACACTATGCCTTGAGAAAACAAGCCAACCACATAACATATCTCTTCCTCTTACACCCCCGTAGGTCTTTCCACAGGAAGAGATCTTTCCCCCATCACAAGATACAATTGGACATGCATATATGTTTTACATTTCATCATCCAACACTTTCGTGACTAATGACCAATCATCACCATCAACGGGGAGTATCACTGGTACATCACCAGTACTTCCCTTAACATCCACCCCTAGGCCTCGTCATCCGTCATCAGGTGTGATAATAATATCTGTGGGCTTCCCTAGTATGGTCAACACAACATCTTTGCAACAAGTTACTATCTCAACCAATCAAAATCCAAACTGTACCCTAGTTGGACCCACAGTTCCAAATAACTTTCTCGATCGACTATTTCACTCAGACGAAGACATCTAGGAATCCATGACCACTCCTGAGGTACCTTGGAACAATATGCATAATCATTCTTCCTTTTTAACTCAAAACATGTTTAAATGCACTTATATGGCTCAACAATATGCCGCAAAGATATTATTCCTCCTAACCATGTCAATTGGTTTAAAAATATCATTCTTGCCCTTGATGCTTTTAATGAATGCAACATGGCTACCATTTCCCCCACTATCAATGTGGATATTTTTATGACTTATGGAGTCGTAGAAAACATCTCACTTGGTGCCTCTTTCTATTAACAAGATGTTAGTGCTTACAAAGCACTATTCCAAGAATTTTGAGATATTTTTCCCTGGTCATACATAGAGTTTCTAGGGATCGATCCTGCCATTTCCGAACATCATATCGATGCATGTCCTAGTGCTTCATCGGTAAGATAGAAACAACGACTTGTATACCCTTCCAAAGTAGTTTCTATGAAAGCAAAAAATGAGAAGATTCACCAAGCAGGGTTCATTTACCCCATCGTCTACACATGATGGGTATCAAGTCCCATCCTCATTAAAACAAAACCATGAACACTTAGTGTATGCACATATTTTAGGGATATTAACCAAGTTTGTCCTAGATACAAATTCCCTACCCCTTTCATTGACCAAGTTTTCTATGCATGTGTCGGTCAGAAAGTCTTGTCATTCATGGATATATTTTTTGGCTACAACCAAATACAGATCCATTAGTAGGATCAATATAAAACAAATTTCACAACACCATGGGGAACCTTTTCCTATCATGTCATGTTGTTTGGATTGAAGAATTCCCGAGCCACATTCCAATGCATCATGTCCTATGTGTTTAATGACTTGTATCATATAATATTGGCTTATCTAGATGATCTCATATCCAAATCCAAGAAACATGCCAATCACCTCACCAATATGCGTATCATCTTCTCAAGATGTCAACAATAAAATATATGATTAAACCCTCTCAAATGCATGTTCTGCATCACAACATGATGCTTATTGGAGTTTATCATCTCTCAAATAGGGATCACCATAGATCCCCTCAAAGTCCAATCCATCCTCAATCTCCCCCCACCAAAGACTCGATGACAGTTATAGAGCATTCATGGAAAAGCCAACTTCCTTCATCACTTTGTCCATGACTATGCTACATAAGTGCAAGGATTCCTACGTATTCTCAAGAAATACATTGCCTTTTAGTGGGATGACTAAGCACAACTATCTTTCGAGGCACTCAAAAAGTCTCTGACATCATATCCTTTGATTTCCCCACTTGACTTAAAAAATGGTTTCATCCTTTATATTTTAACATCCCCCTTTTCGCTTACCGACATCCTAGTTCAAAACGACAAGGATCACTATGAGAACTCCATTTATTACATTAGCAAGACACTATCACGATCACAACTCAATTATGGCTATGAAAAAAATATTGCTTTGGCTGTAATCCTATTAGCGCAAAAGCTTCGCCATTATATCTTGCTACGTAAAACCACCGTGATTGTAAACTCTAATTGAATGCAATACATACTAGGCCGATAAATTACAAATGGTAAGTTTTCTTTTTGGATCATCATTCTTCAAGGATTTGATATTGAGTTTGTAACACCTAAAAGCAAAAAGGTTTTGTCCCTCGCCAAGCTCATTACTGATCTCCCGACTATTTCAATAGGACCCCCCATCAATGATCACTTGTTGGATGAACATTTGTTTGTTCTTACTACCAAATATCGATGGTATGGATATGTCCTCACATATCCACGAACATAGAAATTCATTTCCCACCTCTCACTGATCGTCACCGCATTCATCACCAAGCCCCTCGTTACCTCCTCATTGGATACGTTCTCTATTGATGAGGAACTAACACCATTTTGTGGTGGTGTTTATCTCATGACGAGGCTGATCAAGTCCTTAATGATTTCCATGACGACGCATGCAATAACCACTTATCATGATTGGCCATTGCCCAAAAATATTGCGTGTCGACTAATTTTGTCCCTCACTCTTCCACCACTTAGCCATCACTGTCAGTCCTTTATGAAGGTGGGGGATCGACTTCATGGAATTTCGACCCACATCTGCTCAAGGCCATAAGTATATCACCGCCACTATTGATTACTTTACCAAGTGGGTCGAGGAAATGCATACTTTCAACAATACTAGCACCACGACTGCTAGATTCTTCTTTAACCACGTTATCACACAATTTGACACACCCAAACAATTGGTCTCAAACAATGGAATTCATTTCCAAAATGTTATTTTCTAGGAATTTTCATTCTTGTTGGGATCCGCACATGAGTTTTCCACCCCCTACTATGCACAAGATAATGGATGGGTTGAGGCGGTCAATAAAGTCTTAAAACCATGCTTCAATGGACGATCAACAAGAATCAAAACAAACGACATCATATTCTATTTTATGCTTTATGGGATTATAGAACATTTTTTAAGACTCCAATGGGATTCACTCCCTTTTACCTTGTTCATGATGTCAAGGAAGTCTTACCCATTGTGTGTGATATTCCTACCCTTCAAACCTCCATTGAACTACTACATGATACATCAACACTAGAGAAACGATTACTCACTTTGGAACACCTCATTGAAGAATGCTACGCTTTGTTACATCAAAATGAAGCCATGAAACAATGCTCCAAATCCCATTACGATCATGATGTTCGTCCTTGTACCTTTTGTGAAGGCGATCTTGTTCTTGTTTTCAATGCTAATAAGGACACCAAACTAGGTCCTGGTAAGTTCGTACCCTTATGGAAAATCCCTTACATCATCAAATTATGTCTTCCCAAAGGATCCTATGTGCTTGGTTTGCCTAAGGGAGGCCTTCTTGACAACCTTGTCAATGGGCTGTACTTGAAGAAATTATTTCCATAGTCATTAGACTATGATAACCACATAAACATGCTAACATCTATCTATATAAGTCATATTAAATGCTAGCACTGGGTTGTACTTAAAGAAGTTCTTTCCATAGTCATTAGACCGTGATAACCACATAAACATGCTAACATATATCTAAATAAGTCACATTAATTTCCAGCACTGCTAGCCACGTGAAAGTTTCCACAAAAATATTAGACACTGGAAGAAATTCTACCCACAACTTACGTTGTCACTTTCACCAAAACAATGTAGATCACATGTTTTTTGTCATTGTTTTTCTATTTCTCTTCCTCTCGGTTTATACACTTTGAATAATTCCTTTCATTTCATTTGCAGATGGCTTCAAATACAAAATGTTACATTAACTTCGTTGATGATGCAAGTCATTGGTCAAAGAATCTCATTTCCGTTGCTTGGGCTATTTACATCCTGAAGCACATACTTTACCACATAGGTGGCGCATGCCTTATCCCTGCAACTAATAACCAAGACGAGTATGGTGTTGTCATTGGATGATTGATTGATGCTATCCATTTACATATCTGACACCCTCACATCCATCCGGATTCTCAACTCCTTGTTGTACAGTTTAACAACATATTTCGCATACGTAATCCATGTCTTTTCCACAAATTTCTCCGAGTGTAGCTTGTGGTATAGCATTTTGAAACCATCACATTCATCCATGTCTTTAGAAGTGCATTAATGCTAATGCATTTTTAGATCACATTGCTAATAAAGTATTATGTTGACATTTATTACATTGATTGTACATTTGATTAAGCAAAGAAAATAATAGTTTATGTTTTTACCATACATTTATGTTATGATCATCATACATACATAAATTAAAAACATAAATACACATCATCATACGTACATAAATTAAAAAAAAATATAGACCATCATACATTTTAGACACATTGATTGAGGAACCCACATAATGGTGCATCTATATATCATCATATATAATATGTACATCATATGTGTCACAAGTCACATATAAAAAAATCGCCTTATGGGGGTACATCAAAAACTTGCCTCCCATAAGCCGTATCAAACCATATACAAAACGGGGCTCATATGCCCATACATCACTAGGCACCTCCTTTTGGAGGAGGTGGTGGAAATATCATTGCTAGAGGAACTGCAACCTCTAGTACCGGTATTGCTAGTGGTGGTGGTGGTGGAGGTACTCTTAGTTAGTGAGAGTTCCCATCGATCCCGATCCGATGGATCATCATGCACCATCATAGTCCTGTACCCTTCGAAATATACAGACATGGCACCATGTACCAATCCTCCAAATAGACGAACTCATGCTTTTCCACACCATTCATCAAGATGGCCATCCAATACTCAAGTTTGGTAAACACAACACTATTGTCATCCTCTAATGGGGTAGCCCCACTTGCATCTGTCCTCTCCTTGACAACCTTTTCTGCCGATGCCCCTGCCCGACTGGCACATCAGTTGCTGTAGACACCCCAACAAGCTGTATAGGTCCAACATTTGTACTTAATAAAACAAAACAAACACTCATTAGTATCATATATGTATATCAACCTCAATCAAATATATGCATATAAATGGATTCAAAACATGTACAAAAACATGAAAAAAAGACACTCATTGCGAGCATCCTATCCCTCTCAACTAGGAAGTGGCAACTCCAATTCATACTAAAAGTCCATCCAATTCCATGGATACTACTCGATCAACCCGATATGCTACCTCCGGTTATCACTCAAATTGATTACCTAAAATTTCCATATTTATGATCCAAAATCTTTGGTAGTCCTCTTAACCCTATACATGTGTTGACTATTCACCCAACCTTACCTTTAACTTTATTTGAACTTCTACCTGTTTGGCTTTTTGTGTTTATTGTTGTTTGCTTTAATTTTTTCCTTGCTTTAAATATGTTGATTGATTGCATGAATTTTGAAGATTTCATAGTCTGTTGGAGATATTTTGTTATGCTATGATCATATGCAAGATGGTTATGACAAAGATAGCCTTATTCTTTCAGTTTGTAAGAATTTTGTGATTCTGCACTGAAACTATGAAGTTTTAAATGTATCGGCGCTGCAAAATAAGGTTCCATTCTTCAACAAAGCTTACTTTTCCTAATACATAGGTGCTGCAGAATGAGTCGTGATTATGTAGAGGAAGTTCATTTTTATTGTAGACGTTGCAAAATGAGCTCTAATCCTGCAACATAAATTCATTTCTTGCGATGATTAAGGTGTTGAAGAATCAAACCCAAATCCGCAACAAAAGTTCAATTCCCTTAATGTGAAGGCATTGCAGAAACACTTGTAACTGGTTGTTTTAGCCACCAACTTCGGGCACAGTTTCCAACCAAATTAAGATGAATCTCACAAAACTAAAACATGGGTTTTTTGCATAATGGGCCAAATTAGTCGACATGCTGGTCAAATTGCCGAAATCAACAACCGCTTGGGATCTATAGGTGGCGCTTTGGAGTGGATTTTTCCAGATTTTACGAAATTTTGTTTTCTAAAACGCCTAGTCAACTGCCACTTCATCCATTCGACTTGGAGTTTAGATCCCGATTTTGTGGATCCATAGAATTAGGATTAGATACATTTGTTTAGGATCTAAGTTTGAGTTGGTTACTTGAATTGAGAGTTGTAATTTTTTATAAAAAGAGGGATTATGAATGGAAAGAGGATCTTCCTCTTGGAAGGAAGTAGGGGCCGGAAAGGGAGATTACAAGGAAACTCTGATCTATGTATATTCTACACAACATATAATAGAACAGTGAAATTTCATATTTTGTGATCATTTGCTCATTCAATAGACTGCATGTTTTCATTCATGCTTTCTTTCTCTTATTTAGATATAGTAAGACTCATTGTAGTGAAATTGGTTTTCCTTCTTTGCTTAGATCAAGTAGTAGTTAGAGCTTTCTATTAGTTGCCTGAGCTTGAAGGTTGTATTTAAGTATATGTTTTAGATCTGTGAACATTGTTTTGGATTTGAATCTCACTTATGAGTACATAGCTGCCTTACCTATGTGTTCATATGCTTTAATTTATTCTTTATGTAAAGTTTGGTTTGTTTTTTGAGTAAAATGCCTATAATCTTTGGAATTTCACCCTAAGTATTGGACACCCTTTAAACCTCAAATCTAAAATCCTTTACATCTTTGTAACCTTTCCCCTAAAACCTTCTTCATAAATATCATTAATCTTTACACAAACTATCCCAAGTTTAAGATGTGATAGCCATGTCTTATTTGCATTCATAAGACATCTTTTAGCGTTAACACCTCCACACCAACACGTAGTAGAGCATAAAGAGGCCAACAACCCCAACCCTAGCTCTAGGCATCCTGTGCCCCAAAAATCCATTTGGGGCTCTCTCGCCCCCCGCATTGGTATCACCACTGGTGGACATAGTGATGGAATCCGCTCAAAGAAGTAGGAGCATAGGATGCTACCATAGGTAAACATCCATGCATCCACCTCCATGGTGACCTTGGTCATCTCAACACACATGTTGACTAGTAACATGTGTGCCTAGGGGACATGGCCTCCCACCAGAATTGTATCTACCAGAACCCTACCCACTAGGAAAATTTGACCCCTACAAATCTAGTGTCTCACGATAGCTCTTAGAACCCTAACAATGATGGTCGCCACCACCTTGATGCAAGGGCATCGGGCCATAAGAATTCTAGTCAAAGATAGACGATTGAAGTCATCCGGAGGAGAGTCGATGACCTCTAGACGAAGGGAAAATGGGTGTTCAAAACCCATGCAATTGAGTGGAAGACCAATTTGAATATGGTTGAGTCGTAAAGGAGGTTGATGGGGCAAGGTTGATGACATGTACGTAGGTTGGGAGAAGTTGACTGTGGGTCGAGGTGACAAAGTTGCAAGCAGACCGACTGAAGAAAAAGAAGAAGTCAGGATGAAACTGACGCAAAAGAAGAAAGATAGAGAATATGACCAACTAGAAAAATTGATGCGTAGGAAGCTAGGTAGTTGTGAGAGTAGTTATTCCAGGAGTTATGGCGGTTGTTGAATTCGCTAGGTGGAAAGGTACTCCAAGGAGGTTGTAGGTAAAGCAGTTAATGCTTATAACTGCAGAAGATACGCCAGAGGCTTCCAGAGGAAGATTGAGTGGGAATTTGAAGCGATGAAGGAGGCTATTAATAGATATCAAGGCAAGGAGAAGGGGTTACTATCCCTGATTGATTGAGGCTGCTACTTCCCATGCTTTGTTGTGAAATCAATCATTGAACAGAGCGATTGAGATAGAGATGCTTGACTCTGCATTGTAACTAACACATGTAATTTGTTTCAAATATTAATAATAAGACTTTATTGGTGTCCAAACATCGACTATTGTGTTTTTTGTGGTTTTTTGTTTTCGCTATGTATTGTGATTTGCGAGCCCGGTTCCCTAAAACTCACTCCAATCAGTTGGTATTAGAGTAGGAGCATCCTGTGTGATTGGAAGTGGAAAGAAACTCTAGTTGCGGTTGGGTAGAGTTGTAGAGGTGGTGGAGAATCCAGCCGCGGTTGGATAGAGTGGTTGAGTCGGTTGATTTGAAGGAGAAATGGATTAGAGGGGCGTTATTGTTCATGGTAGAGGAGGAAGGACCCGCGTAGGTGCAGGTGTGACAATTGACATGGAAGCATTCGAAGAATGTGTTCAGACCACGAGAACTCTGAAGAATGAGTTGGATGCAATAAAGGAAGCCCATAGGAGGGGATTTTTTGCTGAAACTCTTGACCATAATGGTGTGGAGGTTGAGGATGAAGAAAATGTTGTTGAGGAAGCAGAAGAAGAGCCAAAAGGCATACATCTAAATTTTTTGTCAGAAATGAAGGGTAGGTCCAAGATGGAGGTGGACACCTACTCAGGGAGTCTAAACCCTGAAGAGTTGATATATTGGATAAGGGATATGGAAAAATATCTTGATATGTAGCAGATAGAAGACCCCCAAAGGGTAAGAGTTGATTGTTTGAAGCCGAAAGGTCATGCCTCATTATGGTGGGACAATGTACATGCTGACATAGTAAAGGAGGGGGAAGATAAAATTAAGACTTGGGTAAGTTGAAGGATAATTTCCTTCCCATTGACTACATGATATCCTTGTTCAATAAATTGTAGAACCTGAGACATATGGAGCTGATTGTTCATGAATTCATTGAGGAATTCTATAGACTATCCATCAAGTCAAGATAGACTGATGAAGAAGAAGAGGTTGTGGCGAGATATGTGAATGTCCTGAAATATGCCATTCAATATGAGTTGATCCCGTCAAGGTTCAGAATAGTCAGAGAGGCCTACCAATTGGCCTTGAAAGCATAAGAAAATCTCACTAGAAATACCTCTACATATAGAGGGGATACTTCTGTTAGAGGAAGAGGTGGAAAGGTTACTTCCATAAAAGGGCAGACCATTGGGTTGAAGAGAGAAGAAAGCATTGAAGTTATAAGAGATGAGGGTACGATGAGAAACCCTACACCTGAGTACCGACGGGGGGAAGGGGTGAAAATCCTAGAGGTAGAGGCACATTTGGTCAGAGAGGAAGTTTTGGAGGAAGGGGTGTAGACAGACCCATCGTAGTCTGCTACAAGTGCAGTGAAGTCGAACACAAGGCATATGAACGCCCATATAACTTACATGTTGCAAGTCGGTAGGAGACCAAAAGTGGGGGAACCAATGACAGAGTTGGTACAACTGCAGGAGAAAGTGCAGTAGAGACTGCATCTAAGGGAGTTCAAAAATCGATGACCAGATGAACGTTATTACAACTTGCTCTACAAGAGGAGAATGAACTATCCTAGAGGAGGTCTATCTTCCAAACAAAAGTGAAAATCAAGGATATATGTTGTTCCACAATAGTCAACGGTGGTAGAATAGAGAATTTAGTCTTGAATTTTTTTATTGAGAAGATGGGTCCAAAGTGTCGATCACATACGAATGCCTACAAAGTGTCATGGCTATAGAAGGGACATCATGTTACGGTGTCAAGGAAATGATTGATACATTTCAATATTGGTACTTTTTATGATAGTGTGTTATGTGGTGTGGTACCCATGGATGCTTGTCACCTGCTAATGGGGAGACCATGGTAGTACAATAAGAACATGATTTATGATGGACATGAAAATACTGTTACAGTGGAAAAAAGATTAAAATGATTCCCTTGGAAGAGGATAGGAGTAACAAGGGAAGTGAAAATAATTATTGGGAGAAGAGAATATTGATGTGTTCAACTAAGGAGTTCCTGAAGGAGGAAAAGAAGCAACAATACTGTTTTGCAGCCATTCCAAAGAGACTAAGTGTCGATAGTCCAAAGGAGAACATTTCAAATGAAGTTGAAATGGTGTTGACAGAGTTTAAAGGGATATTAGTCAATGAGATGCTGATGAGATTGTTGCCGATGAGGAGCATATCCCATCATATCGACTTGATTCCAGGTTTGATTCTGCCGAATAAGGAATCACATAGAATGACATTGACCGAGAATGTTGAGTTGAACCAATAGGTCCAGGAATTGTTGGATATAGGATTGATCAGAGATAGCTTGAGCCCGTGCACGGTACCGACTGTACTAGAATCAAAGAAAGGAGGAGAATGGAGGATGTGCATTGACTCAAGGACCATCGACCATATTATAATCAAGTATAGATTTCCATTTCCAAGGATTGATGATTTGATCGACTGCTTGAGTGGATCAAGGTACTTCACCAAGATCGACTTGAAGAGTGGATATCACTAGATTAGGATTAGAGAAGGTGATGAATGGAAGACAACCTTCAAAACGAAGGAAGGACTATATGAATGGTTGGTTATGCCATTTGGGTTGACCAATGCACCAAGTATGTTCATGAGGTTGATGAATGAAGTGTTGAAGCCATTTCTTGGAAGGTTTTTTGTTGTTTTCCTCGACGAAATTCTAATTTACAGTAAGACTAAAGTCGAACACTTGACTCATTTGAGACAAGTACTGTAGAAGTTGAGTCAAGAGAAATTACTGGTAAATTTGCAGAAGTGTTCATTTATGAAAGATGAATTAGTTTATTTGGGACTCATAATTTCTAGCTAGGTATTGAAAATGGACCATGAGAAGGTCAAATATATTTGGAGTGGCATGAGCCAAATAATGCCACCGAGGTAAGAAATTTTCATGGAATTGTTGGTTTCTATAGGAAGTTCATGAAGGATTTTAGTCGAGTATGTGCACCGTTGATTGCATGCACGAAGAAAAGGGAATTTAAGTGGATTGAGGGAGCCTGGAGAGCATTTGAGAAGTTGAAGTACAAGGTAACGAATCAACCAATATTGGCCCTCCTATATTTCAACAAAGTATTTCAGGTTGACTGTGATGCCAGTGGAACTGCAATTGGAGAAGTGTCGAGCCAAGAAGGTTGACCAATTGCATTTTTTAGTGAAAAATTAAACGACAACAAGTAGAAATATTTGGTCTACGACCAAGAGTCTTATGTCATTGTCCATGCGTTGAAGAAATGGAGGCATTATTTTTCACCTAAATAATTTGTGTTATTCACTGACCATCAGGCTCTGAGATATTTGAACACTTAGACAAAGTTGAATCAGAGACATATGAAGTGGGTTGAGATTTTACAAATTTATACTTTTGTGTTGAAACATGAGTTAGGAAATTTGAATAGAGTTGCTAACGCATTGAGTCAAAGTGTTTCCTTGTGGGGATCGACAACCATTCAGTTGAATAGGATAGAGTCGATAAAACCCAACTATGTAGTCGACGAGTATTTTAGTAAAGCATGTAAGGCGTTGAAGGAGCCACGGGGTGTTGACATAGATCCATACTTGGATTATTTCACTAAGGAAGGATACCTATTCAAAGGTAATCAATTATGCATTCCTAGAGGATCATTCCTAGAAAATTTGATAAGGGAATTGCACAATAGTGGATTAGGAGGTCACTTTGGCATCGATAAGACCAAGGAATTGGTCAAGGAAAAATATTACTAGCCAGGATTGGTGACATATGTGAAGAAATGGATGCAACACTGCAGAGTTTTTCAACATGCTAAGGGACGAAGTTAGAACATGAGACTGTATATTCCATTACCTGTATCGGAAGTTCCATGGGAACACATAAGCCTGTATTTTGTGTTGGGATTACCTAAGTCACAACAAGGTAACGAATCCATATTTGTGGTAGTTGATAGGTTTTCAAATATGGCACACTTTATTCCTTGCAAGAAGACAAGTGATGCCACATGTATTGCTGTTTTATTCTTTAAGGAGATTGTGAGGTTACATGGATTACCGAAGAGCATAACTTCAGAAAGAGATACCAAATTCATGGGGATTTGTGGAGAACCCTATGGAAGAAGTTGGATACGAAGTTGTAGTTCAGTTTTGCATACCATCTCCAAACTGATGGAAATACTGAAGTCATTAACAAGAGCTTGGGAAATGTTTTGAGATGTTTGACCACTAATTGATCAAAGCAGTGGGAGAATGTGTTAGCCCAGGCAGAGTTTGCACACAACAATTCAGTGAACAGGTCGATTGGAATGATTTTGTTCTATATTGTGCAAGGGAGAATTCCACATGGATTAATCAACTTGGTTAAGTTGTCGACCGGGACGCAAAAGAGCACATATATTGTGTCATTTTCCGACCACATGAAATAAGTGCACAAGAAGGTGAGAAAGCAAATGGATAAAAGTAATGGCGGTTATAAGTTGAGAGCCGAATAAAAGAGATGACTAGAATTGTTCAGAGATCGATATTTAGTTTATGTGCATCTCTAGAAGGAAAGGTTCTCAAGGGGAACATACCACAAATTGAAGCTAAAGAAGGTTAGTCCGTGCAAGGTATTGAATAAAATTTCTGAAAATTCTTATGTATTGGAGCTTCCAGAGGAATTGGACATATCACTAACATTCAACGTCGCCGACTTGTACAAGTATGAGGAAGGATTGATGAGTGGAAGTGAGTCGAATATTGATTGGCAAGGCCAATTACCAGACTAATCGACAAAAGAAATCATTGAGGTGCTCAAGGAGTGAGCGGTTGGAAGGACAAGGAGGAAAAAGAAGAAAGAATATTTGGTCCATTGGAAAGACATAAGTTTGGAAGAAGCGATCTGTATTTTAGAGGAAGAGTTTGAGAGGATGATGAACTGGGGACATAGTTGTTTTCAACCCAGGGATACTGATGTAGGGGCATTGGGCCACAAGATTTCCAGTGGAAGATAGAAGATTGAAGTTGTCTGGAGTAGAGTCAACAACCTCTAGAAGA
The DNA here is from genome assembly GCA_027924585.1 of Larix kaempferi. Lineage (NCBI taxonomy): Eukaryota > Viridiplantae > Streptophyta > Pinopsida > Pinales > Pinaceae > Larix > Larix kaempferi. Next base: position 7,880,626 of record BSBM01000397.1, on the reverse strand, counting down.
AGAGAAAATGGGTGGTCAAAACTAATGCATTCTAGTGGAAGACCAGTTTGAAGATGGTCAAGCCGCAAAGGAGGTCAACGAGGAAAGGTTGACGACATGTAAGCAAGTCGGGAGAAGTCGACTATGGGTCAAGCCGTTGAAGTCAGGAGCAGTCGAAAGTAGACTGACTAAAGAAGAAGTCGGGATTGAATCAACGCAAAAGTAGAAAGGTTGAGAATATCACTGACCAGAAGAGCCGAGGCACATAAATCCAAGCAATTGTGGGACTAGTTGGAGTAGTTATTGTAGGTGTTATGGAAATTGTTGAATTCGCTAGGTGGAAAGGTACACCAAGGAGGTTGTAGGTGAAGTAGTTAATTCTCACAACTATAGAAGATATGCCAAAGGATTCTAAAGGAATATTGAGCGGGAATTTGAAGTAGGGAAGGAGGTTATAAATAGATATCAGGGAAAGGAGAAGGAGCTATTGTCCGTAAGTGATTGAGGTTGCTGTTGCCCATACTTTGTTGTGAAATCAATCATTGAACATAGCGACTGATACAGAGTATTGACTCCACATTATAACTAACACATGTAATTTATTTCAAATATTAATAACAAGACATTATTAGTGTCCAAATCTTTGTCTGTTTGTTGTGGTTTGTGTTCTCATTGTGTACTGTGATTTGTGATCCCGGTTCCCTAAACCGTGCTCATATAATACCCTCATTTTCAAATCCCATAGATAACTCAGAAGGATTCCCCCATCCTTCTTCACTACAGGGTTACCCCTAGAGTATCGAGCAATCAACTGATCCAATGTTTGCTGACCACCAAGGGAAGGGTAGGTTTCCTCCTAAACCCCACAAACTGACAAACTAGTCAATAAATAAATATCTCAATGGTTGAGAGTCATCCTCTTTCCACCAACCATGAATCATCCTTATTGATGATCCCACATCATTAGAAACTCCCTCAATATGTTGTCACTCATCCTCATCAATGGGAAAAAAGTAGTACTTCAGTATACTGACATCTCCTAGGCACTGTTGCATAACTGGATCTTTCCACACCTGTCCCAACAATTGATTGTAGTGGTGCTCATGCTACTCAATCGCCATCCCTAATCTCACACACTTTGCAGCCACAAATAATCCATAAAAGTGTATTATTCATCCATCATAAGTTCATATACTAAAAAGACAAAACAAAACTAAATCAGTGTGGATTTTTCACTTCTAGTCGTGTAGTTCCATGCCCCTATTTTCAAAACACATGCACAGTTTATCCACTTGGGGAAATCATCTCTTGGTCACATGACTCACATGGATAAATTTTGCAGGACATGCACGGTTCGGCTACACGACCGTGCTACTTTCCCATGAACAATCACACAATTTTTCAGTGTGAATCCCCTGTGCATATCCCACATAATTTGCGTCTGTCAAAGGAATAGCTGCACGATTCCATGCATTTTTTCCTCTGAAAGTGACACAACCGACCAAAAAACCTTTTGTGCGGCCATACGATCCATTGGGGCCCCAATAAAATGAAGTACTCGACACAGGACTTACCTGAAACTCATGGAACTGAAAACTGTCGATCTAGTTTCATAGAAACAACAAAATAAGCTCCAGGGATTTAAAGTCACGATGGTAAAAACGATTTCGAAAGGTGAGCCCCACCATTATTTTTAAACCAAAGACCCAATTTTTAGCTGCCTCGTCTGGGCGTTCTATAACTCCGTTTGTCAAACCGTCACTTCCATCATGATGACGATTACGAGCTCTTCAACATGGTTCCATTTGCCCCCCCTTGAAACTTCATCTAGCATTCATTTTTCAGTTGTTTCTCAAGGTATGGTCAACCATTATCAATTTTGTTTACACCGTCATATTTCTGGTCATGAACGCTATTATGCATTGGTATCTGCATTGTATGTGTAGGATTTTCATTGGGAAGCAACTTATTTTCTTTCCCCAAAGATTTATAGGCCACCTTCATAGATAAATCATCTTCTTTGCATATAAGCCACGTATCACCTCTCCACGTATCACCTCTGGTTACATTGGACTTATCCCATTATCTCATTGATATCCCTAAGGTCCTCATCGCCTAGTAAGACACATTCTCACCTTTACTCCAATATTACTTTTCCGAGTAGTCACACGATCCCCCATGGGTGTGTGCACTATCACAATCCACCTACATTCTAGCACCAATGTTACTTGTTGGCCCCCCAACAAACCCCCTTTTATTTTAGAGGAGCTCCCATTCTGAATTTTATAAATAATGTTTTTAGTTTGCTTTAGTTTTGCTTGCTTCGTTTATGGGTGTGATTAGATGGCTTCTTTTATCAGATCCTTTAATTTTGCACTTCTACTTCTTTGACTTAGATTTCTTGAGGTAGGGATTTGGTGGTTTGATTGATGTGTGCCGTTGGGGTCTATCACTTCTTCGTTGCTCTTCAATACTTTCATGTTTTTATTTGACTTTATCTAAGTTGACTCTAGACTTCAATTTGCAAAAAATGGATCAATTTGATGATTCGACAATCTCACGGAATTTGGCCTTCTCCTTATAAATGAATTAATGAGCATCCTGACGAATCTTAATAAATTGTTTAATTGCTTTTTGATCCACATCTTAAAAGAGCATATTTTAAAGATTTGAGACAAGTGGATACTCTTTTGGTTGGTTGAATTATCAATTCTTTTGGAGCTCTTACATTCATTTATCATAATAATGTTGATTATTAAATTCTTTCATTAGGACATTTGTTTCATCATAGTGTTAATCCTTATTGAAAGATTTTGATATAAAAAAAACCTTTGTAAGAACAAGATTTATTATTATTATTAAGCATTGAGGCTATTCTTAAATTCTTTTGATGAAGTTGTTATTATGAATTGATACTTATTTCGTTTCATACTTTTAATAATATCAATTTCTTTGTTTTCGACTTTATCTAATATTCTCTTAGCTCAAATATTATATAGTAAGAGGTTTTTTTTTTTTAATCATGGGAACCTTTCCAAACTACCCAGCGAGCCTTGTCATCTGAATCACCTGGATACCAAACCCATGGGCTGGGGCTAACCTTAATGTTGGCTAGGACGTAATCAACGAGAGTATGACCACCACCGCAGTCGTACGAGCTTTTATTGGGCTGCAGTCTATTCACTACACCTCCCCGCAGGAATCGAAATTGAGCTTCCGTCGAGACAACCATCAAACCCCACCACCGGCTCCTAACCTCAACGCCTCGCCTTGTAAGAGTGTTCTTATAAAGACCACTACGTTGCCAAAATATTTTGAAAAATGATAAACTTTTATCATATGATAATAAAAGTAATCATGAAGGGTGACTAAATCAGATTGATAATTTTGTGATATCACACATTTTATCATTTACGTCATTATTCCTTCCATTAAAGATTTTTAGTTTTTCGAAAAAACCTTTACTTTATTGTTATATGTTTTGTCATACTTTATAATAAAGGTGTTCACTAAGAATCTAAATTATTTGGATATGTGTAAGTTTTACATCTTATGCAAGGAAGAATTTTTAATTATTATTATGAGCACTTTCTTCATGGTTGGTGTGTGGATTACTAAGGTGGTCATTTTAACAATTCCTTCTTTACATCAATAAGCTTACATTTGTTCATTAATTTATTCTTATATCGTTTTTGCTTTTGTATAAAAGTTGATAATTAAGTTTTGTAAAGATTGCTGTATAGAAAACATCAACAAGCTTACATTTGTTCATTAATTTATTCTTATATCGTTTTTGCTTTTGTATAAAAGTTGATAATTAAGTTTTGTAAAGATTGCTGTATAGAAAACATCAACAGCATGTGTTTACACAATTTTTGACTAAAAGAGACCTCACACTAATGACCATAATTATAATCAAAGGCGACCCTTTTAACAATTCCTTCTCTACATCAATAATCTTACATTTGTTCATTAATTTATTCTTATATTGCTTTTGCCTTTGTATAAGAGTTGATAATTAAGTTTCGTAAAGGTTGCTCTAGAGAAAACATCACCAGCATGTGTTTACACAATTTTTGACTAAAAGAGACCCCACATTAATGACCATAATTATAATCAAAGGAGCATGAATAATCATCGGTTTATGTTATTTTTGTCTTTTGTCATTTATGGTTTAATAAAGCTTATTGTAATCTTAGATAGCATTGCAGTCTTTGATTTTAACTTAGCTTATTTTATTGTCAGAACAACATTTGAATGATTACGTAACAAAACTGTAAAAGAGTTTTTTAGCAATAATTTTATTAATCATTTAAATTTAGAGGTTGATTTTATATTGTAAATAAAATTTTGCATTTTGTCGAGCATTGATACAACATTATTTAATATTTGTTGGATATTAATTCTTTTGTTTTCTTTTGACATGTACATCAATGTCTAGCTTTCACATGGTCGATGTATTTGGGATAATGATTATGACGGAATGCCCATAGTATATATTTGGTAGTTTGTAAGAGCGATTCAATTATTGCATCGAGAGGAGAGAGGTGCTCTATAGCCCAGTATGAAGAGATGTTGTCACGTATATAACGTAACATTACATTACCAAAAAAAAAAAAAAATTAAAAAAAATACTCGTTGGCTCATAAAATAAAAATAAAAAATTATGAAAAGCAATTTAAAAAATCCATATCAGCCTATAAAATAAAAAATTAAAACTTAAATCCGAATCTATCAAACAAGAGAGGTGTTGATGTTCTATTTTACACCCCTTTAAATTTTTTTCAAAGTATTGTAGATATTCCAAACTTCTCATATATTTCACAGACTCCTTTGAGAATTACTGCTTGACTTAAACTCTGATCGTACCATGTATTTTGTATTTTGTCCTTTCAGCAAAAAAACCGACGTAACCTAGAGCAAAGTCATTCTAGTTATAAAAGGGGAGACCTACTAAGTGAAGGAGTTAAAAGATTAAAAAAAAAGATATTGTCCCAAGTATAAAGAAAAACTATGATTCATATGGATAATATATTCATTTGTTTCTTTTGTTCTTGGAAATAGTGTTTGCTATCGTATTGTTGAAGTGGATATGAATTATCCTTCGATTGAGCATCGCTTTAATGTGATATTGTAAGATTTGCATCCTTTAAAAAGAAATTATGTAATGGTTAGCAACATGGAAATATATATGAAAGGAAATATATATGAAATAAAGGTTAGAGGGCGGCCATTATCACGATTATAACGCATGTTTAATTTGTTATATATGTTAGTGATAAGTACATATTTGTTGAGCTTGATGCGCTAGATGTTAGAAATGGAAAAAAGGAACGTTGTTTGGGATATTTGCATCAACAACTCAGAAGGTGGCGCATTTATGGCTTTGATCCCATATGATATTGCACATGATATGGCTCTGCAGTTGAGTGAAAATGCATTTAATGTGTTGTTTGTCTGTCATCAATTTGGAAAGTGGTGAATGTAATGCATAGTAAGGATCGATTAACTCAGATTTTTTTTACTCTTTTTTATGTAATTTAATTCTTTATGTTTTCGAGCTTGTTTTTCGTCCAAATTTTTATGACATATACTTTGGCGTGTTCTCTATCTAATCATATTAGTCTTGAGGTGTGGCGAATCCAAATGGATGCCAAAGTTCCAAGTTGTCTAGTCCTAATGTCATCATAGTGTATTGTTGCTTGAGACCAATGAGTGAACATTGATGTGATTTAAAGTAGATGTGACTTAAAATAAAATTTCTGATTTCAAATATTCATTTTATTTCAAAATGTAAAACAAAGTTTTTTCTTGGATAATTTTAAAAATATGAAAATATTGACATGTACGTGTACATAAAGTACTTTTATAAACAACAAATGGTACCAAGTATTTCCAAAATTGACGTCAACCAACACCACTTCTATTTCCACTATTGATACCCGTTCAACAACAAGCATCCTTCCCCTATCAAGGGTTTTCAGGAATCCCTCCCCTATCAAGGATTTTCACATTCCGCTTTTTTTTTATACCACTACAGAGATTTTATCTCCCTCATCTTACTGCTGTGTAAAAAGAAAAAGAGATCAACGAACTTGGAAAATTGGCTTTGGGATAGCTCGGTGAATAAGCACAGTTATTCTTCTCTACCAGGTATGCAAGTGACATTTGGTTTACCTGCTGTGCATTTCAATAGAAATTGAGTGTTAGTGCTGTAAATCGTATTTGCGTGTCTTCCCCTGGTTCATATCCCTTATTTGTCAGGATCCAAATAACGTGTTTTACTTAGCATTTTGACGCGTTTTACTCTGAGCATTTTTACGTTCAATCCCTCTTTTGCTACCCTAAAAAGGCTTGAGCTCTATTCTTTTTTTTTCGTCATTCATTGTTCTTTGAAAACCGTAAGTAGTGAAGTGATAAGTACTGAAAGCGATGGAGAAATTATTTAACAGTGAATATTGCTTCAAAAACAAGTTTTAAGCAGGAATATATATATATATATATATATATATATCGATTTTCAAATGGTTCACACACATTGTTCATGTTTATTAACCCTCTGCCCAGCTGAGCTTTGAACGACTTTAACTTCAAAACCCTAAATGTTATGTTAAACATCCATGTTCGAATTTGACTTTTGCCATCGAAAGGAATTCTTTCAGTCATGATGTGAATACCAACGTTAAGATAAGCTGAATATTGACCAGTTTTGAGCAAAGGATTTTCGTAAAATAATTTTGATATCGCATATTTGAATCATCCTAAACCTAAAAGATGAGTTGTTGTTGGTGAAATCGATTAAACAATTCACAACTTTGAGGATTCTTCCTATACTCTGTTCATAGTATAGTCACATGGACAAAAGCTCTTCCAAATCCCTCACGCATTAAAGATCCATTTTGCTTGGTACAATTTAAAGACTATTTTTTAATTGACCATCCCATACTAAATCTACTGCCTTTCCCTTCTCAAATTCACAGTCACCATCCATCCTTATATCAAAATTCCCTTTCCTATGTTAAATCCTTTTCCTTCCCATCATTTCGATATCAATCCCTATGACTCCTTTTTCAAAAGTTTTCGATATCGATACTCAGGAAACGACCGTATCCACGATTCTAATCCTTTCGATATCCCTGCTCTGTTCGAAGATCCTCCATGATGAAATTAATTTCAAATGAAAAATTCAGCGAAAGGTTTACAATCTGGTTGAAATAAATACAGTGAAGAATGATTTAGCAGATGCGCTATCAAGTTAAGATAATGGCTCGCAAGAACAATTCAGTACTAATGATCATAAAGGATGAATGAAAAATAAATGTGTTGGGTTATTACGACAAAGGGTAATAAAGATAACGCATGTTCAATGTTACAACGAAGAGATCTTAGCTTGCTGTGAATAAATTATCACTTGTAATAATTCAATGGATTCGATCTCTTGAGATCTCAAACTCGCAGTCAAATAATAGCGATTTACTCACAGGTCGATGCTAATGGTGGTTCAGAATTAAATAGGGGCTGTCATATTTCAGAATTTATCTAGGACGAGAATCTTATGTAAAGTTGTAACAATAACTTTTTTAATCTTATTCAATGCTCTTCACTGTTATACCATTTCCTAACTCTTCATTTGTTTCCTTGTCAAGACCTTACCTTCGCAAATGTGATTACAATACTGGCATGAAATGACATTGATTTTGCACTGATAGATATTAAAGAGATTTGAGTGGTTGATTGTCACTTTTGCATAATGTTTTGTTCACAAAATTCTTGTACATAAGATACTTGTTCACTAATTATGTGTTTTCAGCGATGAGTTTTCACAACAGGGGCTCTAGAAGGTCAGTAAGAGGAAGAGGCGGTAGAGGGAAGTACTTATGGTAGCATGGAGGAGACATGGATATAGTATTTTCAGTACATTTTGATGCAAATTCAAATGAGTTTATCCAATTAGCAAGGATTGGTCACCTTTACCTTGGACCTCAGCGTACTCCACCTTTACATATTTCAGTTCCCCTGCATATATTGCAAGCTCCTTTACCCCTTCCCAATGTAGCAGAGTTGCCTAATCACTACTCAGTTCATAACTCAGGTTGGGATGTTCTTCCTCCTCCCCCACGAGATAAAGCTACAAGTCGGGGAGATCTTGAACCTAATTGACCTATGCCCTCAACAACTAGCTCTACATCCTCTGGTCATCATGAAAAATACCCTCATATTGCTGAACATCCACCAAAGTCTGCTGAACAACCTGCTAAATTAGATCCTGCAATTGATGACATCCATCCTCCTCCTTTAGTCCTTCCTCTTGAACAACTCAAAGAAGAAGAATCTAAAGTTTCAGTCAATGCAGAAAGTAAGGAAGCGAATGAATTTGCAGCCTCATCCTCAAGATTTATAGGGTTTCGTCTTCCATTTAGACATTTTATATCTAAGTTATTTGGGAAAAGAAATTAGTAATGATGTTATAATGACTATGATTTTGATGCTTCAAACTTCACGGGCTTATTAAATTTTGATGGACAAGATTTGCAACGCATTACAATTTTGTTAAGGTTTAATGTGCACAGGACTGAAACACTTTCAAACAATTTTTTATTTAAAACATGTCTATGTGGAAACATGTGGGTTGGTGACATACAGGTGGCATTTTGTGATGTTACAGCTGGATTAAATTATAATATAAACATGCTATATTTTAAGCAATGCACAGGTTTTGGGAGGCACAAGGAGTATAAAATGTTTTTATATATTTAGCTTGAATGATTAATGGGTCCCTCGTTTTAATAGCTGTTCCTTATATTGCTACACTCTTTTAAGCCATAAAGTCTAAAAAGGCATAACTTTTCCTTCCTCTCGATGGTTTCCTTAGACTAAAGTTTCATTATATGTGTCCCATTCTTTTTTAAGAATTATTTTAAAGGTTTTAAAAGAATCAGTTGCATAGCTGTTTCTTGGAAATGAAGCTATAAAGATTGGAACCATCGAAGAGAGCAAGCTATTCATCCCTATGTTATGGTATACTAAGAGTATGATCTTTTGTGTTCTTTAGTTCTTCATTTTGATTATACTATGTCTATAACATCTGGTATTTTTGTGATAGTAGGAAACTTTGCTAAGTGTGAAATTGGTGACTTTGAATTGATGAATGCTGTAAAAGGTATCTCCCCTGCCACTTGTTGATGATATTTAAAAGGGTTTTCTTATAACTTGCTATTAATTGATAGCTTTGGTTGCAATGAATCATTCCAATTGTGGTCGTTATTGATAGATTATGCCGGGAAACTTTATCAGTCTCTATTTTGTATCTTGTTTATCACTACACACTGATTGAGTGGTTTGGATACATTCATCAGTTGTGAGAAGATATATTCCTGGTCCAGAAATACAGATAATTATTTAAGTGTAATTTCAAGCAGTCATTAATAAAAGAAACTCTTGGGTGCCATATCTTTCTTTTGGTGTTTGTCATATATCAGTCCTGTTATAGTGAAATCGGTCTTCTTTGTTCTACTTCTTACATTGTATAAATGTTTGTATTTACAATTTCTGTAATATGTGTATGTGTATGTTCATTAAATTAAGTGTAAATATTTGTTACTGATTACAAACCTTATCTTAGTTAGCATGAGTTTCTTGCTATTTGTATATTTTTCGTCTTATATTTTCTTTTAAAAATAATAATAAAACAAAATATGCATACCACACTTCCCCTAAGACCTACATGAGGGTGGAGACTTATGTACTTTTTGGAGGCTATAAACATAGGGTGTTCATTCCCAACATCAACATATTTCTTGGCGATCATACTGGGGATATTTGTCCCTAGTTGTTTATTTGTTTTGGTGTTATTCTTTTGTTTTTCTTAGTCTACTTTACAGTGTAGGTTCAGTGTTTTGTCATGATTGTTTGTTTTTAATATCTGATTCTTGTTTAAATGATTAGTCATGACTCAACCTTTCCCAGAACAACCTGATGTAGCAGACCAAAGTGATATTGCTGGAGCTCTATTGATTAATGCAGTCGTAACAGTAGAAGAATCTTTCGATTTTTACCAAATCCAGACTTTTTCGATATTATTAGCTCAATACTGGTACGAAATATTACCCCCTTTAATTCAAGTTGATTAAATTTACCTAGCTTTATTTTAACTTCCTAATGACATTCCCTACTAGACATCAACCTCATATTGTAGTTGGTTTTAGAGACCAAACAAGTATTACATCTTGCCTCTTTGACTTTATCCTTGATACCACTTAGTTGCCCAACAGTTAGAACATTCTTGGGAAGTTATAAGAGAAGATATTAACAGAGAAGAGCAACGAGAAAGAGATTAAACAGGATATGAATCTTAGACTTGTACAATAACATATGTTTCATACCCCATGCCAGTATCGACGCATTAGAGGTCATTCACCTGAGTTTGACTTACTTTCTCAAGTTAGGAGAAATAAAAATAAATTAGAAAACCTACGACAACATCTTGTACGATGTCGTTCCTTTCCAAACACTTCTAGTTCACGCATTTAAATTCCTGGATCCCCTCCTTCGGTAAATAAGCCCTCATTTTCAACCTTCAAGAAGATGGCTGCCCAAACAACTGGTTCCCAGACTTTGGGAAGTATGTACAGTGGTTACAATCCCAATATCTCACCCAACGATCCTAACAAGATAGTTAAAAAGATTGGGTTGTTTCAATTCAAGGAGGAATTAAGCCTTGCACCATGGCACGTGCCCTCACCTTTAGAATTGCATCCTGCTAGGACACCCTTGCCTAAATTTAAGGATCAATTACCTAAGTTTTCCGACGATGGCACAACTATGGTTGAAGAACACCTTAGTGCATTCTCTAATGCTTGTAACAACATAGGTGTAAATAATAATGATGCCTGTATGCGCTTGTTCGTTAACTCTTTAGAAGGGAAAGCTACCTCATATTTTTACGATCTCCCTCCAAAATCCTTTTCAACTTGGAATGAACTCTGTTATTGGTTCCATTCCACCTATGGAAAACCTCAAACCCAATTGAATGGATTAAAGACTTTAATAATCTTACTTATCAGTCTGGTGAATCTATAAAGTCATTCAATCTACATTTTACAAAATTATATAACTGAATTCCAGAAATCATAAGGCCCAACAGTCAATCAGCTGTCATACATTATTATAATCCCTTATCACCTATTTTTCGAAATAGGCTTGAATAAAAAGGCGTTAATGATATATCGATAGCTTTACAAACCTACCTTGAATTTGAAGAGCAAGCTTTTCGTACTGGGTTACCTTTAATCGACACCCCAAAAACGTAGAAATGATGACCATCTTGCAACTTATGCAAGACATGAATAACCGAATGATTTCTTTTGAAAGAAGGATAGTTCCCGCACCTCTACAGATCACTCTTACCATCCCTCCCCCTCTAACAAACCCACAATCAACACAACCTATTACCTTGAAGACTCGCCCATACTGCAATTTTTGTGAAGAACACCATGATCCAAATGCTTGTCAGCTTTTAAAAACAACCAGTGGGAAAGTCTTTGGAAAAAATACCGAATTGGTGATAAATGCTCTTGATTGGGTGGAAGATGATGATGTTATGGTTGTCACCATTAGAGGGAAAGCTAATTTTAACAGGAATCAAAGAAATAACGATTTTAGTAGGAATCAAAATTATAATTCTAGGAACAGGTCATTATAGGGTCCTACTCAGAATATTGAGAGAACACAAGTTTCCCAGCCCCCTAAACAACCCCTAGCCTCTTCATCCTCCCCCGCTCAAAAGTATAATATCATTGAGGAACTCTCGAAGGTTAAAGCAAGTGCAACCTTGATCTATCCAGAACTCCCGAACAGAGGAAAAATATTGAAAAGTTTTTGGCCAAAGAACTGCTTAGTGACTATTATTCCACTTCAAAAAAAACTACTACAAATATGATCTCAGAAGAGGAGGAGTATTTTAAAGAAGTTTTAGGATCTGTTTTCACACCATCCAGTCTAAAAAACCCTCCTTTTTATGTTTCCTTGAGAATAATGGATAAAATTTCCCACTGTTGCCTTATTGACATGGATCCGGCCCAAATGTCATGTCCAAGAAGATCATGGAAGAACTAGGGCTCTCCTGCACAAATGAAAAATAAAAAAATATGCTAGCTTTTAACAAGCAACGTCAGCCCACTATAGGAGAAAAAAAAGATGTCACTCTTAGTATGTGTTCTCACTTGAAAATTCGTACAACCTGCAATATCCAGGTAATGGACATGAATGCTAGTAACTATTCTATATTTTTAGGGAGAGATTGGAAAGACTTAACAGGTGGTTATTATTCTATCGATGGCACTCATGTCATCATTCCAAAAGGCCCAAAAAACATTATTATCTATAGAGAAGAACGGATTGTGCCTTATATCGAAAATACCCCACGACCAACTGGTAATTTTATCGAAGTTGACCTTGGCATTTATTCAATATTCTCTGAAGAAGAAGTGGATACCCCTCAGATTCATTCTCTAGATCAATTCCATAATGAAATTTGGCATATGCATTTTGATGGAGCATCTTCTTGTGAAGGGAATGGTGTTGGTATTATCTTATACACTCCACTAGGAAAAGTTCACTCATATTCTTTTCGGCTTAATTTTACATGCACCAATAACATAATTGAGTTCGAAGCTTTAATCCTTGTCCTGGAAAATTCCCTTGCCTTAGGTTGTCGCAATATTACCATCTTTGTAGATGCTATGATAAGTGAAGTGGGATTTTGATTTTTAAGTTTCTAGGTAATTAACATAGAAATGACCAATATCCTTGGGTTATAATTTTATAATAAATGAAACTTTGTCTTTTTGTAGCTAAGATCACAAATCAAAATAATTCCCAAACTCATTTCTAGAATTTTATTAGAAAACAAAGTTTTTTAATGCCAATTCTAGGGCTACTGAAATTCTCAAGCCACAACTCCTTGCAAGGTGTGGTTTATTAGTTGGGTGGAAATGGATTTCTATATGTTAGTTTGTTTTCACACACCTTTATCATTTGGGTTGGAAGAAAAAAATGATGGTGATTATGATGATGAGCTTCTCTTGGTTTCGAGAATAATTTACTCTTTACCTAACAAGACCAACCACGTGAAGGCGGAATCTCATAGGTCCCCTCCCCCCCTCACATCAATCTAAATTCCCCATATAACCCAATCATGCATATATAACAAGTAGAAAAACAAACATTAAATGTAAATGAAAGAAATGATGATAATAATGATGATGGCAATGATGACGAAGACGTTGATGATGATGACAATGATGACAATGATGTCGATGATGATGATGATGATGATGGCGACGATGATGACGTCGATGAAGAGAGTGATGATGTTCATGATGATGATGATGGTGATGACGATGATGACAAAAATGATGACGACGATGATAAAGATAGTGATGATGACAATGATGCTGATGCTGATGATGGTGATGACAACGACAACTACGATGATGATGACGACGACGAAAATGATGATGATGATGACGATGAAGACAATGACGATGGCAATGATGCTGCTGCTGCTGCTGATGATGATGAATATGATGATGACGACGATGAAGACATTGATGACAAATACAATGATGATGACGATGATGACAATGATGACAAATACAATGATGACGACAATGATGTTGATGACGACGACGACGACGACGATGATGACTAATGGAAATGATGATGATGATGATTATTATTATTATGATCATTATGACAATGATGATGATTATACTGATTGTGATGATAATTATACATTTCGAAAGAATCATTGATATTATTCTTCATTAAAATACACATTTGTATCATCCAATAATTCATAATCGACGATGAATGGATTGGCCACATCAACATTGTCATTTTGAATAATATCATCACAATCATATATCACCATCGAGAACATTGTCATCTGGATTTGGCTGCTCATATTCTTCAACTTCTTCATCTAACAGTACATGTACCTCATGATCATGTTGATAATCTACACCATCTTCTTCTTTGATATCATGTTCTTCTAGTACATTAATATACTTTACAGGCCTTCCTCTTAGATCATGTCTAACAACAAATGACCAACCCGCTTTACCTATAACCTTTGAATAGAATATCTACGCACATTGGCTTGGAAGGACATATGGTTGTGTACTCGGCTCAAACGTCCTTGTGTTATCAAAGGTATTTACCTACCAAAGAAAATGGGTATATACCGTTTCACACACGTAAAATATTATGTTGTAATTCTAAAGAAATAGCGTCTTAAGTTAGATGGTCAGTGTACTTAGTCGTACTTACGACTAATGTCAGTGAACTATGAAAAAAACTATTTTTTTCATTATTTTGAAGTAGTTTTTGACGAAAAAAAAGATTTTGTCGATTTTTGACCCCATATGTAGTAGTGTTTGTTTCTTAGTTAATTCATGTGCTCACAATACCACTAGTGTATATACAACATGGGATCAATGGAAGAAAATTTCTTATCAACTCAAGGTATAAATGTATGCCATTTTATGTATTTTTCTTATAACTACTTATATTCTTGGTTTTCTTATCAATGCATATTTTTTTAGATGTTGGTAGGTGAAAAATAATTATTCCTTCTTTGACATGGCTTATCAAGGTTTTGAAAGTGATGATATATATATATATATAAAGAAATTAGGATAATATTGGAGGATGGTCTCAAGATTACCTATGCACAATCTTTTGGACATCTTAAACATTGATTGACTTGTTTCCCCTTTTTTCTATTTGTTCTTTGTGTATAGGATGTTCCAAATGTTTCATTTTTCATGCATGTGCTCACAATCCCACTAATGTAGATCCAACAAAGGAGCAATGGAAAACAAATTCTTATCAATTCAAGGGATAGATGGGTGCCATTGTATGTGTTTTTTTAGAATTACTTTTTCCTCCCCTCCTTTGGTTTTCTTGTTACTGTATCTCTTTTTAAATGTTGGTAGGTCAAAAATAATTATGCCTTATTTGGCATGGCTTAATAAGTTTTTGCAAGTGGTGATGTTGATGGCGATGCTTAGAAAATATAGATATTCGTTGAGGATGGTCACAAGATTGCATGTGCATAATCTTTTGGGCATATTACACATTGATTGACTTGTTTCCCCTTTTTGTTGTTTGTTCTTTATGAAAAAAATGTCTGGATGGTTCCTTTTTCTTGCTTCATGCATGTTCACACAATACCATTAGTTTAGATCCAACAAAGGAACAATGGAAGGAGTATTCTTATCAATTCAAGGTATACATGGGCGCCAGTTTATGGGATTTTATTAGAACTACTTATATTCCTCTCCTTATTTGGTTTTCTTATTGTTGTATCTCTTTTAAAATGTTGGTAGGTGAAAAATCATCATGCCTTATTTAGCATGGCTTATCAAGGTTTTGCAAGTGGTGATACTGATAGAGATGCTAAGGCCATTAGGATATTCTTAGAGGATGGTCACAAGATTGCATGTGCACAATTTTTTGGAAAACATATAGGCTTCTATGGACATAGGACAAGTTGTCTAAGGTGAGTGACAATAATTATTTTTTCCTTTCTAAATTAAAGTAGTTGATATAATACAGGTAGGGAGTTCTATTTGAATGGAAAACATTGTATGATATGAATTATGTAGATGATTTTCATCTCATACTTGGGTTAATAAAAGGACATAATGAAAATTTGGGATCCACCAATCATAAATACAAGAATATATAACCAAGTTTCTTTGTATGAATTTATAATGATGAACTTTTGATCTTCAAATTTTATTTTAGAAAGGTTATTTAAAAAAAAATGGATGAATTATTTTTGAGAACATTTGTGTATAACACCCTAGTAAACCCATTAGCATGGACTAGTGCACATCACCCAAGGGAATTTGAATTGTGTACCTATTGTCACAAAACTAGCCAAAGGGATAGCAACATTGGTGACAACTAGTTGAGCTAACCCATTGGGATCAACACCCATTTCATTAAATTTGGAATAAAAAAGTGCAAAAACATGCTTTCTAAAGCCCCAAAGCAACCTTTCTAAGTGCAAAATTGAGTTCAAAAAGCACAAAATTAGGGTCCTAAAGTGTGATTTCCACTTCTAAAAGTGCGATTTTTGAACCATTTTGGACCCCAAAAGTGCAATTTTTTGATTTAGAAGGTGTATTTTTTAATTTAAAAAGTGTGATTTTCGATTCAAAAAGTGCATTTTTTATTTGAAAAGTGTGATTTTTTATTTCAGAATTGCGGTTTTTAATTCCAAAAGTGAGAGTTACAATTCTAGAAGTATCATGACTATTGATTCTAATAAATGTCAATTTAAATTTTGCAGATCTAAATAATGAATCGAAATATGTTAATTTTAACTTTTTATCTCATATATTACTTGCATTTGAACAATGTACAATTAAATGGTTAATTGATCCTCCATTTTTTTACAGATTATACACCACATTGTCAATGCAACGATTGTCATCATGACATGTTTCTAATTATTTTGTTGCATATCCTCAATTTCTATATATTTAACAATGTCCTCCATAGTAGTATTTTATTTTATATACAAAAATAATACAACCTATTGTTGGTTTTTATTTAAACAATTTCTATATAACTCTTTGAGACCCTTTCATATTCATATTGATTAACTATAAGACATTGTTTTCAAAAAATTCCACACCTTAATTGAAAATACAATAAATTATTCAATATTGTGGAATATATATACACAAGTTTCCCAAACCCAATCAAGTGAGAAAAAAACACATAAATCCCCAAAATTGTATTTAAGTGTTAGTTATTAATTAAAATCATCGAATCTATTGTATAAAAGTTAAATCAATTTATCAACAAAATGAAATCATTCAAATATGTAGACCATATGAATCTAATATAATATTAAGGAATACCAAAAAATATGCAGCCACAACTTGAATAAAAATTAACAATGTGCACAATGAATCTCAACATTGCTTCTATTCCACATTAGCATACTTATATATATAGAAACAAGATAATTGAGATACAATTCTCTAGAGTTGTAAACCACTCAACTTATATTCAAATATGTAGGCCATATGGCTCTGGTGTAATATTAAGGAATATAAAAAATATGTAGTCACAACTTGAAAAAAAAACATTGTATATGATGAATCTCACCACTACTTTTATTATTCCACACATGAACATATTCATATATACAAAACAACATAATTGGAATATTCTCAGTCAAACCATAAAACCCTCAACTTCTATCCATGTTAGCATCACTTCCACTCTCAAAATTAAGCTCCATATGTTCCTGTTGTTCCTTAACTGTTGAACGACCCTTATCATTTATTTTTATTTTTCCTTCTATCCATCTTTCCCTTGGTTACCATGCCCAATTTATGCTATTAACATCGATGATCATATTTTCCTCTGAACCAATATCCCATTGTTGATTTTTATTTAAATAATTTATGTATAATTCTTTGACATCCTTTGATGTTCCTATTAGCTTCCACCATTGAACCTCTACTTTGTAAGACTCAATAGTAGCATTTGAATCTTGGAAAACATTTCCTTTTTCCTTGCCTAGTATATTTTCTATATAAAATTCAAATCTAGGTTTTGTACGTAGGGGACGAACGTAACATTACTCATTTGTGGGCATATTTTCTCTCAAATATGCTTTCATAATTTCATGAGATGATTTTAGAGGAGAATCGATTCTTTTGTCTTGCATTGTGACCAACCAAAAATCAGATGAATATTTCTCAATTCTCTAAAATGGAGCATCCAAATATTTATAAATAGTATCCCAATAAATTATCTTTGGATACCAATATTGTTCCCCTCCATTCCCAAGCACATTACTCCAAAATGAGATATATGTTTCTAATCTTTTCTTCTTTTCATCCATCTCAAAATGTTTCCTTACCTGTAGAGTTAACAATATGGGCTATCCCTTTGGTAAGCATGTGCTACAACCATCATATAGGAAACACCATATATGAATAGGATATGACCACTTTTCGTCTTAGATCAAGGTCGTATAATGCATAAATGGAACATCACTAATGAGATGAATTGTGATCTTCACATGTTCTATAAGTGTCCATCATCTATGGCAAGGAAAATATGTCTTTCCTCAATTTTTCTAACAACCTCCCAAAAGTCCCATCTATGTCTTGATGTGTGTGACCCACATGCATGAATCCAAATTCAACAACATCAAACACTCTCCTTGCCGTTAACATAGAAACAGATGCAAACACATATTGTTTTTTTTTATCCCTTGCACAATTATCCATTTGTAGTAAAAGAATTGGGGGTATTTTTTTATTTAGAATATAAAAAAGTATTATCAATACTTATTTCTTGTGCTTACATAACATTTTGTTTGTAGACTAAACACTATTCATAGGACTCATTTTTCAATAAAGATTCATGCAATGGGTGCTTTGATGTTCCCTTTCTGTAAAGAAAATATCCATATTTATCCACCATTTATTCTTCAATATTTTTAAGGCATTCGTCTAGTGAAGTCACAGTGAAATTTAAACTCATATCTTAAAAGAAAATCCCCTAGTCTTGTGTCCACGTTTCAGCATACCGATCAAAGATATAGGTAGATTCATACATTACTAATAGAATTTTCCCTTTTACAAATCCTTGGTATGGAAGTCTTTGAATTATCCATCTTGTCATGCACAATGCTATAATAATTGCTTAGACACTTCTCTAAATCTAATATATCAGCATAATACATATGGAAATAACTTGCAATATGATGATTATGTGTCGTCTGAATAGTCCATAGTTTTTCTACTTCATTTGGATTTAATTACATGAATTACATATCACAAATAAATTGTTCTTGGCAATTGCAACATCAAGAAACTGACTTATTATTACTTTGCTAAAAGTGGATTGTGACACCTGAGGAAGGATAATTTGCTGGATATCATCATTAACTATTTTCTGCAACAAGCCATGGTTCATGTTTGATGGCAATAATTTCATAGGTGCCCTTGTTCCATCTTGATTTATTGCATGTGTTAGATGTGGAGTTGTATTTGAATTTTGATCCACAATATTATTAATACTAGCCATTATTGCAACAATATTTAACCTTGATTTTTTCAATCCACTATTTCCATTGACTGCCTTCAAATCACTATCTACAAATTCCATTTTATAATTGGAAAAAATACTTCTTTTTCTTCTCCGACATTTTGACACCCTTTTAATGTATCAAATTTCATTGCAAACAATATTCTCTTTTTCATTTATCCTTGACAAGAAATAGGTTAGATGCCAGAGAGTTCAATACAAAATCTATTTTTGAATTTTCATATTTCTCTTAATTTCTTAATATGTTTTTATCATGGATTGTAATGGAACTTTTGAAATACACAATTTTGAACAACAATATTCCTTGTTTATTTTCTCAAATAATGCACTTTCGTCAATTGCCTCAACAAATTTTGAACTTGGCTTCCTTTTCAAAGATATAGTTCCAATTTGATGCTTTACAAAATTGTATGGCCTTGCTATTGCAAGTTTTATACTAGCATACTCATCATTAGGAACAGGTGGAAGTACCATCTTCAAAAAATACCTCCCAAAACTCGACCATTTTTTCTTCTCTATATTTCATTAATGTCACATCTAAATGGGAATTATCAAGGGAAAAAAAATAATTTGCAAGCCATCTAATGAGAGAACCTTTAGTGAAAACACGTTTCTCATAATTGCAACAAAATTTATGAATTAAAACTCCAAATTCATCACCATCCAATGGTTCAAAGTGAAACACATCTTTGTCTAGAACATTTGAAACCATTCCCCTGGCAATATAATTTGGATTTAATGAACACTAATGAATTAAATTTACCTTTTCTCCCACAAACTTAATTTTGTGATTATGATTGGTTCATCTCTCTAAACCTTTAGATTGATCAGTCTTTTCAACACACAATATGAACCCATATTGAAATCCTTTAGCATTTTTATTGTCCAATATACAAGGATTCCAATGTTTAACTTTGAAGGACAAGTAGAACAAGGAAACACTAATTCCTTCACAGAAACACTAAATGATAAAGGTCCCAAAATCCTCCTTTCAAATGAATCATTTTCGTTAATATTTGGCCTCTAGCAATACAATCTTTTTTATCTGAACATCTATGCAACAATTCAACCTTTCCTAGAAGAAAAGAAAATCAAGTTTCATATATAGTTTTCTATTTCCACTGCTAATTATAACATCGATTAACTCATTCACCCTAGCTTGCTTTGCAGAAGGCTCAAAGTTCTTAGAAATTTGTGATGCATCCATTCAACAAAATCACCCTTTGCTTCTATAAAGGTATATGCATTGATTGATGCATATGATGATTGGAGATCTCCATTCAAGGCCTTAGTAACATTTACAACTACACATCCGTAGTTGATATCACTATTATGTAATTGTTTTTTTATCGGGAAAATCTATTGCTTCAACAACTTTCAATCCATTGAAAAGTAGACTCACGTCCATTTTACAACCAAACATTCTAGATGACATTTCTAAAATCGAAAAAGATACCAAAAATTAATTAATTTCAAATAAAAATAAATAAATTAATTTATCTCAAAATATAATTTTTTAATATAGATTAAGATTATAATCAAAGTTAATGAACTTTTCCATGTTAATATATTTGTTAATAGACATGTCGTAATTAATTCACAAATTTTTCAACATTAAAAACTAAAGCTTAAGTGTAAAATAAACATCTAAAGTTCTAGAAAAAGAATTTAGCCATTATGACATCCACGAAAGAAATAAGATTTAATTCTAAACATCTAAAGTTCTAGAAAAAGAATTTAGCCATTATGACATCCACGAAAGAAATAAGATTTAATTCTAACTAGTTGTTGGGCAAGTATTAATTTCGATTTGAGTGGTTTTTTTTAGTCGACTTGGATTAGGGACTTGTGTTTGTTCTAAGACCTATTGCTGCACCTTGGAGAAGAGAAGTCTAAACATGGTGAGCACTAAGATGAAATTTATAAAAACAAGATATGTTTAAGGTATGGTCAACCTTACATCTTATGCTCACATACTAGTATTCTATCTTGTCTACTAGGAATTGATAGATCTTGAGAAATACACCATTACAAGTTTTTTCGGTGCATTAATTATTTTTTTTCCAAATTTATTTGAGCACATTATGGTCTTAATAGAAACCAATTAATTCTATGTCTAAGGGGCTCATCTATAGAATAAAAATCATACTTAGGAAAGCTTGTGAAAGCATACATGTAGGAAAAGATACACTAAAACCATTAATAATGTGATAAAAGAGTTCCATATTTTTCCAAAGGAAGTGACGATATTCAGGCTTTACATTTGACTGAATAACCAAGCATGTATTGAGTCTTCTATTTTGTAACAATGTTTAATTATATAAATTCATGGAAATGATATTTTAGATGAGTATGGGTTTGAGAGTAGCCTCTAGGTCCTATGGGGAAGGTATGTTTAGAGAAGGAGCATACGCCCCTTCTTTAGAGACTCCCATATTATGTTCCATGGGAATAGGGGTTGATTTGATAACCCCTTCTTCTGAAGGGACCTATATCATGGTTTGGGGAAAAAGGGTTGACCGAGAAAGGGGCAACCTCCCTTTCCTCAAAGGGGTCCCATGTTGGGGTTCATGACATTGCAAGTAACCTTTAGGCTCTATGGGTAACGTACGTATAGAGAAGGAGCATACACCACTTCTTTAAAGAGTCCCATATTGTGTTCCATGGAAAGAGGGGTCAATTCGGCCGCCCCTTATTTTGAAAGGATCCCTATCACGGTTTGGGGAAAAAGGAGTTGATTGGGAAAGGGACGACCGTCCCTTCCTCGAAAGGGCTCCCATGTTGTGCTTAAAGGGATTGAGTGTAGAATCTAGGCTCTGTGGGGAAGGTAGGTTTAGATAAGGAATAGACACCCCTTCTTTAGAAAGTCTTATATTGAGTTCCGTGGGAAGAGGGGTCTATTTGAACACCCCTTATTTTGAAGGGACCCTCTGCATCATGGTTTGGGGAAAAGGAGGTTTCCTAGGAAAGTGACAACAACCTCTTCCTTGAAAGGTCCCATGTTGTGGTGCATGGGATTGAGAGTAATATTAGTCTTTGTGGGGAAGGTAGGTTTAGAGAAGTATAAGAGACCCCTTATTTAGAGAGTCTCATATTGTGTTCCATGGGAATAGGCGTTGGTTATCCACCCCTTCTTCTAAAGGGACCCTTATCATGGTTTGGGGAAAACGTGGTTGATAAAAAAAGGGGTAACTGTCCCTTCCTCAAAGGTATCCTCTATTGTGGTTCATGGGATTGAGAGTATCCTTTAGGATTTGTGGGGAATGTAGGCTCAAAGAAGGAGAAAACAGCCCTTGAGAGTATCCTTTAGGATTTGTGGGGAGAGACCCATATTTTCTTCCATGGGAAGAGGGGTCAATTTGACCACTCCTTCTAAAAGGACACTTATCATGGTTTGGGGAAAATGGGGTTGACCAAGAAATGGTGACCACACCTTCCTTGAAGGGGTACCGTGTTGTGGCTCATCGGATTGAGAGTACACTTTAGGCTCTATGGGGAAAGTAGGTATAAAGAAGGAGCATACACTCGTTCATTATAGAGCCCCATATTGTATTGCATGGTAAAAGGGGTCAATCATGAAAGGGTAAACTCTCCTTATTCTGTAGGAAACCTTGTCATGGTTTTGGGAAAATGGGTTGACCGAAGAAGGGTCAGAAAACTCTTCCTCAAATAGGCACCATGATGTGGTTCATGGAAAAGTGGGTTGACTAGAGAAGGGTAAGAAGGTGGAGTTTGCCACAATAATTATCATAGTTTGTGTTGAAGATTATGTAACTTCAGAAGATATTCTTATTGTATTCTTTCAGAAGATATTCATATTGTAATTGATTATGTAAAAACCCTAAAAGAATAATTCAAAATAGACAAGTCGGCTCAATAGAAGTCAGTGGATAAACTACCCCAAATAATGGGCAGTATGCCCCAAACAATGGGAAAAATTGCCTCAATGAAGTCGACCCTATAGTGAAAAAGTCAGCCAAACATGTGTATAAATAAGGGGGTCGAATTCCGCATTTGGAACATCACAATTTCGCTCAAGCAAGTGAACAAGTGCGCATGGGAGAGTAGATGAAGCTGGAGGAAGCTTATGTTTGGGTTTTCTATCTTATCGTATTGTTTACAGACAATCCTTCGGTGCGGACACTAACCGATCTCCCTAGTCCGAATGGTTCGGATCTAGAACAAAAACAATACAAAATGAATAAATCTTTCCTAGATTAACCAAATTGCAAAAGGTATGAAGGAATGGTTTACCTTGTGATTGTAGTGATACCTCCTTGTTTGATGTAGCTCCTGATATTCAGCTGCAATACAATGCACAAACAAGTGGAAACATACAAATACAAATAATATGCAATATAGATTAGTCTAAACTAGTAGTCAAAGAAACCAATTCTAAAGATCTTAATACAACAAGAATTTATGGAAAGAATATGTATTATTGTAATTGAAAGGAATACATAGGGAGAGATTACAACCAAGATTTGACGTTGCAAATTATTTCAAATGGTCCTAGACTCAAAGATCCAATCTTTTTCCTCTTAATGGATGAAAGGGAATAAGCTCCAACGGAATTTCTCCAGCGTTTAGGTGCTCTATCTTTCTCCTCCCTAACTATGAAGAGAGGGATTGTATATATAGGCCTAAAGGGATAGAATAGGTTGAGGATTTGTGGGAGAAGGTTAAGGTATTATACCAAAAGGTTAGGGGATCGAATGCCACATTTCCTAGTTCATAGGGATAAGCCTCCATGAAGCCATGGGTTCTAGAAGGCACCCGAATCTTCTCCTTTTCCTTTTAAACTTATAGTGTCGCACTGTGTCAATGGGAAACATGCGTCTTTGAGGAGTGACACACTCTATTGAAAGGCAGAAGGTTTCAACGACACACTCTGTCAATGTGCAGAGCATGTCACCAGGAGTATGATGCACTTTGTCAACTTGCAAGGTGCGTCGAGGTGAAAACAAAGGGAAAAAAGATAACCACAACTCTTCCTTCAATCAATTCGGCTTAAGTGCTTTAGGAATCGAGACAAATGAAGGACACATAATTCATAATGACGATATTTTAGTGTAACAGAATGCCTCCCAAAGCATGAAGCTAGCAAGATAGGATAGGTGAGGTTCTTTGATATATGGAAATTCGAGGCAAGGACCATTGGTTGAAGTACTGAACAAAGACTTCCATAGTACAATAAAATCTAAGATATATGTCTAAAATGAATCGTAACATGGCTGCTGACCAATACATTACAGATCCATGTTAGTACTGACTAAATATACACAATCATGGCTACTGAACACAAGCGTAGATCCATAATGAGATGATTACATATCCACGACCGATATAAGAGTAGATCCGTGTGACATGCCTAAAAAAAATCCATCGAATCCTAGGTAAAATACATAAGTTAACCTAGGGTCTTTAACTCGAATCCACAATGATACAAATCTAACCATGTGATTACAATGTGTTGAAGTCGAACACGGTAGAAACCACTTGATTACCGGTCATTGATGTATACCGTTAACAAGTGTGAGGGAAATCATTATTAATGTCAATGATCACCAAGGTATCATAGTACATACTGCCGAATGTGAATCGGTGAGTTGAGGTCGAACGTTCAGTGGAATATTTCAATCAGAAGTCAATGATGTGAACTTACTACCGAAAGCGAGGTAACCTGCCATTAATGCATGAAGGCCCAAGGTACTCGACTGGTTTCTAGGTTCAATCCTTGGATGATGTGCTAAAGTCAACAAGGATAAACCCGTCGAAGGAGGGCCATGATGTTTCCCCCATCATCGACATTAAACGAGATCAAAGATGTTTTGAGGTAGACCAAACTGTAGAGTAGCTTTTGAAACTGACACAGAGGTAACCGATACAAAGGAAGGTATAATGACTGCAGAGGTTGACTCAACAACAAAATTCCCTTGAACATGGAATGGCATGACTTGGCAGCATTGACATGATGAGATGAATATGAAGCCCTAATACAAAAAATGGTTGATGCATTCTTCGGATGACCCAAAGGAGTATGATGACTCGTGGAATTGGTGAGACTCGAGGATAAGCAAATTATACAAGCGATTTGAATGAGATGAAAACGAGCGCCATGTTCAAGAGCGACTATAAAATGTCATTAATATAGGTGAATACAAACTCTTTTCTTATTCCCCATCATGATTGATGAGTACCTCTTTGTTTATTAACGAGCTTATGGGGGGTAACATATGCTCAGTATAGCCCATCCTTCGGACGAGTCCAATCTCAAATTTTTTACGAACCTGAGATAGGAGGGATTCGTCCCTGAAGGGGCCCTTCAATGTCAGATTTTAATGAGTCCAAAGAAGGTAAATTCAGCGTCATTTCATGTTTATAGAGTCTGAAAGGACTAAATAAGACTCCAATGAGTACTTTTTCGTAGATTTTAGTCTCCTCACCTGAAAAAGGATAAAACAACGTGAGAGAGAAATATTCTAGACATGTTTAACTAGAGAATTCATTTTTTGTAAGTAGTCTCACTGGTCCAAAAAAGGAGTAAACTATCACCAGAAAGACGACCTTTCTAATACTTTTACAAGCGTGAAAGAATCAAGTTCACTTGGAGATATTTTCTTATTTAGGGAGTCTAAAAAGAGTTTAAAGGAGAACTCTAGGGGGGTTCCTTTTTTGTAGAATTTTTTACGAGCTCGAAAAAGAGATAAAAGCTAACTCAGTGACTTATTCTCATGTATTTACGAGCATGAGAAAGGACAAAGACTAAGCTCAACACATTTTCTACTTAGTTTTAATGAGCATGATAACAGTATCAAAGACGCTCTCAAACCTTTTCACACTTTTGATAAAAAGTATGAAAAGTCAACAATGTCTCTATCATAATCAAATGTCAGTAATCCCAACCTGCAAACTTCAGAACAAATGTTAAAAGTTATGACGAGGATTTAAAACAAAAAAATAAGATAAACTATAGCAAAAAACCCATGGAATAATAAAAATTAAAAAATGAATATTCCATTTTGATTATAAAAAAGGGTAAATAGTAAAAACATTTACCATTGTGTTTTTACCAAGTTGAAAATGAGAAAAAAGTCCCTTTCAACCTCAAATTTGCTGTGAATATTGCGGGAGTGTCGGTCGACCATTCAGCTTCCCGTTAGTTCCAAGTAATCCTAAACTCTCTTCCCTTCAATTTCATGGTCGTAATTTTGATTTTTATGCATATTTGAGTGTTTTGGGGGTTCATTCCATAGGGGGAAGTGTGCGCTGTGGGTGACGTACTTCTCCCTTTCGGGAAGTGCGTCACTCAATGGTGATACACTCCCCGAATGGGATAAGTGCGTCGTTGACGCCCTGTCTTCAAAGAAGGGGTGCATCGGTGCAGATTTGCCCAAAAGTTTGGAAATGGGGGCCAAACGATGATTTCTCTTGTAATGAGATGGAACTAATACCCTTCAAATTGATGTTTATGCAAAGTTTGACACGCAAAATGGTTCAATGGAAAGAACATGAGCATGAATTGGAGAATGTGCAAGTGAAAAACAATCCACATTCCATCAATGCTTTGAGAGAGTGTGGGTTGCTCAAGTTCTTCCATGTACAGGGGATGAGATCCCAACTACAACTATTGAATTATTTGATCCGGCTGTGGGATCCAGACCAACAATACTTCTGAGTTGGAGCACACATCCTCACTTTGGATATCAAGGATATACACTTTTTGACGGGTTTATCAAGGTGTGGGGACCTATTTTCACTATCTATACCTAGGGGTGGTGACCGGACCACCGAGGATCTTATTGCACAATTTCGCACTCCAGGTACATAGATGTTGGGTGGGAATATTCCCATCAAGAATGTGCAGGACCGTCCCTTGAGGACCGTATTGTTCACTATTGAGAGAGTGGCAGGAAGTAGGGCCCCATAATAGGCCATTAGGGCTCACATGTTGTATGCCATCGAGTGCATGGCTCGTACGGTGTTCAACTGGTGCGAGGGGATCCTCAAAAACTTGAAAGAATAGTTGACCAAGTGCCAAAGAGGGGAGCTCAAGCAGTTTGGTTATGGCTCCATTGTGGTCTCTTTCTTTTTGGAGATATTTCCCCTTCTCCGTCCCCAGGTAGAGATTAATGATCTCGATCTGCGAGACCCATGTATGCAGCGGTGGGATGAGGTGATGGCCCGTCATGGTGGTGGTGGGACAATGATCACCTATGGACCTACTTTCTTTAGGTGGTTGCGTATCCAAATCCTCATGGTGGAGGATTATGCATATATCGGGGAAGAATTCTAAGGAGACCCAAACTTAGTTCTTCCTAGGGAGAGTAGTGGGGAGAGATAGGTAAGAAAAATGTTCTTGTTTTTATGTATTTTGTGATTTTCTAATTTTTGTGTAGTAATGATACACTATACCTTGTTTACACAGATGTTGGCCCTTCGAGGCCGACGGGATCCTCACCCATTGAGAGGCGAGGAGTGGTCCGCGAGATGGTAGTGGTTCATCAAGATGTTGTGGAGGATTTATACGAGATGGAGGAGAACCTCCGACCACTGACTGCAGACATTCCCGATATTTATATAGACGACCTTCCACGAAACTATCAACATAGGACTGCTAGAGTTTTAGATCGTTTTGGTTGATTAATCCGTTGGATGTCCAGGGACATCATATACTATCATGAACACCCTCCTTTATAGGTTGTATATGCGATGGTATACTGAAATCCATGAGATTCATATTTTTTGTAGATGTGACATACCGAAAGCCATGGGATTCGTATTTTTGTATTAGTACCTTTTTGTACAACAGTTTTTCCAGAATTAATATAAAATATTATCTAGCGGTTTATACAATTTGTTTTCATGGTGGATATGGGTCTTATGTGTGTTTTCTTATACATTAATGAATAATTTACATGTCATGTCAATTATGCAACTTTAATAAAAATGCTTACGAATGTGCAATGTGCCAATCTAATATAAAGTTAGCCAACGAATCGACAACCGTGTTCATACATCTTGGGATATGTTGGTATTGAATGAACTCAAGAGACCTTTCCAAGGGACGTACTTGCCGAAACAAGTGAAGTAGTATAGGATCACAGATAGCGTAGACTCAGTTCAGATGGGAGACCACTAGTTGAGAATCGAGGTAGATGACAACGTGGTCCACACCAAGGGAAAACGTGTCGGTCAACAATCCAATCACCTCGTGATATTCGATGATGTTATTAGTTGCAGGACCTAGGAAAGTTCCTTCTGAGCTTATCAGTTCACTGGAAAGGGAATAAAGTACCTAAGCTATCGAGGTGAGGTTCCGGGTGTGCCGACTAGTGCCATCCGCAAATCCATAACAGGTTTCCATCTGCACATCCAGGAAGAACATGGTATAAGTGAAAATCGAGATAAGACCCTAACACACTAAAAAAAGTGTCACACCAACACAAACACACGCCATGTACAATATATATAGAGTACTCATGCAAGATAACTTAAGCATAATACCGCTTTAGGTAGAGCCCATTTCGAGGCTCCCCTAAGGATATTCCGTCATAGTCAATAAACTCATAATATCCCTTTTCCAAAACATGTTTTACGATGTATGGCCCATGCCACATGGACTCAAGTTTACTTGGCCCCAACTTATCATGTTTTTGGTAGTAAGTTAGGACCAAATCACCCTTGTTGAAGATACAAGGTTTTACAGATTTTTCATACTGCGCCTTGATGCATTTCTTTGTTGATGTATATGTAACTTCGGAATGTATTTCACATATATGTATATTGTATTCCTATAGAGATGGTATTATTCCTCTATACGGAAGTGTCGTCATTTATGTTGTAAGTGTCGTAACTTATACTTGATGGGTTATTAGACCACCTTATTTGGGGTCGGCCCTGTATAAGTCATGTGGGTCAAAGGGTTATTAGACCACCCTATTGGGGGTCGGCCATGTGGGTCAAAGGGTTATTAGACCACCCTATTGGGGGTCGGCCCACTCAGCATTATGTTATGTGGTTAAGTTCAAGCCTACATGAGTTAGGTAAAAAGGCAAGTCAAGTCAAGTATAAATAGAGTGCGGGAGGCACTCTATTTGCTCACTCACTTCTCACACATGCACTCAAGGAGGAGTGGCGCACTTATGGAGGAGGAGGATCTGCTGCTAGGTTATGGCTATCTCTCTTGGTTGGTTGTATCATTGCTCTATCTATCTCTGAGGAAGTTATTGGGGTTTTTCACCTTTATGGTTTTCCCCAAGTAAATCTTTGTGTCTCTTGTGTGCTTGCATTATTGTCTCCATGATTGATATGCTGTAGATATGCTGTACATGTTGTTCTCTCAGTTAAGATCCTAGATCAGATTGAAGTAAATTCTGAAAATTTAACATTCTTATGCGCTTCATTGGCTAGAGCTGCATCGCGGCGAGTTTCGTCGAGTCTAGCTAAGCATAAGAATATTTCTTCCTCAGCGGTTGTGTTTGGTAGACGTTCAATGACTCGTTTCAAGGATTGAATTTCGCACTCGATAGGAAATACTGCCTCTATTCCATACATAAATTGAAAAGGTGTTAAGCCAGTGGAGGTTTGATAGAATTTCGGTATTCCCAAAGGGATGAAAATAGCATCACATGCCAATTTGACTTGTGAGTGCCTACCATGCGCTGAATCATGATTTTCAAGACCTTATTAATGGCCTCTACTTTTACATTTGATTGAGGGTATTAGGGGGTTTAGTTTTCATGACGAAATCCCAACATGGTGCTTAATTCAGCTACCATCTTATTTTTGAAGTGTGATCCATGGTCTGTGACGATGGCTTGTGGGACTCCTAATCTAGCGATGATATGATTGAACATAAAGAGTGCACCGTTTCACCGTATTCCTTGTATGTAGGAATAGCCTCGACCCATTTGGTAAAGTATTCTAAAACGAAAATGATATAACCATGCCCCCTAGCCGAGGTAGGCTTAGAGTGCATGAACAAAATTCCCCATTTGGAAAAGGGGCCAACGACGATAACTGGATGGAGTGGGGATGGGTGTGTGCGCTTTTTATGATGAAAATGATGGCAAGGAGGAAACTTATTGATTGCTTCCATGCAATATTTGAAGATGGATGGTCAGTAGTATCCAGCGCGTCAAATATTCTGGGATGTAGCCATCCCAGAGAGATGACCACCACATGCCCCTGAGTGGCAATCATTCAAGATATGCTCGGCCTCTTCGTGAGTTAAATAACATCATAAGATGTAATCGATGCCACGACGATAGAGGGTATCACCGAGGATCAGGTAATATTTTGCATGGTGGAAGATACGACGCCGTTCATTGCAAGATAAATGAGGTCCAAAGCATTGTGTTTGGAGATACAAGGTGATATCTCTGCACCAAGGGTAAAAAATACTGATAAAAAACAATGAATCATCAGGGAGAGAGTCAATGGGTTCATATTCTTGATCAATACGAGGAAGATCACAAATGAGCTCCGTGAATACCAATGAATTTTTAGATTTAGCCTTTTCAAACTGGTGATCGAATTCTTGGATAATCACGATCCAACGTGAATATTTTCCCTCCAGTACCTAACGTGTGAGGACGTGGTACATAGGGTTAGAATCAACAATGATAGTAGTATTTTGGAGAAGTATATAATGACAGAAATTATGTACAGCGATGACGGTTGCCAGAGCTAACTTCTCAACATGAGAATAACAGGTTTCAGATTCTATGAGACCCTTAATAAGGTAGTAAATAACATGTTCCTATGCGTTGCTATCCTCCTGCACTAGAACCATACCAATAGTTGAGGTAGAGGTAGTAAGATAGAGGATATAATCCTTGGTGTAATTCGGTGGTTGTAACATAGGTGCATGGGTAATAGCATGCTTGAGATTTTCAAAGGCACTTTGGGCATAGTCATCCCAAATAAATGGGACGTTCGTCTTTAACAATCGCGTATAACCTTGTGTTTTTTTTCTGTAAAATTGCACACGAAATGACACAGATAGTTTTCCTTCCCCTGCAAACTTTGAATTTCTGTGATTTCTGTAGGTGGAGGTAGGGATAAGATGGCCTCTACCTTGAGGGGATAAATGCGGATCCCATCCTTTGAAATGATGAATCCAAGAATACATCTGGACTCCATGCAAAATATGCACTTGTGGGGATTTAAATAGATGTTATATCGTCGACATCTGCGAAACATAGTCGTTAGATGATCGATGTGAAACTCACGACGATTTAAATGAGAGGGAAAATCATCGAGGTAGGGTTCCGTAAAATCCTTGATATAGTGAAAGGTATACGACATGTCCCACTGGAATGTGGCGCCAAAATTTTTAAGGACAAAAGCTAATTTTCTATATGAAAACGTACCCATGGGAAGATGAAAGCAGTTTTATGTTGATTTGCTGGGTGGATTTCAATATGATTGTATCCAGAAAATCCATCCATAAATGAGAAGATGACACTTCCGGCACAATTGTCAATAATTCGGTCTATAAACGGGGTAGGGTAATTGTCCTTGGGACAAGCCTTATTGAGATCCCTGTAATCAATGCAAACTTTGATGGTTACTTGTTTTTTGTATCCAGGATGACATTAGAGACCCAAGTTGTCAAGGGGACATGATACATGAAACCATCTTTCAACAGTTTTTCAATCTTTCGAGGGTGCACTGAGAGGAGTTTTTGCTGGACAGGTTTTGCGTCGGGATATGTTTTGATTTCATGCACAACGATAGAAAGATCAATCTTGAGAATTTATTCGTATCTCCATGCAAATATGTTGTGGAATTGTTTAAACAAGGCCGTATAAGTCTTGATTTCATCGGGAAAACAATTTTGGTCAATGTGGACGTGTTCTGTGACACCTGGTTTTACTGAGATGTCTATGGTGGTGGTAGGTGTGATGTTTTTCAAATTCCCCTCGGTTACTGTATCCTGGGTAAGAATAAGAGATTGAGAGTTAGGAAGACATCTAGTCAAACAATAGTGTGAATCACATTCTCTACCGTGTCTAAAGGCAGGAGGAAAGACGATTGATGATGATATTCTTCCCATGGCGTCTCATCCAAGATCATAATCTCCATGATCGATTCATTAGGGTGAAAATTCTGGAGGAGATGATATGATGATGGTGAGGATGAGTTTCGTCGAGATGGAAGAGAATATAAGTCAGATGCAACCAGGTGGTGGTCATCAGATGAATATGATACCGATTGGATGGCCTCATAAGTGGCTTCAGTGTGGCTAAGAGGCATCACATATCCAACCGAATCGATATGATTAAGATCAGGCACAATCCATGGGTCCGCTGAGTTGGAGGAGGAAGGGATCATGGATGATATCATGTTCACCATGGAAACATGTGATGGGGATCAGGTGTTGGAAAAAATCCCACCAGTGATGGACTTTTAGGATTCCTACCCCCACACAAAGAGTGTCCTAAAAGAGGGATATTATTTGCAGGATGAGTTGTGGTGTTAGGTGTACAAAAATATAACTGGTCGATAGTGTCAATTTTCCCATGATGGGGAAATTGCATGACGCAGAGGACAGAATATGTGACCACAGTCATGGAATAGAACCAATTTCGACCAAGTAACAAGTTATAATCCAATGGGGCGGAGACTAATTCCACGTTGATGGATACAGTCTTACCTCCCAACTCAATGGCTAAATATTGTAAAATCCCGTGTGGTTGAAATCCACGGTCATTAAATGATTTTAGAGTGGTAGGGGAACGATTCAATTAAGGAGAGTTGATGGCTCTCCAGCAGAACATTGATATAACATAAGTAGAGGCTCCTTTGTCTAAAAAAATACGATGGATACTTTTCCTAGTGACATTGGTAATGATCTGAAACGCCAATTGATGGGAAAGCCTTGGCTTGAAGTATTCCAATCTAAACGTGATAGTGTTATAGGAATATGGATCCACTGCTCCAATAGCATATAACGAAGTGTTACGCTAATTGGTATAGTTTTGTAAGACCTTAAGAGTCGACATAACACATGGTGCATGGGCTATATCTTCTACAATATTGTATTTTTGAGCGGCCCGGGCATTAGGGTTGAAAATGGATTTTCGAATTTTGCTTCTTGGTGGACGCAATACTGCATCTGGTAGAGGTTTCTCTATGGTCAAAGGACCATGTGGTGGAGGAATAGTGGATGTAGATGTGGATTATTTTTCAATATTACCTCCATTGGATTATTTGTTAGGAATAGAGTCGTACATACATGAACTAGTAAATAAGTTGACCGTTGCCTGCGCATCATGAGAACATGAGCAGTCACAAATGGTTCTCCTTGAGGAGGAGTTGGTTGTTGTGCAACCATTTGTTGTTTTTGTGTGGGGAATGGGTCTGTTAAAACTGTGGGTGGGTGGTTTCCTTTGATAAATTTTTGGACCTCTTCACGATGTGGACATTCTTTCGTAAAGTGGTCGTCACCGCACAATAAGCAAGGATATTTAGCCTTATGTCTTGATTTTTTGTTAGGGGGGATCATGATTGTTTTTATGTTCCTACTTGTTAGAAGACTTCTTGGATTCTACTTTGTTCTTATTTTTACCACTAGATTTATGAGATGAAGCAGATTGGACTGAATTCACCTCTGCAGTGGAAGCAGAACTAGGTGACTGGTTGGTATTGTTTCCACCCTGTGATGAGGTTGGGGTTGTATCCATATGGCTCTGTGATCCAACTGATTGGGTAGCAGGCTGGGTATGAACATAACCAATGATTCCATTGGCATGTTATCGTGTACGAGGTTTTGTTGGGTCATGTGTGGGGTGTCGGGAATTAGGAATTATGTTGTATAATGTGTCAGATTGAGCGTAGAATAAGTCTAAATACTGAGCATGCGAGATGGATTTTTCTTCCGTAACGGCCCCACCCATAGAAAAGTATTTTCCTATGATAGGTAGCAATGATTTAGTAAACCAATCGACTAATAGTTGATATGGAATGGGAGCCTTAATGAGTCGACATATTCTTCTCCACTCATGAATATGATTAGAAATGTGAGTGGAGGTTGATTGTCAGAAAGAATTCAAAAGATCTGTGTCGATTTCATAGCGGATCGGTAATTGGAAGTGAGTAAAAAAATCCTTAGCTAAATATCTAAAATCGGTGAAAGAGTGTGGAGGTAACTCGATGTACCATTTTGCGGCAGTACCAGTGAGGGTTTGTTGAAAGAGCCTCAAATGGATAGAATCATCCATTAACGCCTTTGAGGAGAAACACAAATGATATGTCATCACATGGTTCTTTGGATCCTCGTCGGGTTTGCCACCAAATTTGGGTATGTTCGATGGTAACTTCAGAGGAATGCGTGGCTGATTAATGCCATGTTGGATGGAATCGTTGGTCAAACGTGACAGGTACGAAAGATATAACATATACAGACATGGTAGTTGTCAGTTTAGTTGTGGATAATTGTAATATTGCTAAGGCATTTGGGTACCCGTAGGACCATGGATCGATTGATCATAAGGTCCTCCCATAGAGGGTTGGCCATACAGAGGTGGTCCTCCCATGTTAGGAGGTGGACCTGATGGGGTTCCTTCTCCTAACTGTGGGGGGCCTCCTCCGGTATATAGGGGTGCTCCAGATGGTGGAGGTGGGACAGGTGATGGGGGAGGAGGTGGGATGGGTGGTGGGGGGGGGGGGGTGGGCCACCAGCTGGAGGTCCATTCGATGGAACATTATGATGCCCCCATGGGGTGTTCATGTTTCCGGGATAAGGTACTCTGGGATAAAGAGTCCCTGGATAGTTTTGACCCATTTCTACGTTATGATTACTCGGATATGTATACCCCCATGGGGGTTGGGTCCATGTAGATGGTCCCCCCAATTGATAATCCCACGTAGGTTGTCCCATGGATGTGAGTGAACTTCCAACCATATTGTAGTTTATAAACGAAGGATATCATCCACTTACAATTTCTCCCCTAACTAGAGGTTGCCCTCTAATTAGATTTTGTCCACTAACTAGGGGTTTCCCCCCAGTTGAATGTTGTCTACCAACTGAAGTTTTCTTGGTAATTATGTGTTGTCCACTGACTGTAGGATGAACCATGATCATATATTGACCACTAACTAGAGGGTAGCCTCTGCTCGAATTTTGAGTCGGAGGTGTTGTTCCAGTTACGAAGTTAAGAGTAGATGAAGGTTTCCCTCCAGTAGTTGGGTTCAACAAGGGTGTAGAACCGACCAAATAGTTTTGATGCGTACTAGATAGAAAAGAGGGTTGGCCTGGTTCATAAGAGGTCATATTAGGGACCGAAATTCCTGGCGAAGGGAGGGTAAAATAATGTATAGGGGAGTGGTTTTCAGGAATGGATACCTCTGGAGTGAATTGCGAAGGGAAACTATGGCGCCTTATCCACTCTCCAAGTGTCCATAAGTGAGCCACGATCTCTTGAACTAGAGCAAGAAATTCCCTGTTCGGAATAAGTCTGGTAGGGAGCATATTTGGTGGAGTCTCCACAATCGGGGGTGAACCAAAATTGGAAATAACATGTCCTAAGGAGTTCCTCCAGAATGATGCAGTTGGACCGAAAGAAGTTGCTATCGAGTCCTCTGGGGGTCAACCATAGATCCACTCGAGAGCTCTAGGGTTACCTTCAAGCGAGTGATGAAAATATGTGTCATGTGAAGGAGGTTGTTCCACCAACAATGGACCCGTAGGATCTGTGATGGGCGGATTCACAGGAGGATAAAATTTTCCCCCTTATTTAATGATAGGAATCCCTTCTTCACACGATCTAGATGTAGTAGTTTGGTAAATGCTTACTCCCGAGTTTTCCTCCTGACTAAGGAGATATTTAGGTGGCAAGTTTAGTATTCTGCGTGATATTCTTAAGGGTTGTTCAGCCAGGACTTTTGATTAAATATTTCTCCTAGAAGTCTTCTAAAGGAAAAATACACTTCAAGGCCTACTCGAGCTAAAAACACAAGCAAACTTATATGATATGTGGGATTAAGGGATGGAACCTCACGAGAGTATCAAGGTGTCGCAAGTCGCGATATACTACATGGTCCAACAATAATACTTGGCCCAATATTTTAGAGTACTAACCAGGGAGGATTAGGACCATACTCCCAATCGTATTACCCGACTACGTGGAAGTACGTGCGTAGTAGCTCCCTGAGTGTTGTTCTTGGTGTATTGCCATGCCAAAACGACCAATGGTTGACTCGAATGGTTTCAGGATCCTAGTGGGGTCTCCTGATATGCACAAGGTATGTGGGATCTCCAATCCATAGTAGTGTTGTCTAATGCACAACCATATGACAAGAACCTTCCTATATACCGTCGAGTACATGAAGTACCTTTCTATATACCCGAAGGTACGTGAAAGGCCATGTGATATACTAACTAGTACGTGGAAGAACTGCAAGTCCCTGAGATGCAGTGTATGTAGATAACGACAACTGCTACATTTTAATATGTCGGAACACGTCTCTACCCTATCACATGAGTTTATGAAATTTTTTAACTTAGGCTACCACTTGATTTTATCTTATACGGTTAGGTGAATGCATGAAGTGTAGACTTGTAAAATAAAAAATAATGCACAACTAGGCTAAATGAAGTGCAAGTCTTTCGTTTTTTCGATGAAAACTAGCTAATGGAAGGATAAATCTTTCTTTTCTGAGAGAAAATGAACAAAGTACCCTTTTTACTTTCCTTTCCAATCAAACCAAAAGACTACAAACATTCTTTCATTTAAAACAAAAAACGAAAAATAACATACCAAACCAAAAATATTTTTTCATTTTTATTTTCAACTAAGCTAGATCTCCAAGCAAAAATGAAAAGATGAAATTCCTTTTGATTGCAATAACTCTGGTTTCCAATCAAGAACACAGACGAAGTGAAAGGGAAATCCAAAATCATAAGAGCATTCACTAGATTCTCAATACTTCGAGAAATACTAAATCCACTTAATCTTTTCAAGGAGGTGAAGATGAACTTTTCAACACCAAGAAGAAATAAGCACACAATTTTTCAGCTCTTTAAAATATGTTTAAACAATTATCCAAATCATAAAACACTCTTCTCAACAACTTCAAGCAATCCCCTCAAAATGAAGAGAGTAAATAATTTTTTATTTTCCAAACTAATGCACTCAAAAATAACAAGAATGATATCACTTCTTCAATCTCGATTCAAAATACTAGGGACTACTAGTTACTATTACAATATTTAAACAAACAAAAGTTCTCAAGAAGTTAATCACCCAAAAATGTAATCCAACACAAAACTCACACCAAATTGCACAAGGATCACAACGACCTAACTTTTTTGGAGAACTTAAAAATCAGAGCAAACAAATCAAATATACTGAAAGGAGTCACAATATTGGTTGCACTTGCGAGGGATTGAAATTTACCACTACTGGAGAAACAACCACTTGAATAACTAGGAATCAAATCAAGCTATAAATTCTAGATTAAACCAACGAAAAAGCACACTGAACTTGAGAAGTACTATGGCTGCAATGAGTGAGACAAAGACCTCAGAAAACCAAGCAAAAACCAAATTTTGTGGGATTTTTTACCCTTATACTAAGCTTTGCATGGTGACGCGCCCTGTAGGTATACACCAGGGCATTGGAAGACAAGTGACGCAGTTTGTAGACAGAGAAAGTGCGTCAGTGACGCAGTTTGAACACAGAAAAAAGGCGTCAGCGACGTGATCTGCCTTAAGGAAAAGAGCATTAGAATTATAGTGACGCAGGCATAAAACTTCCCGGGTCTGTCGGGCGAGATCCAGCTTTGAAAAAATAAAAAATCCCAAATAAAAAAAGGTAAATGGCCGAGATGAATATCCCAATTAGAGACTGCATCACCCAATAGCCCTCTGAGAAACAGATCCAAAAGAAGGAGGCACATTAGAGGCTATTGGAGAAAAAACAAGAAAATATAAATCACAATACAAAGAAGTCAAATACCATGGGATTCTTCCCCAGCATGGTCACCAATTTTTTTTACGGACAATCTTTTAGTGAAGACACTAACCGATCTCCCTAGTCTGAATGGTTCGGATCTAGAACAAAAACAATACAAAATGCAGAAATCTTTCCTAGATTAACCAAATTGCAAAAGGTATGAAGGAATGGCGTACCTTTTGATTGTGGTGATACCTCCTTGTTTGTTGTATCTCCTGATATTCAACTGCAAGACAATGCACAAACAAGTGGAAACATACAAATACAAATAATATGCAATATAGATTAGTCTAAACTAGTATTCAAAGAAACCAATTCTAAATATCTTAATACAACAAGACTTTATGGAAAGAATATGTATTATTGTAATTGAAAGGAATACATAGGGAGAGATTAAAACCAAAATTTGATGTTGCAACTTCTTCTAAATGGTCCTAGACTCAAAGATCCAATCTTTTTCCTCTTAATGGATGAAAGGGAATAAGCTCCAACAAAATTTCTCCAGCATTTAGGTGCTCTATCTTTCTCCTCCCTAACTATGAAGAGAGGGTTTGTATATATAGGCCTAAATGGATAGAAGAGGTTGAGGATTTGTGAGAGAAGGTTAAGGGATTATCCCAAAAGGTTAAGGGATGGAATGCCACCTTTCCTAGTTCATAGGGATAAGCCGACGAAGCCATGGGTTCTAGAAGGCACTCGAAGCTTATCTTTTTCCTTTTAAACTTATAGTGACGCACTTTGTCAATGGGAAACATGCATCTTTGAGGAGTGATGCACTCTGTTCAAAGCCAGAAGGTGTTAGAAACACACTATGTCAATATGCAGAGCATATCACCGGGAGTCTAGCGCACTTTTTCAACATGTAAGGTGTGTTGGGGTGACAACAAAGGGAAAAAGGATAATCGAAACTCTTCCTTCAATCAATTTGGCTTAAGTTCTTTAGGAATCAGAACAAATGAAGGACACATAACTTATAATGACGAGATTTTAATGTAACACTTATTCTTTGGATATTTGTGTAAGAGCCTTTAGCTCATGATGTACTAGCTTGCCACTTGTCTATATTTCAGTGATCCTATTGCATATGGTTATTGTGATAATATATAGTTTTTTTGAAGATCTAACATAACCATCCTCGAAGTATAAAATACTAACATGGTATTAGATCTAGCCTAAAAGAAGACCTTGTGTAGCAGAAACTACTGGAAGTGAAACTAGGGTTTCTCTTTCCGAAGGGTTTTCACCATAGATGGGGCTGAAAAAAAGGACAAATCAACTCTCCCTAGGAGGGAACATTTTTCTGTGGAGAAAGTTTCCAGATCCGAGAATTTTGAATTTTGACCCTGTCACTGCTGCTCAGGAAAACCAGGGCATCATATTTTTAATACTTCTGTCCACAGGTTTGGCTGAAGGAGGGGTTTTCTCAACTCACCTTACGGAGTCACATCTTTTCCCCAACTCATATTTGTAAGAATCCAAAGTTGAAAAATTAGGGTTTCTCTGACAAACCCTAGGTCAACTAGAAGTCATATCTCGAAATACATTGAAGCAAGCACTTTATTGGAGAATATCTATTGGTAAGTCCTATTATCTTTATTTCCATTTGAGGTTCTCATTTGATCAAGATGAAAAACAATACCAATCTTGAGGATGAGCTTGAAGGAGCATATAACTTCCGTGCCTGGAAGTATATAGTATTGCTCATTCTAGAAGAGAATGAGTTTGATAACTATGTCAAGGAATAAGTTGCAGAGCCAGAGGGAGATAAAGAAAAAGCTAAACACAAGAAGAATTTAGTTAAGTCTAAGAGGATCATTGCTGACTCCATCAAGGATCACTTGATCCCCCATGTTTCATCTTTGAAGACTCCTAAGAGATGTTCGATGCATTGAATAGATTATTCGAAGGGAATACCATTAACATGAAGATGACCTTGAGAACTCAACTCAAGGGTGTGAAGATGCAGATATTAGAAAGTATTCAATATTACTTCACAAGGGTCTCCCAAATCAAAGAACAACTAGAAGCTATTGGAGATCATGTTGAAAGTGCAGAATTGGTGATGACTACATTGAATGGTCTCCCAAGATCATGGGAAGCATTCATTCAAGGAATATGTTCTAGAAGGAAGCTCATTAAATTCAGTAGGTTTGGAAAACTTGTGCTTAGGAAGAACCTATAATTGAATCTAGAGAAGAGAAGATGGGCGAAGCTGATATCCAAGCCTTGGAAGCTCATGCAAAGAAGAGCAGGAAATAAGAACACTCTCACAAGTATAGAAGATTCCACAAGAATCAAAGACCTCACAAGGAGTACTCAAACTTTATATGTTACAATTGTGATGAAAAAGGACACAATGCAAGAAATTTCCCCAAGAACAAAGGCAACAACAAGAAAGGAAATAAGAAGAGGCATCATGATCATGCTACAGAAGATGATGAACCATTTAAGAATAAAGAAAGGGAATATTATTCAAGTGATGAAGAATATGTCTTGACTTCAGCACTCACAAAGTAAAACTTTCGATGATACAATAGTAATTGGAGAGCAAGAGGGATGCTTGAAGAAATTAAAAGGTCAACCAGATCAATCATTGGTTCATGACACTATGGAACCAAGTGAAATATGGCATAAAAGGATTGTATATATATACACTACAAGGCTTTACTGATCATAAGAAAAATGGTGACTGATCTACCCAAGATTCAGAAAAAAAACATGATTGTGCATGTGAAGAATCCATTTCCAAGCAAAAGGAGATCTTGAATCCAGTACATGATTCCAATGATGAAGACTTTAAAAAGTTCCACACTAGATGAAGACGAAGATCAAGATCTTCAGAATCAGATGATCAAGCATAGTACGCTTCCAAAAACTCCAGTAACTTCTGCAAGGAGGCAGAAACAAAGAGGGAGCCTGCAAAACACATGAAAGATAAGTATTTACCATCGTTTGAATTCCTGAGTATTTTGAAGGATATTTCTCATAACAATTACATGTAGATATTTTATACAAATTTCTTTTATGCATTTATAAATGACTAAGATTGATTAGTAGTAGGATCATGTAGTGCATGTTATGGGTAAGTGGCCTATAGTGCTGCACAAAATCCAATGATCCCTTGGAGCTAGCTTAGGATGAAACCTCTTTGCTAACATGTTGAGAGTAGGGAACACTCTTAATAGTATGTTATGGTAGAGATGGAAGGCATCTATATAGTTACTGTGTATACGGGATATGGTTGAGTGTTGTGTTGAAGCATTGGCTTAGATGCATTGGTTACATGATTATGTGCATTATACATAAGAAGTTGTCATTACATGGAATGTTACTAATCATATGACTAAATTGGAATTGTAGGAAAAATTGTGTGCTATGACCTACAAGAGAAGGATGATAAGACTTGTTCCAAAGAACAAGTGATGAAGGTTTGACAAATTTACAAAATCAAGCATACTATAGAAGTACAAGGCAAGGATCATGGTTTCTCTCAAAAAGAGGGAGTCAATTATGACGAGACGTTTTTCTTCTATAGCAAGATACACTTTGATTAGAGCTATAATTTGATAACTGCATTGATGAAGTGGAAGGTACACTAGATGGAGGTAAAGACGGCTTTCTAGAATGGTGTGGTAGAAGAAGAAAGTATGTGGAGTAGCCACTGGGATTTGAGACACATGATAGGCAGACACATGTGTGCAAATTGAAGAAGGCCTTATATGGTTTGAAACAGTCACCTAGGACGTGGCGCTAAAGGATTGATGGAATTCTGACAAGCTACCAAGAGTAAAGCAGATTACAACCTTTACTTCAAGTTTGAAGATGGGAAACCAATGATACTATTTTTGTATGTAGATAACTTGTTCCTGACAGGTGACAGCAAGCTCATTGCATACATGAAGAATAAACTTGCCGCAGAATTCGAGATGAAAGACCTGGGTATGATGCACTACTTCTTAGATCTTGAGGTGTGGTAGAATCTAGAAGAGATTTTATTTATGCAAGGAAAATATGCTGTATATATCCTAAAGAGATTCAGGATGAGGGATTGGGCCATGGTCACACCAATGACATCGAATATGAAGTT
Source organism: Larix kaempferi (assembly GCA_027924585.1). Taxonomy (NCBI): domain Eukaryota; kingdom Viridiplantae; phylum Streptophyta; class Pinopsida; order Pinales; family Pinaceae; genus Larix; species Larix kaempferi. Next base: position 7,838,446 of record BSBM01000397.1, on the reverse strand, counting down.
GTTGTGTGATACTTCTTTAGAGATAGTGGGTGAAACTGTATACAAACAGATAATTGGTTCGTTGATTTACTTAACGAACATGAGGTAGGATATATGCTTTGCGGTGAACACATTGATTCAATACATGGCAGAGCCGAGACATGTTCACCTGATTGCGGAAAATCATGTGTTGAGGTACCTGAGGGTATGATTGATTATGGCCTCAGCTATGCGTCAAATCAGAAGATTAACCTGTAGGGTTATGTTGATGTGGATTGGGATGATAGTGTCACAAATAGGAAGAGAAAATTAGGGTGTTGCTTTAGTTTGGGATCAGGTATGATCTCCTGGTTTAGTAGGAAGCAGACGAGTGTGGCACTCAGTACAATCGAAGCAGATTACATGGTAACTTGTTTGGCTAGCTACGAGGTAGTGTGACTTTAGAAGTTACTTGTAGGATTGTTCAATCTCGAGTTAGAGGTGACTTGTATTTTCTGTGACAACCAGAGTTGTGTGAAGTTGTCCGAGAATCTAGTGTTTCATGACAAGTTGAAGCACATAAAGATTAGGTATCACTATATCCAGGATATGGTGCAGAAAGGATCAATGAGGCTCTAGTATGTAGCGACAGAGGAGCAGATAGCCGATGTGTTGACCAAGCCTCTATTAAGAGTGAAGTTTGAGTACTTCAGGGACAAGCTTGGAGTGGTCTAGATCGAGGTTCCTTGAAAGAGGGAGGGATGAGAAACATAACACGTGTGAGACGCAGGTAGTCACGTAGTGATGTAATTGAGCTCCTGAGCGGGTCTCCACTTAAGGAGATGTGGTAGTGGGTAGTCACTTTGGTGACATAATTAAGTCTCATAGGCTACACTCACAAAGATGCAGTAAGTAGTCACATTGGTGACGTAATTGATTCTCCTAACTACTGTGCTATGTTGGGAAAAACACATGTGCGAAGACACATGTTTCGAACCTGGGTTATTCTCCACATGAGGTGACGTGGTAGAAGGTAGTCACTGTGTTTGATGTAATTGAGTCTCCTGGGATACACTCATAGAGTTTTTTTCCGGCCTAATGTGCGAAGACGCAGGTTTCAGACCTGGTTTGATCTCCACATGAGGTGATGTTGTGGCAGGTAGTCACTGTGTGTGACGTAATGTATATTTCCTAGTCTACACCCACAAAGTCGTGTTTCCATGATGTGCGAAGACACAGTTTTCGTACCTGACATGTTCTCCACATGATGTGACGTGTTAGCGGGTAGTCACTGTGTGTTCGTAATGTGTATTCCCAGGCTACACTTACAAGATAATTTGGATGTGACGTGATGGCGGGTAGTCACTTGGTGACGTAATTTGTGCCCCTAGGCCTCACTCATGAAATGATAGTTTGGTAATGTAGGTGGTCACCTAGTGACATAGTTTGTGCTCCTGGGATGCACCCACTAAATGGCTTGCTCATAGAGAGAACTTCTAGTGATGTATATATTTGAGAGAGATGTCACAAGTCAATGGAAATAGTACAGAGTTGCAGCAGCAATGATAATGATTTTGATGATGGTGATGAATACAATAATGATGGTGATGACCATGCCAAAAGAATATTTTCCTTGTTAAGAGGGAGTGTTGAATATTGTGTAACTTCGGAAGATATTCTTATTGTATTCTTTCAGAAGATATTCATATTGTAATTGATTATGTAAAAAACCTAAAAGAATAAGTCAAAATAGACAAGTCGTCTCAACATAAGTTGGTTGGTAAACTGCCCCAAATAATGGGGAGTCTTCCCCAAACAATGGGAAAAACTACCCCAGTGAAGTCGACCCTATAGTGAAAAAGTCAGCTAGACATGTGTATAAATAAGGGGGTCGAATTCCTCATTTGGAACATCACAATTTTGCTCAAGAAAGTGAACAAGTGCACATGGGAGAGTAGATGCAGTTGGATGAAGCTTATGTTTGGGTTTTCTATCTTATCTTATTCATGAGATCTTTGTGTAAGAGCCTTTATCTCTTGATGTACTAGATTAGCATTGTACTTGTGACGAATCTATATTGAAGAAGTTTTGTTGGGTTTTCCCTGTGAGAGGGTTTTCCTAGGGTAAATCATTATGTTCTCTTGTTTATGCTATGATTGTCTATATTTCATTGATCCTATTGCATATGGTTATTGTGATAATATAGAAATTGTTTGAAGATCTAACATAACCATCCTCGAAGTATAAAATACTAACAGTTTGTACTCTATATGGAGTATCCAACTCATATGAGAGCAAGAAAAGAGAAAACAAATCAATGATGAAGCTTGTTCAATTTATCAAGTTATTTATGAATTATATGCTAAATTGAAAAAAGATACTATAAAAAAATGTTATTTATCTTGGCAAGTAGCAAGAGAGAGACTTTGTGATATATACAGGGACAACCAACAAGAACAACCTATTCTTATTTTACCTTAATTATTGTATGATATTATTTCTTGATTGAACTTAGGAATACATTTTCTAAGTCGATGGAAACTTTCCCCTAACTTCCCATAATTGTTAGGATGCAAAGAGAGCCTACAAACTCATATGACCAAAAATGAATGACATCATGAGGGTTTTTTGCTAGGAACTTGAAGTATTCCACATGAAGTTTCTATCTTACAAATATCATTAACATATTTTAACAAGGGGGTGACTTGTGCATGATTATGAATATTGGGGCCAAACCATGTCAAATTATAATACTGGGTAAGTACTAATACCTATTTGAGAGTGTTTGTTTTAGTTGACTTGGAGTAGGAGGCTTGTGTTTGTTCTAAGACATGTAGTTACACATTATATAAGATAAGTATGAATATGATGAGCACTAGGATTATCTTTTAAAAAAAAGAGATATTTAAGTGTGCTCAACCTTGAATATTTTGCTCACATATTAGTATTCAATATTATCTACTAAGTGATAGATCCTAAGAAATTCACCATTACAAGTTTTCTTGGTGCAACAATTATTTTTTTTACAAATTTATTTGGGAACATTATGGTCTTAATAGAAACCCATCAATTATGTGTCTAAGGGGTCATCTCTAGAATAAAAATCATACTTCATCAAACTTGTCAGATGATACATGTAGGAAATTATGCACCAAAACCACCAGTATGTGTGCTAGGAGAGTTCCATATTTTTCCAAAGGAGGTGATGATATTCCAGGTTGAAATTTGATTGAATAACCACTCATGTATTGAGTCTACTAGTTTGTAACCATGATTCAGTATAATTCATGGAAATTTTATTTGAGATTAGTATGGGATTGAGAAGATCCTTTAGGGTCTATGGGGAAGGTAGGTTCATAGAAGGAGAAGACACCCCTTCTTTAGAGAGTCCCATATTGTGTTCCATGGAAATAGGGGTCAATCAAGGAAAGATTGATTTCTCCTTCTTCTAAAGGGATCCTTATCAAGAGAAAGGGGGTTAAACATAAAAGGGGCAACCTCCCCTTAATCAAAGGGGTCTTGTGTTTTGGTTCATGGGATTAAGAGTATCCTTTAGTCTCTGTGGAGAATGTAGTTTTAGAGAAGGAGCATATGACCCTTCTTTAGAGAGTCCCGCATTGTGTTCCATGGAAATATGGGTCTATTGGATTGCCCCTTCTTTTGAAGGGACCCTTATCGTCATGTGAGCACAATAGGGTTGAATGAGGAAGGGGTGACCACTCCTTCCTCAAAGGGGTCCCTTGTTATGGTTCATGGGATTGAGAGTAGCCTTTAGTATCTATGGGGAACATAGGCATAGAGAAGGAGCATACGACCCTCCTTTAGAAAGTTCCATATTTTGTTCCATGGGAAAAGGGGTTGATCGGGAAAGGATAAACCCCTTCTTCCGAAGGGACCCATATCATGTTTTGGGAAAGAGAGGTTGACAAGGAAACATGTGACCACCTCTTGCTTAAAGAAGTCCTATGTTGTGGTTCATGGGAAAAAGGATCAATTGGATAAATTTCAACCTCCCCTTCCTTAAAGGAATTCCATGTTTGTGTTTATGCGAGAAGGTGCCACCTAAATAAGGGTCAATAGGCCCTTCCTCAAAGACTCACCATGATGAACTTCATGGAAAAGTGGGTCGATTATATAATGGTCAGCATGTGGATCTTTCCACAATAATTATCTTATTTAGTACTCTATATGGAGTAGCAAGATTATATGAGAACAATAAAAAAACAAATCAATGATGAAGATCATGAAATTTATCAAGTTGTTTAGGATTTACATGGTAAATTGAACAAATATACTAGAAACAAATTCTATTTTTCTTGGCAAGTAGAAAAAGAGACACTATGTGAGATATATAGGCACATCCAATAAGAACAAACTATTCTTATTTCACCTTCATTATTGTATGATATTATTTCTTGATTTAACTTAGAGACTATAGTATCTAAGTGGATGGAAACTTTCCCCCAACTTCCCACAATTTTTGAATGCAAATAGAGCCTACAAGCTTGTATGACCAAAAGTGATTACCATCATGGGGGTTTTTGATAGTAACTTTAAGGATGCCAAATGACGTTTATATTTTACACATTGTTTACATATTTTAATAAGGGGATTATTTGTGCACGATGTTGAATATTGGGGCCAAACCATGCCAATTATAATGCTGGGTAAGAATTAATACCAATTTGAGAGTGTTTTTTTAGTTGACTTGGAGTAGGATGCTTGTGTCTGTTCTAATACCTATAGCTGCACCTTGGAGAGGAGAAGTTTGAATATGGTGAGCAATATGATGAACCTATAAAAACAAGAGACATTTTAGGTATGGTCAACCTTACATCTTATGGTCATAGACAAGTATTTGATTTTATCTACTAGGGATTGATAGATAAATATAAATTCACCATTACAATTATTTTTGGTGAAACAAGTAAATTTTTTCCAAAATTATTTGGTCACATTATGGTATTAAGAGAAAAACATTAATTATGTTATTAAGGGGCTCATATCTACAATAAAAATCATACCTAGGTAAACTTGCTAGATCATACATGTAGGAAAAGATGCACCAAAACCATCAATATGTGTGATATAAGAGTTCCATATTTTTCCAAAGGAAGTGACAATATTCCAGCTTGAAATCTAGTCGAATTACCAAGCATGTATTGAGTCTAGTATTTTGTAACCATGGCTTAGTATTATTCGTGGAAATGTTATTTGAAATGAGTGTGGATTGAAAGTAGCATTTAGGATCTATGGGGAAGGTAGGCTCGGAGAAGGAGTAAATGCACCTTCTTTAGAGAGTCCCATGTTGTGTTCCATGGAAATAGGGGTCAAACATGGAAGGATATACCACTCCTAATTTTGAAGGGACCCTTATCATGGTTTTGGGAAAAGGTGTTGATAGGGAAAGGGGTAACACCCCTTCCTTGAAGACATCTCATGTTATGGTTCATGGGATTGAGAGTAGCCTTTAGGATTTATGGGTAATATAGGTATAGAGAAGGAGAAAATGCCCCTTATTTAAAGAGTCCCATATTTTGTTCCATGGAAAGAGGGGTTGATTGGAATACACCTTCTTCTGAAGGGACCCTTATCATAGTCTGTGGAAAGGGGTTGACTAGGAAAGGGGTGACCACCCCTTCCTCAAAGGGGTCCCATGTTGTGGTTCAAGGGATTGAGAGTATCCTTTAGGATTTGTGGGGAAGGTAGGTTTAGAGAAGGAGAATATGCCCCTTCTTTAGTGATTCTTATATTGTGTTCCATGGGAAGAGGGGTTGATTCAACCACCCCTTCTTCTGAAGGGATCCTTATCATGGTTTGGGGGAAAGGGGGTTGACTAGGAAAGCAGTGACCACCCCTTATTTAAAGAGTCCCATATTGTGTTCCATGGAAAGAGGGGTTGATTGGAATACACCTTCTTCTGAAGGGACCCTTATCATACTCTGTGGAAAAATGGGTTGACTAGGAAAGGGGTGACCACCCCTTCCTCAAAGGGGTCCCATGTTGTGGTTCAAGGGATTGAGAGTATCCTTTAGGATTTGTGGGGAAGGTAGGTTTAGAGAAGGAGAATATGCCCCTTCTTTAGTGATTCTTATATTGTGTTCCATGGGAAGAGGGGTCGATTCAACCACCCCTTATTCTGAAGGGATCCTTATCATGGTTTGGGGGAAAAGGGGTTGACCAGGAAAGTAGTAACCACCCCTTCCTCAAAGGAGTGCATTGTTTTCATAAAAGGGATTGAGAGTAGCCTTTAGGCTCCATGGAGAATGTAGGTTTAGAGAAGGAGCCGAAACCCCTTCTTTAGAGAGTCCTATATTGTGTTCCATAAAAATAGGGTTCGATTTGATCACACCTTGCTATGAAGGGAACCTTATGATGGTTTTGGGAAAAGAGGGTTGACTAGGAAATGTGCGATTTCCCCTTCCCTGAAGGGGTACCATGTTTTGGTTCATGGGATTGAGAAAAAACCTTAGGCTCTTGGGGGAAGGTAGGTTCAGAGAATGAGTAGGTTCCCATTCTTTAGAGAGTCCCATATTATGTTACATAGGAAGAGGGGTTGATTCAACCACCCATTATTCTGAATGGATCTCTATCATGGTTTGGATAAAATGGGTTGACCGATAAATGGGTGACCACCCCTTCCTTGAAGGGTCTCATTTCATGGTTCATGGGAAAACAAGTCGGTACGAGAAGTGTTGACCACCCATTCCTCGAAGGAATTCCATTTTGGGGTCTATGCGAGAAGGGGTCAACTAGGAAAGGGGAGACCACCCATTCCCCAAAGAGGCATCATGATATGGTTCATGGAAAAGTGGGTCAACTGGAGAAGGGTTGGCATGTCGATTTTGCCACAATAATTATCTTAGTTAGTACTCGATATGAACCAAGAAACTAAGATGAGAAAAAAACAAAGAAAACAAATCAATGATGAAGCTTGAGTAGTTTATCAAGTTGTTTATGAATTATATAATAAATTAAAAAAATATGCTAGAAAAAAAATGTTATTTTTCATGGAAAGAAACAAGAGAGAAACTTTGTGAGATATATTGGCACAACCAACAAGAACAACCTATTCTTTCATTATTGTATGATATTTTTTCTTGATTTAAATGATCGAAAAGTGAATGCCATCATGGAGGATTTTTTAGTAGGAACTCTAAGGTTGCCACATGAAGTTTCCATATTACACATATTGTTCACATATTTTAACAAAAGGGTGACTTGTGCATGACAATGAAGATTGGGGCTGAGCCCAATTACTATATCTGAAGAAGGGTCACCAACCCTTCCTTCTGACTCACCTAGTTGAAAATAATACCCTAGATATAGGGTGACCTGATTACTATATCCGTAGAAGGGAATCTTGCACCTTCCCTTAGGATATTGTCCAAGATGAATGGTTAAGCATATATCCATACTTGAGGAAGGGTCTATCAATCCTTCCTCTAGATTATACATTTCCTGAGTATCATATTTGAGGAAGGGTTGGTTGATTATTCCTTTATATGACGTCTTACCAAAGTACCTTATTTGAGGAAGTGTCAGTTAGTCCTTATTCTCAATGATTCTTGGCCTGAGTATCATATTAGAGGAAGGATTATATGACTATTCCACTTGTCCATCCACATTTATAATAATATCCTAGAAGAAGGATTAGCTGATCCTTCCTCCTCATTCATCAAAATATGAACTAATTGAGAAAAGTATGAACTAACTGAGCAAAATATAGACTAAATTTTTTGAAAAACAACCTTTATAAAGTGAAAAAAAGAGCCTTTCTAAATTTCACAAACAACCTTTCTAAATAGTAGCATTAAAAGCCTGATTTTGCACTCTAGAAAATGTGATTTTGGGCTTTAGAAAACCTTTTTTTTTCCTTTCTTCAAATAGGATTGCACTTGAATTAGTCTAGATTTATTGAATTGGACTTCGAATTATTTCTATAAATTTAAGGACACCTCATACTATTGTGATGATGTCACTATCATTTTACCAAACATTAGAAAAAGGGTCATGAAATGTAACAAAGGATTAATAGAACTAGGATATGTATATGCTTGCTTTGTAATTGTAAGGATAAGATGATGAGGGATCCATTTCTGAGTGATCATTGTTTCAAACCCTTGAATTTTCTTCAAACCCCTTGTATTTACTTGAAATCTCAAAATGTACTTTAATTGAATCCATGTTATTATTTTATTATGGCAAGTTATTACTATAATTTTCAAAACCTAAAATTTTCTTCAATTGGATTGTTCAATGCATCACAATGGATTCTAAAAGAAACAATACTTTAAAATAAATATTACTATAAAATAAACAACTTCAATGCTAAAAACATTAACTAGGAATGTAGTGGAAAACCAATGCTTAACAATTATGTTGTTAGCACAAAATTCAACCTTCAGTTCACTTAACTCCATGCCAAACACAAATCCACAAGGAATATTAATTGATAGTCAAAATATGGGAATAATATTTTATCCAAATCAAGTTAAGAACCGAAATGATAATTATGTGTTCAATCCATTAGCATGGTAGCTTCATTCATACGTGTATAAGAACTATCTTAAACATCGGTCTAATATACCTTATAGTATTTATGGTTTGTGCTTGAGGGTTTTGTAGGACTATACTGATCAAAAGGAGGAAAACGAGTATCAAAATGGAAAGTAGGTAGGAAAAACTGGCATCATTATGGGAGCCCATAATTCTCCCTTATTTAGATTATTCAACGTCCCTATGAAATTCATCCTCATATTCAGGACCCCCTAAGTGTAAAGCAGTCTAGTTATAGGTAGGATTTCCAAACCTATAGTGGTATAATGATCCAAATTCTTTATCAATATGATGCCATTGGGATGTTTCTTCGCTTTCATTCCACTAGTAAAAAAAAACTCTATACTATCTAGTAGAGCACTATGTAAGAGGATAGTGAAATATGAAGCATATCCACCTATTTCCATGTTGCTTGATAGAATTAACATATAAAGTAACCTAATATATTAATGAAATTTGAAAATGAGGATATCCTATAGGGACTCTAATCTGCAAGTCATTTGGTAATTGATTCCTTATGTCATGAGCATTTTAGAGTGCTTGCAAAGAATAACACTAACTAATATATTGGTAATGAGAAATGGATTATGGGCAATGAGTTTGGATATGAAAGGAGTCTCGTAGATAAGCTAGTTTGGATATGAAAGGAGTCTCGTAGATAAGCTAGTAGCCTTTGAAAGTCTTGGATGATGATCTTGGGTAAAGAATATTTTTCTCTAACAATGAAGTCGGATTTGTACTTAGGTTGAAGCATGGAATTCACTATCCTCTTTCTATTACACAAGTCCAAATATGAATGAGGAAAAATCCCTCAGTTGGATGTCCTCGATATGTGGGTTGGGATTCTATCATATATGCGCTAGCAATAGAAAGTTAAAAGAGTATAGATTACATAATAAGTTATGTTCATGATTGGTGCTATTGAAAAATATGGCAATAAACAGTTGTGGATTATCTATTATATGAGGATTCCTTGATGCCAGTTGATGTAATATAAAAATGGTCCATCTATAATGCAAGTAAACAACATGCATCTAAAGGGGATCCCTACAGGATGAAGCCTCCAATCCTAATCCATAAGATGCATGAAGTTTGGCCTATGTATGTGTGAGTAGTTCCCATATTCTCAACTTACATCTATTTTCTTATTGAAGATACATTTCATACCATCATTCCTTCAACTTGTTAATGTCTTGCTAATGGATTTATTTTTTGGTGATCCTAAGATCAAACATTGCATCCTTTTTCCTCCAATTGGGTAAATATGGAATCAACTACATGAAAGCATAAGCATTGACACATATATCATCTAATATCATTTTACAATGTGTTCTACTTCCCACGTGATATCCTCTATTTGAGTGGCAATGTACTGTTTTGGAACAATCTATATTTTAAATTTATTCCAAGAGTACGTCAATAGGGTTTGTGTGCTTCCTTCTAAATCTTTGAAGTTTATGGTTAGTGTGCCTATTCACAACCTTAATCCTTTTGTTATTTGGCATTAACTTTTTATAACTCTTTTTACCAAAATGAAGAGACTTAGTGTTAAGAGGCTTACCTTTCTGAGTTTTCTTTCTACTAGGAGCATTAGGCATCTTTGGCTCCATATCTTACATTTATTCATCCATAATCGCAAGTACTTGAGTTGTGTCTGGTGATGAAGGATCCATGATTTGTAGAAAAACCAAATATTCAAGTTCATATGACGAGATGATAACATGGGAAAATGATTCACCAACCTCAAATCCTATAAAAGTGGTATACATGGCCTTAATGTCACCATGAATCCTTGAATTGGTATATGGATTGGACATGGATTCATCAGGAGTAGTATGTGCTATGAGTGGTGATTCTTGTCTTGATATTGCACTTGCTCATGCCCTTGAAAGTATTTTGTTGTGTTGTAAAACCATTGCATGAGGTTTTCTTCTGATTCCTTTTTTTTTAAAGTTGTCCATCCAATGCCCATTCTTTCCAACTCTGCCTTAATTAACATTATAATGAAGTTTATGTGATATAAACATACATTTGGTTTGTCTATTTTATGAATAGATTTGGACATTTTTGTTAAATATTTGAGGAAGAAGGGTAAATTGAAAAAATATTCAGATGTAACATAAGATGGATATGGTAGTGTAGAACAATACTATATCATCCTTCATAGGTGATAAAATTTTGGATGATAAATATGAACTCCTTCCATGATGACATCAATAGATTCCTTTGAACTCCTTGTTTCCTCACATTGTGCATGTGCAAGGGGGTATTAACGAACTGATCACAACTATTGTTTGGTAACATTAGGTTTTTTAACTATCATTTCCCATCCAGAGACAAACCAATGGCTTGATGTATGCTTTCCCCATGTATTGTAGTTTTCAAGTCATGAATTGTAGTTGTGTTCCATTAAAAGATTGAGTTAAATCTAGTGCGATTAATAAATCAATACCTTAGAATCACCCAAAAACATTTATCCATACCTCTTTGGAAAATATGCCTAGGAACTCATGGTAGGTCCTTATGAGGTCAATATTTCAGATTCAGTTTGATTCACACATCCTCCCATTACCACATTCACTTTCCACTGAATTATTACCTATGAGCTCCATGATAAAGTTTTGGACTAGGTTAAATGAAAAGGGTCAAGGTAATGTATTCACTTCAAATATCAATTGATGGGAGCATAAACTTGATCAAAATATAGAGCATCCTCGATAATGATTTTGGTTATGTGTATGAGATATAGGGGTTAACTCAATCCTGTAGCTCAAAAATATGAAACCATGAGTTATATCTAATTCACATGTATACAAGATATGATGAGTTTGGGTGCCATGAGATTAGTTTCTTTCTAACCATTATATATCCATTGTGCTCAATTTGTGAACCAATGTATGTAGTCACTAGTGAACCTTGTTGGCCTCTTCCAATCAATAACCACAAGTTTAAAGACTACAAAAACAAAAGTAGTGACTATGCATACTACAAGAAGTGGAAAATGATTATATGTGATGGTAACTACAAACATCTAAGTAACTTGAGACCTAGACTTATGAATCGATTAATAGAAATAGTATTTAAAATTGTGCTTGCAACCTAATAATTTGTAAAACAATTGACTGTGCATACTTTATGAAAATCAATCTAATATACTATCGTGCTATTTGTAGAGGTGGTGATGCATAGGAAATGATATTAGATGCATAAAGCTTATCCTTGATTTACTTCCTTCAGCTCTATTATACAACTAGACTTAGTCTCCAAATTACTATTTTTTGCATATGAAGAAAGTGTAGAGCAAGTATACTAGTAACAATAATTCACAAATAAAACTAATAAAAATGGTTAAGAGAATCTACAACAATTCAATATACAAGAAATATGAGTCCATATAGAATGCCAATGAACAAATATAAACAAGTATATACATAGAGCATAGCCACATAACTCTTAGAGTTGACCAGGTTCCTAGAGATTCAAGATATGGAACACTATTATGCTACAAGAACAAGGATTGTATTGTTGGGACAGGGAAAGTTTTAGCGCAGTTTGGCAACCAGTTTTGGTATGAACGGGGACAGGAAGAAGTGATATGAAAAAGCAGGATTGACTCCGACGAAGCGACTGAGGAAGAAGGAACAAGGGGCATTTAAATTCATCAATGGTGGAGTTAGTTGGGAGTGGTTACAATTTTGGGTCCACTTACATTAATGAGTCTAAGTAGTGGGATCGGGAGGTCTATAAATAAGTCCTATATATACCTAATGGTTGGGGAATTTTTGGGTTGGTTAGATTAGGAGAGAATATATAGTTTCAGTCTATGTATTGAAGAAATTCTATTTTTGATACGAAGAAATGTCGTTGTATAAGCAAGTTGTAAGAAGTGGTAGTAATGTGCAAGATTAGCGCACACATATATTGTAATGAGGAGAGAAAGTCTGATGGCTATGAACGTAGATGTGAAGTTCTAATTTTGTTGTGTCTCTTGAATAATAATAGCGCTTCTGTGGTTTTTATTGTCTTGGGTTTCCACGTAATTCCTGGTGTTTATGTGTGTGAATGATTGATGTGTGTTAATTTTATTTTATGTTTCTATGCATTGTATTACTATAATGGTGATGATCGGTTAATACATGATGGTAAATTCAGTCTGTTGCGCACCTAATATATGTACATGATGATATTTGGCATGTTTGTAATATATGGGAATTGGAAAATCTTGATTGATTTGTCGAAGCTATAAGATGTTGATTGTTGTAGATTTAAGACACTCCCTTCGATGTTGTAGAAACCCGGTTCCTTCAGTTCCCATAGTAACTCGGGTGAGACGTCACTTGCTTCCAGGTGATGTCTAAAGGGTTGGTATCATGGGGTCTGTTGGTGAATAGTTAATGGACCCAGGTCGAAGCATAGGTAAGCCAACAAATGGTTATGTTGCTGGTACCGGGATCTATGTCGAAGGGGGATGTGCCATCCATATAAGACCGAGATTCAAGATTGGATCGACAGGAAGCTAAAGGAATTTGTTGAAGATCAGACACAAAATCCACCGTTGAGTTGGGAGGATTGGGTAGGCAAGTATGTCTTTTCATATATTCATGAAATTTTCTTTGGAGAATTTCTTGTTTTATTAACCGAGTGGTTGTTGAGGTTAACTCTACAAAAGAGGTGTTTTCAAGGGGGTGATCCTACAATTTGGACCCCTGAGCTAGTTTGGGCCCTTAAAGGTGTTAACAATAAGATCTCACATGCTATTGATTATTGGTTGGATATTAAATTGGAGGGGTATATTATAGAGTTTGTTGTAGACTCTACGAATTATTATAGTGCTGCTAAGCGAGAATTGTTTTGGGGTTTGTGAGGTAAGCACCTAAAGTCTTTAAACCTGTGGATTAAAATGCTACTTTGTGAAAATGAAATTATGCGGATGGAATCCAAGGAGTAAGTTATTTATGTGAAACCAATCTAGGCGTCGAATAGAGGATGGTATGGAGAAAGCTCAAGAGGACTGAACTGAGATGATAAGAGGAGAATAAAGCGACATGGATGAACAATGTGGTGTACTTTGAAGTGGGAGGATATTCTGGTCATCTAAGAGAAGGAAAACCATGACAGAAGAAGAAGGTGGCAGTATGACTGGAGGATGAGACTGCAAACCATTACCACAACTCGAAGAAGAATCATACGATATAGAGGGAGTTGAAGGGGAAAATTACCAGTTTATCCCAGAGGAAGAACCTGATGATCCATCTCAAACCACATGCTTCAACATACCTATGTCCTCGCGCGCATATTTAGAATTTGAGGTAAGAGCAATAATGTATCATTACAATTTATACAAACAAGTAGAAATAATGGTTGTATCCAGACTAGTGCTTCGACTAGAAATAAAGTTGTAAGTGTCAGCCTCGTAGTACCAAGTCAGATAGTAACCCTGAGAAACAATATGTTTGGGGATGATATGAAGTTACCTATTTTCCATGGCAATGGATCAGAAGATCCATACCAACACTGGTTTTTGTGTGAATCTATTTGGACTGTTAAACAAGTGCAAGATGAGGATGTGAAATGAGCGTAGCTAATCACGACCTTTCGGGGCCATGCTTTAGATTGGTTCATGAATTTTGCAAATGTACCTGTGGGAAATGCACAAAAATCACTAGAAGATACTAAGGATGCATTAAAAGATGAGTTTCGAAATCCAAAATCCAAGTTGCAATTCATTACTGAGCTTAAGGAAATCAAAGAGTCACTGACTGCATCTATATGGGAATTTGACCAAAGGTTCAAGATGTTAATGGCTCGTGTAAGTTTCCAAATGACAGATGTTCAACATAAGGAATGGTTTTATAGATTATTTGTTGCCAAATATCAGAGTTCCACTTATATATATGCAACAGAATATTGTGATACAAATCGAGGATATTGAACTAGACATGAAACTAGAAGCATCACATGTAGGCGAGACTGGGTTAGGTATGGTTCAAATTCAGTCACAACTAGCAAACTTGTCACTACAAATTGAAGATATTAAGAAAGAAAAATACAAGAGAGAAGAAGTTTGGTGTACAAGATATAAATCAAAGGTCCATTCTAAGGACCAATGCCCAATATTCCAGGGATACATAGTTGCAGGGGATCCTAATCCATTGAATCAAGGAGTTGGAGTATGGTGTGGGATCTGTCAAACAGAGGACATTGACCAGAGGAATGATATCTGTTGTAAGTTCTCCCAATAAATTATTATGTAAATTTTGTAGATCAGTTGGTCACAATGAAAAATATCGTAGAGCATATCAATTACTTTCAAAACGTACATCCAACACATACTAGATGACAGGGGAGGAGCAAGCTGAAGGGAGTGACATATTTACATCAATAGAGAGGTGGCTTATGAGGACAAGGACGAGGAGGATTTGGTCAAGGTAGAATCCATTTAATCTATTATAACTATGGTCAAATGGGACATTTCACTAGATATTGACTGAACCCGTGTTCGACATGCACGTATTATAGAGCATTAGATCATACCATTGAATATTTCCCACAACTCATAGAAAAGTGGCAAGCAAAAGGGAATCAAAAACAAAATCAGAATGTTTATAATATATCAGTAGAACCAAGAGAGAGACCATCCACTATCATTGTAGTTACATGTGGAGGAGTTGCGATAGGCGGTAATAAGGGCATGCATGATAACTAGCACACCCCTAGAGTTAGACCTACATCACTACAACCTACTTATTTTGATGTCCGGAAAGAGAAAGAGACGTTCGTCAAAGAAAGGGGAGAATTTACTACGACACACAAGGGACCCTCGACATCCAGCTCACCACCAGTATATGATAAATTTCCTACCTATGACATTTCGCTCTGCTATGACCACTCGGTTCCAAGAAGACCTCAAGGAAATGTGTGTTCCCTGAGAACCTTCTTGAAGAGTTATTTATATTTAATTAATGATGAAGAAGCATTAATGGAATCATATAATTTAATTGAACAAAGGGAGGTAGCAGAGTCTACTTAGGGAAGAGTTGTAAATCATTTGCAAAAGAATAGAAAAACAAGGAGGGAAATGCGACTCAATGCACAGATTGAGGACTATGAAATGGATTTTATTATTCTAGATATGGGCTCAGGTGTGAACATCATCACAAATCAAAATTGGGAAAATATGGGGAAACCTAAGTCAGTATGGTCACATGTTCATTTAATATTGGCTAATTAGCTGAAAGTGATTCCATTCGGAAGAATGGAAGGTGTTCCTGTTGAAGTGGAAGGGTTGCAAAGCTTTGTAGACTTCGAATTCATAGAGATAGTTGATGATACTAACCCGTATCATGCATTGCTTTGAATAGATTGCGCCATTGAAAATAAGACCATCATAAATCTGAAGAAGCGGATTATGACATTTGAAGGAGGAAACATCAAATTTGTCGCACCATTGGATCCTTTGGAGGGTCCAAGTTATATCGAACCTGTCAAAGAAGAAGATGATGTTCAATACTTAAAAAATATTTACAATGTAACTTCAAGAGTGGATGACTATATTAGCTCCACAACAGATGGTACCCCGAGCTAGCACAAAATTATCTCATTTTCATTAGATTCTAACGAAGCACTAGAGAATTGGAAGAGTAGATTGCATGAATTCTCGATGAGGAGGTGTGCTCATATCACAAATTCAATACTTCAGATTGGTACAGAGGTATGTGATATCCCTACTTATGAGGTGTTACCTAATTTATATGATTTTATAATTGATTTTAAAATCAAGATACCTTAACAACAACGATTGCTAGCCTTGGATGTAGAACTGGAGGCTACCACAGCAAGATGGTGGGTTGTCCATAAGGAATATATAGAAGGTTGTCCATTGTGTCACAGGATACTAGAGACTAGGTTTAGAAAAGGGATTTAATATGTTGGAATAAAATATGATGGGATAACTAGTCCTACGGAGCATTTGGTAGCATGTAGTAATGTATGGAAGGATGTACATAAGAAGGAGTGGGTGCATATTTTTATCCATACACTGGATACTATA
This sequence comes from Larix kaempferi, assembly GCA_027924585.1. NCBI lineage: Eukaryota > Viridiplantae > Streptophyta > Pinopsida > Pinales > Pinaceae > Larix > Larix kaempferi. The sequence continues at coordinate 7,821,879 of BSBM01000397.1, read as the reverse complement.
CCTAGAAACTCGTATACAACACTAGAGCTTCGACGAGGAACAATAGATTGGGAGGATCTAGCTATAAATTTTAGAAGGACATTAAACTATGAAGATGATGATCCAACAATGGATACAACATTACAAGTCATTAAGGACAAAATATTTGAAGACATAACAGTACCATTCTCTGAGGTACCACAATGGACTGTGACACTTGAGCAAGTTTTAGAATGCTACAATATTACTAGGGACCCAAATGATGAACTGAGAGATGTGCATATTCCAGAAACAGAAGGAAGCCAAAATATGAAGGGACATGAGATTGCATTTGATAAATTTTTGTAGCCTTTGAAGATAAAGAAGGTGAATATTGACTCAAAAGAGCATCCTAAATTTGCTAATGTTGGATATTATTATGATGATGAGACTGTCGACAAACTAACTGACTTATTGCATGAATATCAAGACTTGTTTCCTACTAAGTTTTCAGAAGTGAAGGGTATTGTTGGGGATTTAGGAGAAATCAAGATCCTATTGAAACCTGATGCAAAACCCATAAAACATACACCTTATAGGTTGAACCCCAAGTATAAAGAAAATGTAAAAGTTGAGATTCAAAGAATGATAGAAGTAGGAATCATTGAACTTGTCGAAGAATCTAAATGGATTAGCCCAATGGTAGTTCAAGACAATAAAACTGGTGAAATTCGATTTTGTGTAGACTTGAGAAAACTAAATGACACAAGTTTGCATGACCCCTTCCCTACACCTTTTATGGATGAAGTGTTGGAAAGTGTTAGCGGTCAAGAATATTATTCATTTACTGATGGGTTTTTGGGTTACCATCATATTAGGATTGCTAAGGAGGATCGACATAAAACCAAATTTTCTATTGAATGGGAATGTTGTCAATATATGGTGATGCTATTAGACTTAAAGAATGCCCCACCTATTTTTTCTAGAGTGGTTGTCGCATCGTTTAATGAGTTCATTCATAAATTTGTAAAGGTATATTTCGATGACTTGACGGTCTATGAGTTTCTAAAGAATCACATTGAGAACCTAAGATTGATGTTAGACCGTTGTAGACAATATCAAATATCTTTAATTTGAAGAAATGTGCTTTTTGTGCTCCATTTAGTATATTGCCGTGACATGTATTTTTTAAACAGGGTTTGCTCATGGAACCTGTAAAATATCTATTATAGTATATCTGCAACCTTTTACATCAGTACGAAAATTGAGGACCACTTTGGGACATGCAAGTTACTGCAATAAATTTATTAAAGGGTATGCGCAGATTACAACAACGATGGAGAAAGTATTTAGAAAGACACTAAGTTCTAGTGGAACAAAGAATGTCAGCAGAGCCTCGACACATTAAAATAAAAGATTGTGACAAAATCTATTCTGGTGTTTCTAGAATGGAAAAAGGAGTTCCATGTCCATGTTGATGCTTCATCCATTTCTTTGGGAGTAGTCCTTGCTCAAATTGGAGAAGGTTCTATTGTTGGCAGGCAGTTTGGTAAGGAAGAATCGCAGCATTGACGATGCTACGACATGTTAGAAGAGGTCGCGGAAGGTAGAGGAATGGACTCTTTTATGTATTTTTGAGTCGTTTGTACTGCAATAGGTGGGTTTTTGGGTCATTGGACCATATGAGATGTAAATTTGAGTTGTTTGTGCTACAGTAGGCGGGTTTTTGGGTCATTTGGACATGTCAGTTAGATTTTGGTCATTTGTCCAGGAGTCAGTTAGGAAGTTGTTAGTAAGTGGACAAGCGTTGTAAAGGAGGAAGCCTATTTATAGTCAAAGAGTCATATGTGTTGGATAACTTTGGAACTTTTAGAGCTGAGCCGAGCACGATCTTTGGATGTTGTTTCTGCGCATCTTTGAGTCTGTATGTGAGATCAAGTGATATTTCTGAGATTTGGTTTTGCGGAGATGTTGTATCAGGGTTTTTCTGAAGCAATATGACATGACGGAATCGTTTGGTGAAATTCCTTGTGTACCTTCTCTGTTAATGCATGTTGCGATGATTTCTTACTGCAGTTAATACTTTAATGTTTGTCGCGATGAATGTTTCTGTTGAATTGCTATGAATACGAATGATGTTAATATTGAATGCATAGATATGTCTTGAATGCTATGATAAATAAGTTAAGTAAGCAGATGCCGCAACATCCTCCTTCATTCGGCGGAAACATGGTTATGTCCACTCTACTTTGATTGCCTCGGGTGAGACCTCATCTACTCTACAGGTGTTGTTGGGCAGGGTAAAACATGTCTGGGCTGGTGCTCAGGGAGATCGTGGTGGGTTGGTGTCGATAGTGATGGGAACCCCTGTCGACTGGGTTTGATTCAACAAATGGTTCCGTTGCCGGGACCGTGTACGAAGTGAAAGGAGGATATGTTGTGGCACTCGACGAAACTGGAGATCCAAGAATGGTTTGATCAGAAGTTGCAGGAATTCACTGAAGAAGAAAGCTGGAACACTCGACTGACAATAGGTCAGTGGGTAGATAGATATATTCACGACGGTCCGCATGAATGGTTCTTTTGTGAGTTCTTGGTCCTGCTATTTGAATGGTTGGTGAAGTTGACCTTCCAGAAGAGGAACTTCCAAGGTGGTGAATCGACGACCTGGACCCCCGAGTTGATTCAAGAACTGCCGAAAGTCGATAATAAATCATCGCGGGTTGTCGAAGTGTGGTTTGGTAGCATCCTAGAGAGATATATCACAAAATTCGCTGTTGATACTTAGAAATCTTATAGTGAAGTCGAAAGATATTTTTTCCGTGAACCTCGGGGCAGGTTTATGATGTCGCTTCAACTGTCGATTAAGATGCTTATTTGCGAAAAGGGTATATTGAAGATGCATCTTGATTAGTAGACAGCCTGGTGGGTGGAGGTCGTGGGTACCGCGACAGTTGGGGGGTGGTACATGGAATGATAAGGGGTAGATGGGTGCAGGTCATGATGAGACTGTGAGTGAAGTTGAGGAAGAAAGTGGTCTTACGAGGGGAGGAGCGAGGTTCCGACAGGAAAAGAGGCAGAGGACAAGAGAAGGTCCCGCTGCAGTCAAACCGCAAGGCCATGAAGGAATACCACACGGGATGAAGCAACCTCACAATCCTGACAAGGAAAACTAGGCTACGCCCAAGATAGAGGCAGGACCCAACCCCAACACCAACGTACTCACACCTCCGCTCACTATCTCTCAGATAGCAAGAAATAACACTTCGACACCGCCAAGTTCGTCAATACCACAGAAGTTAATCAGTAGTAGTACAAAAAAGGAGGAAGAAAGCCCAGAATGGTGGGTGATGATGCTAAGAAAGGACAGTATTGGTTTTTGTGTGAAGCGGTCTGGACCGTAAAACAGATCATTGACGATGCTGCTAAGAAAGGACAGTTAGTGACAACTTTGCGAGGTCGTGCATTAGATTGGTTTATGAAGTTTTTTCTAGTCCCTACAAGAGCCCCAGAGAAGTCATTAGATGAGATCTAGGATGGGTTGATTGCAGAATTCAGAAAGCCCAAGTCTGAGGCTCAATATATTACGGAATTGAAAGAAATTAAGCAGTATCCCAATGAGACGGTGTGGAATTTCGACGAGCGATTCAAGACGCTGATGGCAAGGGTTAGTTTCGATATGAGCACTGTCCAACATAAAGAGTGGTTCATGGCGGCACTACTACCACATATTCGGCTACTATTGATGCAACAAAACATCTCGACACCCAGTGAAGCTCTGGAGATTGCAATGCGATTGGAGGCATCGCCGATTGGAGAAAATGTAGCCAGGATGTCGCAGATACAGACACAGCTCGCTAACTTGACTATACAGCTGCAAGATTTGAAAAAGGGCAAAGAGAAGCGCGAAGAAGTGTGGTGTACGCGATGTCGAGGAGAAGGGCATACGAAGGAAAATTCCCCGGACTTCAGCAATTATTTGGTTTCAGGAGTACCCAATCCGTTGAATGGTGGTAGCATCTGCCATGTATACGGGCACAGCCATGACAATTGCCCATATATGCAGAAAATGGTCACAACCCCGAGGAATCTTTATTATACATTTTGCAAATTAGTGGGTCACAATGACAAGGATTGTCGTGCATACGGGTTGCTACAAGAGAGAATGTATTATGCGTTGTATGTAAAGGATTACCAGCGTGCCGTACAATAGCCGCAATCGCAGGTAGCCTAGCCGCTACCTCAACCACAGATGCAGTTTGTATCATAGCAACAACAATCGTCGTAGTTCATGCCGCAATATGCTTCGATGCAGATGGCTCCACAACAGCCACGGTATGTACAACAACCGCAGTATGCACAGCAAGGGCAAGGAATGCAACCAGCACCAATGCACCAACAATACCAGTAGCAGGGAGGATTTCAAGGAGGATACTGGGGAGGACGTGGCAGAGAATTTGGTCATGGAGGAGGATGAGGTGGTCGTGGACCTGTTCAATGCTATCACTGTGCGGTATGGGGACACTACCAGCGAGACTATCCACTACTGCAGAACTAGTGTACGTTTTGTTTTGTTAATGATCACATGGTTGAGAATTGTCCACAATTGATTGCGCGATGGAAAGCAGGAAATACTCCCCAGTTGTAGAACCAGCCCCAGACACAGCAGCCTGCCAAGTATAGCAACCAGTACAGAACCAGAATATGCAGCCTAATCAGAATCAAAATGTGAACCCACCCGGGAATCCACTGCTGAACCAGACCTAGGGTGCAAACATCGCAACAATTTATGCAGAGCCAAGACCACAAGATGCTTCCGTTGATGTGGTCACTTGTGGAGGAAAGAAAACTTGAGAAGACAACTCACTGATCTGATTAGCCGGACAAAAGAAGGTATCATTTGACATTGATGCGGAGCAGGAAACATTTCTTCAAGCATGACGTGCATTAGAAAACGACCGAGGTAAAGCTGTTATGTACGACATGCCCTCTACTTTTGATGTTACTTCGGAGGCCGGCCCGTCGCAGCGGTCCAACACACTTCGAGCATTTTTGGAACATTGTTTGTCCCTGGAAAGAGATCCCGACGCTCTTGCTGCGATTGAAACTTTGTTGCGATGACCGGCCCAGGATCGACAAGATCTCGCGGTTAATTCCTTACAACGACGAAAGACGGGTAAGGAGATGCGGATGAATATTCAAATTGGTGACTACGATGTTGATTCAGCTATTCTGGATCTTGGTTCGGATGTCAACATCTTGACCAAGCAGGCTTGGCAGAAGATGGGGAGTCCCCCATTGAGCTGGTCTCCTGTACAGCTCCGGTTATCTAATCACGCTAAAGTAACACCGGTTTGGTAAGGAAGAATCGCAGCATCGCTGATGCTGCGACACGTTAGAAGAGGTCGTGGAAGGCACGGGAATAGACTCTTTTATGTATTTTTGAGTCATTTGTACCGCAATAGGCAGGTTTTTGGGTCATTGGACCATATGAGATGTAAATTTGAGTTGTTTGTACCACAATAGGCGGGTTTTTGGGTCATTTGGACCGTGTCAGTTAGATTTTGGTCATTTGTCCAGGAGTTAGTTAGGAATTTGTTAGTAAGTGGACAAGCATTGTAAAGGCGGAAGCCTATTTATAGTCAAAGAGTCATATGTGTTGGATAACTTTGGAACTTTTAGAGCTAAGCCGAGCACAATCTTTGGATGTTGTTTCTGCGCATCTTTGAGTCTGTATGTGAGATCAAGTGATATTTTTGAGATTTGGTTTTGCGGAGATGTTGTATCAGGGTTTTTATGAAACAATATGACATGACAGAACCATTTGGTGAAATTCCTTGTGTACCTTCTCTGTTAATGCATGTTGCGATAATTTCTTACTGCAGTCAATACTTTAATGTTTGTCGCGATGAATGTTTCTGTTGAATAATGCTATGAATACGAATGATGTTAATCTTGAATACATAGATCTGTCTTGAATGCTGCGATAAATAAGTTAAGTAAGCAGATGCCGCAACATCCTCCTTCATTCGGCGGAAATATGGTTCCGTCCACTCTCCCTTGATCGCCTCGAGTGAGACCTCATCTGCTCTGCAGGTGTTGCTGGGCAGGGTAAAACCTATCTAGGCCGGTACTCAGGGAGATTGTGGTGGGTTGGTGTCAACAGTGATGGGAACCCCTGTCGACTGGGTTTGAGTCAACATCTATCAACCATCCTACTATGTTCGCTAGCAGGAAATTATCTACACCAGAAAGAAATTATACTACGACATAAAGGGAAGGATTAGATATGGTATATTCTTTACAAACAATTAGGCATTACTTATTAGGGGGTCATTCTAAGATGTTCACTGATCATTCTGCTTTGAGATACCTGGTCAACAAGATAATGTTGAGGGCGGGGGGGAATATGTCGGTGGTTACTATTATTCCAATAATATGACTTTGAAATTGTAGTTAAACCAGGAAGACTAAATGCAGGTCCTGACCATTTGTCGAGGCTAGAAACAAGAGAAGATCCAGTTAGTCTGGACGATATCCTCCCAGATGCGCAGCTCTACTCTATGAAGATGATAGATGAATATTTCGAAGATATTGTAAACTTTTTTACTACACAACAAGGGTTTATTGTAGCACAAAAAAGCAGTTGGTTGTCAAATAAATAGATTATTAGCTCATGGTGGGTCAATTATAAAAACTAGGACCTGAAGAAATCTTGAGAAGATATGTTTTGGAGCATGAGCGACCCTTGATTTTGGCTGAAGCTCATGATGATGTCACAGGAGGTCATTATGCAGGGAAAGTAACTGCACATAAAATATTGAGGGAGGGACTATGGTGGCCTACCCTATATAAGGATGCCAAGATATATTTCAAATCTTGTGATATTTTTCAAATAATTGGGAAACCATCATGGAGGGATGAGATGCCATTAGTTCCATAGGTCACATTACAAGCCTTTGACAAATGGGTTGTGTATTTTGTTGGACCAATTAACCCACTTGCGAAGAGTTCGAGAGCATGATACATTTTCACTGCAACCGATTATCTAACTAAATGGGCTGAAGTCAAGCCAGTAAAAGACTGTACTGTTGTAACTGCTACAAATTTTTTACTCTGAAATGTAATCAATAGATTTGGATGCCTTCACATTTTATTAAGCAACCAAGGAAATCACTTTATAAACAAGACTATTGAATCAATTACACAAGAATTCCAGGTTCATCATCAGAAGAGTACCGTAAAAGCACTCAAAAGCCGCATTAATGAAAAATAAAAAGGTGACAATTGGAAGACAATAAATGTAATAAATTTGGAAATACGACAAAATAGTAGGAATGGTCCATTCATGATAGTGGCGATAAATGTCATCTTAATTAAGGAATTCTGCAGAAGATTTGGTTAGATGCATGAAATATACAGACATTATGGTGAAAATATCAAATTATGAGCCATTAAAACATAGTGTACTTGGGAATTCAGGCTCATTGTGTATTGCTGAGAAATGAGAGAAGAGTAGAGACGAAGAGCAACATATTAAGTAGAGGGTGATACCTGAACGGACACTTGATGATATCATTCGAGACTTCATGGAATTTGGATAACCAAGAGTTCAAGGTGAGCCAGAGATGGTTAGAGATAAGGTACCACCAGTACCTCCTAGTTCAGTGAGGAGCACAACACGAAGGACATTGCATCCATGGACTCATGAGGTGAGAAGTAAGCATAGAAATGATGTAGGGGCATCCACATATGCAATGCCATCTAAGATACTAGAGTACATTTCTCCAATAAATTTGAATGCAAAACCAGTGCAAGTTTCTAAGAATACTAAATACATGCTTGTCATGCCTGATATCCTAGTAGAAATTTTGCAGGTAGGAGATATGATGGGGAAGGTGCCGAACTTAAAGTATGTCGACCATGATCTGGAAGATAAGTTGAACTTCCCATATTTTGTGATATATAAGTATTCACGGATGGTACCCAATGCAGAAGGAGGAGATCATATCCTAGATCCATTAGAGTGGGCTTCAGGGTTGGAAAAATCAGGTCTATTGGGTTTCTTGAATATTCCACACTTTGGGAAAAGTCCAGAAGCTAATGCCTGTGTAAAGCAGCTGTTACTGTGTGTCCATGGTGGATTCTTGTGGTTAGACAGGAAAATTTTGATCGATACAGACCTGATAGGGAGGATTACGTGTCTACCAACTCAAGGGTTGGATCTGGAAGCCTATTGTGTGGGGAAGGAGAAAGACCAAGTGCTAGCAAACAAAATGAACGATACGTACGAGCTAGAGAAGAGAAACCGAGGGAAGGAGAAAGACCAAGTAATTTGCTGGGGAAATGTCGGCCAAACCAAGTTCCTGCATTAGTAGATCAATGTACTAAAGGTGTTCAGATGAATTAGGCGACATTCCTTCTTAACGATTTCTTGAGTGACTGCCAAGATGCACAAGAAGGAAGTACTCATTTTCACTATTCATGGTTGTTATTATTGATTTCCTTGGTTGCTTGGGAAGACCTAATAGATTCTCAGTTTGTGGAAGTACTACCTGGTTGTCCTGTGGTCGTGCGGTTTGCATCCTTGTGGGTCAGTGATAATGCATATAGGCAGAGGGATTCCAATATAATCCTTTACACATATAAGGAATCTATTCGGTACAACATTAAGAAGGTTCCTAGGATAGAAACTCATGTAGTGGATCTCTTTAATTATATCATCCAATTTAAGGTCACACCACAACATATGTATATTCAAGCTCGTAGGGATCCAAATCAATAGTGGTTTCCCACCCACTACAAGTTGAAAAGTGAGATATTTGTGAAATCATTAATGAATGGATAGAGGAATGGAAGGTGTCTGTTCCTCAGGAATAACTATCTCCACCTATGTCTTGGGATGAAGGTGCGAAGACTCAGCAAAATTGTAGAGGTAAGAAAGGATAAGCACAACAAGGAGAAGGTATATCTACTGCGACAAGATGAACTGGGGGCACATGTGGAGTAGAAGAAGTCCCACCACAATCACAAGAGAAAGACCGAGAGTCTAGTTTAACACAGCTTGGGCCTTCAACATAGGGAAAAATAAAAGTTTCAAAAGCACCAGTAGGAAGGAAGACGAAGAGGAAGTCTCAGAAGGAGTCGGTAGTTTTGGCATTAATAGAGGACAACATGGAGCTGCTAACAAATAGATTCAAGGACACAACAGAGGATATTTTGAAAACAGGTGTAGATGCGCACTTAAATATTTATGGAGGAATTTTAAATCAAATCAATATATTGCAAGAAGTGTTAGAAGGAATATGGCTAACTTTGAATCCAAAGGATGCAACAGCATACAAGCATGGTAAGCCCCAAGGACAAGAAAGGCCAGTGTCACATCTACCTTTAGCTGTCCAGCCACAAGTTGTAACAATGCCTCCAAAAGAATTGATATGCCTAGAGCAAGAAATACAAGTTGGTGTTGAAGGTCTAAGCTCTATTGATCGACACTTAGCAGAAATACCTATGCATACGTTACACACTCTTCATTTAAACATAGTTAATGAAATCAAGGGACAAGAATAATATAGTTACAGTCTGATGATGAAGCAAAGTTTAGAATGGTATCAACTGACATATAAATGCAAGGGACTTCAGAAAGAACGGGATGTCGAAGCTGAGCAAAAGGATAGGCTACAGAAATCTATCGAGACAATTTGTAGCAAATTTCCTGAGGTTGAAATGGCAGAAGAAACACCATTAGAGAGAAAAATGTCAAGCTTGAGTGAATTCATTAAAGTCTTTAAAGCAAGAATTAGTGACTTGGAATCACAAGCTATGCCAGGAACACCGTAGGAAGTTTAGGATCAATGAGATGAGGAAGTTAAAGCTTCCATGGAAGGTTTTAAGGCCTTAGAGGCAGAATCCACGAATATATTTGATGAAAGTGCGCAGGCCTGGGCAACTTTGATGGACGATGAAGGTCTGCAGGATATCACTGCTAAGTTAGAAAGCGTGCAATCTAAAGCCGTGAATCTCAAAGATGTTATCAAGACATTTCCACCATAATAACGAATGATGGAGGTAGCTGAGAATAAGCAGCTACAAGATGAAATCAATCAGTTGAGAGAATACCACCAAAGGTGACGACAACAGGTAGAGTCTCTACATATTAAAGCGGTCGTGTATCCGGTATCATTCGAGGAGAGCACAAGAAGATAAATGTGAAATTCAAAATAGTTGAAGAGCAAGTTTTGGGTAGTATAACTACGTAGCTAGTCAAGGAACTGGCATAACATACCGAAAAAGTGAAGGATACTATCGTCTAAATGAAGGACAAGTATGATCAATTTTTGATGTAGTGGAAACCACCGCATGTCTAGTATTAAAGTGGCTCGGGACAAACCAAATCTAAGTGTTGGGGCCTATTGACCCTGGGAATTTTTTCACACAATTTGGTATGAACGGGGACATGAAGAAGTGATCTGCAAAAGGAGGATCGACTCCGACGAAGAGGTCAAGGAATAAGGAACAAGGGGCATTTGACTTCATCAATGGTGGAGTTAGTTGGGAGCAGTTACTGTTTTGTGTCCACTTACATTAATGAGTCTAAGTAGTGGGAATTTTAGGGCTATAAAGAAGTCCCATATATATGTAATGGTTGGATAATTTTTTGGTTGGTTAGATTAAGAGAGAATATATAGTTTTGGTCTATGTACTGAAGAAAGTATGTTTTTGATACAAATAAATGTCGTTGTAATGTTGATGTATACGCAAGTTACAAGAAGTGGTAGCAATTTGCAAGCTTAGTGCGTATATCTGTTGTAATGAGGAGAGAAAGTCTATTGATTGTGTGCACAGACATGAAGTGCTAATTTTGTTGTGACTCATGAATAAGAATAGTGCTTCTGTGGTTTTTCCCATCTTGGATTTCTACGTAATTCCCAGTTTTTACGTGTGTGAATGATTGATGTGTGTTAATTTTATTTTATGTTGCTATGCATTGTAATACTATAATGGTGATGATATTTTAATACATGATGGTTAATTTAGTTTGTTGTGCACCTAATATATGTACATGATGATCTTTGGCATGTTTACAATATATGGGAATTGGAAAATATTGATTGATTTGTCAAATCTATAAGATGTTGACTGTTGTAGATTTAAGACACTCCCATTCTTTGCTACAAAAACCTGGTTCCTACAATTCCCATAGGTATCTCAGGTGAGATGTCACTTGCTTGTAGGTGATGGCGAAAGGGTCGGTATCTTGGGGTTTGTTGGTGAATAGTTAGTGGACCTAGGTCGAAGCATAAATAAGACAACATGTATGCAAGATAAAAATAAATTATATTATTGTATTCCCAAACTACCACAATGGATGCATATTGTCAACTATATATAGCATTCAATGAGTAACTAAATTCAAAATGTATAGTATACAATAATTGAGATTAAAACCAAAATCCTAAGATTTCGGAGAATGTCATCAAGCATAATTGGTAGAGCTAAAGACTACACTTAATGCATATATATGACATCAAAATATAGATGATATTAGTTTGAGTCTTTGATATTCCTCAAGCACATTTGAGAGGTCTAGTAGGAGAAATGAAGGCACATAAAATATGAAAGGACCATCACTTTATATTATAGTCTATTATGCATTCCCATAAGGTCTTGGTAAAACAATGGAAAATGGAAAGTGGAAAATGAATGAAAACTTCAAACCTAGGATTTATGTTGATGATTGAAACATTTGAACTAGGGACTCCTTCTACAATGAATGCATGGGTTCCTTTCAAAGTCACAATGAACAAGCACAATTAGGGATTCCTTCCATGAGCATGCACAATATTTCTTTCCATAGTCAATTGAGTGTGTAGAGAGAAAACTTCCTTCCACAATCACTAGAGTGTGCAAATGTGTAAATAAATTCCAAATATTGAGAAACAATATTTTCTTGCATTCCTAAGGGACATCATAAGAAATTAAAACCAAACAGAAATTGAAGCTCAAAACCTTTTCTAGACAAGTTCTAATCAATTATATATTTAATGGTCAAATTGTGGGCTAGGGTTGAGCTCAACTCCCAACTATTTAATAAATAATAATGCATGTTAAAGATACTAAGTCAAAGCTTGATATCCAATATCCATAGGAATAAAATGATTCACAAAAGGATGGATAGGGAATTCCTAATTGAACCAATGAACCAATTTTAAATCCATCCATGATGGATTATAATAGTGCCAATACCCAAAACAATAATCACCACCTAGATTGAAATGGGAAAAAATGCCATGGGAGAACCAAATGACCTAGGAATTTTCATTGTTATGTTCATAGAAATAAAAAAACCAAAGGATAAGGTTGTGCTAGTCATGGATTCTCCAATTGGAAAAAAAAAATCAATTCCATACTCAAACAACCAAATAATAATCCCAAGACATAGCCATATGCAAATTTTACTTCATCACTGCGTGGGGGGATTGCAAACACCATCTTTAACCTCTATAATTATCAACAATTATTTCAACCAGAGACTGACATGTTGTCATAATGTTGCATATGGGAGTAACTGGGAACCTCAAATACTAGATAAAAATAGTTATCAATTTGTGCAAAGGTGGGATCAAGTGAAAAAAAAGGAAAATTGGACCTCAAGCCAATGAATTGGATGAATGAAAAATGACAAAATGTGAGAAAGAGGTAGGGAAAAGGGACAAATTCCACAACATAAAACATCACCCACCAAATGGAAATGAATGGTGGATTATTCCATGCACTAATCAATATGAATTTGCATTGTTTCAAGAAGATGGAATGGCTAGAAGTATACATGAATAATAACAACCTCTAGATGGATAACTATTCCTCCCATTCATCAAAAGAACATGCTATAGCTATTTATATATTTTATTTTGGTGCATGGTCAAATTCTAGTTCTTGAACTGAGTCTTTTTGTATAACTAATTAATTCATTGTGCTACTTAATTGACCTAACCACTTTATTAATTAATAGCAACTTATAACTTACAACTCATTATTAAAATCACTAAATCATAATGTGAATTTTTGCACTTGATTAAGTTGGGGCTTACTTTACCCTTATTACTTATGTAAAATATTAGGATATCACTGTTTAGAGCTTAGAGTATACAATATATTATATATACAAGATGATTATGATATAGTAATATTGTTAATTATAGGTAAACCATCTTGAATACGCTTAACTCTTAACCCATCTTGAATACACTTAACTAGTTAAAGCACAGGTTATTAGGTTAGGAGATTATTATCATGTTATGGTTAGGTGTTAAGCAAATTTTGCTCACTTAATTTATGTAATATAAACAAATATTTATTTTTGATGTTACTAGCCCAGTCTCTAGTTGTCGTACTAGGATTAGGAATGGTTTATCCCTCTAAAGGACACTTTACCAATGTACCATGTTCCTAGTCTCCCTTGCATCCTTTTTATCCCATCAAATCACTCATTCTAGTGAAACAAAACTTTGGAGTTTTCGCCTCACAATGTAAGTTGTAATCAAATATTTTAAATGATCCTCAACCGTAATTGTAGCATCAAGAATAGTCAAAGATATTACCATTTTCTATAAATTTGACGACTTTGGGTCAGATTTTTCTCTTTAATTTTTATTTCACATATTATTGATGACATGTGAATACCTTGGGAAGCACAGTTTGGCCACTTGAACTGCTTATCATTGCAACAAATATGTAAGCATACTATGGTCACTAGTATTCCCCTCACTTGATGTAAGGATGTTGTATTCCAAGGTTGTTTCTTGGAAAAATCATTGGGACAATTTTGACAAATGTGTTTATTATCATGCCTTATATCTCTTATATCTTAGGCATAATTATTTGTTTTTCCACTTTCGTATATTTCTTAACTTTCATTGATTAAATCTCCAAATGCACTTATTTTTCCTTCTTAAAAATTAAGAGCTGCAATGTTTTGGTCTTTATGGACCTTGTAGAAAAATAATATGGACATCAAATTTAAAAGAATACTATAACAAATAATTCCAAGTGAATATGTCAACACAAACTCTAACACTTACTATAATTCAAAGTTAGGGTAATTCTATTAATGCAAAAACCATGATTCCTACTGAATACTCAATACTCATTTTTAGGAAAAACCCATTAATTGTGAAAATTACATAGTTAGCCACACTCCCGCTAAGGATTTAAAGAATAGAATTTACACCCAAATAATCATGAACATAAACTAAATTGAATCTACTTTTATGTGTTTGTTAGTGAAGTGTTAGAGTATATTCCTAATGAGAAAATGAAATTATTATAGCATACAATTGGGAAGACTAGAATTTTATTGGTTATTTGGAGGATGTAAAAGGTTACTTTTGTACATAATACTACTGAAGTAAGTAAAAGAATATATGCTATCATTTTTTAATGAAGTATGGTTGTCATCTTACATCCCTAACTAAGCAATTGTTGCATCTTCATATTATGAGCCATGATCCTTTGCACATGTGCCATCTAATATTACACCTTCCAGACTATATTTTTTCATTTGATCCTTATTCTTATTCATATGATGATAGTGAGGATGAAAATAACTTTCTTTCTCAGCCTACGTTAGCTCCATGAGTCTATTGAAATTGAACCTACACTATCTCCATGACTTCCTCAATGGATCCATACAGAAAGGGAATCCATTGGTGATATAGATGGTGATCCATCTAATAATAACCACTTAGATTCACATTTCTAATGATTCCCCTCTATTTTGGATATATTTTCAGATACTCTATATCCAAAATCATTTAAAATTTTATCCTTTTGGACATCTAGAGTTTGATGCATCCATGGGTTGGATAGTAACTTTATTCTTTGCTTGCTAATGATACTTGGGATATACTCCAATCTTTTGATTTATTAAGTGAAAAATCTTGTTACATGTAAATTGGATTAGAGTAATAAGTATGCGATAGATGGTATTGTTGATAGATAATCAAGGCCTAATTAGTTTCAAACAGATTTTTACATGTAGAAATTATTGACTACAATTAGAAAGTTTACCCAATTACCAAAATGAAATTCATGTGTATTGTCCTTTCCCTTGTATATTTATATAAATAGGAGGTCCATAAAATGGATGCCAACTCCACCATCATGCATGGGTATTTATTGGAAGAAATTTACATGAAAAGTACTCCTTGATTTTTTTAATGTATCTCTAGCCTTGTTTGCCAACTTAAGAAATCCCTTTATTGCTTGAAGTAATTCTATAGGGCTTAGTGTGAAAAAAAGAATTAATTTCTTCTAGAATTTGACTTGTCTATTTTCTACTCCGATAGAAAGGTCTATATCAAGCTAGTGGGTGACCATCTTCTCATACTGGTACTTTATTTTGATGACATTACACTCACTAGTATTGACCCAAACTTCTAACCTGGCATGTGAAGTCCAACCTTAAGAATAAATTAAAAATGAGATACTTAGTATAGCTCCACTATTTTGATGGCCTCTAGGTTTTGAAAACATGATAATGCATTTCTCTTTATGAATCAAAGTATGCATGTAACCCTCTTCACTTTTGATGTAGAGGGACAATGCCTCCCTACAATTTATATTAAATCTAAGAAAAAATAAAGCCACTTTGATTTCATAAACACTCATAGTATCATTTCATCACACATTGTTCCAACATCATAATCCTAGTATTTTAAAATTTTTAAGTGTCATGAAAGAAATATTGATTCTAACATCACAATCCTAGTATTTTAAAAAATTTAAGAATCATGAAACAAATATAAGTACCTACTAGACACGTGATGATATTTAAATGAAAATATGTATCTATATCCAATGATATGGCTAATGTGAGAAAACTCAAAATATTTTTGCACAATTCCATGACAAGTCATGAATTTGGTGTATAATAAATTTAAACATAGATTGATATGATGTTCACATTAACATATGTAGTATCCCCAATCTTAAAATCAGAGATACTAACTCTCCATCCAAGATATAAATTTAAAATCTGGAGACTAGGTGCAATTCCTAGCTTTGGCAAGCCAAAAACTTAATGTTTCCAAATGGAACCAAACCCTTTCTATTTTCATATGTGATGCATGGGATGAGTCCTAATACATCCCTGATGACATGTATGACCCTCATACAGACACTCAAGATCCCCTTTGATGTTAAACTGAAAAAAACTCTCGACATGGTACTTGGCCAATTACACTAGAACACAAATGGGCAAGATGGTTTCCCAAACACAACTAGTGACTCACGAATTGGGAAACATAGATTATGATGATCATATACATACTTAGTACATATCAAAAGGAGGAATGGAAGGTAGAATCAAGTTTCTACTTTGACATGTTCACATTCTCTAAGTACATCACGCCAGGGATGGTCACAAGGACCATGTGGTTGTCAGTCCCTAGGACTTCTGTGGGAACTCAATAGATTCTAGTGCAATACTGGAATTATATTAACATATGAAATACCCAACCTACTATGGAAACACTTTACTTGAAAATAGTATTTAATGCAACAAGATTTGGAAACTAGGAAGAAAATTTCAAATGCAAGACAACTCAACTAGGAAGTTTACAAGTGATTCCAAACGACCTATAAGCGTCACAAATTTATGCTCTGATGTTGGGGATGGGATCTATAATTTCCCACCTACCTGCAACAACTTACTGAACTTGATTTGGTTGTTTAGAAGTCAATATATTGCAATTTTATTGAAGACCAATAAAATTTACAACGTGTATGAGCATATGTATGAAAGATCATAGAAAAGAGACATAGAATTTGCAAAAGACAATTACAGCATTTTTATTATCTGATATAGAATTCTTCATAAACATGTATAGGCTTTTACAACAATATTATGGCTCATGGTATGCCAAGAATCAAACCAACAACTTTATTATTGTGCTTCTCGACAAGATTGCTAGGAAACTAGTACATCAAAACATAGGCATAATCACTGGAAATGGAAGTACCTTCTAATAGAAGTAGAAATATTCAATATACTCAATGAGAAAGGCTGAGTTCCTTCCTCATCAATAGATATCTGAATACACAACTAGTGAAGTGTAAATGAGGGGCACATCACCCTCTCGAAATGAAAGGGAGCATCACCCAAACAAAGAGAAGCCTAAGAAAATCCAATCCAATATCAAATCATCCATAATCCAACCCATGTTAGTGTGACTTTCTGCTCCTTTTAAGCTTGATAAGTCTCCAATACCATATTCCAATATGATGGGCTAGAGAAAACCATGGACAAGACTAGTTCATACACTTTAGCCAATACTAGGGACAATTACCATGAAACATTCTAAAACCATGCACCGAGTAGTTAGTGGTTCATAATTGCTCCACTATCTTCATGAACGCACCCTCTAAACAACTTGACTACTTCTTCCCCTTTTTTAGGAGCGTTGTTTAGGTTTGTCCACTTCCTTCATGGTTTTTCCACATGATTTTCCCACCAACTTCCTTGGGTACCACCAATTGGTCAACTTCTCTCACATTATCATAGATAAAATATTAATAATTCATTATTTATGAGAGAATGGGTCTCTTAATATTTAATTACTTCTTTTAGTGCCTTTGACCCAACATTACTTTCCTTGGAAACCAATTCAAACTGAATGTGCCAAATATTAATTTTGGGTTAAATAATTATTTGTGTGGCCCATCTCCACTTAACTCATCATGAACCTAAAACACAGATTTTCCTTTTCACGTTGGTTTGGCGTTGTTCTTCCTTGGATTCTTCTCCGCCAATAATTACTTCCAACCTTAGGATGGCTGACTTAGGATATTTTCAATATTTTCAACCACATGGGGACTTAGCTTAATTTATGAATCAACTAAGGTTCCTAATGAGCCTGGTATTTTCCCTTTATGCATTTTCCCAAGTCCAATATATTTTAATGTGGCATTATTCCTAACTTTGGACCTTAGGATTAGCAAATAATAAACCCAAATCACCACCTAAGCGAATAAACATGAACAAGTCAAGGTGACTTAGGAAATTGTGGTCCATTGCCAAATTTGGGAACATTACAAGTCCTCCCCTCCCAAGATTTCTTGCCCTTGAGAAATGGCATCAACTCCATAGAGAACATGAAACCAATCAAGGAATTCTCACCATCAAGGTTATGTTGAACTGACATAGCATTGGAATTCAATTCCATTATAAAATCAATAGGTCCATCATGCTTCCACTATGCTACTATGAATGTAACCATGTCCCCAATGAGTGAATCCCCTACCTATGCAACTAAAATTGTATGTTCCACCCAGTTGAAACAACTTCGACCCGAAATGATCATAGGGTCCCAAATGAGCCTGAGAGATGCAAGATGTTTGTTGCACCCACCTCTGCACTGCACAGTGTCAGTAAAAGGACCTTCATGAAGACTCCAAGTATGAGAATACTGATTCCATCTCTCAAATGGTTTCCCATATAGGAAACTGAAACAATGCTCTACATAGAGACTTATGCACATGTGGGTTGGCTCACTCTGTCAAGCCAAAACCCAAATTGTTTCTCCAACTGATCTCGAACCAAGCAATGCCAATATCCCATTGCTTGTACTATACTCCAACAAACAACAATGCTAGGCCAATACAATCCATCATGCCAAAGGATGCCTAGATCCCATTGTCTCAGTTGCAACCCATACAATGTCATTTTCATATAGAAGGATCTGGCATCATGAAATATACAAAGATCCCATAACCATATTGGAAGTACATCACTCCCAACTTAGTGCATCATCTCAATGAACCACTCCATCAAAGTATGAGAGTCCTCATATGCCATGTGCATGATAGCACTAAGTCTCACAAAACTGCTACATGTTTCACTGGAATGACATAGGTGAGAGTCCCATGTCCTACCATGAGGACTGAAGGCATCATCTAGCAACCATTGCTTCCCATGTTTCTCACAAAAGATGAAATATGTGTCAAATGACTCTCCATTGATGCAAGCAAGAAAATTACCCCCTTGGGTACTCATCTCAGACATGTATCTATCCACCCAATACTTGGATTAATAAACACTCCAGTTGACTGATCCAAATGGAAAGCATTTAGCTTTCCTCTGTGCAAGTTATGCCCTGGTACAATGGTACAAATATATGGCACTTGTTCCACTCAACTGTCTCAAGTTTAATTCCCATGCATAACTCTACATTATGAAGGCATCAAGGAGTGAAGGTAGATGCCTCTGATGATAATGGGAAGGGACATGTGCAGTTGTCAAACCCCATGGATTGAACATCAAATCATCAAGAGAAAATTTGTGACATTCTTGCTCCTCGTGTGGCACCAAGAGAAAGAATCCCTTCACCCAATCTTCATCCCCATGTTTCATGGTTGTAAGAGATGTGTGGGATGAAGGATAGTGAAACAACTCTCTGCAAAATCCATCCATCAAACTTGAGTATGCATATCCTCCTTTAGTGGCTGGCTCAACAAGAATGTGGTCAACTACCTCCTCCATGACTGTGTGACACACTCCTAGAGGAAGACGACGTGCTTGATCCTCCTTAAGCATGTGCAAAACAGAATGTACCTCATGTTCCACCATCACATGAGGATCATCCATTGATCCATGAATGCAATCATATATATGGGGTTGGTTGTCTAAAATGTAGGAGGCAGAGTGTGATCTCACCAGCTTCTCATGAATTTGGAACTAAATCTAAATCTCTGATTTTTGAAGTGCACTTTGAGTAAGCTTGTTGTTGAAATATTGTAACTTCTAAGAATATTATATTTGTACTTGATTATTCCAAAGATGTTTCATTCCTCCGTGAAGACCTTATTGTATATCCAGAGATGTTTATTCCTCCGTCGGAATGTGGTAACTTGGGATATTAGACTTCCCTAGTGGGGTCGGCCCAGAGTCAGTTGTAATGGGGTATTTAACCCAGTGGTTAAAGTTGGGGCCGACCTAGTTAGTGTAAAAGTCAAGTCGGAGTTGCGTATAAATAGAGGAGGTGTGTTCCTCATTTAACACACATTACACTCATTTGTGAATAGCGCATAGGTGAGGGAGAGATATGCTATGGAGGAGAGGGAGCTCATGTCTAGGTTTTACATCTTTGTATTCGCTGGTCATCTATATTGAGGAAGCTTTGTTGGGTTTTCTACCCCATGAGGGTTTCCCAGGATAAAGCTGTGTCTCTTATGTTTTTGTTGTGCTTGTTGTTCTTTAAGTGATCCTGTATATTCTATTATTGTGAAATGAAATGCAATGTTGATATTTTCTATCTTAGCATATTGAATCTTAACATGGTATCAGAGCTAACCTGAAGGAAGGCAATGTATGGCACTTACGACACTTGCGACAATTTGAAGGTTAGGGTTTTATATAGCAAAACCTAGTCATCGTGGAACTTTCTCTATAAATCCATTTTGGCGAAGGTTCAGGATCTGAAACCTTTAAAGGTAGTAGATAATATCCCCATGTACCTTGTGTCCAAAGGAAAACCTCAAATACGTTTTACTTTGTGATTTATGATCAGTACAAGTTAGGGTTTCTGCCTCTTCCATATCTCATTCATAAACATGTGACCTAGGAAAAAATATCACAAATTGGGATAGGAAGCTCCAAATGAAATTCGTAAAACATGACAGGTAGAGCACAAACTGTAGTTTCTTAGGTAACTTTTTAAGAGGCCGAAGTTGAACTAGTGACACGTGGCATGCCGTACAAGTTCGCTCTCCTGTTTTATCCCATAAACAAGTCACATTGCGACACTTGGCATAAATCTCTCTCAGAAAATCCAATTGAGGTCAGACCTGTGGAGTTGGAAATAGGACAGGTCGGGATACTACAGGTAGAATTTTCAGACCCCATGGACTTGTCATTTCAGATCTACACCAGAAACAATCAGGTGCATATTTATGTCAAAACATATTTGGATTTTGAGCACCTTCATTCTTGAATCGTCACTGCTATGGGAAATTAGGGTTTCAGAGAAAGTTGGAATTTTTGGAATCAGAGTCCACGACTGAATGATCCTCATCAAAATCGAAATTTAGAGACCAAGATCAAATTTTTTGGTTGGGAAGAAGGCCGGGCTTGATCAAACCCTAGTTCGGGATTTTGATCGAAAAGGTGGAAATTAGGGCTTCTGCAAAAGTTGGAATTTTTTAAGTCTGTGACCAGGGCTGGAAGCTCCTCAGAAAAATCAAAGTTTAGAGCTTTGTATCAAACATTTTGATTGGGTAGAAGGGTGGGCTTCATCAAACCCTAGTTCGGGATCCTGTCTAGAAGATCCAGAAGTTTTAAAGGCAATTTTGAGGGGTCAAATTTTGGAGATTTTAAAATTGAAGTATGATAGCTTGATCAGCTCAGCAAGGTGCATCTTTCCATCCATTCAGAAGTTTGAATTTTTAGGGTTTCTCTAAAAAACCCTAATCCAACTCCAGATCCAGTTTCAGCAAATCAAAGTGGATTGGGTTAAAAGCAATCCTGATAGGTATGACTTGAGGAGATACAGGTATGTGTTGAAATCTGTTCATGGTTAAGTTTATGATATGTTTGTCTTCATGTTATTGAGGTTAGTACAATTATGATTGTTTGAGAATGAATGCATGTGAATGGTAGAAGATATTCATTAATTAGGGTTATGACACTTATGATTGTACTAATGCACTTATGGTGTTGTATGAGGATGATGTTGTCTGCTAACAAGATACAGGTACATCAAGAAAGACAAATCAAGTTCTATGAACATGATGACATGAAGACAAAAGACACATCCATAATCATACAGAAGCTCTACATACGAGGTATGTATGACTTTGTTCTACTATGCTTAACCTATGAGATATGTAGGTTCTAGCACAAGGTCTCTAAATCATTGAAGAGAACAAAGAAGATATTGTTTGGGTATGTTAAGACATAACCAAGCTTGATAATCCAGGTATGTTTTCCTATATCAAGTTAGAATCCTACTTTGTTAGGATCTTAGTTAAGTATACCTATGTATGAAATGATCATGACCATACATACTTAAGATTATCATGTTTTGATAGTATACTAATGAATGTATGATTGTGTATGAGATCATGAGGATGACACTAGTGCACAGTTGAGCATGCATAGTGGTCCAGGATGGATAAGAAGTTCAAAGACATATAGAGATCAAGCGGGAGGCAACCATAAAAGATAAGTATTTGAATTGACATGAAATAGTAAATGATATTGCTTGGAATAGTTGTATGCATATTTAGAATGTATCATGCATAGTGTGAGCATTCATATAGCATTGAATAGTATACTACTAATATACATATGATGGGTAAGTTGGACAAACATTCCATTGTTGTTTGTCTAGAATGAAACCTCTTTGCTGACATGCTGAGAGCTGTGCACACTCTCTATAGTATGTTCTGGTAGAGATGGAAGGCATCTAGATAACCACTGTATGCATACAGGATATGGAAAAGTGTTGTGCCAAAGTATTGGTCAAGATAGTTGCATAACCATGTGAATCATATTTATATGCATAATAAGGTTATCATGTCAACATGATTTGATGATTGTGAAGTATTTATAATCATGTAATTAACTTTGATTTGTAGGTAAGACATGAAGAATGATGAACACCGAACAAGTGATGGATATTCAACAAGAAGACTTACAAATCAAACATACTATAGAAGGCTCATGACTAGAAGATTCTCTTAGAAAGAGGAAGAGGATCATGACGAGATGTTTGCTCCAAGTGGCTAGATAAGACCATTCTCTTAATGGTGTAATTGAAGAAAGCTTTGTATGGATACCCAAGATCGATAGTCATTTGATGAGCTTAATGATCACCATGGGTGATGCGGATTTTAACCTTTGCTACAAGGTTGAAGATGGTATCTATACACAAATGACATTCAAGAAGGAACTCACCACAGAGTTCGAATGATCTTGAGGCTCATATCAATAGACCCATCTGACGAGAGATGGCATGGATAGATATGCAGAAGAACACTCACTGCAGAGTGTAGATGATGTTCAGTCACAGAAGGAGAGCTGATAGCTTCAGTAAAGCTGATCCTAACCTTTACCTTAAGGTTATGGATGATGAACCTGTCATACTATTACTGTATTTGGATGATCTCTTTCTGACAGGGAATGAGAAACAGATCATGGAAAGAAAGAAGAAGCTACAGAATTTGAGATGAAATATCTCGGATTGATGCATTACTTCCTAAGTCTGGAAGTATGGCAAGGCTCAGAAGGAATCTTTCTCAACCAGGGAAAGTATGCTGTGGAAATCTTGAAAAGATTTGATATGTTGGAATGTACAACCATGGCCACTCCCATGGATTCCAACTTGAAGTTGTTAGCGGATGACTCATCAGAGTTAGTGGATGTGACTCTGTACAAATAGATTATTGGGTCATTGATGTATCTGACGAATACAAGGCCGGATATATGCTTTGCTGTGAAACACCTTGAGACAGTATCTAGTGGAACCTAGGCATGTTCACTTTATAGCTGTAAAGCATGTGATGAGTTACCTAAAGGGTACGATAGACTTTGGTCTATGTTATCTTGGAGATCATGATTTCAGATTGTATGGCTACATAGATGCTGACCAGGCAGGAAGTGTATCAGACAGGAAGAGCACATCAGGTGGATGTTATTGTCTGGGATCTGCCATGATCTCATGGTTTAGCAGGAAGTAGTCTAGCACAACTGAAGCGGTATATATAGTTGCTTTCCCTGCTAGTTGTGAAGCGATATGGCTTCAGAAGTTGTTATCAGGATTGTTTGACTTAGAGATGGACCCTGTTGTGATCTTGTGTGACAACCAGAGTTGTATCAAGATGGCAGAGAATCCAGTGTTCCATGAGAAGTCAAAGCACATAGAGATCCGATATTTTTATATACGGGATATGGTGCAGAAAGGAGCTATCAAGCTCGAGTATGTGAGCACTGACGAACAAGCTGCTGATGTATTGACCAAACCTCTGTCTCGAGTAAAGTTTGAGACAAGCTTGGTGTCATTTAGAAGGACCCTCCTTGAAAGGGGGAGTGATGTGGTCGATGATGATATTTGGATATTGGTATCGATGTGGATACTTGTATCAATGATGAGATGGACCATATTGATGGTAAGGTCAATGATGAGGATACTTGTATCGATGATATGGATACTTGTATCGATGATGAGGATACTGTATTGATGATACAGACACTTGTATCGATGATGAGGATACTGTATCGATGATATGGATACTTGTATCGATGATGAGGATACTATATCGATGATGTGGATACTTGTATTGATGATGAGTATACATGTTCTGATGATGAGGTTGATGATGGGGTTACCTGTTCCAACAATGAGGTTGATGAGGTTACCTGTTCCGACGATGAGGTTGATGATGAGGTTACCTGTTCCGACAATGAGGCCGATGATGAGGTTACCGGTTCCAATGATGAGGTCGATATATGGTCCTTAGACTTTGTCTCAGTGGACAAAGTGGGATTGTATCATCCCTGGACACATGTCCTAAAAGAGATCCGTAGACATATGTCTCCTAGAATGTGGTCCCTAGTGGACGAGAGGGGATTGTATCATCCCCGGACTTCGGTCCTAGAATTGATCCATAGACAGATGTCTCCGAGAATGTGGGGATTGTATCTTCCCTGGACTTCGGTCCCAGAATTGATCCGTAGATAGATGTCTCCGAGAATGTGGGGATTGTATCTTCCCCGGACTTCGGTCCCAGAATTGATCCATAGACAGATGTCTCCGAGAATGTGGGGATTGTATCTTCCCTGGACTTCGGTCCTAGAATTGATCTGTAGATATATGTCTCCGAGAATGTGGGGATTGTATCTTCCTCGGACTTCGGTCCCAAAATTGATCCATAGACAGATGTCTCCGAGAATGCAAGGATTGTATCTTCCCCGGACTTTGTTAGGATATTCCTATACTCCATCCTAGTCCCACCAGTATTTTGATCATTTACATTTTCAGTCATGCATGCACCTTTAGGGTTTGCATGCATTCTAGGGTTTGCATGCATTTTGCATGCATCCCAGTCATCAGTCCAGCACCTATCCATCAGTTAGCCAGCCCCCAGGAGCTTCTCACTATTCAGTTTTAGCCCTCCAATTGCTTAATGCGCCCTTCTTCCTTGATTTTAGGGAGCAACTCGCCCTTCTTCACCTACCAGTCCAGTTGTCACTCAGTTACAGTCAGTTACAGTTAGTTACACTTAGTTATAGTCAGTTACACTCAGTTACACTTAGTTACATTGAGTTACACTCAGTTACACCTACTAGAGTTAGTTTGACTGATGGTTGATAGTTACTTGAGCATTGATGACTCCACTGATGATGATGAAGAATTCCAGTTACGCTTCGATGATCATGAGGACACCTAGTTGTGCTCCGATGACACTCTATTGATCTTATGATAACTTTGAGAGGTTAATTCGAATTGCCACCTTAGGCATTTGAATCCTCTCTATCATTGTACTATTTATTTGTCCATATTGTGATTAATTAATTAGTGTGTGTGAAGTATTATTGCTTCTATCCGAGTTCTACTGTACCATATTATTATGTTGCTCATTATACTGTATTGACCACTCTTCTTCTATTTTCTTGCTTAATCATAATCATAATTACTCTTGTGAGGTATACATCATCTCTTAGATCTGCTGGGAGGATTTTCATAGACTTCGCTCCCAGAATGGATCCATAGACAGATTTCTCCGAGAATGTGGGGATTGTATCATCCCTAGACGACAGTCCCTGAACTGATCCATAGACAGATGTCTTCGAGAATGTGGGGATTGTATCATCCCCGGACTTCGGTCCTAGAATTGATCCGTAGACAGATGTCTCCAAGAATGTGGGGATTGTATCATCCCCAGACTTCGGTCCCATAATTGATCTGTAGACATCTGTCTTTGAGAATTGATGATAGGACTGCATCGTCCCTGGACATTTGGTTCAAAATGTACGTGATAGGATTGCATCGTCCTTGGACTCATGTCCTAAAGTGATAAGGATTTATAATCCTAGAAGTAGATCTGGATTGCATCGTCCATCGACATGAGACTTGTCTTAAATTGATAAGGATTGATCATCCTGGAAGTAGATCTGGATTGCATCGTCCATAGACATGAGACTTGTCTAAAATTGATAAGGATTGATCATCCTGGAATTGGATCATGTGTATTGCAGATTATGCTGTCGATCGAGATGATCCAGATGCTGTTGATCGAGATGATCCAAATGCTGTCGATTGAGATGATCTAGATGTTGCTGATCGAGATGATCCAGACTTTGTTGATCGAGGTGATCTAGATGCTATTGATCGAGATGATCCAGATGCTGTTGATCGAGAGGATCCAGTTGATGATGTGATGTTGTTGATCGAGAGGATCCATTTGATGCTGTTATGATGATGATAAGTAGATCCAGACGATGAGGCTGTTGATCGGGTGATACAGATGATGATGTTACTGTAGTTGTTCGAGTGCTGCAGAAGGTGAAGACTCAATACTGACGATGCTGATACTCCAGTATTGAAGACCTGAAGATATTCCAGTAACCGGTTGAGTTACTGATGATGTTTGAGAAATATTCCAATCATTTATAGATGTATCATGTATGATGTTGATGACTCCTTGCTCCTGTAGATGTTGTTATAATATCCTTCTCGTTAAGGGGGAGTGTTGAAATATTGTAACTTCTACGAATATTATATTTGTACATTATTATTCCGGAGATGTTTCATTCCTCCATGAAGACTGTCAAGCACTCTATATGTAGATAAATTGTTACCAATACACACAGAGCATATGATATTTATTGTCAACCCGAGAAAGTCTTTTTATTTCAAAGGATAAGTGCACAATCTATGCTTAAACACCAAACCATTAGAATTGAATAATTTTATCTTCTATCATACATGTTCATCCCAAGAATCTATGCAATCCCAATTGCGTTCTAACTGCTACACTTCAATTCCTCTCTATCATGCATCAATAAGAAATGATATAAGATCTGATCAACAATTGCAGGAAAGAAATCTCATTCATATTCTAGAACAATCACCTGTCTGATCTAATCACTCTGGAAAATCATAAGGCATAAACTGAACATTAATCTAGGAATCCAATTGCAAAAGATTGAGTCAACTGTTCTAAGAAATTGAATTGCATAATGGAAATCAGCGATCATAACAGAAAAGATAAATTGCAAAATCTCATGGGATCACAACTTAACTGTAAGATGAACAAGGCTATATACAACTACCAAATGAAACGTATAAAGAAAACCTTACTCAGTCGACTGTTACTCTACACCATTCACCAATCTCAAAGAAATATAATCCTTAACTATACTGAAAATCCACACAAAAACTACTATTGCTGCGTACAGAAGAAGTATCTTGGACAAAGCATCACACAACAATAAATTAAAGAATCCTAATTTAACTCAGCAATCTCTGTGGAAGACGGGCCCAGCCTTCACACAGAGATGTTGGTTGAATACCACGAATTCCTTTAGCTCAGAAGTAACCCCTTATATTAACAGAGGAGCGATTACACAGTTTGCCTTGGCTGCTAATACAATGAATTAATTGTCTGCTGTTCAACCCCTGGGTCGAGGCAACTCCCCGTATTTATACATACAAATCATAACATCAAATCCTATAATCGGGAAGCCATGAAGATCTCTGATCTTCAGGCACCCTAAATAACTAGCTGTTACAATACGTGGCAGAATAGAGACATCAAAATATGATGAAGTTATCAATTGACCCAAGAGTGGCGATCCTTCCAGATCACAGCTAGACTCGAGTAGCAACATACTTAAAATAGCGCATTCTGTTACAGCTGCCTTGTCACAACTGTGCCTTAATTGATGATTCGAGCCCCAAGGAACCCTTTGCAAGCAACAAACATCCCTTCTTTCACGACTTGTTTAGCCCCATCTTCCTGCAGTCCATTTATCTCAGCTACCTTCATAAATCATAACATGTTAGCACAATTGAGAGATACACAGCTTTAATTATCACAATCATAAGCATTAATAAAATAAAACAATGATCAGTCATACCTTGGTAATTTGGGGAATAAGGTAAGGACAATAGGTTTGATTGCCATGATAAGTGGTGTAGGACAAGGGCAGGAAAGATGATTAAAGATGATTAAAAAGGTCCAATTCTGGGCTCAACATCTCCCCCCAACTACCCTGTTGCATGTCCTCATGCAACAACCTGCATCATTCAGAGTCTGAGCCCTGTACTTAGCTCTATCCATGGAGAAAGGAAGAATTGTAGGAAACTCAGGCACCTTATTTGTCCTTTGAAAAGCCTCTGTGAGTAACTCAACATCTTCCACATCACTGCTCTCCTTCCACTGCTACTTGCTGGTATCTGGAAATGCAATTGGTGTAGTGGGAGCTTTCCTGCAGTCTCATTACATGCTGTGCCTGAGGAGGGCTTAGGAGGCAATCCTTAATCTGAATCTAAATCAATAACATTTCTAGGAGGTAGAGGCACTGGTTCTTGTGGGGCAGTGTCTTCTAGCGCATCTAAGTTTAATAGGAGGGTTGCTGGTTCTTGTGTGGCAGCAACATCCTTTAGGCTCTCTTCAGCAGCTACCATCATTGCTTTTAGAGACACTGGTTCTTGTGTAACAATGTCTTCTTTGTCCTTCTGCTGCTGAGATTGGATATCATTCTCATTGTGCAGCTCCTCCTCCAAAATTTCAATGTCACCTGAGCACGGTGTCTGTACCTGTTCATCTTCACTCCACTGTGTATCGGGAATGACATCCACTCCAGGATTATCTTTTAAATGAAATTCAGGAGTTCCGGCTACAGCTTCCAAGGATGTTGGTTCTTGTGTAGCAACACCCTGGCTTGCCTCCTCCTCCTGTTGTTGCAGCTCTTCTTCTATGAGCTCGGTGTCATGGGAATCCTCTGGGGTTACAACCCAGAGTTCATCATTGAATTCCAGAGTGTCCTCTATTCCAGGTTCCTCTTCCATCTGCTTGGCCGATTGGACAGGTACACTCAAGGTTGCTGGTTCTTGTGTTACAGCACCCTGTTCCATTTTATCAATGTCCTTCCTTTGTGGCTCTTCTCCTAAGATCTCTGTGTCATGGGAGCATTCTAGGGTTGCAGTATAGAATTCTTCATTGGCCTCCAGTTCTTCTCCCATCTGCTCTATAATCTCTGTATCATGGGAACATTCTGGAGTTACAGTATATTCCTTGTTAAGCTCCAGAGTATCCTCCATCCCATGTTCTTCTCCTATCTGTTCTTTATTCTCTGTGTCATGGGAAGTGGCAGCTTCAGCAAGGATATTTAAAGATGCTGGTTCTTGTGTGACAACACCTTCTTTTTCTGCTACTCCTTTAATGTGGCCGCGGGCTGTTGTGCTGAGTAAGTGCTAAGTATAATTTTGTGGCCTGCTTCCTTGAAGATTTCTCCACAGGTGGGACAGAGTATTCGTTCATCCTCCTGCCCAGCTTCAGCAGAATCTGATCCCTCCAGTTGTTCTGTAGCCTCTATCAATGTGTACATTTTTCTTTCACCCTGTTTTCTACAGGTTTCCTTCCAAATTTCCAACTCCCTTCTAAGTACTTGGAGGTCCTCTTTCAACATTGCGTTCTCAGCCAGAAGTCCTTCAGTTCCAGGTTCTTCCTCCACTGGCCTTTGTGGAGCATCCATCGGTCTTGGTACAAGGATTGGGGGCTCCACCTGTACCTCTAGGGTTGCCCATCTTTTCCTGGCTGCCTCTGCTGCTGTAGCTGATCGAGTTCTTTTCTTTCTGATTGGTGATATTAGGTTAAATTCATTGGTGGCTCTCTTTCTTTTCTTTTGTGGTGTTTTCTTTTGTGGAGCTGGGACATAAGGAACCAAAGCTGAGGTCGAAGGAATGTTTTCTTGCTCCTCATGCTGTTCTTCTTCAATTACAGCTCCTGCTCCTACCCACTCAGGTGAAGACTCAATTGTTACCAGCTCAATGTCTTCTTCCATTTCCCTGGCTCTGTCATCTTGAGGTTCCATTGTTGCGGCATTTGATGCTGCTCCAATTTCACCTTCTGTTGTCGGAACTGCCCTATTGTCTGCATTTTCCACCATATTTTTATCTATACCTTCACCTAATGGCTCTGTTTGTGCCTCCAATTGCTCTTCTTCAAATGCAGTTTCATCCCCCAATGGTTCTGCTTGTGCCGGAGGTTCATCTCCCCCGAATGGATCTGATTGTGCCCCTGGTTGTTCTTCCTCTAATATAGTTTCATCCCCCCAGATGGCCCAGCTTGTGCGCCCGGTTGCTGTTCTTCTACATTGGTTTTATCCACCCCGGATGGTCCTTCTTGTGCCCCCGATTGCTGTTCTTCTTCCATTTCATCCCTCCCCCCAACTTCAATGGAGGAACTCCGGTCCTCCTGTTGCGGTGGAACCTGTATTTGCTGTAATGGGACGACCCACAAGGGAATGGGTTGCTGAGGTCGGGTTATGAATTGTTCCCAAGTTATATGATGTTGGGAAAGGGTTCTTACAATGATTAATTTGATAAGGTAATGGTGGGTGAGAGAGGAAAGTGGGTGCTTAGCAGACTGAACAAATGTTGCCATATGACGCAAGTCGTGCAATAAATAATATGGAATGTTCAATAAAATGCCATGGCGGAGATGAGAAAGCAAAGGAATTTCAGAGTTATACACAGTTTGATATCTACCTTCACAAGTAATGTACTTCTTGAGAAAGACAGCAACCTAGTCCCATGGCCGCGGCAGTGAGTTCAGTGCAATCCCTCTTCTGGATGCTTCAGCTTGCTCCCCTGCGAGTAAAAATTCTTCTCGTGCAATCGTTGCAGGGACTCGTCGGTTAAACCATGGTTTTCCCACCATCGGGATGGCTGTAACCTCGGATATAATGGTCTCGGAGACTTCTATGCGCAGCCCCCACACCGTGGAGTGAGTTTTGGTAAGATTCAAAGCAAATTGCAGGGCTGTGTCCCGATCGAATCCGTCCAGTCGCTCAAAGAATTCGAGCCAGCCGGCAGCTTGAAAGATGGCAAGAACTTGAAGATTTCTCCTGAGTTCCCGTGTATTGAAAGGTTCATGACTAACTGGAATCCCCATGATCCTGGATGCAAGCTGAAGATGTTATCCCACAGATTACAGGATCCCAAAATGGAAGTTGCAGCACAGAGGATGCACGAATCGCTGAGTGGAGACGTTGAGAGAATGGGAAAATTTGGGCAAATTTGGAAAGTTGAGCACAGAAAAACGTTCAAAATTTCCATGCCGAATTAGGGAAGGTGGCAGTTATTAGTGTTTACGTCGTACGAGGGAAAGGTTTAATCAGGTATAATGGTGGTACGAGTGAAGGTACGACCAATATCGTTTAAATGATATCAATACTTAATCACGTGATAAATGAAAGCCATACCTCATAAGACTGTGCGTCGGAATGCTGCGGAGAATGGTGGAGCATGCAGTTGGTGACGTTGCGGAGCCGAACTTGTGCACAGTCAGAAGTGTGATCATGATGACTCGGATAAGGCAATAATTTCTTCCGCCGGTGAAACACAAGCCATCGCGTCCTTGGGGTCGGAATGATGAGTTCGCCAGCACGACTGAGGTGAATCAGCACCATAATTTAGCAGGTTTAGAACAATTCTTCTGTTAACACAAGAGTTACCACTGCAAGTTGCCAAAAAAATGATAGCACGGTCGATGAAAAAGATGTCGCAGTCGCCAGGAAGTATGTTGCAGCCGCCAGGAAGAAGTTGCAGCCATCGGAAAAGAATTCACGGCAGCCAGGAAAAGAATTTACGGCATCGGGAAAAATTACGACTGTCACGGAAAAGTTTTACGGCGGCGGGAAAAATTACAGCTGGCGGGAAAAGTTTTACGACGGTGGGAAATATGCTGCAGCCTATCGGAAAAGTTGTTGTTGCAGCTACGGGAAAATGGTTGCGGCTGCCGGAAAATAGTTCACGTCCGTCGGAAAAATTTCACAGCTGCCGGGAAAAAGATTTTACCGGTCGACGGAAAATGATAACGTAGCCGCTGGGAAATTATGTTGCGGCCGCTATGACATGATGTTGCAGCTGTTGAAAAGAAGTTGCAGCTGCCGAGAATGATTCACAGCCGCCGGGAAAAAGGATTAACGGCTGCCGGGAAAACGATTTTATGGTCGACGGAAAACGATAGTGCAGATACTGGGAAATGATGTTGCAGCCGCTGTGACATGATGTTGCAGCTGTCGGGAAAAGTTGTTGTAGCTGCCGATGTTGCAGCTGCCAGAAAAGATTGACGGCAGCTAGGAAAACAGATATTCCGGCCATTGGGAAATGAGGTGGCAGCCACTGGGAAATGAGGTGGCAGCGGCTGGGACATGATGTTGTAGCTGCCGAAAAAGATGTTGCAGCTGCCGGAAAATATTGATGGCAGCCGGGAAAAAGGATTTGCAGTCGCAGGGAAATGAGGTGGCAGCCGCTGGGGAATGAGGTGGCAGCCGCTGGGACATGGTGTTGTAACTGCCGAAAAAGATGTTGCAGCTGCCGATGTTGCAGCTGTCAGGAAAAATGTTGCAGCTGCCGGGAAAAAGGATTTGCGGCCGCGGGGAAAACGTTTTTACGGTTGATGGGAAATGATATCGCGGTTTCCGGAAAAGATATTGCGGCCGTCGAAAAATATGTTGCAGCTTCCGGAAAGATGTTGCAGCTGCCGAAAAAAATGTCGCAGCTGCCGGAATTTTTTTTTATTTTTTTTAAGGCAAAAGGGAAATACAGTGAGGACGGTACAGGGAGAATTTCGCTTGATGGGCCCAATCTGGTCGTTCTCCTAGCGCTTCCTTGAATTATTATTTTTTTTGAAAAATAACAACAAATGAAAAAGATCAAATGCAAAGAGAAAAAAAAAACAACAATTATATGCTAAAGCAGGAAATTATTTATGTACAGCAAATACGATTTTCATTTTAAGGATTGGCAAAGGCAGAGAGAAATTCCTGCTCTGGTGCCAGCTGATAATATGGATCGGCAACAATTTGTGAAATGAATGCATCTTTCGAGATGGGCTTACGATATAGTCGCGGTCTATGGCCATTAGCAAGTAATGGTATACGGTTTTCATCAATGGTCACCAGGCGAACAGTGCCATTGTCAAATACCCTGTCGACCAAATATGGACCCAGCTATCTTGTACGTAATTTTCCTTTAAAATCCTTCTTGAATCTGGAGTCGTATAATAGCGCCCAGTCTCCTTCACGGAAGATTTTCTTTTTGATGAATCGGTCATGCCAGTTGGATCTCTGTTGCTGAAGCAGCACAGTCTAGTCTACTGCAGCTAACCGTTTCTCATCCAGTTCATTTAATTGATTCAATCTTCTCTTCTGGGCTTCTGTTACATCCAGATTCATTTCGGTGGCTGTTTTCAGGGTCTTGATCTCAAATTCAATTGGAAAGATGGTACTCTTTCCATACACCAGATCATAGGGAGAAAACCCTGTGGTGTTACGCCAAGTTGTGCGATATTCCCACAGTGCCTCTGGAAGCCTGTCAGCCCAATCCTTTCGATGGCTTTTAACTGTTTTAGTAAGGATTGCTTCAATAACTTTATTAGTACTTTCCACCTGACCATTGGCCTGGGGGTGGTAAGGTGAAGCTATACTATGCTGCACATGATACTTCCAGAGCAAGGATTCAAATTGGTGTGAGATGAATTGCGGTCCCCCATCGGTAACTACTTCCTTTGGTACCCCAAAGCGGGTAAAGATTTCACTATACAGAAAATCAATCACTGCCTGGTCATTAGCCTTAGCCAAAGCTACAGCTTCTACCCACTTGGTCATGTAATCTGTACACACCAGAATGTAAACCTTCTGTCTGGAAGGAGGGCTGATAGGGCCAACAAAATCCAATGCCCATCTATCAAACGGTTCTAGTACCACTTGGGGATGTAAAGGCATCTGATCTGTTTTATTAGGTTGGCCCATCCTTTGGCAGCTGTCACAGGACTGAACATATCTTTTAGCGTCCCTGAACAGTGTCGACCAATAGTAGCCCATTCGCAGCGCTTTATGCCCTGTTCTTTTGTCTGCAAAGTCTCCTCCACAAGGTTCATCATGACAGGCCTTCAGTATATGAAAGATCTCATCTTCCCTTACACATCTCCTAATCTCAAGATCGGGTCCTGTGTGAAAGAAATGACCATTGAGCCAACAATACCTGGCACTTTGTTGGATGATTTTTCTCTTCTCTCGTTTAGACATATGTGGCGGGAGATTTCCTGCAACCAAATAATTAGCAACGTCTGCATACCAGGGGGAATGAGCTAAGAGTGCGAATAGATGCTCATCTGGAAAAGAATCCTCAACAGGCGAACTGTCATCACTGTTAGTAAAACGTGATAAAAAATCAGCAACAACATTTTCTTTTCCAGGTTTATCTATAATGGTAATATCAAATTCCTGTAATAACAAGAGCCACCTGGTTACTCTGGCATTGGTGACAGGTTTGTTCATCAAATACTTAATGGCAGAGTGGTCAGTGTGCACAAATGTAGGATATCCAGTAATGTAATGCCGAAATTTATTAATAGAATAAACAATAGCCAGGAATTCTTTTTCAGTAACAGTATAATTAAGTTCAGCAGGGGCTAAGTTTTAACTAACATAATAGATAGCATAAGGTACTTGACCATCCTGCTGTCCTAGTACTGCTCCAATGGAGGTATCAGAAGCATCTGAAGAAATGTGGAAAGGTATGGTCCAATTAGGTCCCCTTAAGATAGGAGTTGTGGACAACTCTTTAAGCTTATCAAACACTGTCTGGCATGCTTCACTCCACACAAACTGTGCGTCCTTCATTAACAACGAAAACAAAGGAAAAGTGAGTTTGGAGAAGTTTTCTATAAATCTCCTGTAATATCCAGCATGTCCCAGAAAACTTCGCACCTCTTTCTGAGTTGAAGGAGTTGGTATATTTTTTATCGCCTTAATTTTTGAAGGATCGACCTGAATGCCATCGATAGAGATGAAATGTCCTAATACCATCCCCTCACTCATCATCATATGGCATTTTTCAGTGCTTAATGAGAGGCGAGACTATTCACAGCGAATTAAAACCTTCTTTAAATTTTCCAGTGCTTCCTCAAATTCCTTGCCATAGGGAGTAAAATCGTCCATAAAGACTTCCATGCTATCATTAACTAATTCAGAGAATATGCCAATTACAGCTCTTTGGAACGTTGCTGGTGCATTACATAAACCAAAGGGAAGCACCCTGTAGGCAAACGTTCCCCAGGGGCAAGTGAAGGTGGTCTTATCCTGGTCCTCAGGAGCAATCTGAATTTGGTTGTACCTGTTGAACCCATCTAAGAAGGAGAAGAACTTCTTCCTTGATAGGGTATCAAGTACCTGGTCAATAAAGGGCAGAGGAAAATGATCCTTTTGCGTAGCTTTGGTCAGCTCCCTATAATCAACGCAGACTCTCCATTTACCATTTTTCTTGGGCACAATTACGAGTGGGGAAACCCATTCACTATCTGAAATCGGATATATAAATCCTGCTTCCAAAAGTTTTTGGATTTCCTCCTTCACTATATCCCTCAGATTGGGGTTCATGCGTCGTTGGGGTTGATAGATAGGCCGGGAATCATTTTTAATATAAATATGGTGGGTGCACAGATTAGAAGGGATACCCTTCATGTATGTATACTCCCAGGCGAATGCCCCCTTACGTTCCTTCAAGAGACTGATTAGGTGCATATGTTCTTCTGAGGAGAGACCAGGGTTGATGTTCAAAGTTCTTCCAGGTTCTACCTCAATAGGAATACTTCTTGAGTTTTTCAAAACTGGGATTATGTTTGCGTCACCGACTAGTGTTTCCTCTGTAAGATGTTCTTGTTCTTCCTTACCAAGGGTAATTTTAGGATTTGATAGACTTCTTTATCCACTGAAGCAGGTTCGCTAATGAAATTACTGATGGCATCGTCTTCTGTTTCATTTTTAAAAGTTAAGGCCTTCCCTATTGTTAATAATGGCTGAACATCATCCTCCTCTTCCTG
Source organism: Larix kaempferi (assembly GCA_027924585.1). Lineage (NCBI taxonomy): Eukaryota > Viridiplantae > Streptophyta > Pinopsida > Pinales > Pinaceae > Larix > Larix kaempferi. The sequence continues at coordinate 7,785,807 of BSBM01000397.1, read as the reverse complement.
CTCTATCCAGAGAGAAGTTTCAGCCTCTAAACTTGGCCGAGCTGGAGGATACAGGGTGAGGTTTTTAATCTTTGTACCATCAGATATAGTCATGGACCCAGATCGACAGCTGATGCAAGCATCAGCTGTGGCCAACCAAGGCCTCCCCAGGATCAATGGATGTCCCCCCAGCTGTGATTTTGGTTGCAATATCAAAAAGTCAGCAGGGTATTCCCATGAATCTACTGAGATGACAAGGTCGTCCAGAATCCCTTCGGGTCTAATGGTGGATCTGTTTGCCAATTCTAAAATGGTAGGGGTCGGCCTAAAATTAGTGAGTCCAAGCTTCCTCATAGTCTCAATTGTTATGACATTGATCGCTGCTCCTAAGTCGACTAATACGTTGGGTATCTGCATTTGTCCTATATGTACAGTGACAGTAGGATTGCCAGGGTCGTCATACTTCGTCACAGGGGTTTTTCCTGTTATTAAAGCAGATAAATTCCCTATGATGTGAACAGTGGGAGGGTCTCTAGGATTCCTCCCTGGTTTTTTAGTGCACAGGTCCCGAACGGTTTTAGCATAAATAGGTACGTCTTGAAGGGCTTGCAGAAGGGGGATTTTAACGTAAAGATTCTTCAACTCTCCTAGGAGGTTGAACTGAGGTTGCCCCCCTATTTTTGGTAGCATTAGTCTCTCGGGGTATGGTGGTTGCCTTACTAGCTGGGTAGGCTGCGTATTATTCGATTTCTCATTTAATGTTTTAGCCGTCCCATCTAAGGGATGCTCAGCACCTTCAGTGATAGGAACCGGATCGGATGGATGTTGTGAACTCTCTCCTTTTTCATGCACAGAGGGTGGAATATCTTCTGTAATTACAGGTTCTATTATCTTCCCAGATCATAGACGAATATCATTACAGGGTATAGGGGAGAGAGAGTAGGCCGGCATATTAACAGTTTCCAATTGATGGAATGCTTTATTATTCGGGTTAGGATTAGGTTGGGCAGGCAGTTGAGGCCGTATTGGTATATTAGGAACAGGATTATTCTGTAGCTGCAGCTGCGACTGCTGAGGTGGGTATTGAGGATATTGAGGAACTTGAGGATATGGAGGAGAATATGGTAACTGCTGAGGTGGAGGTGGTTGAGGAAACTGGTTCCCAAGAGGGAAGTTCCTCCAGCTGGGAGACCACGACGTAGGTTGATGTGGTGGTTGTGTCCAAGGGCCCCATGAATTAAAATTTTGCATTGCAGGTTGGGGAGGATTCCACTGAGCATAATTTGAAGGGAATTGTGTATTTACATTTTGCATGTTATTATTCCAATTGCCCATATTATTCAAAAATGGAAACGAGTCCAGAGGCATACCTTGATTTCGAGGCTACCAAGGTTTCTTCTGTGCAATGAAATAGGTTGATTCCACTTCTGGAGTTGATGCCTGCAGAACAGCCTTCACTTGGGGAAGTGTGGGACATTCCTTCATGTCATGGTTCAGCTCACACAGCTGACATACTTGTATTTTGTCAAGAGGGCATTCCTTCAGTGGATGATTCTTTCTACATCAGGGACAGAACACACCTAGTGTGAGATCCTCCACTGCCTGTCTTTGTTTGGCCTTCAGGACATCAATCTCTAAAGACATGGAGCTCATCATTTCTGTTTTAAAATTTTCAAGGAGATTTCCTATCTCTGCACCTGTAGCTCCTCCATTGGATGACTTCTGAGTTCTGTCGAAGACATCACATTCCAGCTTATCCCGCTTATCCCATTTATCCCGCTTATTGTTCCTGGAAGATCCCCTAGAGTATCTCTTACATAATTCCACAATCGTCTCAAAAGGATCTTTGGAGATATCTCCCTTTCCTAACAGATTTAACATGTCTAAACAATCATCCCTGATCCCTCGAAGAAAGATTATCTTGAGCACATCCAACCCCATGTTCGTATGCCCGGCTCTTTGCACATTGTACAGCAGCCTTTCTACAAAATCCTCCAGACTTTCATCCTCCTTCTGCACCATCTTGAATAATTCCTCTCTTTTGTCCCTGGTGTTGCAATATTCTTGATATTTCTCCAGGAATACTTGCTTCATCTTATTCCAATTAGCAACAGTTCCTCCCCCAAGGCTCATGAACCATCGTAATGCATTGTCCTTCAGGGTGGCGGGAAAAAGTTTCAGCTTCTGGGCATCTGTGACATAATCATAGCTGCGACAGAGGATATCAAATTCAAACAGGAATTCATCCGGATCTTCTGCCGCCCTGCCATGGAAGCGAGGCAACACTGATGGTGAGATGTTCTTCATAGGAGCTGTCCCTTCTAGCTGCTGAATTGGAAATTGTAATGTAGCCGTAGTTCCTTCTGGCAGGGAGTAATTTTCATGATGGTATTCTACCACTGCCTCTTCCTCTTCGGTCTCATGTCTGTTACTCATCTTTTCTTCTGTATCCTCTTCTTCGTTCGTTCCTGTGTTCTTTTCCTCAGTTGTAACAGCTACGTATTCTTCAGTTGTAACAGCTGCGTATTCTTCAGTTGCAACAGCTGCGTATTCTTCAATTTTAATAGCTGCGTATTCTTCAGTTGCAACAGCTGCGTATTCTTCAGTTGTAACAGCTGCGTCAGCTGTTCCTTCCTTAGCAGGGGTATATGAGTGAGTCACGGCTGCTCCTGTACTCTCCACCGTGGATCCTGACGTTGGCACCCCAGGATCAGCAGGGCTTCTTCTGATAGGATTTTCCCTTTGACGAGTCCTGGTAGCTGAATCAGTTCTGTCAACAAGATTGTCGATGAATGTCCTTCTGCCCAACGGTGGTCCTCGACCACGACCTGAACCACTTGCGCTGTTAGTATTTTGTGGGGTTTTGGGAGTTGGGAGGTGATTGCGTTTTACCCTCCTCGTATTCATGCGAAGCAGATCATTTCATCAAAGAAGAGACTGACTAAAAACAATTATCAGATGCAACTAATGACTAGTGTTTAATTTTTATCCTTCCCCGGCAACGGCGCCAAAATGTCAAGCACTTTATATGCAGATAAATTGTTACCAATACACATAGAGCATATGAGATTTATTGTCAACCCGAGAAAGTATTTTTATTTCAAAGGATAAGTGCACAATCTATGCTTAAACACCAAACCATTAGAATTGAATACTTTTATCTTCTATCATCCATGTCCATCCCAAGAATCTATGCAATCCCAATTGCCTTCTAACTGCTACACTTCAATTCCTCTCTATCATGCATCAATAAGAAATGATATAAGATCTAATCAACAATTGCAGGAAAGAAATCTCATTCATATTTTAGAACAATCACCTGTCTGATCTAATCACTCTGGAAAATCATAAGGCATAAACTGAACATTAATCTAGGAATCCAATTGCAAAAGATTGAGTCAACTGTTCTAAGAAATTGAATTGCAGAATGGAAATCAACGATCATAACAGAAAAGATAAATTGCAAAAGCTCATGGGATCACAACTTAACTATAAGATGAACAAGGCTATATACAACTGCCAAATGAAACGTATAAAGCAAACCTTACTCAGTCGACTGTTACTCTACACCATTCACCAATCTCAAATAAATATAATCCTTAACTATACTGAAAATCCACACAAAAACTACTACTGCTGCGTACAGAAGAAGTATCTTGGACAAAGCATCACACAACAATAAATTAAAGAATCCTAATTTAACTCAGCAATCTCTATGGAAGACGGGCCCAGCCTTCACACAGAGATGTTGTCTGAACAACACGAATTCCTTTAGCTCAGAAGTAACCCCTTATATTAACAGAAGAGCGATTACACAGTTTGCCTTGGCTGCTAATACAATGAATTAATTGTCTGCTGTTCAACCCCTGGGTCGAGACAACTCCCCGTATTTATACATACAAATCATAACATCAAATCCTATAATCGGGCAGCCATGAAGATATCTGATCTTCAGGCGCCCTAAATAACTAGCTGTTACAATACGTGGCAGAACAGAGACATCAAAATATGAGGAAGTTATCAATTGACCCAAGAGTGGCGATCCTTCCAGATCACAGCTAGACTCGAGCAGCAACATACTTAAAATAGTGCATTCTGTTATAGCTGCCTTGTCACAGCTGTGCCTTAATTGATGATTCGAGCCCCAAGGACCCCTTTGCAAGCAACGAACATCCCTTCTTTCACGACTTGTTCAACCCCATCTTCCTGCAGTCCATTTATCTCAACTACCTTCATAAATCATAACATGTTAGCACAATTGAGAGATACACAACTTTAATTATCACAATCATAAGCATTAATAAAATAAAACAATGATCAGTCATACCTTGGTAATTTGGGGAATAAGGTAAGGACAATAGGTCTGATTGCCATGATAAGTGGTGTAGGACAGGGGCAGGAAAGATGATTAAAGATGATTAAAAAGGGCCAATTCTGGGCTCAACAAAGACCTTATTGTATATCCGGAGATGTTTATTCCTCCATCGCAATGTGGTAATTTGGGCTATTAGACTTCCCTAGTGGGGTCGGCCCAGAGTCAGTTGTAATGGGGTATTTAAGCTAGTGGTTAAAGTTGGGGCCGACATAGTTAGTGTAAAAGTCAAGTCGGAGTTGTGTATAAATAGAGGAGGTGTCTTCCTCATTTAACACACATTACACTCACTTGTGAATAGCGCATAGGTGAGGGAGATATCTTCTATGTAGGAGAGGGAGATCATGTCTAGGGTTTACATCTTTGTATTTGCTGGTCATCTATATTGAGGAAGCTTTGCTGGGTTTTCTACCCCATGAGGGTTTCCCATGATAAATCTGTGTCTCTTGTGTTTTTGATGTGCTTGTTATTCTTTCAGTGATCCTATATATGCTATTGTTGTGAAATGAAATGCAATGCTGATATTTTATGTCTTAGCATATTGAATCTTAACACTTGTCAATATCCTTTTCATCTTCTAATGAGGCACTATGATACATCTCCACAAGCTCAAGAATATTATCTCTATTGGAAATAAAATGAAAAAAAATGCCTTTTATGTATGTCATTTCCTTCCAAATATTTTCCAAGTATTCAATGGAATATTTCACTTCCATTCTCCAACAACAGTGTGACAACAATGCAGTAATGTCATGCAGGATGCTCCTCTTCAATATTCCTTTCGCTCATCTTCAATGGACCGACAAGAAAGTGTGGCTCTTGAGGATAAATATTCTCCTCTTCCTTCTTTGGATCAACTTCATGATGAAGCTCAAGTGGTGACTGGGAAGTTGATCCTTGTTCATCTTCTTCTACTGCAAGGTGTTCATATTCATGGGAACTATCTCTTGCATCAAGATCTTCAAGATTGATCTCTATGTCACCAATATAGAAACTTGAGCATCCATCAATAGATGCTCTGTTGTCCATGCTTGCATATCCTTCAATGTATTCTCTCTACTCAATGTCCAGGGTTTCGTTTATCTCCATTCCCAATGGCTTAAATGACAAATCAGATTGCTTGTGGCATAGATCCAAAACATATGGTTCACATAGATCATCATTAGATGCATTTGCAATATCACTTTCAAGGTATGAAGTGGGAAGGTACTTCAAGGGGCTGCAATGAAAAGTGACTCTTGCAAAAATTAGAATTTTGATCATACCTTCATGGCTATTTTTCACACTCTTCAAGTGGCTAATTTGTATTAGCATTCTCTTCATCTTTGAGATCCACAAGAAGACTCACATCTAAAGCTTGTAGTTTGCTCTACTTCACTTCTTCATTTGATTGGAGTGAATCCATGTGATTGGCTTCATTATTGTCGTTAGGTGCTTTTGCTTCTTTGTTATCTTTCTCCAAGTGACTTGTGGATTCTTCATCATCATGGATGCCACTAATAGGTTGATTTCTTCTCTCTTCATGCTCCTCTAAAGGTTGATCTTCAATTGTAGATTCATCATTGCTTGTACCACTTCCTTCACAATTTTTTTTTAGACTTTCTTGCTAGACAAACCAAATAAGAGTCTTTCCATGATTCAAATTCCTGATGGTGATGATAGGATTCCCAACATATGCTTCACACTCCTCTGAATATTTTGCAGTGACTTGTCCAATGGAATCTCCTTTTCTTCCCATACATGATCTTCAACAACAAGTACTAGTCTCATTTTGCAAGATTTTCTTCTTCAAATAAATGATGGAAATTTAATATTGTATATAATATGTGCAGAGAAACATGCTCTAATACCACTATAGTAACCCCAATCTGAAAATCAGATATACCAACTCCCCTTCCAAGATCATATTTCAAACTCTGGAGACTAGGTGCAATTCCTAGCTTTTGCAAGCCAAACAATGCATGTTTCCAAATGGATTCAAATGGCACCAAACCCTTTATATTTTCAAATATGATGCATGGGATGATTCCTAATATATCCCTTCTGACATGTATGACGCTCATACGGAAACTCAATATCCCCATTGGATTTTAAACTAACAGAAACTCTCGACATGGTACTTGGCCAATTACACTAGAACACTGATGGGAAAGATGGTTTCCCAAACACAACCAATGACTCACGAATTGGGAAATAGAGGTTATTATGATCGTATTTAGACTTAATACAGATCAACAAGACACATGTAAGGTAGAATCAATGTTCTACTTTGACAGTTTCACATTATCTAAGTACATCATGCCTGACATGGTCACAAGGGTCGCATGGTTGTCAGTCCCCAAGACTTCTGTGGGAAATCAATGGATTCTGGTGCAATACTGGAAGTAGCTCGACATATGACAGCCCTAACCTACTAATTAAACACTTGACATGACAATAGGATTTAATACATCAAGATTTGGAAACTAGGAAGAAAATTTCAAATGCTGGAAAAATCAACTAAGCAATTTCCAAGTGATTCCAAACGACCTCTAAGCCTCACCAATTTATGATATGATGCTAGTTATGGTCTCTATACTTTCCCAAATACCTGCAATAACTTACATAACTTGATTTGGTTGTGTATAAGTCAATATATTTCAATTTTAATGAAGACTAGTCAAAAGTTACAAGGTGTGTGAGCATAGGTATGAAAGAGCATAGAAAAGAGACATAGAATTTGCATAAGACAATTACAACACTGTTATTATATGATATATAAGTATGTATAAGCAAGTACAAGTTGTTACAACTATAGTATGGCTCATGGTATTCCAATCATCAAACCAACAACTCTATTATTGTGCTTCTCGACAAGATTGCAAGGAAACTAGTACATCAAAACATAAGCATAATCATTGGAAATGGAAGGACCTGCTAATAGAAGTAGAAATATGCAATATACTCAGTGAGAGAGGCTAAGTGCCTTCCTCCTCAATATCTAGCTGAATACAAAACTAGTGAAGTGGAAATGAGGGGCCCATCACCCTCTTGGAATGCAAGGGGAGCACCACACAAGCAAAGAGAAGCCTAATAAACTCCAATATAATATCAAATCATCCACAAGCTAACCCATGCTAGTGCTCCTTGCTGCTCCTTTTAAGCTTGAGAAGTATCCAATACCATGGCCTAGAGAAAACCATGGACAAGATTAGTTCATCCACTTTAGCCAATACTAGGGACAATTACCATGGAACATTCCAAAACCATGCACCGGGTAGTTAGTGGTTCATAATTGCTCCGCTATATTCATGGATGCACCCTCTAAGCACCTTGACCACTTCTTCCCCTTTTTGAGGAGCATTGGTTAGGTTTGTCCACTTCCTTCATGTTTTTTCCACATGCTTTTCCCACCAACTTCCTTGGGCACCACCAATTGGTCAACTTCTCTCACATTATCATAAATAAAATATTAATAATTAATTATTTATGAGAGAATGGGTCTTTTAATATTTAATTACTTATTTTAGTGCCTTTGACACAACATTACTTGCCTTGAAAACCAATTCAAACTAGATGTGCCAAATATTAATTTTGGGGCAAATAATTATTTTTTGTGGCCCATCTCCACTTACTTAACTCATAATGAACCTGCAACATGGGTTTTCCTTTTCACACTAGTTTGGAGTTTTTCTTCCTTTGACTCTTCTCCAACAATAATTACTTCCAACCTTAGGATGGACAACTTAGGATATTTTCAATATTTTCAACCACATGGGGACTTAGCTTAATGTTTTAATTAACTAAGGTGCACCATCTCCTTTATGAATTTTCCCAAGTCTAATATATTTTAATGTGGCATTATTCCTAACTTTGTACCTTAGGATTAGCTAATAATAAACCCAAGTCACCACCTAGGTGAATAAACATGAACAAGTGTAGGTGACTTAGGCAATTGTGGTCCATGGCCAAATTTGGGAACATTACAACATAACACAAATCCATGACAAGTCATGAATTTGGTATATAATAAATTCGAAAATAGATTGATATGATATTCACATTATTATGTTAGATCATAATTATCATGTATTAACTTCCATGAAAAATATCTTATTGACTTCCATAAAAAAACATGTTAACAAAATTGGGTGATTTTCATCATCTATGTAAAATAGGCTTCAATGGATGTAATAGAGTTGAAAGGAAAAGGTAATATGGAGTGGTTGTAATTGTAGAAAACATTATATCTATTATCTTCATCTAGAAATCATAAACAAATATTTCTCATGGACCATAATAGAATCACTTTAGACTATGGAAAAGCATATCATATGAATTTAGATACAAGGTTCACCAATGGCAATACTTGCAAGTTTCCTAATAGACACACTATCATATAATTATGTAACATCCATTTTATGGTACCAACTATTGCTTTTCTTCTTGATGCAATCATTAAGTGATATATTGGGTATTTGGTAAATGGATAACTAGTGATATATATCTAGGTAAGTCTAGGCCTCTGTGAATTCCAACAAGTTATACTGGAATCCATATCCATTCAAGGGTATATTTCTTGGATCCAATCATATGATACTCACTTCACATGTGCTTCAACATCTATACGATGATCAGTCCTCTCACCCGTCCTTTTCATTTTGAGTAGAAGAATATGAAAAATCACATTTTTAGTGCCTCTAATTGGGTGGTAAGAACATGCACAATGATCATTATGTGAGACATAGAAACCCTCATTTAATATATGGAGTAGGTTGAAGTATTCAAAGAAAAAATTATAAGATATCATGCCACTATGAATTAATACAACACAACGAACTATCATTTTTTATGCACTTAAATACTAAACTGCATAGTATTACAAAATCTAGAAAACCTAGATAGAGTTACATCATATAACAAAATAGAGATATACACACACAATAACACAATATGATATTATGAATAACTAGTGAAATTATTGCATAGGATTTAACCTCCTTAAATATGGTTACTCATGGAGAAAATCATTTCTTCCTATGAATTTAGGTTATATTTTGTTTACGCAACATGTACAAAATCATCAATAAGTCATAAACATATTTTTATTACAATATGTAAGCCTTTTATCCTAACACCCCCTCACAAGGATTAGAGTACTAAAATCCAATACATACTAACTTAAAACAAAATATAAAAAGTAATTATAACCAAATATTCTTCATAAGAATCTTCTTTAAAAAGAATTCCTAAAACAAGTAGAGCACAATCAAACTATCTTGTAACCCTTGTAAAGGTGTGGCTCCCAAGTTAAATTTTTTAGTTTATTGATCCCACCTCCTCAATCTCCCAAATTATGGATCTCTCGAATTAAATCGTTGGACACATCCATGTCACATAACCTCATTATTGAACAACAATCCACATGTATGCCTCAAAACCCTAATGACAAATAATTCCCAAATCCATAAACTCCCAGGAAATCTAGGAAACCATCTATGTTGATCTTTATCTACATTATATACCTTCCTTTGTTCAATGTGTGAGCTTCTTAAAATGCAAAATAAATATCTTCTTTAGTAAGGTCATCATCACTATTATCATGTGATGGATCTTTAGAGATGGCTACGTCTACTTTGATAAATCGAAGAGCATGAGCTATGTGACCCATGTTATTGCAACTTGTCAACAACATAAAAAAAAAACAAGTTGAATTACTAAGTGATGAAACCTTAGATCATCCTATTGAAAAATACTTATAAATACTATTAAAACAATGTTACCAAATGTAAATTAAATTGCTAGAAAATCATTAAGAGGTCTTCAACAACAGAAAAATGGACAAACTAACAGAACAACATCTCAATTGTGATCATTTTTATGCTCTATCTTCCTCTTTGAAAATAAAAATCCTTATGTTTCACATGTGATCCTTTCAAAACAACACTTGTAATTTGTTGGGTGTGTGATCTATCTCAAAGAAAACACCTAATATTTAATTATCGACCGAGGTTGGTAATCTTAGAGTTGGGCAAAGTATATGCTAAGGTAGAATGGAACCTAAGATTTTCGGTTTGTCAGACCTTAAAAATATTTGATAGAGAAAAGATCAAAAGATCTTTCAAAATGAAAAACTGAGTCAAACTTCAGAAAAAACAATAAAAGGAACTAAATCAAATTTAGTTAAACAGATAAACTAGAATAATATCAATTCATACTACTCTATCTTATAATTGAATAATAGAAACTGATTGAAAAGCAAACTGTTGACTATGAAAATGGAAACTATACAATTTCAAATTCTATTTAAGAATTAGAAAACAACTGTAAACAGATTAAAGATCTATCTATGAAATGGATTAATTTTGATAATAAACTACATAAGTAGAAATCTATGCTGATTAAAGCAAATTAAAAACTATTAAATAACTTCAACAACTAATTCAAGAAAAACATCTATTCCCAAGTAACATGAACTGGAGTGAGTGTATCATAATGGCTTTCAAATGAAATAGCAAAACAAAACGGAAGTAAATCTAATCTAACTTCAACAAAAATATGTAAACTACAAAGAGACAAATTACAGTTAACTTTAAACATTCTAATCTATCTACTATCCATGAGCAGAAAAATAATATAAAACTAATGAAAATTAGAAGCAAGTAGAAACTTTGATAAAGATATTTACTTCTGAACTTGATTTGGAAGCAAGTAGAAAACTTGATAAAGATATTAATTTCTGAATCCAAATCCTATTCCATGAACATCTTCATTATTTATCAAGATAAGAACTGATCCTAATCTTAATGAAGGAAACTATCAAAACTAGAATACTTGAAGAATGAAATTATTGACTCTATTCTAACTATGTCTTAAGAGCATGTAATAAACTAGACTAGGAATAAGACTGATAAATTCTGAAACAACATGTTAGCAAGATAAATATGAAAGACATAATTGAAAAGACAGTTAAAGCAAACTAAGAATAATAACAATACTTGAATTACAACTTTATGGAATATAAAACAAGGGCCTAATTATGGTTGAGAAGACTAATTTAAGCGCAGGAAAGATTACAGTAAAGAAAACTAAGAAACTGGATTCAAACTAGCATAAAATAGTGCAGAAAGAGTAAAAATCCGAATGACGATCTGAATGCCAGTCCGAACGACAGTCTGAATGGAGGACAAATGAATTAAACTAAGGAAAGGGAGAGTTTTGATGATCTTGACGTAAGATGACGAATGCAGATGAACCTACAATGCAAAGAAATTAGTGAGAAGACTTGTTGAGAAGCTAAGATAATAGAAAGCAACCTATTCTAATCATGGTTGGAGAGCTAAACTATTCCTATTATATGCTAAAGCAAAGTTGAGATGAGAGAAGAGAATTAACCTACAGCTACAGAGAAGAAGCTAACTAAACTAATTCTATCTATTAACAGGCTGGAATTAACAATAACTAACTAGTTCTATCTAATTGCAGAAGATTAGAAAAACAAACTATCTAATTATAAAAGACTGAAATGAAGCTATCAAACTATACTGTTGGTCGACCATTTGCTAATTCTGTAAACACAAAATATGTTAGCAGCACAATATAAATTACAGAGGAAGAAATATCATGTACAGAAAACACAATTAATTACATATACAGTAAAAATAGACTAACTATTTGCAGAAAGAAAATACAGAAAACAAAGACAAAACCTCTGGTTGATGAGGGTCCCTTCCCAACAATCCGAGATGGAAAACGAAATTGGTTTAGCTACTCAGAATATCAACAAACTGGAACTTCCATTAACTTGAGAAAATTACAAAAGGTCTGATATCTGCCTGCAGATCTCATGAACTATCTACTAATCTAATGATCTTCTTCAACTACAAGCTAGCTCTGTTTCTGTCTACAAGCGTCTATTTATACATTTTACAATGGATGAGAGAGTCGATAGAGTCAACCTCTCTAATAATAGAAGCATTTATGAATAACCGGCTTCTTTGAATGGTGCGTGACAGCATAGGGGGCATCCTCCAGGATTCACGGGGTTGATTCCTTCACAAGGCAGCTGCAACGTCGATTTCCTTGGATGTGGACAGAGAGGTAGCATGCTGGCGAGCATAGGAGAGGGCTGCTGGAGCATTGTCGTGGCAAGGCGTTGTGCTGGTAGGCCGAACGTGTGCGACCTGGACTTCTTCCAGAACACCGGCGTGAACATGCAGCGTGATTCCAGGCTGAATGCATAGGAGATTCAGCGTGTTGGAGTGTTGACATGGACATGGGATGCGGTGTCGAGCTTGGCGAGCATAGGGACGAATCTTCCATAAAAATGGCTCATTAACCATCACCACCATGTGGCTAACAGAACCCACGTACCCGTTTTTTACTTTAATGACTCAAAGCATACCAACCGTGGATTTCGCGAGCTGAATGCAAGGTTGAACGACGAGCTGAACGCGGCTGAGCTTAAGCAATATAAACACACGGTTTGAATGAAGGGTTGTTTGAGAAATCACAGCCTGTAAATCAAAACTAGATGCCATGCATGGCTGGAATTGTTAATTTAATCATTGATAAATCATAATATAATGAGATTTGACCAAAATTCATATGATAAAGAAATACATGCATACCTGGTCTGTTTGATGGGCTGAATGGCTAAAAGAATAACTTAATATATCAAAAATAGTGAAATTAACACCATTCACAATAGATTTGATGATAAAAAGTAGTGACAAAATGGATACCAACACTCCCCCAAACCTGAGATATGCCAGGTCCCACTAAGCAAGACAGAGAGAAATTAGGAATAAGGTTGAGCTGTGGTAGTAGCTGCCTTCGACTTAGATGATGAAGATATAGATTCGGCCTCAAGCTTCCTGAATTGGTCCTTTAAGTAATTATATCTCATATTCAGGGTAGTATGGGATGCTGCTTTGGCGTGAACCAAGCATTCAATGTCTTTTACTTGTGCACGCAGTGCCTTGTTCTCTTCAAGAAGCTCATGAATTGTTTCCACATAGCTTTTATTTTGGTTTGTCAATCGTGCTATTACTTGGATCAACTTATCCATCTCCTGTTGAGCCAGAATGAGTTGTTCTTTATAATGTTCAGGGTTCTTGGGGGGGCTCGACTCTTTTGAAAATGTTTCACACTCAACAGTATGATCTTCAAGAATTGTGTCTTTGTTGTGTGCAGGAGAACTTTCAGCAGCAGAGGCTTCACTCATTCGAGTAGATGCGTTGGCCAATGTGAGGAGAGATGATTCAAGGGTATGATCGTCCAACTGGATATTTGAACATGATGGTTGAACGATAGTTTGAATGACAGACTGGTCACAATTTGATCTCGTGGATTTAGTAGGCTCTGAAAAGAGTGGAGGTTCCGAAGTAGGGTCACCAAGAGTAAGTTCAGGAGAAGGTGATGACTGGGCAAGGTGCTCATCACCTGAGGGATCCTCAGCAAACCATACACGTTTAGCGTTTCGTTCTGCTTGGGTATGATGATGTTCTTGGAAGGGGAAGTTTTGACAGTAGATAAATGAGGGTTCAGTATCTCAAAAACAAAATGATCCCAGGTTTGTACTCTCTTTTCTAACTGGTGAATGATCAGAAGATTAATAAGACAATGGTGATACAAACTACCAGAAGGATTAACTGTATTTTTTCTAACTTGACTAGACATCTTCTCCAAACTCTTCAGGAAATAAAATGGGAAGATGAGGGTTTGACTGTTGACAAAATGAGCTAACAACCTGAAATGGCAAGCTTTAAAGACAGTGAACTTAGCCGCGCAAGTGATTAAGTGGATGATAATGGTCAGAAGATCTAAATACTCTGGTTTGATCCATTCTCTGTGAAAACCTTTGGTACCAACAACGTGTTGAAAATCGGTCTTCAAGGAAAATTCATGGTCCTTCCGTGGAAGGAAAAGATGCTTATGTCATCGGGCACCTTCCCTCGGGAGCTTGGTATCTAATGCTATTGACTCTTCTGTCATAGAGAAAACAAGATGGCCAACCTTGGCCGTCTTGCCATCAAAACCTTTGGCGAACATAAATGAAATCTCGTGGTCGTGGCCTTGGAGAAGGTGGAGAAATGGTTCCCAACCTGCTCGCAAAAACACTTCACGGCAGGCTTTAAACTCAGAAATGCGAAGGAGATCCTGGTAGCTACCAGGCTCATAACGCATTGGCATTGTTGACAAAGGACAGGGGAATGCGAATGGATACAAGAGGTGCAAGGATTTGCAGAGGACGTGGCTCAGATGGAGAGCGAACAGACTAAGGAGAAATTCATGCGATCACCAGTTTAAACTAAGGTCCGTTTGATTGTTTGAATGACAGTGGACAAGGGCTTGGCATGCTTGAAAGATCGCATCTGTCATTCGAAGATCTTAAGTTAAGTGCCAACGTATAGGTGCGTGAATCTAGTGAATATGTGTGGTTTAGAGAATATTCAACCATGTCCAAAGCCGATCTTTGTACATGTTGAATGTAATTCACATAATGAAAATAGATTACACGTGAGAGATCGTGATTCGATTGATATGGTGGCAGATCGTACAACAGGATAAGTAAGGCCGAATGGCATTCATGTAATGATTCAAAATGATGCATAATCCATTCGTTTATTGGAGGCGAGATGGATAAGAGAACGAAGCCATGTGTGAAATCGACATTTGATTAATCCATGTCATAATTAGCCAATAAAAATTATCAATAATTTCAAATTTGAACATCTTGGCATATTAAATAAAGTTGTTATAGGATATGGTTTCATTTAGCACTCCATTCAGAACGATGTTTATTTGCCTCATTCGGATTGGCATTCAACCGGTCATTCAGTCCTTCATACAGACTTTTGTTTATACAAGATCTTATTGTTGATGTTGACCAAAGCTGATTTTGCAGAGAATTTCTGAAGCTGTTAGTGCACAAAAGATGTTGTAAACTTTGCTTTTCTGTATCTTTTAGTTGCGTTCCTCTTTTGTTCTTGATTAGATCAATTTTCTTCTGCTTTTGCATTAACCTAAAAACACCTGTCATTGTATCAGAGATAAATAAAATTTTCATAACTATTCAGAGAGTAATAATAGTTCTAATCTTCCCCCCAAACAAAAATATGGTGTGTCCTCAAGCCATAAAAGAGAAAATGATTAAAATTAAAAAAATTCTATTGAAAGTCTTACAGATAGCTTTTTTTAAAATATTGTAATAGTTTTCATAAGGAAATGAAGTATTAACTGATAAACGTAGATGATTTAGATATGTACATTTATCAAAAGAATACAACAGTTCTTAAAAGACCATATGAAGAATAATAGTGTAAGAGATGCGAAAAATGCCATAGAAAAACTAGCTGTCCATGACTCATTGTAAAGATCTCTTGTCATCCAATGAATATAGATAAGGTTCACCATAAAATTTGTGAGATCTTACTATAATTATGGGACCCATTTCTAGGATAGTCATATCCTAGGTATTGTTTGAATTAGATGACAGGGTCCAAGTCCAACTTACAGCCATTGTCTAATGACAATATACATAATCGGCCTAAACATGTGTTTGTATACTCAAGTTTTTATGAGTCATGTGAATAGAAATGCATTAACCAAGCCTCCTTTACCCGATATTGACCCGCTGCCAACAGGCCTATTCAGTACCCCGGCGGGTTTATCGTGGTACCATGCAAGCATAGCCCCAGTGCCAGTGAGCCTATTTAGTACCCCGACGGGTCTACTTGCATTTACCAAGATTCCTTGTTTAAGATTTTACTTAGCATGGACCCGCTGCCAGCAAGCCTGTTTAGTACCCCAGCGGGTTTGATTCGTATAATGATATATATATAATTTTTTTGTAAGGAATCCGGTTGGCACTAGAGTGTGCTAAGTCTGTTAAACACATAATTCAAAATTTAGCACAAACCTTATGAGTAACTTTATTTATAATGGCCTAAATTACAGATCATGTCAAAAGATAATAACCTAAATCTGTTCTCTGACTTCACAATCTATCTTCTTCATAAAAAGTCAGTAATGTTCCCCACAAAATAGAAAATATCACCCATTTTTAGGTTACCTTTTAAAGGTGCTTTGGAGACAAGTTTTGATAATGAGTCAAGGATAAACTAGCAGTCCATAGGTGTAAGGTAGAGTTTTGTGGAGATCATAATAATTGAATTAGGTCTTTTAAACAACTGTTCTAATGATAAATCAGAAGTGTGCATGTCTGAATCAAATACTATAAACATAATCATAAAAGAAAGTGGTTATAAATGATATCAAAAATGCTTTATCCTTTCACTAAAAATTTCAATTTTAGCAATAACCGAAAGAGAGGGAGAACTATAAGTATTTCTTTTTAGAGCACTTCCCTTTTCGCATAATATCACATGATATGATTACAAAGATAGGGTTCTTGTGATTAAGCTGCAAAACCACTTGTCAGATGATTCAAATTTTTATTCAAAACAAATCATATGCACAAAACAAGTCATGTAAAATTTTTGAAAAGAAAAAAAGTCTTCCTGTTTTATTGACAATATTTTACAAACTGATCATAGTAGATTTCCTGTAAAAATAAGAATATAATCATTTGCTTTAGAGACAACTCATTATTATTGAAAATCAAAAACATATTTACATAGGTACAAAAGAAGATAACCCAAAATGATTCAAGGTCTAGGAGGAGGAGGAATGACTTCCTCTTCTACCAGTTCCATTTCTTCCTGTTGCAAGGAATTCTGCACAAAATCTTGTTTATATATTGGTTGATGTTAAAGTCTAAGTCTGTTTCCATTTAAAACAAAAGAAATTTGTGAATCATCAATTGTCTTAATTTTAACGGATCCATTATCAAAGGCGGTAACAATTTCATATGGACCCATCTAGTGAGTACTTAATTTACCTTTAAAATTTGTGTATCTTGAATAAAAAGGTAGTGCCCAGTCTCCAGTTTTGAATTGTTTTTGTTTAATGTATATATCATGCCACTTTTTGTGTTGATTTTTTATTAAGATTGTACGTTGAATAGCATCTTGCATAATCTCGTCTAATTCATTTATATGTAGGATTCGTTGACTCTGTGCTTCTTCTAAGTTCATCCCTAACTGCGCAGCCATACGAAAGGTTTTGACTTGAAATTCGATGGGTAGAAGAACTTGTTTACCATAAACGAGTTCATAAGGTGTGTGACCAGTGGTGTTCCTCCAAGTTATTCTATAAGCCCATAGAGCTTCTGGAAGCCTGTCTACCCAGTCTTTGTGGTGTAACTGGATAGTTTTAGTCAAAATGGTTTCTAATACTTTATTGGTGGATTCCACCTGACCATTGGCCTGTGGGCGATATGGTGAAGATTTACAATGTCTAATACCATATTTGTTAGTAAGCTCTTTCATTAATTTGAAGGTAAACTTAGATCCTTGATCGGTCACAATTTCCCTGGGTAGACTAAATCGGGTAAATATTTCTTCATAAATGAATTCCACCACAGATTTATCTATGGCACGGAATAAAGCTTTAGCTTCTACCCATTTGGTGACATAATCTATACACACTAAGATGTACTTCTTCTTGCGAGACATAGGGGAAATTGGTCCCACGAAATCTAGAGCCCATTTTTCAAATGGCTCAATCATAACTTGGGGTTGCAAAGGCATCTCATCGGATGGTGTAGGTCTACCCATTCTTTGGCAAGTATCACACCCCTTGACATATTTGGCAGCATCCTTAAAGATGCTTGGCCAATAGTACCCAAAGTGCAACACTTTGTATGCTGTCCTTTTATCAAAAAAATGCCCACCGCAGGGTCCACCATGATATGCATGTAGGATCTCTGCCATCTCATCCTCTCGTACGCATCGTCTAATAATAAGATCAGGACCAGTACGGAAGAGATCATTATCTACCCAAGAATAATTGGAACTTTGAAATATGATCATGCGTTTCTCAGGTGGGGAGAGATGGTTAGGTAGCTTTCCAATTGCAAAATAATTGGCTATATCTGCAAACCATGGGGTTCGAATGGATACAGTGAAAAAATGTTCATCTGGGAAGCTATCATCGACAGGGCTGCCATTATCGTCAATTTGAATTTGAGAGAGAAAATTAGCTACTACATTCTCTCTACTGGGACGATCAACAATGGTGATGTTGAATTCTTGTAACAAAAGAAGCCACCGAGTCACTCTGCCATTGGTGATAGGTTTATTCATCAAAAACCTGATGGCGGAGTGGTCAGTCTGTATAAAAATTTCATATCCTGTGATATAATGACGAAACTTGTTGATGGAGTAGACTATTGCTAGAAACTCTTTTTCAGTAACAGTGTACTTCGATTCTGCAAGAGTCAAATTTTTACTAGCAAAGTAGATGGCATGTGATGTCTGTCCCTATTTTTGACCTAAGACTGCCCCTATGGCTATGTCGGAAGCATCAGTGGATATATGGAAAGGAAGGGACCAATTTGGGCCCCTAAGAATTGGTTCCACTGATAGCTTGGCCTTCAGAGTTTCAAAGGCTTGTTGACACGGTTCAGTCCATTGAAATTCGGTGTCTTTCATGAGTAGTTTGAACATAGGTGCGGCTATCTTAGTGAAATTTTCAATGAAATGTCTATAATAGCTGACATGGCAAAGAAAACTTCTTACTCCCTTCGGAGTTTTTGGAGGAGGAAGATTAACAATTATTTCGATCTTGGCAGGACCCACCTTGATACCTTGAAGAGAGACATGATGTCCCAGGACTATGCCCTCGGTTAGTAGCATTTTACATTTTTCATGACTAAGATCTAAGTTCATTTCTTGGCACCGAATAAGAACTGTTTTGAGGTTATTAAGGGATTCCTAGAAGGTGTTACCATAAACTGTAAAATCATCCATATGAACTTCTACACAGTCGTGTATGAGATCAGCAAAGATTCCTAGAACTGCACGCTGGAAAGTAGTAGGTGCATTACATAGGCCAAATGGTAACACTCGGTAGGCATACGTCCCCCAAGAGCAAGTGAAGGTTGTCTTGTCTTGATCCTCAGGTGCTATCAATATTTGATTGTATCCACTATACCCATCAAGGAATGAAAAATATTGTTTCCCTGATAAGGTGTCTAACACGTGATCGATTAAAGGCAAGGGGAAGTAGTCCTTGAGAGTGGCCTTGTTCAGTTCTCGAAAGTCAACACAGATATGCCATTTCCCTGTGACTTTCTTTGGAACTGCCGCCAGAGGAGAAACCCATTTACTGTTGGAAATGGGCTAAATGAATCCAGCGTTAAGAATTTTTTGTAATTCATCCTTTACTGTATCCTTTAGTGTTGGGTTCATTCTTCTCTGGGGCTGCCTAACAGGAGGTATGTTTGAGTATGTGTAAATGTGATGGATACATGTGTCTGGGTGTATACCTTTCATATCGGTATACTCCCATGCAAATGCTCCAGTTTGACTCTTGAGAACTTTTAATAATTGTTTTTGTTGACTCTCATCTAAACCTGCATTTATATGTAGAAATTTGTCGGTACTAACTTCACATAGAATGGTATAGGATCCTAAGTGTTCTTCCATTGCGAAGAAATAGGGTGTACTTGTAAATGTTGAGAGGCTCATGATTTCTTGGAATTCGTCTCCAAAGATCTGGTCAAATTGAGAAAAAGATTGAGGAAAATCTACACATGTTGTGGAAGAGATAAATTGGTTGAACACATTATCGGTATTTTTCTCTTGAAGTGCCCAAGAAAGATCACTGACAAGGGAAATTTCTTCCAAGTTCTCATCTCCAAAAGGACAATCTAACCAAAACAAGTTTTCAACTATTGGCTGAGCTGGTGGGTATAGAGCTAATTTTCTTGTGGATAACCCATTAGAGATAATCATCTCTCCATCCCTACATCCTATAAATGCATTGGCAGTATCCAACCAAGTTCTTCCCAAAATAATGGGGTGACCTTTGGAAGGGTCTTTTGATTCAATGACCATGAATTCCACGGGATATTCCCATGAGGCTACTAATGTAGTGATGTCATCTAAGATCCCAGTAGGTTGCATGATAGTACGATCTGTTGATTCTAGCTTTGTTGGGGTAGGGCGAAGGAATGGTCCTAAATTGAGAGTTTCTAAAACTGTGGTAGTCATCAAATTGATAGCAGCTCCTAGATCAATAAGTGTGTTCCCTATGGCGGTGTTATTGATGATAACAGTCACCACAGGGTTTCCTGGGTTTGAATACTTTGGTATTCTAGGTTGGTTTGCTATGCAATCTGATATTTCTCCAATTACATGAATCGTCGGAGGGTCTTTTTTTTTCCTCCCTGGTCTCTTAATACAGAGTTCCTTTATTACCTTACTATAGATTGGGATATCCTTAATAACTTGTAACAAAGGGATCTTAATGCAAACATTTTTTAATTCGTTAATGATATCGTACTCTGGATAAGTTACAATTTTTTCTATTACTAGACTCTCCGGATATGGAGGTGACTTTTTCCTTGGAATTACTTCTTTGTGTGGATGGTTGTGTGTTGAAGATCTAGAAATAACCACGTCTTCAAGAATGGAATCATTAAAAACTTCACTAGGTATGTCTTCATCATTTTCTTCTTGAATAACAATTGATGACTTGGGCTTATCTTGCAAAACTCTTCCAAACCGCAGTTGTATCTCATGTATTGGCTCGGTCGAAATGAAATATGATGGAAGAGGTAACAACCCAATGCTATTAAGAGCTTGGGTTGGTTTGTTGTTAGAATTCGGTATCGGTTGTGCAAGTCAGATTGTGGGTCTTGGAGGATTCATGTTCTGGAAATGGTGAGGTTGATTCGGGATAGGGGGTAAGGAAGGAGGTACAAATCCAGGCGGAAGTTGCTGAATATTAGGTGGGTAAGGGTAGTTAGGCATAGGAGGAGGTGTTTGAGCATAAGCTTTCCCTCTCCATCCATGTGGCCATTGTTGCTGTTGAGTATTCTGAGGAGGGTACTGCGGTGGCCAATTTTTCCAACCTGAAGTATTCCATTGTTGAGGAGGTTGATAAGGATAGTAATAAGGTGTAATTTGTGATGAATCTTGATACGATGTTTGATCTCTAGGTTGCCAAGGCCTCCTAGGTATTTTACCAAAATTTCCACTCTTGTACACAGCTTGTAATCCAAGCAACGATGGACAATCATTGGTTGGATGTTCTTTTGTACATAGGTGACAGAATGAAACATTATTTAATGGACATTCTCGTTGAGGATGTTCAGTTCTACACCTAGGACAAAAACCACTCATTGCTGCACGCTCTTCATCTTGTCTCTTTTTAGCTTGTAGTGCATCTAATTCAGAACCCATGGCCCCTAAAATATCTGTTTTGAAATTTTTCAATAGGTTTCCCAATTCTACCCTTGTAACTCCACCAGGACTGGATGTGTTTCCTTTGGGATTCCTAGCATAAGACTCTCAAAAGTGTCTTCCACCTTTCCCTCTACTCCTAGAGTAATTACTACATAGTTCACAAATCTCTGCAAAAGATTTATGAGAAATGTCTCCTGCTGCCATGAGATTAAGGTTATCTAAGAATTCTTCTGAGATTCCCTTGAGGAAGAGTGTTCTTACTGCATCTTCTCGAAGATCACTATACTTGGACTTGTGTAACACATAGTTAAATCTCTCGAGATAATATTCTAAGCTCTCATTTTCAAGTTGTTGAATTTTAAAAATATCATTGCAAGAGTCCTTAGGTCTACAATAATCCTGATATTTTCGAATAAATGCATTCTTCATGTCTTCCCAAGTTCTAATACTAGATTCTCCTAATCCTATGAACCATCGAAGAGAAGAATCTTTTAATGTGGCAGGAAAGAGTTTTAGCTTTTGGCCATCTTGTAGGTAATTATAACTTCTACACAAAATGTCAAACTCAAACAAAAATGTGTCCGGTTCCTAGCTACTCTTCCCATAAAAGGTTGGTAGTGAGGAGGGAGGGATGTTTTTCATAGTAACATCTTGTGCAGTGTCTAAGATAGGGAACCCGAAGGTACTTTCAGTTCTAACTTCTCCATCTTCTTCATCTTGTCGAACACGATCTTCATTTTCGTCCCCCATGAAGATTCTATTGACAAAGAGAGAAAATCTAGGCTGCTCCTTTCTTGGTGAATATGGGATGTCCCAACGTTTTGTTTCAGGAAGGGTATTTTGCTTTTTAGGAGGAGAATTATCAGCTACATGGGAATCCATATTTGGAGGTTCTACTATTGTTGTATCAATATGTGAGATAACTATGTTCACAAAACTCTCAAAAAGAGTGTCTACTTGTGCAGGATCGACAAAATCTACCAACTTTGGACCACCTACTATTGAAAAAGTAGTGTCTTTGGGTTTTTGGACTAACAGAGAGTTGAGAGGTCCTGAAGTTTTATCCTTTTGAGTTTCCTCCTGTCTAAGTTCAATCTCGATATGAGCTTGAGGTTCTTCTAATTGAATTTCTTTATGAACAGATTGTTCTGATGTCCCTATGTTTTCCCCTAATTGATTTCCAGAAAGGATTTCCTTTGCTTTCCAAGTAGGACTATCCCCTTTAGGTGTCTTCGATACCTTTCTGTTGAATTAGTAGTTGGGGTGGCACGCACCCCGTATAGGTTAGTAGGAATCTTAGTGGGAATTTTAGTAAGGGAATTAGTTTTAATAAATCTACCTTGTGAATCTCTAGACCTATTCATGAAAACAAATTATAATTGAAATAAGTTCTAACTGCATAACTACTATTGTTGGGTTTGGGGGATGCTTGTTATAACAGATGCGCAGGTTCTTACCTCTCGTCTTACCGCTCACCCGCCACCATCCTATTTTCAAAAGAATAAAATTAAAAAGGAGTTTTACTTATCTATGACTGAATTCTACCTATCTTCTACAACTGAATTCTACCTATTTTCTACAACTCCCCGGCAACGGCGCCAAAATGTTGGGTGTGTGAGCTATCTCAAAGAAAACACCTAATATTTAATTATCGACCGGGGTTGGTAATATTAGAGTTGAGGCAAAGTATATGCTAAGGTAGAATGGAACCTAAGATTTTTAGTTTGTCAAACCTTAAAAATATTTGATAGAGAAAAGATCGAAAGATCTTTCAAAATGAAAAACTGAGTCAAACTTAAGAAAAACAATAAAAGGAACTAAATCAAATTTAGTTAAATAGATGAACTGGAATAATATCAATTCATACTACTCTATATTATAATTGAATAATAGAAACTGATTGAAAAACAAACTGTTGACTATGAAAATGGAAACTATACAATTTCATATTCTATTTAAGAATTAGAAAACAACTGTAAACAGATTAAAGATCTATCTATGAAATGGATTAATTTTGATAATAAAATACATAAGTAGAAAGCTATGGTGATCAAAGCAAATTAAAAACTATTAAATAACTTCAACAACTAATTCAAGAAAAACATCTATTCCCAAGTAACAGGAACTGGAGTGAGTGTATCATAATGGCTTTCAAATGAAATAGAAAAACAAAACGGAAGTAAATCTAATCTAACTTCAACAAAAAGATGTAAACTACAAAGAGACAAATTACAACTAACTTTAAACATTCTGATCTATCTACTATCTATGAGCAAAAAAATAATATCAAACTAATGACAATTAGAAGCAAGTATAAAACTTGATAAAGATATTTACTTCTGAACTTGATTTGGAAGCAAGTAGAAAACTTGATAAAGATATTAATTTAGAAACAAGTAGAAAACTTGATAAAGATATTAATTTCTGAATCCAAATCCTATTCCATGAACATCTTCATTATTTATCAAGATAAGAAACTGATCCTAATCTTAATGAAGGAAATTGTCAAAACTAGAATACTTGAAGAATGAAATTATTGACTCTATTCTAACTACATCTCAAGAGCATGTAATAAACTAGACTATGAATAAGACTGATAAATTCTGAAACAACATGTTAGCAAGATAAATATGAAAGACATAATTGAAAAGGCAGTTAAAGCAAACTAAGAATAATAACAAGACTTGAATTGAAACTTTATGGAATGTAAAACAAGGGCCTAATTATGGTTGAGAAGACTAATTTAAGAGCAGGAAAGATTACAGTAAAGAAAACTAAGAAACTGGATTCAAACTAGCATAAAACAGTGCAGAAAGAGTAAAAATCCGATTGACGATCCGAATGCTAGTCTGAATGACAGTCTGAATGGAGGAAAAATGAATTAAACTAAGGAAAAGGAGAGTTTTGATGATCTTGACGTCAGATGGTGAATGCAGATGAACCTACAATGCAAAGAAATTAGTGAAAAGATTTGTTGAGAAGCTAAGATAATAGAAAGCAAACTATTCTAATCATGGTTGGAGAGCTAAACTATTCCTATTCTATGTTAAAGCAAGGTTGAGAGTAGAGAAGAGAATTAACCTAGAGCTACAGAGAAGAAGCTAACTAAACTAATTCTATCTATTAACAAACTGAAAACAACAACTAACTAGTTCTATCTAATTGCAGAAAATTAGAAAAACAAACTATCTAATTATAAAAGACTGAAATGAAGCTATCAAACTATATTCTTGGTCGACCATTTGCTAATTATGTAAACACAAACTATGTTAGAAACACAATATGAATTACAGAAGAAGAAATATCATGTACAGAAAATGAAATTACTTACATATACAGGAAAAATAGACTAACTATTTGCAGAAAGAAAATACAGAAAACAAAGACAAAACCTTCGGTTGATGAGGGGCCCTTAATGAGAGATAGAAAACGAAACTGGTTTAGCTACTCAGAATAGCAACAAACTGGAACTTCCATTAACTTGAGAAAATTACAAAAGGTCTTCTATTTGCCTGCAGATCTCACGAACTATCTACTAATCTAATGATCTTCTTCAACTACAAGCTAGATCTGTTTCTGTCTGCAAGTGTCTATTTATACATTTTGCAATGGATGAGAGAGTTGACAGAGTCAACCTCTCTAATAATAGAAGCATTTATGAATAACCGGCTGCTTTGAATGGTGCGTGACAACATAGGGGGCATCCTCCAGGCTTCACGAGGCAGCTGCAGCGTCTATTTCCTTTGATGTGGACAGAGAGGTAGCACGCTGGCGAGCTTGGCGAGCATAGGAGAGGGCTGCTAGAGCACTGTCGTGGCAAGGTGTTGTGCTGGCAGGCCGAACGTGTGCGACCTGGAATTCTTCCAGAACACCGGCGTGAACAGGAAGCGTGATTCCAGGCTAAATGTGCAGAAGATTCGGCGTGTTAGAGTGTTGACGTGGACGTGAGATGCGCTGTCGAGCTTGGCGAGCATAGGGACGAATCTTCCAGAACAACGGCTCATTAACCATCACCACCATGTGGCTAACAGAAACCACGTATCCGTTTTTTACTTTAGTGACTCGAAGCATACCAACCGTGGATTTCACGAGCTGAATGCAAGGTTGAACGACGAGCTGAACGTGGCTGAGCTTAAGCAATATAAACACGCGGTTTGAATGAAGGGTTGTTTGATAAATCACAACCTGTAAATCAAAACTAGATGCCATGCATGGTTGAAATTGTTAATTTAATCATTGATAAATCATAATATAACGAGATTTGACCAAAATTCATATGATAAATGAATACATGCATACCTGGTCTGTTTGATGGGATGAATGGCTAAAAGAATAACTTAATATATCAAAAATAGTGAAATTAATGCCATTCAGAATAGATTTGATGATATAAAATAGTGACAAAATGGACACCAATAGAATTCAATGTCCAATCTCTTAACAATGCGGATACTTCCCTTCATGGACCATAAACATGACAAGTGGCTCAACGATTCAAATCCTTGATGATATTTTGTGATATTCTAGTCTTTTTATCAAGCCTTTTGATTCTCTAGATCATCATTTAATGCAATATATGTGCATACTTTCGTCATATAGCTAAGTCATAAAGTGATATGAGACAACCACATAAAATAAGAATAATCATATAAACTTTGTAATAGGAATTGATCTATTGGGAATATAACCTGGATTCTATATTAAGAATGTAATTGGGTTTCTCGATTTAATGATATTGCAAACTGTTTCCTTACAATTTATCCCAAATGACCAATCAAATATTAGATTTTCTATAAATTGAATGAATGAGTATAAAATTTTGTGGTTTTTTTTTATTTTGAATGCTCTATAAATCCATGATTTTTCATGATTGATTAAGATGTCTGAGTGAGGGATCCCTCTCCTTATCTCCTCACTATGAATCAATTTATCCACTTTTAAATCAACTTCTTCAAAAGGCAATGCTAAAGCTCCATTTTTTGTTAGGATTGCATTTTCCCTTGTTAACCAACAAACTTATTTAAAGATGTAGTTTTTTAGCCACATGTTTCACTCCATTAGGCTTCTTCTTACACTTCACAATATTTATAAAACCCACTTCACAAATATTTATAGAAGAATATGAGGGAAATTAATTTCAATGCATGAAAATGAGACTCATAGATCTTCTCTTGAGCCCCTTTGTTACCATTGGCATGGATTTCTATCTCCAATTGGGTGAATTTCTTACTCTCGACATGGATTTATATGTTTTAGAGATAAATGAATGTTTTTAGCAGCTCACTATGGTTAAAAGTTCCATCTTAAATTCAGATCTATAAAGCATCGAGAGGGATCAAATTTCTTGAGGTGTAATTTTTTTTTAAGTGTAAAAAATTTAAGATAAAAAGATTTGCACCTCAATAAATTTGATCCCTCTTGATGCTTGATAAATCTAGATTTAAGATGGATCTATGATGATTTTATTTTGTATAACTTTTGAGTAAAGTTTAAAATTGAGTTGACATACGTTATCCATGTTTTTAAAATTTGTATTTGTTGTCACATATTTTATATATGTGACAACATATCCTTGATATTGGATGGCAGAGAGAAACTCCCTACACTTAGTGCAGTAATATATTACCTACAAAATAACAATCATGTTTTTATCTCTCTGCTAAATTTATGTTAAACACTTGAATTGCCATGCTTATTCCCATCACTTTTTAGGAGGTGGGTTGCAACAAAATTTTCGTCTTTCTTGTTTAATTTCTTATGAATGGAAGAAGTGTTAGCTGCTACTATGTAATATGTTACAATGTGTTAATCTATTTGGCACATTTCAATTGATATTTAAATTATCAAGTTAAGAATTGTTTGCATTTCTTGTCTAATTTCTTATGAATGGAAGCAATGTTAGCTGCTACTATGTAATATGTTACAACGAGTTAATCTATTTGGTCTATTTCAACTCATATTTAAATTGTTAAGTTAATAATTTTGCTTGCCAATCAATTGAGTAATTGGTACACGAAAACATGAACAATGTATAGGTATGTTGCATGTATGGAAATCATATACTTTAGAATTACATGTACATGTTAATAAGAACACACGTATTCAGTTCTTTATATATCATAATGCATGGACTGAAATTAAAGAGGACTAGTTGAAGATGACAAGCTCTAAACTAGCTAAAGAAATGTAGAATAATTTCCATGACCTAACTAGATTCACTTTTTTCTCAAATTCGATAACTGCATCACTTGTGATAAGAAATATCGTTAATAGTCGATAGCTTCAACCCTACCTAGACTAGCTGGCTTATGGGACTATATATAAGAGAGTAGTCATTCAATAGATTTCGTCATTAGAATAGTTACAAGACTCAAAAGTGTAAAAAGATTTTATTTAGCAAAAGTAGTACTAGTTATCAAAATGTTAAAACTTTGTTCTTGTGTTAAAACCAAAGTTGAAAAATATAATAGTATTTCACATGTATTCCTATCATATAAATTAAAGTAGAACCTTGGAGTTTGGTATCCAAATAATACCCCAAAGTTATAAAAAAATTAAGATTAATAAGAGTTTTTCCTATGCTACATAAAATTTAGGGTTTATTTTCATTTCATGCTCCACACCAATGTATGAGTCCCTAGGAAGTCTACAAGGTTGGTGGTCAAGAAATCATGAATTTGTCTTTCGGTTGTGTTCCTAGTGCCTGTCACTGGAGTTTTAGTATTGATCCCTAATTACGCATGCCAACTGCAGAAGAGATCCCTAGCTTAGAGCTTGTGGTAGTTGACAAAAACCCAAGTCCAAAAGAACCCTCCTGCACCTCACCAAATTATCAAAGTAAACAGTATGTACAATGTTGCTTTGCCTCGTTCTCATTTGAAATGGAATTCTAGCAATAGTAGGGAAAATGTTTTAGTGTTCCATCATGCTTAATGAAACCGTAGGATGTACACCACCACTCCCCAAACATGTCTTCGAACGTATACAACCTAAAATATCATTTGTGAATTGTACTAAACTAACATTGGGGATTTTTAAGTCCTACTTCAAGCTATAAAATTCTTGATACTATACTCCAATCCACCAATGCACGCTTTGGCCTGGTATTTCTATGCATAGGTGGATTTCTTAACAAATCATTGTAATGCATAACTAGATTACAATTAGATATAGACACATGGATCCTACTTACTCTCAAATGGTTCAATAGATGCAATTCTTGGAACTAGAAGAGAAGTATAGTAGAATAGAACCTAATATCATTTAGGAGATTGTTTGCATCATAATGAGTGACAAGAGGCTAACTACAATGACCCCAAGGGCATGCAAAGATGGAAGATGAGATTTAGAATTAGTGTATGGATGAGTGATTGGTCTCTATTGCTACAAATATGCTCAATAACACATTGGTTTAACCCCTCAAAAATCCTTATACTCTTTATACAATGTAGCTCCTCTCCTCCTTAGCCAACTCATTATATGTCCATGAGGAAAAAGGAAATAAAACATGCTAGTTAGGATAGCCTTTGCATGCTTGCTAGTTGAGTGGTGTAACTATTTTGATGGTTTTTCTTTTCTATTTAAAGAGCCTTTTTGCATGCCATAAAAGATTTCATTTTGTAACTAAGGTGACCTTCCAATATTCACTTAAAAATACAATCATATTAGGAATGTATGTCCTAATTTATCTCTAACTATTGCCACAAATAACAATAGGAAGAATTTGTTTCATCGGTTGCAATTAGGAACTTGATAATCGAACTTCGTTTTGTACAGTCAAACTATTTTTTGGGGGGTGAATTTCCTATCTATTTTAAAGTCTCTTTATTTCAAGTAAAAGATGCCTAAAATTCCTCATCCACGCAAATACCTTTTGATAAAACCTAGAGTTTCCACTAGTCAATAAATCTCACCGACAAATGAGGTTGAGCCAGTCCATTTAGATGAGAAAATGTTGCATAATCCAACCCAAAAATGGTATCTTTCTTCAATGGTCTTTGTTAGGTAAAATTAACCTTCCTGCCAAGTATGCAACTTTCTGTTGAATTGGGTTTAGTGTATTTTCTTGGTGTCCATGCCACTCCTCCAATGAGAAGCTATATAAATAAGGTTCAATCTAGAATATTATAAATTATGAATACTCTGTTGTAGAATGCAGTTGCTAAGAGGTTGTTTTTCATCTACTCTACTCACAGGAAACTACCCTTATTAACTTCATGTATCCATGGTTTTAGAGGTAAAATAGTGTATATGAAATCTATTTTGAAGGAAATAAATTCAAGATACTTAGAACCTACTACAAATATTGTCTCCCAACACCGATTTCCATATGAAATACTATTGACAATTCTATATTACCTCCATTTATTCCTCACACGAATTTCTTTTCCTAATGATATTGAATTTTGAGTTAGATGGTGACCTACTCTAAGTTATACGCTGCCCATAGTACCACAAATTTCCTTCTTGAAGTTCATCAAACTATAGACATTGTGATGCCCGTCACATATAAATTCCCTAAGGCTAGACCTTAGCGAATCCATTATGATGTCCATGGATTCAAGGTTTTCAAATAGTAATAACTCATGATAATAAAATAAAAACCTAGAGTCAATTGAAGTCAATTTAGGGGTTTCAAAATTTATATCCTAGAAAGTTACATGGTATATAAATATCTACCAAAATACGCTATGAATTCATGGAAGTATGTTCAATCTCAATATCATGTTCACCGTTAGAAATACTCCAATGGAGGATAAGATTTTTCAACTCTATTTCTCATTTCCAATTGAGGGATCCATAGGCTCCATCAAATTTCAATAAATATCAATATGCATAGTTCAAGGACGTGGGAATCCATTAAATTCAATTGTTGGCCATGGTTTCAAGGATTTGAAATAGTGATGGTTTCAAGGGAAAACAATGATCAATGGGTAATGACTCTTTCATTATTTTCTAATTGTACCTACAAGTAAATCACATACCTAGCCTTGTTATATTACTCCTTTGTTACATTTTCCTAGAATTATTTAGATGTAGTGTGATGTCATATTGACATCATCACCATAGAATGAGGCTTTACTAAATTTATATAAACATGTATCTAAAAAGTGTGTATTGTTTTTTGGATATTATTATCATTGAGAAGTATTCCACCATATCTAGTCACGCATTATCTCGATAAAGGATCAGCTAAGCATTCCTCAAATATGGGCCTTGAGTATGTGGTGTTCTTTACCCTTGAAAATTGAAAACACATAGAATATAGAAAGATTAACATGCAATAAACCATAAATATGCAACACAGAACCATACATATGAGACAAAAATAGCATAATATGGCAGGGAAAGAAGCTTTGTTATTATGGAACAATGTTCATAGGCATCTTATGGTAGGATAACCATTCACTTGAGTAGATATCTGCTACAATATTCCTCACAAAACACTTAATAGACTTGAATTTCTTTAAATAGGCTTCAAATATCCAAAACCCTAACTGCTTGGCATGGTCAAAATACAACTTCCTAATGGGTCTTAATTGATAAAAAGACCCTTTTTACATTGATTGTTGAATACTAACTTATTTGGCCTTATTACAGAATTTTGGCCTTATACAATGTAGGATTAAGTCTCAGAATAAGGAAAGTTAGGGTAGGACCCTAACATGCCCAGGCTCCCCCTTTAAAATAAGTGCTTGCCTTAATGTTGAAGGTGTGGAAATTGTTGTAACATGTTGATTGGTTCTCAATTTGCATCTTTTGGTAGCATGTCTTACCACTAGATCAAAACTTCCTTGGTGATGCACTTTCATAATTGTCTTTCCCTAGAAGCCAATACTGTAATTGACTAAAGCCAAATTATGGAGCCTTCCTTCTCCAATTTTGGTAAACTAGTATGTACTTTGCATTTAGATCCCACAACTTTTTTGAGGCAAGGGACATGGAACACAAGGTGAATCTTGGAGTGGTCTGGCAGAGAATGCTTATAGGCTACTTGTCCAATGCACTGTAGGATGGTGTAGGATCCATAAAATTTCAAAGCAAGATTTTGATGGAGCTGGACCTTGAGATATGTCTGCTTATACTATTGTAGTAAAAAAAACACTCGATCCCCAACTTCAAAGGAGCACTTGGAGAAATGTTGAATGGCATGTTGATGTTGCTTCATTCAATTTCGGGAAAGAATTGGATTATCTTTAAGGATACAGAGAATCTCAGCTTTGGTGTGGAGTGCATCATCCACTACCTAATCACGTGAGGTACCTCGTATATAGGAAATCATTGATAAGGGTGTTTGGCCATACACTTATTCATATGGTGTCATCTTTGTGGAATGATGATAAGTGGTATTATACCACCATTTGGATAGATGGAGTGAGTGGGTCCATTGGTGTGGATTATCTAACATAAAGTAGTGCAAGTAGTTTTCTAGGAATGTATTGACCACTTCAATTTGACCATATGCTTGGGGGTGGTATGCCATGCTGAGATTCAATTGAGTGCTTTGAAGTTTGAACATCACTTGCAAAAAACTGTTGGTAAATTGGGGTCATGATCAAAGACAATGTAAGTGGACATGCCTTGGAGTTCGCAAATTTGATCCAGGAAAAATTGAAACACCAAATAGGGTGTAAAAGTGGGTGGTAAGGCACAAAAGTGAGCATATTTGGTCAAATGATCTACTACCACCATAATGACTAATTTATTACCTGCCTTTGGAAGCTCTACGATGAAATCCACAGATATTCCCATTTAGATATTGTTAGGAATGGGGAGTGGAAGCAAAGCCCCTCGTGACTTCATTGTTTCACCCTTATTCCTTTGGCAAATGTCATAGGTGCCAATGAATTTATGGACATCTTTTTCATGCCTTCCAAGAAGAAATATCTTTTAATTCTTTCATAAGTTTTATGAAATCCTGAGTGACCTGTTGTGGGTGATGAATGTAATTGCTCCAATATTCTTGGTTTCAAGGCCAAATCTGGTGTGAGGAATATGTGATCCTAATACCTCAAATTATTTTTGTTCCATATATACCCATGTGGAGGATTCAAGTCTTCTTGAAGATGTTTGATGAGGTGGATAACTATGTCTTGGGCCAACCATTCCTATTGTTCTTCATCTATCCATCCAGGGACTAGTAAGGGTAAGGTGAAGAATGAACCCTCCTCTTCAAATTACTTAGAAAAGGAATCAAACATCACATTGCCATGACCCTTCTTATAAATGATTTCATAATCATAACCCAACATCTCAGTGACCCATTTCTATTGCTCAGGTGACGAAAGGTGATGTACTAAGAAATACTTGAGACTATGATGGTCTATTTTGATCTGGAAATGTTAGTCGATTAGATAGGTCTTCCATGTATCAACTGCATGAAGGGTATACATTATTTCTTTTTCATATGTGGATTTTCCCAAGTTTCTATCACATAGCTGCTTAATACTGAAGGACAAGGGACTTCCTGCCTATGATAGTATTGATCCTATTCCATATCCTGAGGTGTCATATTCTATGATGAATGTCTTACTAAAATCTAAGATGGCTAGCACAAGCGTAGTACACATAACCTCCTTGATGGTGGAGAAGGCATGCTTCACTATTTCATGACAAGAAAAGGCATCATTTTTTAGCAATGTTGTAAGATGACTTGTAATCTTCCCATAGTTTTCCACAAACTTACGATAGTAGACTATAAGGCCAAGGAATCCTCTCAATATCTTGAAAGTGTTGGGGTGTGACCAATTCTTCATAACTTCCATTTTCTTTGAATCCACTTGAACCCCATCTTGACTCACAATATGACCCACGTATTCAACCTCAGTCACACAAAAAGCACACTTGGAGTGTTTCACAAATAATTTTTGATCCTATAACAAGTGTAAAGTATGAGAAACATGCAATAGGTGGCTTTCCTAGGTAGGACTGTAGACTAAGATATCATCAAAGAAAACCAAGACAAAATGGTAGAGGAAGGGGTGGAAAATCCTATTCATGATACTCTGAAAAATGGATGGGGCGTTGTAGAGGCTGAAGGGAATGGCCATGAAATCATAATGACCTTCATGAGTGTGGAAAGTTGTTTTGGGTATATCCACCTCTTTCATTCATATTTGATGGCAGCCCAAACAAAGGTCAAATTTGGTGAAGAATTTGATACGGTGACATGAAACTTGTCTAAGATATCATCAATGACCGTAATAGGAAATTTGTCTTTGATGTTGATTTTTTCGATTGTGCATAAATTAGGACACATGCTAGGAAAAATAAAACCATCAAACAACAATTCGTAAATGAAATTTTCAATTTAATGCTTTTGGGAAAAAGGGTGGTGGTAAGGACGAACATTGGGGGGTTGACTACCTAGAATTAAAGGAATGGCATGGTCATGTTCCCCATGGGATGGAGGTAAAACCTTCAACACATCAAAAAACTGTTGGTACTAGGAGAAAACCTATTGCAAATCGGGGTGAATATCTAAGGTGGGTGTGTCCAAAACATGTATAGCATGAAATTGAGCAATAATACCTAAGTGGCCCTTCTTCGATAGTTTCTCCATGCAATGGGAAGAGATCATTTTAGGACAAATTAAGGTAATTCCATGAATGTTATGTGTGGAGTAGAGAGAGAGAGTTCACGGAAATCCATTGTGACAAGACCTAAGGTCTTAAACCATTCAACCCCCAAAACAATATCACAACCACCCATGTCAAAAGAACACATTTTTTTTAGATGGTAGTCTCCCGTATGGAGTTTGACATTCTCACATCAACCACCACACTTCATTATAACCCCCATTGTCTATCAATATTGGAAATTGGAGGTGGGGCGGATATAACAATGGGTGTCTTTTACCACACACCTATGGATGAAATTATGGGTGCTACCACTATCAATTAACACGATGACTTTCATGTGCTTTATGTATCCAATCAATTTTAGTGTTTAAGGAGTGGAAATCCTAGATAAAGCATGAAATAAAATTTATGGTTTCTCCTCGAGAACTAGCATATAAACAGAATCTTTGAGAGACGACATTTGGTCATCGCCCTTTGGTTTGAGTAGAGTTTCCACTATGTTGGCTTATAGGACCTATGGGGGGTGGCCTCAATCAAGAATATTTTCTATTCTTTACATTTATTTCCTATGACATATTTTTCATCACAATTATAGCAAAGGCCAAGGTGTCGATGCTCAACCATGGCCTCTGGGGTGAGATTATGGATACAGAAAAGTAGGGCGGTGGGTTTTTTGGGAGGAGTATCCATGGGAGATACGGTGCAAGGGGAAACCAAAGGGAACTTGGTTCGGGCATTAAGGACCGATTCAAATTCATGATCTATATCACAAGCTTCCAACCAAGTGGAGAGTCATTGCATGAGGACATGTGCACGAATTGCTTCCTTGAGGCCATTGATGAAACACTCCCAAAAGAAAGAATCAAAGAGGCCATCGGTGCAGATGGCCAACTTCTGAAATGTTGTCATGTAGTCCAGAATAGTGCATGTTTGGTGCAATTTAGTCATTTGACCTAAATAATGAGTGTCATGATCAAATCGCTCATGAAGGACCTTCACAAATTGGCTCCAATGGGCATAACAACGATAAGATTTCTAATACCATTTCCACCATTTCCATAATTAAGAACCTAAGTATAAGACCACAGTTTTCAACTTTTGGAGATCATCTTTAATGCCATGGAGTGAAATATAATGTTCCATTTGAGTCACCCAACCTAAGGGATTGAAGCCATCAAATTTGCACATGTTAATATTCAGAAAATGTGTCATGGATTTTTATCTTCAAAGGAGGGAGACTGGTGTTTTAGAAATAGAGAGTGAGAGCCTTGGTCTTCATTGGCCACAAATTCATGAGTGGGGATGTCAAAGGGTGGAACATACCTGCAATGTTGGGCAATAGCAATGATCATGAATTTGATATTTGAGTACTTATGTTCTTAGTCGATCAACTGCTAGTTGATTTGGGCCATTTTAGAAGCAAGGGTTCGAAGATCAAGAGGTTGAGTGGGGGTTTTAGATTGGGTTGGGGTGGATTCTGGTTGGTATTCTCCATGTTTTCCTAGTGGTAGGTTTGTACCATGGGAGCAGGAAAGTAGAAACTGCAAAAGGAGACGGTTTGGGTCTACCAAAACAGGTTTGTGGGAGATATATATCAAAAAAATTAGTACGAGGCAAGGAGTGTGTATAGGGAGGTCACAAATAAGGGTTTCTGGGAACTACAAAAAAAGGTTATGATAGTTATATATCAAAACAATCAGTGCAATGCAAGGATTCCAATGAGAGTTTTTTTTAATGCCTGTTAGGGTTTTGAATGTTAGGGCACTAACATAATTTCCACATTCATGTTAGGAATTTCGTGTGGCCATCCCAAGTGAATTCACTTATTGCTTGGACAAAAGGAATAAATCTCACAAACAGGTTCTAAACATAAGGGTTTCCAATTTTTTTAGGGTTCTAGAGACAAGGGATTGCCATGCGTTATATATAGCTCTCTTATATATATGTGGGGTGCAATAGTAGTACTCATACCGGTCTCTTAGGGAACTAGCTAAGGAGGCTCATCCATGCCCTTATCCATACTACCCTACTTCCCAGGTACGCTAGAGTATCTTGTCGAGTGTTGTTCTCAGTGCCACTATAGCAACAAGACCGTCATAGGATGGTAGTTTGGTAACCTAGGGGACTTTTGATATACCTAAGAGTACATGGAAATGATTATATGTGCAGGTGTTGTTTGATATGGTACTACTCAAAAGGGTACCGATAAGAGTTACAACAATATCCAACAATTTCACCAAACGAGGGTACAATGATGGTTATGTACCAACTATATTTGTTGTGTGTATTGCTCCCTATTCATAGGTTTATCTGCTAAATGACAGATCTCTACAATTATTTTAGACGTTGGAACATGTCTCTAGCCTAAAAAAAATTCTATCAATTATCAGAGGCATGTTATCTTAGGATCATGGTGCTAATACCACTTGTGGTGTTCATTACCCCTAAAACTTGAAAATAACATATTGTATAGCAAGATTAGCATGCAATAAACCAAAAATAAGCAACACATAACCATAGATATGAGACAATAATAACAAAATATGGAGGGAAAAGAGATTTTTTATGATGGGAACAATGTTCATGAGCCTCTTACGGTAGGGTGACCATTCACTTTAGTAAAGCTCCATTACAATATTCTTCACAAAAATATTCATAGCCTTGAAGCTCTTTAAATAGGCTTCAAATATCCAAAACCTTAACTACTTAACATGGTCAAAATACAACTTCCTAATGGGTCTTAGTTAATAAAGAGACCCTTTTTACAGCGATTGTTGAACACTAACGTATTCTTCCTTATTACAAAGTTAGGACCTTATATAATGTATGATTAATTCTTAGGGAAAGGTGAGTTGGGTAGGACCCTAATAGGGTCAAGCATCATCTAAAGGAAGGATTGTCTGATCCTTTATCAAATATGATACTCAGGTCATGCATAATCAATAGGAAGGATTGATTAACCCTCCTCAAATACGGTACTTTGATCACACATCCTCCTAGATGGTATCCTCAAGGATGCCAAAAAATCAAAGGGTTGTTCGATCCTACCTCAAGGATAATATTATAAAGGGGAATATGCAAGTGGAAGGATCGAACAACCCTTCATCAAATATGGACATTAGGTCAAGCATTGTCTAGAGGAAGGATTTCTCGAACCTTTCTTAAATATGGTGCTCGGGGCACACATCATCTCAAGGTATACTACCTTGGAGGAAGGGTGAATTGATTACTATATCTAAGGAAGAGTCACCTGATACTTCCTCTTGAACCACCTCTTTGAGGATACTATCCTTTAGAAAATGTCTATCCATTTGTTATTTATGTGTCTACCCAAGAGGAACTACTACCTCAATACTATATCTAAGGAACGGTCATTTGAAATTTCCTCTTGAACCTCCCCATTGAGAATACTATTATTGAGGAACTGTGACCCAATTCCTATATTTGATGAAGGGTTGCATGATATTTCCTCCTTACCCAATTCTTGGATGATACTATCTTGGAGGAAGGGTGACCTGATTACTATATTCGAGGAAGGGTCACCCAATACTTCTTCTTGAACCACCTCATTGAGGATACTATCATGTAGGAAAGGTCTTACAATTTGTTATTTACATGTCTACCCAGGAGGAACGAGTACCTGATTATTGTATATGAGGAAGGGTTGTCTTAAGCTTCCTCTTGACTCTCCCCATTGAGAAAACTATCATTAAGAAAGTGTGACTTGATTCCTATATTTGATTACGAGCC
Source organism: Larix kaempferi (assembly GCA_027924585.1). NCBI lineage: Eukaryota > Viridiplantae > Streptophyta > Pinopsida > Pinales > Pinaceae > Larix > Larix kaempferi. The sequence continues at coordinate 7,747,828 of BSBM01000397.1, read as the reverse complement.
ACCTGATATTTCCTCTTGACCCACCTCTTAAATGATATTATCCTAGAGGAAGGTTGACCTGATTACTATTGGAATATTCACCAATACTGAGAGGGGGGGTGAATCAATATTGAGCACTTTTACCAATTTTTACTTCAAACATTAAACTGGAGCAACTTTAAATTACCATCACATCATTAACCATAATACATTATCAAACATCATCATCAACACATAAGATCACACACAGTGCACAAGAGATTTTACGAGGAAACCCAAATTGGATAAAACCACAAAAGACGTTCTTTTATAATTCATTCATTACAATATCAGATTCCGGCCTAAGTGGGACACCCATCCTTGAAGCAAGATCCAACTTACACAAACTGCAAATATCAACCTATTTACAGTAAGCTCCAACTCACTGATTTGGTGAAGGATCCAACGTTCACTACAAGCACCAACTTGCAAAACAAGCTCCAACCTGCTATAGCCAGCTTCAACTGACCCATTTGGGCAAGCACCAACTTTATGACAGGATGCAACCTATCTCTAGGATGAGGACACCAATTCCTCTTGAGCACCAACTCAACTCCCCCGCACCACCATGCCACCCTAATGCTTGTAGATCAATTAGTTCATATGTCAATATTCTCTTTCTGCTCATCCTAAAGCAGGAAACTCTCTGTCAGCATTCTTGAAACTTTGTTCTATGTCATGACTCCATCTACACACCATCCTTAGGCAGTCTCTGTTTATAAGCATAAAAACTTCATTCAAACTCTTTGTCCTAACGTTCTTGAATGGTCTCTTCATTTGAAGTCAACAATACTATTATTCATGTAGCTGCATACAAGAATGCTCAACAACCATCTGCACTTGCAACTTTAGTTGCATTTCAATACCAGCAAATTAATTCTTAGATCTCTTGTCTAGACATGATTGCAGTTCTCACACAGTCAACATTATTCATAGCTTCCAAAGGTTTTCTCCAACTGTTTTTTCTTGCCACTTCAAATATCATGCATCAGTTTGGGTCCAACCATGTGACTCAGGGTTTGATATCAGGTTCCTAACTCAATCCTCCTTTGATCAAAGTACTCATTGAACATAGCCACAACTTCAAATCTTCGTAATCCCATTCAAGATGTTCATGTTCACTTCGAGGTCAACTTCTTGGCACTCATTGTTCTGTTCAGAATTCAGAACTCTATTATGAGAAATACCCTACAATCCCTTGTAAATCGATCAAGGTGTACATGTTCTATGTTTTCTTATACTTTGCAATCTAAGTCATTCAAAACACCTACACTCTCATTTCAATTGACATATACAACAATTGATTGTCACAACCTTGGATAACCAACAATTTACGTGCTCAACGTTGAAGAAACATGATTTGCAAAGTCCAGAGGATGTAAATCGTAATTCTTATGCTATGGAAGATTTAGGATTTCAATATCTTTCCTCAACGCATGATATTGATGAGGAGCAATGTGATCTCAGGATGAGGAGAAATTGCTGCATAATTTTAACCCCAAAAAATGTTCTCACACCTCTCTCGCTTGGATATTCACTTATTTTTCATTCACTTCGTGCACCATATCTTACACGGTTCCATAACAAGGGATTTCTGTGCAATCTTAGCGACAACATTTTACATACAACTGCAATCAAAAACATTAACTCCAGATATGTTTGCTTCTATGATGTATTTCAGATATCGCATTACCTCACACGCCTCATCGTTCGCTTCAACAAATGACCACATATATATATATATATATATATATATATATATATGGGTCATTTGCAATCAATGTGGACCCGAACGCATCAATTGTGAATTAGATGTGGCAACAAATGGCTGCTTTTATTCAAAACGTTTTTCCCTCCAATGTATCGCTCATCACCATCCTACTCTCATCAAGGCGATTCCATATATTCAACTAATTCCATTGTGAACCCAAACATCAGGGCAGCGCATAAGAGGACCCAACGTGATGAGTTAACTTGAAATACATTTCGTGGGAACAATCATGTTTGAGAGAGGGTCGATTGTTTATATGTGGACCTGCCATTTCATATGTGAGCCGAGACTTCAATGGACGTTGTAGTCACTCTCAAACCTTGGTGTTGACCAAACCTTTGACCGGAGATCAACGCACAAACAGTGACAGCTAGGAGTGATCCAAGAGTTGAAAAACGCACAAAACCCACATGCTTGATATTTCTTGAGGAACGCAACTATGCCAATGTATTTCAAGCTTCTTCAACGTGGCACTTCAACCAGGGCACAATCATTATCACAACATTGCATTGGCATCATTTCATTCCATAACCATACACCTATGAAGCTGCCACGAGACTTGTAGCATGAACCTGTAGCTGCCACGAGATCATTGTTGTCATCCTGACACACAACTTGTCATCTTCATCAGTCTATCAACATTGACATCAATGACAACTTATACTCAACAATCTCCCCCTTTGTCATTGATGGCAACACACGATCTTCTGTTCTCTCATTCAATTCTCTCCCCCGACAAGGGAGTGAAGCAACTTTGCTCACTTGCTCCCCCTGGGATTATGCTAGCTTCCCTTGTCAATATGCTTCTTTTCTGTGACTTTGTTTTGCTGAACATTCTCTCCTCCTTGCTCTTCATCAGAATAAGTATTCCTACTGGGATTTACTGTGCAGAATTCTAGGACACCTAAATCACTTGTTGTAGCAGCTAAAGACCTTTTCATAGTCTTCTGAATACACTCTTTTTGCATTGACTCCCCCTTGGACTGTACTAACTCTCCCTGTGATAGGGCTTCTCAGTTTTGATCTTCAGATATTATCATGGACTTGTTGTAACGGCTACACAAAATCTTTGTCTTTGTGTAGAAGCTCCTTGCAAAGGATAAATGTTTTCTGCCTTGCCAAAAATTGCATTTGCTTTCCTTACAGTGTGCCACAAAGCTTTCCATGCATCTTCTCTCAAGAGTACTGAGTCATATCATCTCTTCTTAAATTGATTGACAATGAACACATCATCCTTCATCATAGTCCTTCATTTCCTATTGCCACCAAAGTTTGAGCAATGTCAATGGTATATTAGGGCTGGTAATGATCAAATCAGTTAGTGGATGGGAGCTAGAAGGCTGCTACATGAGGCACTTCATCCTATGTATAATCTTTGTTCAACCGCTATTCAAGATTGATGATGGAAATACCTTTGGAGCTGAATATGCAATTAGTTCGCTGACCTAGCATTCATGTTCAGAAAATGAAGTGAAATCTTATACTTTTGTCTTTACATGCACCCTTAAAATGATATGAAGAACAGTTCTTCAACCAACCTTCTCAATGGTCCAATGTTGCCTCAAATATGGTCCCCAGTCTGCTATATGTCTTCCTCAATACTACTGCAATTCTACGTTGTCTGTTCACAAGCCTTCGCAAATGCTTCTTGTACAAAAGTAGTCCTCGACTGATCCAAATTGCTCCACAAGATCAAGAATTCTTCAAGAGTCTACTAGCTGCTCAAACACATTCACAAATTTCTGCTACAAAGAGTGAACTCTATCCACATGAATCCTCAACAACTAACGCTTCAAATCTATCCTTGTATCTCTGCTCAACAAGAGATAAGTCACTGGGATTTTGTTGGTGCCAAGAAGCCCCAAAACACTATGCAAAACTTCGAGTAAAACCTATCCTTAAATACGCTTCAAAGATGGCCTCGAAGCTTGTCCAAAAATAGTCCTAAAAAATCTGAAAACGGTCCTTGAAAATGTGCCAGAAAATAGTCTTTGGATTGTTCACAAGAGCATTCACCAATCTGGAACAATAACACCTTGAAATATGTGCCTAGATCAATCTTCAACTCAGCGGACAAACTCAGATTTTGTCAAGACTTGCTACCATCATGGGACTGTCATGTAATTCTACAGGATTGGCTGCAAAATGCTATCACAAAGCGGTCTTCTTCAAAGAGATTCACTTCATGTCTGTCATGCTAAGTTTCCAGAATTGGACCTTTGATGGCATGGACAGGACTCATTTTGCTTCTTTGAATACTTTACCCAGAACTATTTCTATACCTTGTTGCCTTCTTCCCTTTAATTCATCAGGCCAGGCTTCTAACTAGAATAGAAGTTCACATGCTTCATCAACAGATTCGTTCAACCTTGTCTCATCTTCAAAAAGTGTTGAAACCAATTGCTCTTTGATGTCTTCAAAAGGCATAGGATCACTTTGGTCTTCCTTTATCTGTTCAACTAAAACTGGGATTTCATTGACAGTTTCCTTAGTTTTCTTAGAGTCTTCTTCTATAGTTTCACCTCCATTATTTTGAGCAAAATGTGCTAGCATAGCTGAATGTTCTTCCTGTCCTTGTCTCCTTTTCAATATTTTGATATGCCCTTTCTTAAAAATGCAACAAACAACTTGAAAGTTATGCCATATGCCATACTAGTCATTAGAGATGATTCAACTCTGTTCTTAACCTAATGTAAATTCATCCTTTGAGTGACAGTCAACGATGCTTCGCAAAATCAGATCTTCAATTCTGTTCTTGTGATTTCTTCGAGGTGTTTCACCGCAAGCAATCAGATCCTTGTCTGGAGGATGATGCTTCAATGCTACTATTATGATCTACTACTATAAGAGATTCCTCCAAGAACAGTCCTTAACCAGTTTTCCAATTTCCATATGCTTGTTGTTGTCGAGCTTGACAGACTGATGAGTGCCTTCACAAGAAGATAGACAATTTTCCCAAGTCCTATTCAACACTTGAGACTGCTTGGACTGAATTGTTGGTATTCTAATGTGTTTCATAGCTTGGAATGACCTCGTCAGGATACAACTATTTTTTATCTAATTGTGCCATGGAGACTCATTCATTCTCCTCTTTGAGCAACTTGTTTTCATCGGCTTGAGACTACTCTTTCCTTCTCCAAACCTTGATGAATTCTTGTATACAATTCTTGCAATCTGCCCATACTTATGACAGTTATAGCATTCAATATTGTAGATGCTTCTTTTCCTCACATGTGTATTTATTTCATGAAATCTACAATTGATAACCTTATGCCCAAATTCGTGACAAGCATGACAATAGCCAAGGAAGATGTTTTGATATCTGCAAACAATTGGTATTTGCAATGTAGTCCGTAAAAATCCTTGATGGACATATCTTGGTTGATCATGATCATTTTCTTTGTAGCTTCCTTCATTGGGATTCCTTGAGACATTTGCATGACTTCTAGGTTTCTCTTCATCTTTCTTTCCTAGAAACTTGGAACTTTTAGCTTCACCTTCTTGAGTGATGCCAAAACCGATACCGTATTTTTCAAATGGTGATCTCTCCTTGCTAAGGATGTCATCCAGGACTTCAGTGCTCTTTCTGAACTTTCCATTTACCATTTGTTGTTTGATGATCTTTTCAATTTCTTCTTTTAGGTTAGCATCTTCAGTCTCCAACCTTACAAACTCTTCTTCTATTTTTCTTAGTAGTGTCTTTTGTTCATCAATGACCTTTCCAGGTTCTTCAATTTCCTTTTGTGTCTTCTACAATTGTTCTTATAGGGATTGGTTCTCTTTTCCAAGTTCTGAAATCTCTTCTTCATGTTCCTTACCAGATCTAGAAACAACCTTGCTCATCTTCTCAAGATCTGCCTTTAAGGATATAATTTCAGCCTCTTGAGCGTCATAGGTATTTGATTTTTCTTCTAGCTGTCTTGTCAAGATTTGTTCAACTTCCGCAGCTTCTTCTAATTGTTCCTTCAAGATAGCAACTTTAGGTTCTTTTGCTTCTGCTTCTTCATACTTCAGCAGTAGTCTACTAAGCTACACATTTTTCTTCCTTTATTTTCTTAAATCAGCAAGAGCAAAAAATTAGTTCTCCTTCCCAATCTACTTCAGCAGTATTTTCCCCTTCAAATTAGAGGAAATTTGAGGTCTAAAATGGGCGCCCTAACGAAAATAATAAAATAATAGTTACATTAATGAAATAATAGTTAAAATAATAAAATAATATTTACTAATTTTGGAGAAAGAAAGAAAAAAACTATTTTTGTGTTTGTATTTTCAACATATCTCCCTGTTTTTTTACTCAAATGTCAAGTGGGAGCACTCATTGGATGCGTAATTTAATTCCACATCCAACGAGTACCCACACTGCATACTTTTGACGGACCCCGCTGCCCCAAAAACATCATTATGTTTTTCAAGTATTTTTTGTCTTTGGGGCAGCAGGGTCCGTCAAAAGTATGCAGTGTGGATACTCATTAGATGTGGAATTAAATTACACATCCAACGAGTGCTCCCGCTCGAAATTTGAGTAAAAACACAGGGAGATATGTTGAAAATACGAACAAAAAAAGTAGTTTTTTTATTAACAAATATCTCAAGTCAACCATCATGGTTGACTCATTTGATTGAAATTCTACTGGTTCTTGAATTCCAACTCATCAAGAAATTATGGTTGGATCGTTTTCTTATATGATGGCTCGTTTTCTTATAAGGCTCATTTTAGACCTCAAATTTCCTCTAATGCATCTTCAAAGGATTATTTTTTACCACTATCAATATCCTCACCTTCATTTGAAGATTTGTTGTTGCGTGTTCCTTTTGTGACTTCCTTTCCATTGAACAATCCTTCTTCTTGATCAATTACCTTTGCAATTTGAGAGTCTTTTAAGCCATTTTCTATGACACTACTTCATCTTCATCTTTGTCAAAACTGCTTTTATTTGCATAGGCACAACTAATGTCATGAGGATTTAATTTATCCCAACAAGAATACTTACTTGATTTGACTTCCTTCACCTTTTCTTCATTTGATTTATAAGTTGCATGTTCATTTGGGTTGTCTTCCATCTCCTTTGATGTTGTCTCTTCCTTTAGTATGTCATCCCTTTGATCTTCTACACATTCTTGCATTGCTTCTACTGCAATCGTTTCCTTATGTGCTTCATCAACCTTCCCAACTGTGTAGAAAATTTTCGATTTGTCCCAAAGCTCTTTGGTTAACGTACATTGTCTCATTTTGCTTTTCACGGACTAAGGTAATCCTTCCAAGATGGAATCCATTGCAAGCTTGTTGTTCCTTTTTAATTCTTTCTTGGATGCAGACTTCGATGGTCTTTTTGGAGGGTGTAACCAGTAACAAATGAGTTCCAAATTTCATATCCCATCTCCCCCATAAATGCTTTCACTCTTATGCTCCATGCTTCATAATTTGTTTCATCGAACAGGGGTGTTACGTCAAAGCATGTGCCAAGTTGACAATCCATGAGTGCTTGTACGAATCTGCCTTCCAGTGGTAAAATTGTTCCTTGAAGCAACCTGCTCTGATACCAATTGTTGGAATATTCACCAATAATAATGTAACATCCCGAATTTTCATAAAAATTTAAAATTTTTGATAACAGGATTAATTATGATAATAATAATTGCGGAAACAATAATTGAGATTACGACAGCATTAATTGTAAAGTTGTTAGTACTAAACATGCTTTATTTTCTGTTTAGCAGCAATATGATAATGACAGTTTTAACACATAATTAGTAAACATGATTATGATAACAAATGCACCAACAGATGCGAAATATGATACGGATCTGCCTTCCAGTGGTAAACTTGTTCCTTGAAGGAACCTGCTCTAATACCAATTGTTGGAATATTCACCAATAATAATGTAACATCCCGAATTTTCATAAAAATTTAAAATTTTTTATAACAGGATTAATTATGATAATAATAATTGCGGAAAAAATAATTGAGATTACGACAGCATTAATTGTAAAGTTGTTAGTACTAAACATGCTTTATTTTCTGTTTAGTAGCAATATGATAATGACAGTTTTAACACATAATTAGTAAACATGATTATGATAACAAATGCACCAACAGATCGGAAATATGATGCGACATTTTTCTTTTGCAAAGATACTGACAGTTTGACTTTTGATGCATAAGGGTGTCCTACGAGGTACCCTGGAGCTTACTTAGCTACAATGCTAAAGCATAATGAATTGTCCTATGTGCAGACGACAGGTAAGAAGTGTCAAGGTTGCGTAAAAGCAAAGTACGTGTATAGTTCAATTTCAACGTCGTATTAAATAAAATGTTAGAATCCTGTTGCGATCCACCATAAGTATGCAAGTATGGATTTCATAGTTGTAATTACTGTTTTCAGATGTTGTCTTACAACTTCATAATGGTTAAAACAGGGTCATCTATGTACGTCATCATGCTGATAGTTTTGTCGCTGTAATTCTGGTCATTGTTGTAGTTGGCTTTGTCGTCGTCTTAAGATCATTGTTTATCTTCCCATTACTGATGAAATCAATGTATCGCAAAAATCGTTAAATGTTTGTAGTGAGAGAAAACACCCAACATTTAGTTAGCTATTATGATAATCATTTATCAATGGTTTTATTGAAATGCCTACCATACAGACTATCTATAGTTGCGATAATAAAATTTTAATGAATGCAACCAATGTTACCAAGATAGTGTTAAAGTCTCTCATGTATGGACTACACTAGTCGTAATTCTATAATGTTGAACTATATGTGATACTTATAAGCTTTTAAGGCTTATGTAAAGTATCATTTAGAGTATGAAATTCCTATGATTTAAATCTATGTCAACCTTGTGACTAAGGTCATCCTAGAACTATTACATAAATCATAAATTAAATATTTAAAAACTAAAAGGCTTACCTTTGGAAATATATAAATTTGAATTGTTGTTCTATATAATAACATGAGTCTAGCATGCAACTTAGACTTGGGACTATATGACTATATGTATCGTCGTTGGTCAAAACAACACAATAATGTGTGTTTTGGAACATAACTTAGAACCCGTACGAACTTTGGATTCAACTTACCATAACATATAATGTTATAATGTTATGTATCAAGATTTGAGATCATATGTTGGAAAAAGAGAGCACTGACAAGCAATAAATTGTGATGGACAGGTTGATGGTTGCAAGTGATACGAATCGGCGTTGGTGATTGTGTTACAGGCCTGCAATAATGGCCATCCATAATATACTTTATGGAGAGGACTTACCAGCTTCCACGTGAATGCAAACTAGTGCATATAGTGGCGATGAACGTTGCCATGTAACACTTCTTATTGATAAATCTCCGAGCTGGCAGTTTGAATATCCACCGTATGCAAGAGTTGGCATGATCGTGCTACGGCAATGAATGAGCAATTAAGTGATGGTTGTTCGCTCCAATGTAAAGAGTGTTGGCATGATTTCGATCATTGATCAACTTTGATTATGATCGTTGGATCCAACCCTAACATTGCGTCGGGTGTTGGGTTGATAGAAGTTATTGTGTTCTATGTTTTTGTTATTGTTTCGGTCTGTTAGGGCCGACAGGCCGCTGGTTTGTAGAGCTAGAAGATGATGTTTTAAAGAGTTCGACCTCATGACCTGTAGGTCAGGGTTTTAAGTTGCAAGTTCCCTGTCTCTGCAATGGCGTCGTTTTAACAGATTGGGTATTTGGTTTGTAGTGTCAATGGTTGATAGTTTTTGGAAATTTTTGTTTTAGTTTGAGTGAAAGATACGCCCTGGTGTAAATGGGTAGAGGGTTTCCTGTCTCGTCTATAGCGTGGAAATCATCGTTTAACTGGTGAAAGTGGAAAGCTTGGTTGCTTACAGCAAAGGTAAACATTCTTATAAAGAATAGAGATTTTCTATGTTGCATTTTGTTTTTCAGTTGTCTAAATCCAAACGATTGTCTTGTCAGTTGCAGGTTGTGAAGAACAATTTGAGCAAGGGTATGGAAAGAAAGAGGTGATTCCATTCGGGTAAGCTCCAGGTCTTCCAAAAAGCCTCGTAGGTGCTCTCCGTCTGTGGTTGGTGTGGTTTCAAGGGATGAGTAACAGGTCCTTGCCATGACTCATCGTTGTTGTTATTTGAAGAACTTCGAAGCACATTTTATTATTCAAATGTTATCTATTCAGTGTTGTGACTCTCGTTTGTTTATGTGATACTTGGTTTTATTCCTTGATACTTATCTTCGTCAAACTAGGAAATGTAAAACTCGCCAATGCCGAGGGTTTAAGGACTCGTTTCAAATGTTGAACTTGGGAATAAACCCTGTATGATTTTGTTTTGGAAATCATGTTGTAATTTTGTTTTCTGAGAACATTGAGTTCATTTTCTTGAGAATGGAACTTGTATTGGTTAAAACCATTGAGCCACAACCTTTTTTGTTTACGTTATAAGAAACGATAAAAGGATCCGAGGCTCGTTTATAGTGAATACGATGCTCTCTTCTCGGCAATGAAAATGTATGCTATTTATTTCTGTGTAAAATCGTCTGTGTTATATAACTTAATGCTGTAGGTTGACATCATGATTTTCGATCTATACTAGGGTTTGTGAAACTTGTCTTAGATGATAGCTCTGTAATATCTGTTGTTTGGAATGGTGTTCAAATAGTTGTAATGGAAACGAACGGGCCATACCCTAGTTCACGTTTTGTTTGAATAGAAATTAAATGTTTGGAAATGAATTTTCAAAAGGACTTTGGTTTGATCCAAAGCCTGTGTAGATTGAGTTTGCAAAACAATAATAATGGGAATCAAAATCTAACTAGATTTTGATATGAGTCTCAGTTTGGAAATCGACACTTTCAGTTTAGAATATCTATTGAATAAAGTGACTAATGGCAATAAAATGTTTATAATATTTTCATTATCTATTTGAACTATAAAATTATAGGCAATGGTTAAAGTAAGAATGAAAACAGTGTTTGTATGTGCAATGTGAAAGACTATGTGATGACTGTTATGTACAACCTTGATATAATGAACACATATTTATTTATTTGCAGCTATGATATTATATTGCAAACATAATATGATAGATAGAAATATGAATTCTATCTATTTCCTATATACATAGTAATGATAAGAATAATGCAATGTAACTGTACAAGAATTAAACAATGTTTGTTTAAAACTGAAATTAATGAAATATTCTATAATATTTAGGTTTGTACAGAACCTTTTACTATTATTGAATATAGGACAGAAACTGATAAACATATAATTACTATCTTTATCTATCGAATTTCCATGGCAATTTGCCTATCTTTCATCTATACTTAATTTGCGTATCTATACTAGAGTACGATGCATAAAACAACATGTGGAAAAATATAGATACTGGTTTATCAATTCAAATCACCATTAAACTTAAACATTCAGACTTAAAAACAAATTTAGAATTAGATTCTTTTTCGAAAACAGAAAACAAAGATTACTAATTATACAGAACAGATCTATTAGCTGAGATAAGTAGAAAATTGATTAAAACATGGATAAATATGTAGGGCAACAAACAACCCAAGAAGATTGTTCCACCCAACCAATTCCTGAAAGCAGTCAAGTACTTGCCTTAGGACCCCTAAGCCTGTTCACTGAACCACCAGGAGGAAGAAACTTAGGAATTTTAGGATCTCCACTTGCAGTAGTACTAACTATTGAATCTTCAAGAACTAGCAGTCCAAAAGACCTGCTCTAGCACCTCTGGTTCTCCTTAACAAATAATTTGCAGACTTATGCTTTGCAATCACCACTAGCCTCCCTATTTGAATCTCTCAGTGATCACCTGATGCACATGAGGAAAATATTCTGCAGAAATATTGTGTAAGGGCTGCCTGCCCAATTCGAATTTGCCTTAAGTAGGCTGCCTAGGCCTTTTCAAATGTTATTGGGTCATTAAATGAGCTGCCTGCTCACTCCCTCCACCTGGGGGATAATGCCACATTTTTAGGGGTATTTGTCCCATAACCAACAACTAGTGGTGTGATGCAATTGTTGCCATCTGTCCCATACCTTCCAACAGCTTCCATTCCTCCTAGTGGGTTAGTGAACACTCATTTAACAGTCCCCTTGGGTGTTTGTCTCCTAATTAATTTATTTAAATAATAATATTCAGTAATTACATTCATCCTTGATCAAAACTGATCATAATTACAAAATTTTGTAATTAAATTTAACATAAAGTATTTTGCAAATAAAATAATAATTTTCAGAAATTTGGGTAGGTGACATACACCCCCCCTTAAATCTCAACATCGTCCTCGATGTTGGTTAATCACTCCTTGAGTGTTCCTGAAACAAAGTTGGGTATGCTGCCTGCATACTACTCTCCAACTCCCAGGTTGCCTCTTCCGGGCTAAAGTGCTTCCATTGCACCTTCACTTTCCCAATGCTGCGATTCCGGAGAATAGTTTCCCTCCTTCCGAGGACACAGTCCGGTTCCACCGGAAAATCTCCATCTTGTCCCACCTATACATCATTCCAGTTTACAACATGAGTAGTGTCGTGTACATATTTATTTAAAAACGATATATGAAAAACATTATGTATTTTTAAGTTTGGTGGCAAATCCAGTTGGTATGCCACTGCTCCAACCTTAGACAATATTTCAAAAGGACCACAATATCTGGGTGCCAACTTGGCACAGCTCCCCAATTTCCGTGAACTCTTTTTCGGTCTTACCTTAAGGAATACATGTTCACCAACCTAGAACTCTTTTGCCTATATTGGGCAGCTTTTAAATGTCCTTGCACCTGTTTCACAATTAATTCTAACTCCTGCAATAATTTAGGTCCTAAAACAACTCTATTTACTGGATCATTCCACAAAACAGGTGTATTACATTTCCTACCATAAAGAATTTCAAAAGGACTAAGTCTGGCCGATGCATGATAATGATTATTATAAACAAATTCTGCTAAGTGAAAGTAGTCTTCCCACTTACCAGGCTGATCCTTAACATACATTCTTAATAAATCTTCTAAAACTTGATTTACCCTTTTTGTCTGACCATCCGTTTGTGGATGAAATACTGTACTGAAATTTAAGGTTGTATTCAACCCCTTAAACAGTGAACTCCAGAAGTTTCCTTTAAACTTCGAGTCACAATCTGAAATTATTACTTTCAGTATTCCATGTAGTCTAAAAATCTGTTTCATAAAGATCTCTGCAATATCTGGAGCTTTATGAGTAGTCTTTATAGGTATGAAATGTGTTGCCTTGCTGAGTTTGTCAACTACCACCATGATAGAATCATGTTGTTTCTGATTTTTAGGTAATCTAGTAATAAAGTCTATTTATTGGAGAAAACTCACTATGGCTTGGGAATACCACAACAGACAGATCACTACCAGAAATCTACTCAATTCTCAAAACAATGCTATTATAAATGACAATGTTAAAACAATGGAGAAATGTAACCAACCTCGATCCAACGTTTGATGTAGATCCCTTTTGGAGCTTTCAATCCGCGCACATCCAAGCACTTGTAATCTGCAAATTCGTCTTGACAAGAAATATCTAACAAGTACATGTGATATATAAATAACATTAACATTATCAATAACAATGGTCCATAATATCATAAGAAAATGCAACCCAATGTATAATAAATGACGTTCACACCATGAATAGACGAGAATATGAGTATTTCTATTAACGAACAAGAAGAAGTACAAAGTGATACGACCTCTTGCCGGCAACCAATCTAAACCAAGATCAAGATCAATCCACTTGTGCCTCCACCACTTCAATCCTCCATGAATGGAAAACTCAAACTAGAAAGGAGTTTGGAAGGTGAACATAACTGGTTCACAACTACAAGGATCAATGAGTACAAACTCAACATAGGGTAAAAATCAACTAGAGTGCCTTTACTATTTTCTTCCTCCTCCCATCCATAAGCCATATGTGCTCAATATATAGTCCTCTCAAAAGTAGGTGAAAGGACTCATCGAGACGTTACTTGCGAAGATAGAGAGCCAAAGGTCACCCAATGACCACTTTTTGGGAGTAAAAAGTAATAAAATAGTGGTTTTTACCATTTTACTTAATACCCACGGGATATAGGGATGCAACTCGCGGGTACGCATGCTATAGTGATGCAACATGAGGGTAGGAACAAAAATAGGATAAACTAGTATCACTGAAGGATGAAAATAGATCTGAGTCACTGAAATGGATCCTACAGGCCAAAGAATGCTGATGCTCACAGGGTGGAAGATTTCTGTGTAACAGATGCCCCCTAATGTGTGAATTCAGAGACTGAAAGTGGTACGATGGCTGAAATACATTATAAAACTCAGAAGTGGAGTGATGGAGACACAAGTGGAAAAAACGGATCACTCGTCATAATACAATAGTATCTCAGAATACATGTCGGTATAGTACAACAATCTGGTACAATGGCCATGAATAGGAAGTACATAAGTAGATACATGTCATAAGTGATCATAGCCATGATCCCTCTACAGTAAGATATGGTCTTCTGCTGAAAAGAAGACAACTGGAGCAAACTGGAGGTACAAACTGCTGAAATCTGAGAGGTGATATCTCAGATGTAAAGTCAAAGTCATATGTAGCATACTGAATGCCACAATCTCCTGGGGTCTTCTACACAAGTCTTCGACGGTGCAAGTCCCATCAAGTGAATAAAGGAGTTGGGGTCAAACCTGATGAGACATCGTCTGATTACCGGTCATTGATGCATACCGTTAACAGATGCGAGATGACCCACCGATAATGAAAATGGGCATCAAGGCACAGAGCACAATCATCAAAGTGTGAATAAATGGGTTGAAGTCGAACACTAGGATGAATCCATCGATCAGGGTACATTGGTGTATTCCCAAAACTGTCGATAGCGAGAGAACCTGCCACTAATGACTGCAAGCCTCAAGGTACTCAACCGAACTCTAAGCCTCAAGTCCCGAAATAAATGAGTTGAGGTCAACGGAACGAGACTCGCTGGAAGGAGGGCATTAATGCATCCCCCATCAACCAGCACGAGGTACCAGCAATGCTGAAAGATTTGGAAGATCACAGGTGAAACAGACTGACTCAATAAGGATGGCCGACATGCAATAGTCAAGATATCTGAGGAGTGGCCGACACTGGTTTTAGGACTTCCTTTGAACAAGAGCATGAGTAGATGGATAGACTCAGGCAGCATAGTCTTGACGTAAAGTGTGCAATGCAGGAGGCATTACAAAGGGCTCCATAATGACTGGAAGCTTAACCAATCGGTGGAGAAAACTGAGAAACAAGTACAGCTCCTAAGGCCCAACTATAGTCCTGACTCATAATGTACGGAGTGGAATGAATGCTCTGTTCAAAGGCGACACAACAGCTGCCAACAAGAAATAATGACCATAATCCCGTCTGGCTTTTTGGAATATTTGATTTTTTTGTCTTTTTCATATTTGGGAAAAGCTTGAAAAAGAATAAAATTGCTTATAGTACAACAAGTGAGGGAACGAGTGTCAAATAGCTAGCAGACTAGTCCCAAGCAGTGGAACATACCTATGCTCAATGCAAGGAAGTGTGTGCAGGATGTGGACACTCGGGGGGGTGTTCCCTCAGGGTCAAACGGTCATCAAATTGTGAAGGGAAAATATATAATCTCTGCAGGGCTCGATAGGGGAAACTGCTCAGGCATCGGGCTAACAACTGAGTAAGCGGGAGCTGGTACAAGGCTCAAGAAACAAGCAGGATTATGCAATGCAATCACAACATGATATAACTAAGAAGTCCTTTTTCGTAAAGTTAGTCTCCTCACCCGAAAAAGTGTAAAACAATGAGAGACAAACTCTTCTAGTCACGTATGACTAGAGTATACCTTTTTCATAATTATTCCACAAAGGTCCAGAAAATGGGTAAACTTATACCTAAGTGAATGTCGCTTCAAATCCTTTAACGAGTCTGAAATGACAAGTATACTCGGCAATCTTGTTTGATTTTGAAAAAGTCTAACAAGGGCTTCAAAAAGACTTTATAAAAATCTTTTCCGTAAAGGTTTAACGAGCCCGAAAAAGTAAACTCGTGACCTCCTTACTGTTTTTAACGAGCTCATAGGAGATATGGAAGAATGCTCGTAATGAGAGCAGACGAGTGTCAGGGATATGCAAGACTAGTTCCAAGCGCATGGGACAAAGCTATGCATAATGCAAGGAACATGAGCAAGATAAGGACACTCAAGGGGTGTTTGCGAATTCGGATAGTAATAGGTTCAAATGCATCATAACAATGGCGAGGCCTAAACCTATATGCAAGGTTCTGAATATTCCTACCATGGCCGAAGAAAATGTCGAAAATGACTAGTAAATAAGTATAAGTCCAGCTAAGAATCTTGTCTCCAAGAAACATAAGTATCAAGATCATTTCTAAAACGTACGTAAAGAAAAATCTGATACAAGTCACTGCGGTAGAAACATTTTCAACTTCACTATTGTTAACCTCAGACATAACGCAGGTAGAGCTAACCACTGAAGGTGCCATAGTACCAATACCTGAGGGATCAAAATGATCATCTTCAAAATGAAGAGCAAAGCTGAAGGATGTGAAGGAATCTGCAGTGGCAATTCATCATCATAGGAGTTGGAAATTCTAGAAGTAGAATCAAACTCATCAAGATCATCGATTTGCGGATCTATAGGAGAGCTCAAAGAATCATAAGACTCAAACGTCAAATCAGGGCTGGACGAGACGGTGAATGGATCCAAATTCAAATGGATGGTAGGTTGTATTATAGCCCATCTTGTTCAATAATATCAAGGGGAGGAGGGGAATGAGATCTATGATAAAGATCCCCCCACAACTTTTCATCAGCACCCATGGCCTCAAAAAGAACTCCATCTGAAGGTAGGATACCATCGAGGCAATCATGTGAATAAGATAGGTTGGCTTCCAAAACTGGCAGCGTAACAGGATCTTCCTCAACTGTCTGGGAAGAAGAGAGATCCGGATCTGAAGTGGTTTGTTGGATATGATCGTAAGTGAGCTCCGCTACAGATAAAGGCATAGACATCCCGACGTGTGCAATGTCTCCAGACGTGGAACTCGTGGATGGTAAAGTCCACGGATCATTTAAATAAGAGGTCCAGGACAACATATTATTTGAAGAAGGAGGCGCACTGTCGGAAATGGTTCCAATAAAATTCACAGGTGCAGAATGGTTAAAAGTTCCCATCAACGAGGGGGTACATTCCAACACCTATGTTCCCAGTTGCCGACTGAGAATCAGAAACTTGCGGTACTACTGATCCCATAGATGTTGTGGAAGGAGTGCCAACATAATCCAACTGATCGATCGTCACAATCTTGCCTTCATGGGGAAATAAAATAACTCAAAATACAGTAGATGCGACAGCCTTCATAGCGTACATCCAGTTCCGACCCAGTAAAAGGTTGTAGTCGATGGGCGCATCAACCACTTCGAATTCAATAGGCACGGACTTACCTCCCAAGGAGAAAACAAGGGAAGGGATAATTCCATGCGGCGTAAAAGATCTACCGTCGAATGCGGTGAGTGTAGTTCTAGACGCGAGTAGGGGAGGAGAGCCAAGAGCATTCCAACAAGTCAACGACATTACTGACGCGGAAGCACCTTCATCAACCATAGTACATTTGACGAAGCTCTTAAGGAAAACCACCTGGATTTGAAAATCCATGTGGTAAGGCAAGCGAGGTGGGACATTAGTAGTATCGAACTTGATAACACTAGGACTTCCCCCATCCTGAACTCCTAACGCACTCAAAAGGGCATGCTTCTGAGAAGGACAAGATTGCAAAACTTCAAGAGCCAACATGGCACACGGATTTTGGCCCAAATCTTCTACGATGGAGTAGTTATAGGTGGCTCGAGCATTAGGATTATGCGTGAAGCGCTTGAGAACACCTTTCGGTATCCGCGGAATAATAGAAGGCTTCTTGATATGCAAGGAATTATTAGGAGGAGGGGGAGGCTCATTCCCCAAATTCGATTGTGGTGCACCATAATCACATTGACGAGTAGCAACACAAACCTCCGACTGAACCATATTCACGCATCCATAACCACTAGTATTGGAAGAAGACGTTGTCATTTCATTAGTACCATAACCAGCGGTGGGAGCATGCGAAGCCATGTTTTGGTGATGAGGTAGGGGATCCTTCAACACAGCTGGGCTCTATGCCAAATGCTTCGATGCTTCTTGAATACGAGGACATAAGTGAGTAAGATGATCCTCCCAACAAAGCTTGCAAGGGAATTTCACCGTACGCCTAGGTTTACGATCCTCGCCAGCATTACCGCCTTCCCGAGGAGGGTTGGCATTCTCTTTACGAGGAGTATTACGATTGCTATTGTTGTTACTTCCATTGTTTCCACCCCTACGATTATTTCTCCCCTTTTTCTTACCACCAGGTTGCTGGTTACCCGAAGGTTTCGTTGATTGCACATTGTGTACATCAGACGACGGAGTGGAAGTGGACAAGGTGTGAACCTGTCCGGGTGTAGACTGATTTAGCGACAAATTTTGCATTTAATTAGCTACCAAGTCTACAGGGCGAGTGCATGCGGATCCAACGATGCCATCGGCATGTGGTCCAGGAACTGACGTGGGCTCATGTCTTTGTCGAGCCCGGAATTGGCCCTTTTTGACCATCATTTATCATCTTCCCTTACCTTGTCTTACACCAATTACCTTGGCAATTCGACTTATTGTCTTTATCTATTCCCTAAATTACCAAGGTATGGCCGATTATTGTTTTATTGTGTTAATACTTATGATTGTGATGATTAAAGCTGTGCATCTCTTAATCTGTGCTAACATGATGCGATTTATGAAGGTAGTAAGACAATAGACTGCAGGAAGATCGGAGCTGAACAAGTCATGAAGGAACGTTCATCGCTTGTGGAAGGTTCCTTGGGGCTCAAATCGGAAATCAAGGCACAGGCGTGGCAGGGCAGCTGTAACAGAAGAACTATCTTAAGTATGTCGCTGCTCGAATCCAGCTGTGAGCTGGAAGGACCGTCACTCTTGGGACAATTAATACTTCTCTCATATTTGGATATTTCAGTTCTGCCACGCATTGTAACAGCTAGATTATTTAGGGCGCCTGAAGATCAGAGATCTTCATGGCTGCCCAATTATAGGTTTAGATGTTGCAAATTGTATGTATAAATATGGGGAATTGCCTCGACTGAGGGGTTGGACAGCAAACAATTAATTTATCTTGTGTTAGCAGCCAAGCCAAAACTGTGTACTCATTCTTCTGTTAATATAAGGAGTTACTTCTGAGTTAAAGAGAGTATTGTTCAACCAGCGTCTCTGTGTGAAGACTGGGCCCGTCTTCCACAGAGATTGCTGCGTTAATTTAGGATTTCGTCTTTCGTGTTGTGTGATGCTTTGTCTTTCTTTTGTACGCAGCAGCAATATTTATTGTGTGGATTTCTTAGTAACGATTATATTTCTGTAAGATTGGTGAATGGTATCGAATAACAGTCGACTGAGTCAGGTTTGTTTTACACATTTCAATTTCTGTTCACACTGCCGTGTTCATCCTACAGCTGAGACGTAATCCCAGGAGCTCTTACAATTTAGCTTTCCTGTTATGTGTTGATTGGTTTATATTTTGTAATTCAGTTTCTTAGAACAGTTGCTTCAATCTCTTTTATCAAAGTTCTAGAGTAATGTTCAGGTCATGCTTTATGATTCCCAGCTTGATTAGATTAGACAGTTGATTATTTTAGAATGCGAATGAGATTTCCTTCTTGCAATCGTTGATTAGATCTGATACCATTTCTGCTTGATGCATAATAGAAAAGAATTGTAGTATAGCAGTTAGAAGGCAATTGGGATTGCATAGATTCTTGGGATGAATATGGATGATAGAAGATAAAAGTATTTACTTCTAATGGTTTTGTGTTTAAGCATATATTGTGCACTTGTCCTTTGAAATAAAAAGAATTTCTCGGGTTGACAATAAATCTCATACGCTCTGTGTGTTTGATATTTAATTATCTGCAAATAGAGTGCTTGACATTTTGGTGCCGTTGCCGGGGAAGGATGAAAATTAAACACTAGTCATTAGTCGTATTTGATATTTGCTTTTAGTCAGTCTTTTTGGTTGTTTTTGAAATGATCTGCTTCGCATGAATACGAGGAGGGTAAAACACGATCACCTCCCAACCCCCAAAACCCCACAAATTACTAACAGTGCAGGTGGTTCGGGTCGTGGTCGAGGTCCACCGCTGGGTAGGAGAACATTCATCGACGACCTTGTTGACAAAACGGATTCAGCTGTCAGATCTCGTCAACGGGAGACTCCTATCAAAAGAGGCCCTGCTGATCCTGGAGCGCCAGCATCAGGATCTACAGTGGAAGATACAGGAGCAGCGGTGATTCCTGCATATACTCCTGCTAAAGAAGGAACAGCTGATTCAGCTGTTGCAATTGAAGAATACGCAGCTGTTACAACTGAAGAATACGCAGCTGTTACAACTGAAGAATACGCAGCTGCTACAACCGAAGAATACGCAGCTGTTACATCCGAAGAATACGCAGCTGTTACAACTGAGGTAAGGGATAAAGGAACAAACGAAGGAGAAGATACAGAAGAAAAGATGAATAACAGACATGAGAATGAAGAGGAAGAAGCAGTGGTACAATACCATCATGAAGATGATTCCCCGCCAAAAACTATGGCTACATTGCAATTCCCAATACAGCAGCTAGAGGGGACAGCTCCTATGAAAAACATCTCACCGTCGGTGTTACCCCGCTTCCATGGCAGGGCGGCAGAAGATCCAGACGAATTCCTGTTTGAATTCGATATCCTCTGTCGCAGCTATGATTATGTCACAGATGCTCAAAAGTTGAAGCTTTTTCCTGCCACCCTGAAGGACAATGCATTACGTTGGTTCATGAGCCTTGGGGGAGGAACTGTTGCTAATTGGAACAAGATGAAGCAAGTGTTCCTGGAAAAATATCAAGAATATTGCAACACCAGGGACAAAAGGGAGGAGTTATTCAAGATGGTACAGAAGGAGGATGAAAGCTTGGAGGATTTTGTAGAGAGGTTGCTGTACAATGTGCAGAGAGCTGGGCAAACGAACATGGGACTAGATGTGCTTAAGATAATCCTGCTTCGAGGGATCAGGGACGATTGTTTAGACATGCTAAATTTATTAGGAAAGGGAGATATCTCTAAAGAACCCTTTGAGACAATTGTGGAATTATGTAAGAGATACTCCAGGGGATCTTCTAGGCATAATAAGCAGAATAAATGAGATAAGCTGGAACGTGATGTCTTTGACAGAACTCAGAAGTCATCCAATGGGGGAGCTACACGGGCAGAGATAGGCAATCTTCTTGAAAATTTTAAAACAGAAATGATGAGCTCTATCTCTTTAGAGATTGACGTCTTAAAGGCCAAGCAAAGACAGGCAGTGGAGGATCTCACACTAGGTGTATTTTGTCCCCGATGTAGAAAGACTCATCCACTGAAAGAATGCCCTCTTGACAAAGTACAAGTGTGTCAGCTGTGCGAGCTGAACCACGATATAAAAGAATGCCCCACGTTGCCCCAAGTGAAGGCTGTTCTGCAGGCATCAACTCCAGAGGTGGATTCAGCCTACTTCATTGCACAGAAGAAACCCTGGCAGCCCCGGAATCAAGGTATGTCTCCCGATTCATTTCCATTTTTGAATAATTTGAATAATTGGAATACTAATATGCAAAATGTGAATACACAATTCCCTTCAAATTATGCTCAGTGGAATTCCCCTCAACCTGCGATGCAAGGTTATAATTCATGGAGTCCTTGGACACAACCTCCACACCAACCTACTTCATGGTCCCCTGGATGGAGGAACTTCCATCCTGGGAACCAGTTTCCTCAACCACCTCCACCTCAACAGTTACCGTATCCTCCATATCCTCAATTTCATCAATATCCTCAATACCCACCTCAGCAGTCGCAGCTGCAGCTGCAAAATAATCCTGTGCCTAACATACCAATACGGCCTCAGATGCCTGCCCAACCTAACCCTAACCCAAATAATAAAACAGTCCAGCAATTGGAAGCTCTCAATATGCCGGCCTACTCTCTCTCCCCTGTACCTTGTAATGATATTCGCTTACGGTCTGGAAAGATAGTAGAACGTGTAACTTCAGAAAATATTCCACCAACTGTGTATGACAAAGGAGAGAGTTCCCAGCATCCATTTGATCCGGTTCCTATCACTGAAGGTGCCGAGCATCCCTCAGATGGGAGGGCTGAAACATTAAACGATGAAGTGGATAACACGCAGCCTACCCAGTTGGTAAGGCAACCACCTTACCCTGAGAGATTGATGCTACCACAAAGAGGGGGGCAACCTCAGTTCAATCTCCTAGGAGAATTGAAGAACCTTTACGTTAAGATTCCCCTTTTACAAGCCCTTCAAGATGTACCTATCTATGCTAGAACTGTTCGGGACCTGTGCACTAAAAGACCGGGAAGGAAACCCAGAGATCCTCCTACTGTTCATGTTATAGGGAATTTATCCACTTTGATGACTGGAAAAACCCCTATAACCAAGTATGAGGATCCCGGCAATCCTACTGTCACTGTACACATAGGACAAACGCAGATACCCAACGTACTAGTAGATTTAGGAGCTGTGATCAATGTTATAACGATGGAGACTGTAAAGAAGCTCGGATTCACCAATATTAGACCGACCCCTACTATCTTAGAATTGGCAGACAGATCCACCATCAGACCCGAAGGGATTTTGGACGACCTTGTTATTTCAGTAGACTCATGGGAATACCCTGCCGATTTTCTGGTATTACAACCAAAATCACAGCTGGGGGGACATCCATTGATTTTAAGGAGGCCCTGGTTGGCTACAGCTGATGCTTGCATCAGCTGTCGATCAGGATCTATGACTATATCTGATGGCATGGAAACCAAAAACCTCACCCTGTACCCTCCAACAAGGCCGAGTCTAGAAACTGAAACCTCCCTTTGGATAGAACAGGAAGAAGAAGAAGATGTTCATCCATTACTAACAATAGGGAAGGCACTAACCTTCAAAAATGAAACAGAAGACGATGCCATTAATAATTTCATTAGCGAACCTGCTTCAGTAGACAAGGAAGTTTATCAACTCCTGAACAGTACCCTCGGTAAAGAAGAACAAGAACAGCTTACGGAGGAAGCACTAGCCAATGACACAAACATAATCCCAGTATTGAAAAACTCGAAAAGCATTCCTATTGAGGTAGAGCCTGGAAGAACTTTGAACATCAATCCTGGTCTCTCCTCAGAAGAACGAAAGCGCCTAACCAATCTCTTGAAGGAACGTAAGGGGGCATTCGCCTGGGAGTATACAGACATGAAGGGTATTCCTTCTAGTCTGTGCACTCATCATATTTATATTAAAAACGACTCCCGGCCTGTATGTCAACCCCAACGACGCATGAACCCCAATCTGAGGGATATAGTGAAGGAAGAAATCCAGAAACTCTTGGAAGCAGGATTCATCTATCCTATCTCAGACAGTGAGTGGGTTTCCCCACTTGTAATTGTACCCAAGAAAAATGGTAAATGGAGAGTCTGTGTCGATTATAGGGAGCTGAACAAAGCTACACAAAGGGATCATTTTCCTCTGCCCTTTATTGACCAGGTACTTGATACCCTCTCTGGGAAGAAGTTCTTCTCCTTCCTGGATGGGTTCAGCGAGTACAATCAAATTCAGATTGCTCCAGAGGATCAGGATAAGACCACCTTCACTTGCCCTTGGGGAACGTTCGCCTACAGGGTGCTTCCCTTTGGATTGTGCAATGCACCTGCAACGTTCCAAAGAGCTGTGATTGGCATATTTTCTGAATTGGTTAATGATAGCATGGAAGTTTTTATGGATGATTTTACTCCTTAGGGCAGGGATTTTGAGGAAGCACTGGAAAATTTGAAGAAAGTTTTAATTCGCTGTGAACAGGCTCGCCTCTCACTGAGCACTGAAAAATGCCACATGATGATGAGTGAGGGGGTGGTATTAGGACATTTCATCTCTACTGACGGTATTCAAGTGGATCCTTCAAAAATTAAGGTGATAAAGAATATACCAACCCCTTCAACTCAGAAAGAGGTGCGAATTTTTCTGGGACATGCTGGGTATTACAGGAGATTCATAGAAAATTTCTCCAAACTTGCTTCCCCTTTGTTTTCATTGTTAATGAAGGACGCACAGTTTGTATGGAGTACAGCATGCCAGACAGCATTTGATGAGCTTAAAGAGAAACTGTCCACAGCCCCTATTTTAAGGGGACCTAATTGGACCATACCTTTCCACATTTCTTCAGATGCTTCTGATACCGCCATTGGAGCAGTACTAGGACAGCAGGATGGTCAAGTACCTTATGCTATTTATTATGTTAGTAAAAACTTAGCCCCTGCTGAAGTAAATTATACTGTTACTGAAAAAGAATTCCTTGCTATTGTTTATTCTATTAATAAGTTTCGGCATTACATTACTGGGTATCCTACATTTGTGCATACTGACCACTCTGCCATTAAGTATTTAATGAATAAACCTGTCACTAATGCCAGAGTAACCAGGTGGCTTTTATTATTACAGGAATTTGATATTACTATTATAGATAAACCTGGAAAAGAAAATGTTGTTGCTGATTTTTTATCACGATTTACTAACAGTGATGACAGTTCACCTGTTGAGGATGCTTTCCCGGATGAACATTTATTTGCACTCTCAGCTCATTCACCCTGGTATGCAGACGTTGCTAATTATTTGGTTGCAGGGAAGCTTCCGCCACATATGTCTAAACGAGAGAAAAGAAAAATTATTCAGCAAAGTGCCAGGTATTGTTGGCTCAAAGGCCATCTCTTTTACACAGGACCTGATCTTGAAATTAGAAGATGTGTAAGGGAAGATGAGATCTTTCATATACTGAAGGCCTGTCACGATGAACCTTGCGGAGGACACTTTGCAGATAAAAGAACAGGGCATAAGGCGTTGCGGATGGGCTATTATTGGCCGACACTGTTCAGAGATGCTAAAAGATATGTTCAGTCCTGTGACAGCTGCCAAAGGATGGGCCAACCTAATAAGACAGATCAGATGCCTTTACAGCCCCAAGTGGTACTAGAACCGTTTGATAGATGGGCATTGGACTTTGTTGGTCCTATCAACCCTCCTTCCAAACAGAAGGTTTACATCTTGGTGTGTACAGATTACATGACTAAGTGGGTAGAAGCTGTAGCTTTGGCTAAGGCAAATGACCAGGCGGTGATTGATTTCCTGTACAGTGAAGTTTTTACCCGTTTTGGAGTACCAAAGGAAGTAGTTACCGATGGGGGACCACAATTTATTTCACACCAATTTGAATCCTTGCTCCGGAAGTATCATGTGCAGCACAAGATAGCTTCACCTTATCATCCCCAGGCCAATGGTCAGGTGGAAAGCACTAATAAAGTTATCGAAGCAATCCTTACTAAAACAGTTAAAAGCCATCGAAGGGATTGGGCTGACAGACTTCCAGAAGCATTGTGGGCATATCGCACGACTTGGCGCAACACCACGGGATTTTCTCCCTATGATCTGGTGTATGGTAAGAGTGCCATCTTTCCAATTGAATTTGAGATCAAGACCCTGAAAACAGCCATTGAAATGAACCTGGATGTAACAGAAGCCCAGAAAAGAAGATTGAATCAATTGAATGAATTGGATGAGAAACGGTTAGCTGCGGTAGACCAGACTGTGCTGCTTCAGCAACAGAGATCTAATTGGCATGACCGATTCATCAAAAAGAAAATCTTCCATGAAGGAGATTGGGCACTATTATACGACTCCAGATTCAAGAAGGATTTCAAAGGGAAATTCCGCACAAGATGGTTGGGTCCATATTTGGTTGACAGGGTATTTGACAACGGCACTGTTCGCCTGGTCACCATTGATGAAAACCGTATACCATTACTTGCTAATGGCCACAGACTGCGACTGTATCGGAAGCCCATTTCGAAAGATGCATTCATTTCACAGATTGCTGCTGATCCAAACTACCAATTGGCACCAGAGCAGGAACATTTCTCTACCTTTGCCAAATCTTAAAATGAAAATTATATTTGCTGTACATAAATAATTTCTTGCTGTAGCGTATAGTTGTCGTTTTCTTTCTCTTTGCATTTGATATCTTTGCTTACTGTTGTCTTTTAAAAAAAAATTCAGGGAAGCGCCAGGAGAACGATCAGTTTGGGGCCCGTAATGAAAATCTCTCTGTGCTGTCCTTGTGTTAAAAAAAAAAAAAAAAAAAAAAAAATTTCGACAGCTGCAACATATTTTCCGGCAGCTGCAACATATTTTCCGGCAGCCGTATATCCTTTTCCGGCAACCATATTCTCCATTTCCCGGTAGCCATAATGACCTTTTCCGTCAGCCGTCAATCTTTTCCGACAGCTGCAATTTCGGCAGCTGCAACATTTTCGGCTGTAACATCGGCGGCTGCAACATCGGCGGCTGCAACATTTGCGGCTGCAACATCGGCGGCTGCAACTCCAGTTTCCGCGGCTGCCACCTCATCGTTCCCATGGTTGCCACCTCATTCACCAGCTATTGCCACCTCATTTCCCACGGCTGCCATCTCATTTTCCGCAGCTGCCACTCCATTTACCAGCCACGGCCATTTCACTTCCCGGTAGCCGTAATTTCTTTTTTCTGTCCGCCGTCAAATCTTTTCCGACAGCTGCAACTCCGGCAGCTGCTGTAACTTCGGCGGCTGCAACATCTTTTTCCCGCAGCCGCCACATCATTTCCCGGCTGCCACCTTATTTCTCGGCGGCTGCCACCTCATTGACCAAGTCACTTCCACATCATTTCCACGTAGCTGCCATTTCTCTCCAGCGGCTGCGACATATTTCCCATAGTCGTAAAATCTTTTCCCGCCAGCTGTAAGTTTTTTTTTCCCGCCGCCGTAAAACTTTCCCGTGGTAGCCGTAATTTTCTTTTTCCGGCTGCCGTGAATTCTTTTCCGGTGGCTGTAACTTCTTTCCTGCCAGCTGCAACAAGCTTTTTCATCGGCCGTGTGATCATTTCTTCGGCAACTTGCAGTGGTAACTCCCGTGTTAACAGAAGGATTGTTCAACCTGCTAATTATGATGCTGATTCATCCCAGTCCTGCCGGCGAACTCATCATTTTAACCCGGAGGATGCGACGCCTTGTGTTTTACCGACGAAGGAAATTAGTGCCTTATCCAAGTCATCATGACCCCACGTCTGACTGTGCACGCGTTCGGCTCCGTGACGTCACCAACTCCATGCTCCACCAGTTTCCACAGCCTTCCGACGCACAGTTTTATGAGGTATGGCTTTCATTTATCACGTGATTAAGTATTGATATCATTTAAACGAGATTGGCCGTACCTTCACTCGTACCACCATTTATACCTGATTAAACCTTTCCCTCATACGACGTAATACTAATAACTGCCACCTTCCCCAATTCGGCATGAAAATTTTAAACTCTTCTCTGCGCTTAACTTTCCGAATTAGTTCATTCGCTCAACGTCTCCGCTCAACGATTCATGCATTCTCCGTGCTGCAACTTCCATTCTGGGATCCTGTACTCTGTCGAACAGCAGTTTCATCTTGCAGCCAGGACCATGGGCATTCCAGTTCGCCATGAACCTTTCAATACCCGGGAACTTAGACGGAATCTGCAGGTTCTGGCCATTTTTCAAGCTGCTGGCTGGGTCGAGTTCTTTGAACGATTGGATGGATTCGATCGGGACGCAGCCCTGCAATTCGCCTTGAATCTTACTAAAACACACTCCACGGTGTGGGGGCTGTGTATAGATGTTTCGGAGGTCATTATATCCGAGGTTACAGCTATCCCGTTGGTGGGAAAACCTTGGTTTAACCGTCGAGTCCCTGCAACGGTCGCACGGGAAGAATTTTTACTTCTAGGGGAGCAAGTTGAAGCATCCAGGCGAGGGATTGCATTGAAGTCACTGCCGCAACCATGGGACCAGGTTGCTATCTTCCTCAAGAAATACATAACTTGCGAAGGTAGATACCAAAATGTGTACAACTCTGAACTTCCTTTGCTTCCTCATCTCCGTCATGGCATTTTGTTAAATATTCCATTTTATCTATTGCATGATTTGCGCCATATGGAAACATTTGTTCAGTCTGCAAAGCACCCATTATACTCCCTCACCCACCATGGCCTTATTAAGTTAATTATTATAAGAACCCTGGCCCAACATAATATAACATGGGAGCAATTCATTACCCGAACACAGTAACCTGTTCCCTTGAGGGTCATCCCATTGCAGCAATTACCGGTTCCGCCACAACAGGAGGACCGGAGTTCCTCCAGTGAAGTTGGGGGGAGGGATGAAACGGAAGAAGAACAACAGGGGGCACAGGCAGGACCATCCGGGGTGGATAAAACCACAGAGGAAGAACAACCAGGGGCACAGGGAGAGCCATTTGAGGTATATGAATCCCCAGCACAAGCAGAACCGGTGGGGGATGACACTGCATTTGAGGGAGAACGAGGGGAAGCACAAACAGAGCCGTCAGGCGACAATGTAGATGAAACCCTCGTGGAGAACCTAGATAACAGGGTAGCTCCGACAGCAGAAGGTGAAATTGGAGCAGCATCAATTGCTGCGACAATGGAACCTGAAGATGACGGAGCCAGAGCAATGGAAGAAGATATTGAGCTGGTCACAATCGAGTCTTCACCAGAGTGGGTAGGAGGAGGAGCTGTGATTGAAGAAGAACAGCATGGGGGGCAGGGAAATATTCCTTTAACTTCGGTTTTTCCCCCTTATATTCCAGCTCCACGAGAAGAAACACCACAAAAAGGAAAGTCACAAAAGAAAACGCCACAGAAAAGGAAGAGGGCCACCAATGAGTTTGATTTAGTGGCACCAATCAGAAGGAAACGAACTCGATCAATCACAGCAGCAGAGGCAGCTAGAACAAAATGGGCAACCTTAGAAACACAGGTTGAACCCCCAATCCTTACACCAAAACCGAGGGATGCTCCACAAAGGCAAGTGGAGGAAGAGCCTGGAGTTGAGGGACTCTTGTACGAGAATGCAATGCTGAAAGAGGACCTCCAAGCACTTAGAAGGGAGCTGGAAACTTGGAAGGAAACCTGCAGGAAGCAGGGTGGAAGAAAAATGTACACATTAATAGAGGCTGCAGACCAAGTGGAGGAATCAGCTTCTGCTGGAACTGGGGAAAAGGATGAGCGAATACTCTGCCCCACCTGTGGGGAAATCTTTGAGGAAGCAGGCCATAAAATTTTACTTAGCACCTATTCAGCACAACAGCCTGTAGACACAGAAGGGAAAGCAGTAGAAAAAGAAGGTGCTGTCACACAAGAACCAGCACCCTTAAACATCCTTGCTGCAGCTGCCACTTCCCAGGATGCAGAAATTATAGAACGGATGGGAGAAGAACTTGGAGTGGAGGATGCCCTGGAAATTTATAAAGAATGTATGGCAACCCCAAAATGCTCCCACAACATAGAAATCATAGAACAGATGGGAGAGGAACGGGAGATGAAGAATGCTCTGGAGCTTATAAAAGAATATAGTGAGACCCCAGAGTGTTCCCATGACACGGAGATCATGGAGCCAAGGGATACTCTGGAGGATAGTGAAGAATTTTGTGCTGTAACCCCAGAACGTTCCCAGGACACAATAATTTTAGAAGAAGAAACGGAAATGCAGGACAGTGATAAGTTGGAACAGGATGCTGCAACACAAGAACCAGCAACCCTGAATTTGACCGTCCAACCGACTGAGCAGACAGGAGAAGAAGCTGGGACAGAGGATATTCTGGCATTTAACGATGAACTCTGGGTGGTGACCCCAGAAAGCTCTCATGATACAGAACTCATAGAAGAGGAGATACAGCAAAAGAAGGATGAAAAGGTAAGCCAGGATGTTGTCACACAAGAACCAACATCCTTGGAAACTGCAGCAAGAACCCCTGAATTGCAGTTGGGAGATAACCCGGGAGTAGATATCATTCCTGATACACAATGGAGTGATGATGAACAGGTACAGACACCCTGCTCAGGTGACACTGAAATCTTGGAGGAGGAGCTGCAAATTGAAAAGGATATCCAGTCTCAGCAGCAAAATGACAAAGAAGACACTGTTACACAAGAACCAGTGTCTCCAAAAGCAATAAAGGCAGCTGCTGAAGAAGGTTTAAGGGATGTTGTTGTTACACAAGAACCAGCAACTCCCTTGTTAAGATTAGATGCGCTGGAAGACACTGTCCTACAAGAACCAGTGCTTTCACCTCCTAGAGATGTCATTGAGTTGGACTCAGATTGAGGATTTCTTTTCAACTCCCTCGGGCATAGCACAAGAAAACTGCAGAAAGATTCCCACCACACCAAGTGCATTCCTAGATATCAGCAAGTAGCAGTGGAAGGGAAACAGTGAAGTTGGAAGATGCCAGGTCACTCACAGAAGCCTTTCAAAAAGATAGAGGGGATGCCTGATTTATCTACATTCCTTCCTCTCTCCTGGACAGAGTTCAGTGCAATATTCAGATGCAGGTTGTTGCATGAGGACATGCAACAGGATAGTTGGGGGGAGATGTTGAGCCCGGAATTGGCCCTTTTTGACCATCATTTATCATCTTCCCTTACCTTGTCTTACACCAATTACCTTGGCAATTCGACTTATTGTCTTTATCTATTCCCTAAATTACCAAGGTATGGCCGATTATTGTTTTATTGTGTTAATACTTATGATTGTGATGATTAAAGCTGTGCATCTCTTAATCTGTGCTAACATGATGCGATTTATGAAGGTAGTAAGACAATAGACTGCAGGAAGATCGGAGCTGAACAAGTCATGAAGGAACGTTCATCGCTTGTGGAAGGTTCCTTGGGGCTCAAATCGGCAATCAAGGCACAGGCGTGGCAGGGCAGCTGTAACAGAAGAACTATCTTAAGTATGTCGCTGCTCGAATCCAGCTGTGAGCTGGAAGGACCGTCACTTTTGGGACAATTAATACTTCTCTCATATTTGGATATTTCAGTTCTGCCACGCATTGTAACAGCTAGATTATTTAGGGGGCCTGAAGATCAGAGATCTTCATGGCTGCCCAATTATAGGTTTAGATGTTGCAAATTGTATGTATAAATATGGGGAATTGCCTCGACTGAGGGGTTGGACAGCAAACAATTAATTTATCTTGTGTTAGCAGCCAAGCCAAAACTGTGTACTCATTCTTCTGTTAATATAAGGAGTTACTTCTGAGTTAAAGAGAGTATTGTTCAACCAGCGTCTCTGTGTGAAGACTGGGCCCGTCTTCCACAGAGATTGCTGCGTTAATTTAGGATTTCGTCTTTCTTGTTGTGTGATGCTTTGTCTTTCTTTTGTACGCAGCAACAATATTTATTGTGTGGATTTCTTAGTAACGATTATATTTCTGTAAGATTGGTGAATGGTATCGAATAACAGTCGACTGAGTCAGGTTTGTTTTACACATTTCAATTTCTGTTCACACTGCCGTGTTCATCCTACAGCTGAGACGTAATCCCAGGAGCTCTTACAATTTAGCTTTCCTGTTATGTGTTGATTGGTTTATATTTTGTAATTCAGTTTCTTAGAACAGTTGCTTCAATCTCTTTTATCAAAGTTCTAGAGTAATGTTCAGGTCATGCTTTATGATTCCCAGCTTGATTAGATTAGACAGTTGATTATTTTAGAATGCGAATGAGATTTCCTTCTTGCAATCGTTGATTAGATCTGATACCATTTCTGCTTGATGCATAATAGAAAAGAATTGTAGTATAGCAGTTAGAAGGCAATTGGGATTGCATAGATTCTTGGGATGAATATGGATGATAGAAGATAAAAGTATTTACTTCTAATGGTTTTGTGTTTAAGCATATATTGTGCACTTGTCCTTTGAAATAAAAAGACTTTCTCGGGTTGACAATAAATCTCATACGCTCTGTGTGTTTGATACTTAATTATCTGCAAATAGAGTGCTTGACAGTCTTGTTCTCGGTGCGTCAAGAATAATGTCATACAAAATGCCAGACTGAGAATAAAGAAGATCTAACTGCTGGAGTTTCAAGATAGATTGCTCCTCAGTCATAATGCCGGACATCGAAACATCCTTAGCAATATATGGAAGTAAAGACTTGAGGAACCATTCCAACAGGAACTCTGGAGGAATGTTGGCTTTCACTAATCTCTTCCGCCGACGCCACTCTTGAACGTGGTCATAAATATGTGTGGCATTATTCTGACGGAAGGTGGACAACAACTCAGTACCAGTATCATAACGAACCGGCAACTGGAAATGGTCTAAGAAAACCAAAGCAATCTCGTTGAAACCCCTATAGGTGTTTCCAGGAAACTCCACATACCATTTCGCGGCTACCCCCATGAGGGTACGTAGAAATAGGCGTAACCAAATGGAATCATGATTCAAAGAGTTGGAGGAGCACCAAAGGTGAAATGTCGTGACATGATCTCCTGGGTCCTCACCACCTTTCCCTTCAAACTTTTGAATGTCTGAAGGGAGCTTGGTAGGGACCGGGGGCCAAGTAGGGTCATGACACATCGGATCATTTGTGAGCTTCGAAAGATCCAGGGGATTCAAGTGTGCAAGGAATGGGATCTGTGGCTAGAAAGCTTGATTATAAGCTCCCATAAAAGGTTGATTGAATCGAACTGTGTTGTATGATGGACCAAAATCTTGACCATGAGGGTTAAATTGATGATACTGAGAACTTGATGACCCATAAGCTTTCCCATGGCCATAAGATGGATAACCTCCCCCTGCCTGACCCATTTGAGAGTAAGCAGGTATATGTGCGTTTTGAGCACCATATTGGGGTGGTGGGTGATACTAGTGGCCGGCACTGACTGTGTTGTAGTAAGGGTTGCCACCATGGGTATAGTGCATGTATGTACTATTCATAGTGGGAACCGTGTTGTATTGACCATAATGGTATGGTATGTTCCCACCCCCAATATTAGGATTAGCTTGAGCAGTCGTGTGATGACCATAAGCATGAGAAGTATTCCTAGGTCCAATATGGGTGTGACCAGTAGCAGGGTTGGTGGTGTGATGTCCATGTGGATAGGAAATATTCCCACCCCCTGTATTACTATTACTAGCGGCAGCAGTGGACGCAAAAGTATGTGGTATGTGTCCACCCCCGTGGTTGGGAGGAATGGTATCATGTGCAAAAGTGGTCCTAGGTTGACGAGTAGCGACATGTGTACTAGGTGGTGAATGGCGAGTTGTGTTTCGGATAGCATTCCGACTAGGTTGAGTATTCCTAGGAGGTGGTCGCGTTCCAACATTAGCATGGTTAGGAATCAGACCAGTCCCCATACTATGTGAGTGGGTGGATAACTTAGTGCCCCCAGCTAGGGTAGTGCCCCAAGTGGGTATAGTATGGCTAACACTTTGACTAGTTCCAACATGAGTACCAACCATAGTGGAAGGTTCGACAGTATTGTGACTAGGCATACCAAAAGAGAGTGCAGTGGGGTTGACCATAGGGCCGGAATCATCATGAGTCTCAGGCCTCCTATATCTAGAATCGCGTGGAAACGAAGGAACAAAAGGCTCGTCCTGTTCTTCCTCCTCGGGTAAGTCGGGCATCCCATAAAGATAATTATCCGGATTTGAAGGATCAAACGGATCTCGGTCAAGTGGATTAGGCCAAACAGAACCAGGTTGAGTCGCAGGTGGATCACCTCCCCAATCCTCACCAGGAGTATGGGGATCGGGAATGTTTTCAACTCTACCCGAAGGAGTAGAAAGGTCTTGCCTGATATCGGGATGTATAGCCATGTAATCCTCAACGTAAGTCGTGTAAGAATCTGAAGACTCAGAGGGAGCCCTCCGACATCCTCTAGTAATGCGTTGTGTAACCAAATCTGGATTTAAACCAGCCAAATGATGGGACCCGGCGGAGTGTAGGGCTCCGCGCCACGTTCTCTACGGAGAGAGACACAACGTCTCCTAAAGGACAACTATCGATCAAAAAACATTAAATCAAAATCACACACCTAGAGAATCTACAGCCAAGAGCAGACAAACAGAGTGGATAAATGAGCTCCAGACACTAGAGCCGGTATGTCTTGCCTAGGAGAGGCTTGAGACTCCCAAACTATAGCTGGAGGTAACAGAATCAGTTATGGAGACACCCAGGCTTCACTGTGTCAACAAGGTCAAGTCCACTGCACGAACACAACTGTGCTGTCCAATCCCTATTTGACTCAAGACACAAACAGCATAACCACTGCAAGTACCCTGTGCGGTACCTAGGTAAGGCAACTATGTCTACCGCAATATAACCAATGCTCAGGGGAACAGTCGCAGGTGGGACCCGTCGTATGGGCAGGGTAGATAAGCCCGAAGCACAAGAGGACAAACCTCCGATACCCCCAAATACGAACAAATCCTGGATATATCTCTCACGTTCAGCCAGTATCAGAGGGATATCTCCTCAACCAACCTCCCGTGACCTCGTTCTTAACTCTGGTTTGAGTAGAGCTTTCCTGAGAACACCGATCTATACCATGGATTCCTCCACTCCCTGGTCAGACACCTAATGTTTCATTCAGTAGTCTTGGATTGTTAACTCACAATGATCTATTCCAAGACTCTAAACCTATGCTAGTTGGTGTACCCTATAAATAAAATAAGTCTAATCAATTTTATGATTAAGCGTTAATTTTAGTGGCTATGATTACTCGAGGGATATGGTCGTGAAACTAGTGATGTGTAGACTCAATAATATGCACCATTGTCCAATCTTAGACTCAACTATCCAATAAAACAATGTCACTAATATGCAAAATCAACCAACATTTCCGAAATAAATATGCAAACTTTTATCTTTTCAATGCACAAGCAGAACCTAAAATGAAGGCAACAAGCACTCAATGGAAAATGCAGTACATCACTAAGTGCTGAGAAGATCACTAAGACAACCCAGCAAATCCTAAACAACAAGACTCAGCCAAAAGGAAGAACTCAAAAGGAAGAAACCAAGAGGTTAAAACCAAAGATGGTGAAAAACCAGGAAGGCTCAACCAAGAGAAACGAAGAGATCTGGTCACAACCACGGCATGAAATAGTCAAGAAAGAGGCAAACAAAGACTCAGGAATCAACCAAACTCACCCAGCAACAACCAATAGCCATAAACCAACAAAATCCGGAGTTACATGCTACTGTCGAAGGAATACCTGCGGGTACCCGCGAGCAGTAGTTTAAACAGAGGCGGGTGTACGCGGGCAAAACTAAGCTAGCCCGTGGGTGAGAAACAACAAATGGTCAAACAGAGAGTCTAGAGGCTCAGAAAAAGCAATTTTTCTATAGTGTATCTTAATGGCCAATCAGTGACACAGAGCTTCGATAAACAACAACTCTAAATATGGACTAATGCTCAAAAAATTTCCCAAACATGGATGTTTTCCCCAATGCAGTCGCCATTTCTGTATTGGAGAAAACTCACTATGGCTTGGGAATACCACAACAGACAGATCACTACCAGAAATCTACTCAATTCTCAAAACAATGCTATTATAAATGACAATGTTAAAACAATGGAGAAATGTAACCAACCTCGATCCAACGTTTGATGTATATCTCCGTTGAAGCTTTCAATCCGCGCACATCCAAGCACTTGTAATCTGCAAATTAGTCTTGACAACAAATATCTAACAAGTACATGTGATATATAAATAACATTAACATTATCAATAACAATGGTCCATAATATCATAAGCAAATGCAACCCAATGTATAATAAATGACATTCACACCATGAATAGACAAGAATATGAGTATTTCTATTAATGAACAAGAAGAAGTACAAAGTGATACGACCTCTTGCCGGAAACCAATCTGAACCAAGATCTAGATCAATCCACTTGTGCCTCCACCACTTCAATCCTCCATGAATGGAAAACTCAAACTAGAAAGGAGTTTGGAAGGTGAACATAACTGGTTCACAACTACAAGGATCAATGAGTGCAGACTCAAGATAGGGCAAAAATCCACTAGAGTGCCTTTACTATTCTCTTCCTCCTCCCATCCATAAGCCATATGTGCTGAATATATAGTCCTCTCAAAGGTAGGTGAAAGGACTCATTGAAACGTTACTTGGGCAGATGGAGAGCCAAAGGTCACCCAATGACCGCTTTTGGGAGTAAAAAGTAATAAAATAGTGGTTTTTACCATTTTACTTGATACCCGCGGGCTATAGGGATGCAACTCGCGGGTACGCATGCTATAGTGATGCAACATGCGTGTAGGAACAAAAATAGGATAAACTAGTATCACTGAAGGATGAAAATGGATCTGAGTCACTGAAATGGATCCTACAGGCCAAAGAATGTTGATGCTCACAGGGTGGAAGATTTCTGTGTAACGGATTCCCCCTAATGTGTGAGGTCAGAGACTGAAAGTGGTACGATGGCCGAAATAGATTATAAAACTCAGAAGTGGAGTGATGGAGACACAAGTGGAAAGAATGGATCACTCGTCATAATACAATAGTATCTCTGAATACATGTCGGTATAGTACAACAATATGATACAATGGCCATGAATAGGCAGTACATAAGTAGATACATGTCATAAGTGATCATAGCCATGATTCCTCTATAGTAAGATATGGTCTTCTACTGAAAATAAGACAACTGGTGCAAACTGGAGGTACAAACTGCTGAAATCTGAGAGGTGATATCTCAGATGTAAAGTCAAAGTCATATGTAGCATACTGAATGCCACAATTTCCTGGGGTCTTCTACACAAGTCTTTGACGGTGCAAGTCCCATCAAGTGAATAAAGGAGTTGGGGTCGAACCTGATGAGACATCGTCTGATTACCGGTCATTGATGTATATCATTAACAGATGCAAGATGACCCACTGATAATGAAAATGGGCATCAAGGCACAGAGCACAATCATCAGAGTGTGAATAAATGGGTTGAAGTCGAACACTAGGATGAATCCATCGATCAAGGGACATTGGTGTATTCCCAAAACTGTCGATGGAGAGAGAACCTGCCACTAATGGCTGCAAGCCTTAAGGTACTCAACCAAACTCTAAGCCTCAAGTCCCGGAATAAATGAGTTGAGGTCGATGGAACGAGACTCGCTGGAAGGAGGGCATTAAGGAATCCCCCATCAACTAGCACGAGGTACCAACAATGCTGAAAGATTTGGAAGATCACAGGTGAAACGGACTAAATCAATAAGGATGGCTGACATGCAATAGTCAAGATATCTGAGGAGTGGCTGACACTAGTTTCAAGACTTCCTTTGAACAAGAGCATGAGTAGATGGATAGACTCAGGCAACATAGTCTTGACATAAACTGTGCAATGCAGGAGGCATTACAGAGGGCTCCATAATGACTGGAAGCTTAACCAATCAGTGGAGAAAACTGAGAAACAATTACAACTCCTAAGGCCCAACTATAGTCCCGACTCATAATGTACAGAGTGGAATGAAAGCTCTGGTCAAAGGTGACATAATAGTTGCCAACAAGAAATAATGACCATAATCCCGTCTGGCTTTTTGGAATATTTGATTTTTTTGTCTTTCTCATATTTGGGAAAAGCTTGAAAAAGAATAAAATTGCATATAGTAGAACAAGTGAGGGAACGAGTGTCAAATAGCTAGCAGACTAGTCCCAAGCAGTGGAACATACCTATGCTCAATGCAAGGAAGTGCGTGCAGGATGTGGACACTCGGGGGTGTGTTCCCTCAGGGTCAAAGGGTCATCAAATTATGAAGGGAAAATATATAAGCTCTGCAGGGCTTGACAGGGGAAAGTGCTCAGGTACCGGGCTAACAACTGAGTAAGCGGGAGTCGGCACAAGGCTCAAGCAACAAGCAGGATGATGCAATGCAATCACAACATCATATAACTGAGAAGTCCTTTTTCGTAAAGTTAGTCTCCTCACCCAAAAAAGTGTAAAACAATGAGAGAAGAACTCTTCTAGTCAAGCATGACTAGAGTATACCTTTTTCGTAATTAATCCAAAAAGGTCCAGAAAATGGGTAAACTTATACCTAAGTGAATGTCGCTTCAAATCCTTTAACGAGTCTGAAATGACAAGTATACTCGGCAATCTTGTTTGATTTTGAAAAAGTCTAACAAGGGCTTAAAAAAGACTTTATAAAAATATTTTACGTAAAGGTTTAACGAGCCCGAAAAAGTAAACTCGTGACCTCCTTACTGTTTTTAACGAGCTCAAAGGAGATATCGAAGAATGTTTGTAATGAGAGCAGACGAGTGTCAGGGATATGAGAGACTAGTTCCAAGCGCATGGGACAAAGCTATGCATAATGCAAGGAACATGAGCAAGATAAGGACACTCAAGGGGTGTCTGCGAATTCGGATAGTAATAGGTTCAAATGCATCATAACAATGGGGAGGCCTAAACCTATATGCAAGGTTCCGAATATTCC
The DNA here is from genome assembly GCA_027924585.1 of Larix kaempferi. Taxonomy (NCBI): domain Eukaryota; kingdom Viridiplantae; phylum Streptophyta; class Pinopsida; order Pinales; family Pinaceae; genus Larix; species Larix kaempferi. Next base: position 7,709,511 of record BSBM01000397.1, on the reverse strand, counting down.
TACCATGGCTGAAGAAAATGTCGAAAAGGACCAGTAAACAAGTATAAGTCCAGCTAAGAATCCTGTCTCCAAGAAACATAAGTATCAAGATCATTTCTAAAACGTACGTAAAGAAAAATCCGATACAAATCACTGCGGTAGAAACATTTTCAACTTCACTATTGTTAAGCTAAGACATAATGCAGGTAGAGCTAACCACTGAAGGTGCCATAGTACCAAAACCTGAGGGATCAAAATGATCATCTTCAAAATGAAGAGCAAAGCTGAAGGATGTGAAGGAATTTGCAGTGGAAAATTCATCATCACAGGAGTTGGAAATTCTAGAAGTAGAATCGAACTCATCAGAATCATCAATTTGCAGATCTATAGGAGAGCTCTAAGACTCATAAGACTCAAACGTCAAATCAGGGTTGGATGAGATGGTGAATGGATCCAAATTCAAATGGATGGCAGGTTGTATTATAGGCCCATCTTGTTCAATAAGATCAAGGGGAGGAGGGGAATGAGATCTATGATAAAGATTCCCCCATGGCTTGTCATCACCACCGATGGCCTCAAAAAGAACTCCATCTGAAGGTAGGATACCATCGAGGCAATCATGTGAACAAGATAGGTTGGCTGCCAAAACTGGCTGCGTAACAGGATCTTCCTCAACTGTTTGGGAAGAAGAGAGATTCGGATCTGCAGTGGTTTGTTGGATATGATCGTAAGTGAGCTCCGCTACAGATAAGAGGTACCATCCACGAGTTCCAATGTCTCCAGACGTGGAACTCGTGGATGGTAAAGTCCACGGATCATTTAAATAAGAGGTTCGGAACAACATATTATTCGAAGAAGGAGGCGCACTGTCGGAAATGGTTCCAATAAAATTCACAGGTGCAGAATGGTTAAAAGTTCCCATCAACGAGGGGTACATTCCAACACCTATGTTCCCAGTTGCTGACTGAGAATCAAAAACTTGCGGGACTACTGATCCCATAGATGCTGTGGAAGAAGTCCCAACATAATCTAGCTGATAGATCGTCACAATCTTGCCTTCATGGGGAAAGCAAATAACTCGAAATACAGTAGACGCGACAGCCTTCATAGCGTACATCCAGTTCCGACCCAGTAAAAGGTTGTAGTCGATGGGTGCATCAACCACTTCGACTTCAATAGGCACGGACTTACCTCCCAAGGAGACAACAAGGGAAGGGATAATTCCATGCGGCGTAAAAGATCTACCGTCGAATGCAGTGAGTGTAGTTCTAGACGCGAGTAGGGGAGGAGAGCCAAGAGCTTTCCAAAAAGTCAACGACATTACTGACGCGGAAGCACCTTCATCAACCATAGTACGTTTGACGAAGCTCTTAAGGAAAACCACCTGGATTTGAAAAGCCACGTGGTAAGGCAAGCGAGGTTTGACATCAGTAGTATCGAACTTGATAACACTAGGACTTCCCCCATCCTGAACTCCTAACGCACTCAAAAGGGCATGCGTCTGAGAAGGACAAGATTACAAAAATTCAAGAGCCAACATGGCACACAGAGTTTGGCCCAAATCTTCTACGATGGAGTAGTTATCGGCGGCTCGAGCATTAGGATTATGCGTGAAGCACTTGAGAAAACCTTTCGGTATCCGCGGCATAATAGAAGGCTTCTCGATATGCAAGGAATTATCAGGAGGAGTGGGAGGCTCATTCCCCAAATTTGGTTGTGGTGCACCATAATCACGTTGACGAGTAGCAAAACAAACCTTCGACTGAACCATATTCACGCATCCATAACGACTAGTATTGGAAGAAGACGTTGTCGTTTCATTAGTACCATAACCAGTGGTGGGAGCATGCGAAGCCATGTTTTGGTGATGAGGTAGGGGATCCTTCAACACAGCTGGGCTCTGTGCCAAATGCTTCGATGCTTCTTCAATACGAGGACATAAGTGAGTAAGATGATCCTCCCCACAAAGCTTGCAAGGGAATTTCACCTTACGCCTAGGTTTACGATCCTCACCAGCATTATCGCCTTCCCGAGGAGGGTTGGCATTCTCTTTACGAGGAGTATTACAATTGCTATTGTTGTTACTTCCATTGTTTCCACCCCTACGATTATTTCTCCCCTTTTTCTTACCACGAGGTTGTTGGTTAACCGACGGTTTCGTTGATTGCACATTGTGTACATCAGACGACGGAGTGGAAGTGGACAACGTGTGAACCTGTCCGGGTGCAGACTAGTTTAGCGACAAATTTTGCATTTAATTAGCTATCAAGTCTACAGGGTGAGTGCATGCGGACCCCACAATGCCGTCGGCATGTGGTCCAGTAACTGACGTGGGCTCATGTCTTGTTCTCGGTGCGTCAGGAACAATGTCATACAAAATGCCAGACTGAGAATAAAGAAGATCTAACTGCTGGACTTTCAAGATAGCTTGCTCCTCAGTCATAATGTCGGACATCGAAACATACTTAGCAATATATGGAAGTAAAGACTTGAGGAACCATTCCAACAGGAACTCTGGAGGAATGTTGGCTTTCACTAATCTCTTCCGCCGACGCCACTCTTGAATGTGGTCAAAAATATGTGTGGCCTTATTCTAACGGAAGGTGGACAACAACTCAGTACCAGTATCATAACGAACCGGCAACTGGAAATGGTCTAAGAAAACCAAAGCAATCTCATTGAAACCCCTATAGGTGTTTTCGGGCAACTCCACATACCATTTCACGGCTGCCCCCGTGAGGGTGCGTTGAAATAGGCGTAATCGAATGGCATTGTGATTCAAAGAGTTGGAGGAGCACCAAAGGTGAAATGTCGTGACATGATCTCCCGGGTCCTCACCACCTTTCCCCTCAAACTTTGGAATGTCCGAAGGGAGCTTGGTAGGGACCGGGGGCCAAGTAGGGTCGTGACACACCGGATCATTCGTGAGCTTTGAAAGATCCGGGAGATTCAAGCGTGTAAGGAACGGGATCTGCGGCTGAAAATATTGATTATAAGCTCTCATAAAGGTTGATTGAATGGAATTGTGTTGTACAATGGACCAAAAGCTTGACCATGAGGGTTAAACTGCTGATACTGAGGACCTGACGGCCCATAAGCTTTCCCATGGCCATAAGATGGATAACCTCCCCCTTCCTGACCCATTTGAGAGTAAGCAGGTATATGTGCGTTTTGAGCACCATATTGGGGTGGTGGGTGATACTGGTGGCCGGCACCGACTGTGTTGTAGTAAGGGTTGCCACCATGGGTATGGGGAATGTATGTACTATTCATAGTGGGAACCGTATTGTATTGACCGTAATGGTATGGTATGTTCCCACCCCCAATATTAGGATTAGCTTGAGCAGTAGTGTGATGACCATAAGAATGAGAAGTATTCCCAGGTCCAATATGGGTGTGACCAATAGTAGGGTTGGTGGTGTGATGTCCATGTGGATAGGAAATATTCCCACCCCCTACATTACTATTACTAGTGGCGGCAGTGGACGCAAAAGTATGCGGTATGTGTCCACCCCCGTGGTTGGGAGGAACGGTATCATGTGCAAAAGTGGTCCTAGGTTGACGAGTAGCGACATGTGTGCTAGGTGGTGGATGGTGAGTCGTGTTTCAGACATCATTCCGACTAGGTTGAGTATTCCTAGGAGGTGGTCGCGTTCCAACATTAGCATGGTTTGGAATCAGACCAGTCCCCATACTATGTGAGTGGGTGGATAACTTAGTGCCCCCAGCTAGTGTAGTGCCCCTAGTGGGTATAGTATGGCTAACACTTTGACTAGTGCCAACATGAGTACCAACCATAGTGGAAGGTTCGACAGTATTGTGACTAGGCATACCAAAAGAGAGTGCAGTGGGGTTGACCATAGGGCTGGAATCATCATGAGTCTCAGGCCTCCTATATCTAGAATAGGGTGGAAACGAAGGAACGAAAGGCTCATCCTGTTCTTCCTCCTCGGGTAAGTCGGGCATCCCGTAAAGATAATTATCCGGATTTGAAGGATCAAACGGATCCCGATCAAGTGGATTAGGCCAAACAAAACCAGGTTGAGTCTCAGGTGGATCACCTCCCCAATCCTCACGATGAGTCTGGGGATCGGAAATGTGTTCAACTCTACCTGAAGGAGTAGAAAGGTCTTGCCTGATATCGGGATGTGTAGCCATGTAATCCTCAACATAAGTCGTGTAAGAATCTGAAGACTCAGAGGGAGCCCTCCAGCGTCCTCTAGTAATGCGTTGTGTAACCAAAGTTGGATTTAAACCAGCCAAATGACGGGACCGGCGGAGTGTAGGGCTCCGCGCCGCGTTCTCTCCGGAGAGAGACACAGCGTCTCCTAAAGGCCAACTATCGATAAAAAAACATTAAATCAAAAGCACACACCTAGAGAATCTACAGCCAAGAGCAGACAAACAGAGTGGATAAATGAGCTCCCGACACTAAAGCTGGTATGTCTCGCCTAGGAGAGGCTTGAGACTCCCAAACTATAGCCGGAGGTAACAGAATCAGTTATAGAGACACCCAGGCTTCACTGTGTCGACAGGGTCAAGTCCACTGCACGAACACAACTGTGCTGTCCAATACCTATCTGACTCAAGACACAAACAGCATAACCACTGCAAGTACCCTGTGTGGTACCTAGGTAAGGCAACTATGTCTACCACAATATAACCAATTCTAAGGGGAATAGTCGCAGGTGGGACTCGTCATATGGGCAGGGTAGCTAAGCCCGAAGCACAAGAGGAAGAACCTACGGTACCCCCAGATACGAACAAATCCTGGATATATCTCCCACGTTCAGCCAGTATCAGAGGGATATCTCCTCAACCAACCTCCCGTGAACTCGGGCTTAACTCTGGTTTGAGTAGAGCTTTCCTGAGAACACCGATCTATACCATGGATTCCTCCACTCCTTGGTCAGACACCTAATATTTCGTTCAGTAGTCTTGGATTGTTAACTCACAATGATCTATTCCAAGACTCTAAACCTATGCTAGTTGGTGTACCCTATAAATAAAATAAGTCTAATCAATTTTATGATTAAGCGTTAATTTTAGTGGCTGTGATTACTCAAGGGATATGGTCGTGAAACTAGTGATGTGTAGACTCAATAATATGCACCATCGTCCAATCTTAGACTCTCTATCCAATAAACAATGTCACTAATATGCAAAATCAACCAACAATTCCGAAATAAATATGCAAACTTTTATCTTTTCAATGCATAAGCAGAACCTAAAATGAAGGCAACAAGCACTCAATGCCAAATGCAGTACATGGAAATAAAATATTTTTGTATTTTCTCTTATAAACAGAAAGGAAAATTCAAAAACTAAATGAATATTTTTGTTTTTTTTCAATATATATGGAATGAAAAAATGCAAGCAAATTCCTACTATTTAGTCACTGAAGTGCTGAGAAGATCACTAAGACAACCCAGCAGATCCTAAACAACAAGACTCAGCCAAAAGGAAGAGCTCAAAAGGAAGAAACCAAAAGGTTAAAACCAAAAGGTTAAAACCAAAGATGGTGAAAAACCAAGAAGGCTCAACCAAGAGAAACGAAGAGATCTGGTCACAACCACGGCATGAAACAGTCAAGAAAGAGGCCAACAAAGACTTAGGAGTCAACCAAACTCACCCAGCAACAACCAATAGCCATAAACCAACAAAATCCAGAGTTACACGCTACTGTCGAAGGAATACCTGCGGGTACCCACGGGTAGTAATGTAAACAGAGGCGGGTGTACGCAGGCAGAACTAAGCTAGCCCACGGGTGAGAAACAACAAATGGTCAAACAGAGAGTCCAAAGGCTCAGAAAAAGCAAGTTTTCTACAGTGTATCTTAACGGCCAATCAGTGACACAGAGCTTCGATAAACAACAACTATAAATATGGACTAATGCTCAAAAAATTTCCCAAACATGGATGTTTTCCCCAGTGGAGTCACCATTTCTGTATTGGAGAAAACTCACTATGGCTTGGGAATACCACAACAGACAGATGACTACCAGAAATCTACTCAATTCTGAAAACGATGTTATTATAAATGACAATGTTAAAACAATGGAGAAATGTAACCAACCTCGATCCAACGTTTGATGTAGATCCCCGTTGGAGCTTTCAATCCGCACACATCCAAGCACTTGTAATCTACAAATTAGTCTTGACAACAAATATCTAACAAGTACATGTGATATATAAATAACATTAACATTATCAATAACAATGGTCCATAATATCATAAGCAAATGCAACCCAATGTATAATAAATGACATTCACACCATGAATAGACGAGAATATGAGTATTTCTATTAATGAACAAGAAGAAGTACAAAGTGATACGACCTCTTTCCGGCAACCAATCTGAACCAAGATCTAGATCAATCCACTTGTGCCTCCACCACTTCAATCCTCCATGAATGGAAAACTCCAACTAGAAAGGAGTTTGGAAGGTGAACATAACTGGTTCACAACTACAAGGATCAATGAGTGCAGACTCAAGATAGGGAAAAAATCCACTAGAGTGCCTTTAGTATTCTCTTCCTCCTCCCTTCCATAAGCCATATGTGTTGAATATATAGTCCTCTCGAAGGTAGGTGAAAGGACTCATCGATACGTTACTTGGGCAGATGGAAAGCCAAAGGTCACCCAATGACCGCTTTTTGGGAGTAAAAAGTAATAAAATAGTGGTTTTTACCATTTTACTTGATACCCATGGGCTATAGGGATGCAACTCGCGGGTACGCATGCTATAGTGATGCAACATGCGTGTAGGAACAAAAATAGGATAAACTAGTATCACTGAAGGATGAAAATGGATCTGAGTCACTGAAATGGATCCTACGGGCCAAAGAATGCTGATGCTCACAGGGTGGAAGATTTCTGTGTAACAATCTATGCTGATCACTTCCCATTTCCAACTTGGTATCGGTAACGGTTGCAACAATCCAGCAGGATGTTGGTGTTCAACCTTCACTTTTTGACAATCCAAACATTTATCTATGTACTATGCTACTTCATCCTTCATTCTGGGCCAATAGTATTCTTTTCTCAACATAGTAATGGTCTTTTGATAACCTGGATGACCAGAATAGTGACTTTTATGCATCTCATTTAATATCAGAAATTTTATTTCTTGTATGTCTGGTACATACAATCTTTTTTTATACAGTAATAAACAGTTTTCCTTCATGCTGTAATCTGCCATACAATTTTCAGAACTGTTGTTTGCTGTCTTTTCCTTCATTTTTCTGTATTCTTCATCTATTTCACTCTTTTCAAGAATCTGATTTTCCAAATCAGTTGAATAAGTACTGATGGCTGAAATAAAATTTAGTTTTTCCTTACGACTTAGGGCATCTGCCACCTTGTTCTCATTTCCCTTAATATGTTGAATTTCGAAATCATACTGACTTAAGCACGTCAACCATCTAGCTTGTCTCGCGTTCAGGTTTGGCTGATCTAATAAATATTTCAGACCCATGTTATCTGTCAATAATGTAAATTTTCTGCCAATAAGGTGGTGACGCCACATTTTTAAAGCATGAATAACTCCCAATAACTCTAAATCATAGGTAGAGTAGTTCTTTTCATGTACTTTCAGCTTTCTAGATTCATATGCCATTGCATGCCCTTCTTGTGTCAGGACTCCTCCGAGTTCATCATTGCATGCGTCTGTATAAACTACAAAATCCTTGTTGGGGTCTGCTATCCTCAAGATAGGTGCTGTCGTCAATAATTCCTTTAATTTCTTAAAACTGTCGGAACATTTCTGATCCCAAACCAATTTCTTCCCTTTCTTCTGTAAGGATGTTATGGGGTTGGAAAATTTTGAAAAATTCTCTATAAACTTTCTGTAATACCCAGTAACGCCCATAAATGATCTTACATTCGACACATCCTTAGGAACCGGCCAGTCATTAATGGCCCTTTTCTTGTCGGGGTCAACCGAGATTCCTTCTTTTGAAATTATGTGTCCTAGATACTGAATCTTGTCTTTGTGAAAGTCGCACTTACTAAACTTAGCGTAGAGTTGATGATCTCTCAGAACTTGTAAGATAATCCGTAAATGTTCATCATGCTCTTCTTTACTTTTTGAATACACTAAAATGTCATCTATGAACACAACAGCAAACTTGTCTAAGTATTTATGAAGAATATTATTCATCAAACACATAAATACAGTCGGGGCATTACTCAAGCCAAATGGCATGACTACGAACTCGTAATGTCCATACCGAGTTCGGAAAGTTGTCTTGAAAATATCTTCATCCTTAACTCGTACTTGATGATATCCTGATCTTAGATCAAGTTTTGAAAATATAGTTGCTCCACACAGCTGATCAAATAGATCGTCTATGCGGGGCAACGGATACCTATTCTTGATTGTCATCTTATTAAGCTGGCGATAATCTATGCACAGTCTTAAGGTTCCATCCTTCTTCTTGACAAAGATGACAGGTGCTCCCCATGGAGACACGCTGGGTCTTATATAATTCTTATCAATCAGTTCCTTCAACTGTGATTTTAATTCGTTTAATTCTAGTATGTTCATTCTATATGGAATTCTAGTATGTTCATTCTATATGGAGCTTTCGAATTTGGTACTGCTCCTAGCATTAATTTGATGGTAAAATCTAAATCTCTTTTGGGAAGTAATCTTGGAATCTCCTCAGGAAATACATCCTTAAAATCCTTTAGGACAGGTATGTCCTCTAATTTCAGTTTTTCCTCTTTACCCAAAAGCTCATCATTCACTACGTTTACTGCAAACATCTGGCATCCTTTCCTAACTGCCATTTTAACTTGCATGGCTAAAATCTGTCTAAGGGTTACCTTCCTTGGGATGCCTTTTATTTCTACAGTTTTCCCTTCGTCATTTAAACATGTAAAACTTTTTTCGTAACAGTCCAGAATGACATGATGGGATTCTAACCAGTCCATCCCAACTATAATATCATAAGAACCTAAAGGTAAAATATTCAACTTGATTTGTGTTTGTAAATGATTCATGGACAAAACACAGTTTTCTATAAAATCTAATATTTTTCTCTTTGTTCCAGTTGCTAGTCTAACTAGCCAAGATTTACTAAACTTTTCAGTTTTCAATTTAAGACTTTCCACAATGTCTGGTGATATATAACTTAAGCTAGCACCTGGATCAATTAAAACAGTAACAGGATGATCATGTAGCATACCTTCAATCTCTACCATGGATATTTGATGATCTGCTTCCCTGTTGTCAAGTGTTGCATTGATTATGGGCATTTCCCTCGCCACATCTCCAACCGTAGGTTCAGTCTGTATAGAGTTGATGTTATTTGATTTCCACTTCCTCAAGGGACATTCTGATGCATAATGGGGGCCTTGACATTCAAAAAATTTGATAGGTGCCTTTGGCTCACTGGTTCTGGTATTATTAGGTGCATTTCTGGGTGTTGTAGAATTCTACTGTGAATTGTTTCTGGAGTTGTTCCCTTGATAATTCCGATTCTAAAAAATTTTCTTTTGAAACCCGGAATTTTCGCTGAACCTGAAATTTTTCCGTTTCTGCTCAAAGTTGTTGGGATTATGGCTCTTCCAGTTTGACATTCCCTCTCTTTTCCGATTTGTGTCATAACATAAAACTGCTTTTCTCATTGCCTCTTCCAAGGTCTTAGGACTGTCATACTCGATTTTGTCCTTAATATTGAAAGGTAAACAGCTCAAGTACCTTTGAATTTTCGATTTCTCTTCTATGAGGTATGGTACATATCTTAGTAAGTTCATAAACTTACTGTTCATTTCCTTCATGTTCATACCTCCTAGCTTCAAATCGTAGAACTCTTTGGATTTTTCTTCATAGTACTGTTCAGACAAGTACTTCTTTTTAAAGTATCGTTTAAAGCTACTCCAGCTTACATCTTTATCTTTGATGCCCTTTACTCTTTTGATGTCCTGCCACGAAATGTCCGCTTTTCCGGTCAAGTTATATATAGCCATTTTTTCCTTCAAAGACTCTGAATAGTTATAAATATGGAAGTATTTCTTCATACCGGACAGCCAAGCTTCAGCTGTCTCTCCCTTCTCAGTTTCTCCATTGAAAGTTGGAGGTCTAATCCTTTTGAACTCCCCAGAAATCTGCTCATATTCCTTATGATTTTTCCTTCTGGGTTTGAAATCTCCTTCACTGCTATCACTGGTGTAGTTAAGTTTCTTCCTGCGTGTTTCAATAGCATCTCCTGATGAGGTTGAACTATCGTTCACTTTGTTAAATTTCATTTTCTTGTTTTTATCAACATGAGGCAGATCCTCAACTTTGGAAATATCTTCATTATCTTTCTCTTGTTCCTTAGTTGGGCTCTGTTCAAACAGCACTTGATTTAATTGTTCTTGCGCCTACAAAATCCTTTCATTATCTTGCTTCACAGATCTGATTTCTGCTTTTAATTCATGAAAAACACGTAACAGTTCTGACAGACTATTGTTTAGTTCACCATGACCTTCTTCTACATAGTGCTGTCCCGAGCTATGACTGTTTGGCTGAAATCTGTCATTTGTATGATCAGCTGAATTCTCCATACCTGTAACTGAAAATAATTGATGGATAACATAATAATTAAAATTTCAAATTAGTACAATTTTCTGCTGTATAAAATTTTCTGCTGCATGTTTTTGGACCTCTTTCAGGCCTAGAGTTCGAACATGAGCTTTGATACCACATGTAACATCCCGAATTTTCATAAAAATTTAAAATTTTTGATAACAACATTAATTATGATAATAATAATTGCAGAAATAATAATTGAGATTACGACATCATTAATTGTAAAGTTGTTAGTGCTAAACATGCTTTATTTTATGTTTAGCAGCAATATGATAATGATAGTTTTAACACATAATTAGTAAACATGATTATGATAACAAATGCACTAACAAATCGGAAATATGAAGCGACATTTTTCTTTTGCAAAGATACTGACAGTTTGACTTTTGATGCATAAGGGTGTCCTACGAGGTACCCTGGAGCTTACTTAGCTGCAATGCTAAAGCATAATGAATTGTCCTATGTGCAGACGACAGGTAAGAAGTTTCAAGATTGCGTAAAAACAAAGTACGTGTATAGTTCAATTTCAACGTCGTATTAAATAAAATGTCAGAATCCTGTTGCGATCCACCATAAGTATGCAGGTATGGATTTCATAGCCATAATTATTGTTTTCAGATGTTGTCTTACAACTCCATAATGTTTAACACAGGGTCATCTATGTACGTCATCATGCTGATAGTTTTGTCGCTATAATTCTGGTCATTGTTGTAGTTGGCTTTGTCCTCGTCTTAAGATCATTTTTTATCTTCCCATTACTAATGAAATCAATGTATCGAAAAAATCGTTAAATGTTTGTAGTGAGAGAAAACACCTAACATTTAGTTAGCTATTATGATAATCATTTATCAATGGTTTTATTGAAATGTCTACCATACAGACTATCTATAGTTGTGATAGTAAAATTTCTATGAATACAACCAATGTTACCAAGATAGTGTTAAAGTCTCTCATGTATGGACTACACTAGTCGTAATTATATAATGTTGAACTATATGTGATACTTATAAGCTTTTAAGGCTTATGTAAAGTATCGTTTAGAGTATGAAATTCCTATGATTTAAATCTATGTCAACCTTTTGACTAAGGTCATCCTAGAACTATTACATAAATCATAAATTAAATATTTAAAAACTAAAAGGCTTACCTTTGGAAATATATAAATTTGAATTGTTGTTCTACATAATAACATGAGTCTAGCATGCAACTTAGACTTGGGACTATATGAATATATGTATCGTCATTGGTCAAAACAACACAATAATGTGTGTTTTGGAACATAACTTAGAACCCATACGAACTTTGGATTCGACTTACCATAACATATAATGTTATAATGTTATGTATCAAGATTTGAGATCATACGTTGGAAAAAGAGAGCGCTGACAAGTAATAAATTGTGATGGATAGGTTGATGGTTGCAAGTGATACGAATCGGCGTTGGTGATTGTGTTACATGCCTGCAATAATGGCCATCCATAATATACTTTATGACGAGGACTTACCATCTTCCATGTGAATGAAAACTAGTGCATATAGTGGCGATGAACGTTGCCATGTAACACTTCTTATTGATAAATCTCCAAGCTGGCAGTTTGAATATCCACCGTGTGCAAGAGTTGGCATGATTGTGCTATGGCAATGAATGAGAAATTAAGTGATGGTTGTTTGCTCCAATGCAAAGAGTGTTGGCATGATTTCGATCGTTGATCAACTTTGATTATGATCGTTGGATCCAACCCTAACATTGCATCGGGTGTTGGGTTGATAGAAGTTATTGTGTTCTATGTTTTTGTTATTGTTTCGAACTGTTAGGGCCGACAGGCCGCTGGTTTGTAGAGCTAGAAGACGATGTTTTAAAGGGTTCGACCTCATGACCTATAGGTCAGGGTTTTAAGTTACAGGTTCCCTGTCTCTGTAATGGCGTCTTTTTAACAGATTGGGTATCTGGTTTGTAGTGTCAATGATTGATAGTTTTTGGAACTTTTCCATTTAGTTTGAGTGAAAGATACACCCTGGTGTAAATGGACAGAGGGTTTCCTGTCTCGTCTACAACGTGGAAATCATCGTTTAACTGGTGAAAGTGGAAAGCTTGGTCGCTTACAGCAAAGGTAAACATTCTTATAAAGAATAGCGATTTTCTATGTTGCATTTTGTTTTTCAGTTTGAAAAGTTTCAGTTGTCTAAATCCAAACGATTGTCTTGTCAGTTGCAGGTTGTGAAGAACAATTTGAGCAAGGGTATGGAAAGAAAGACGTGCTTCCATTCGGGTAAGCTCTGGGTCTTCCAAAAACCGTCGTAGGTGCTCTCCGTCTGTGGTTGATGTGGTTTCAAGGGATGAGTAACAGGTCCTTTCCATGACTCATCGTTGTTGTTATTTGAAGAACTTCGAAGCACATTTTATTATTCAAATGCTGTCTATTCAGTGATGTGACTCTCGTTTGTTTATGTGATACTTGGTTTTATTCCTTAATACTTATCTTCGTCGAACTGGGAAATATAAAACTCGCCAATGCCGAGGGTTTAAGGACTCATTTCAAATGTTGAACTTGGGAATAAACCTTGTATGATTTTGTTTTGGAAATCATGTTGTAATTTTGTTTTCTGAGAACATCGAGTTCATTTTCTTGAGAATGGAGCTTGTACTGGTTAGAACCATTGAGCCATGACCTTTTTTGTTTAAGTTATAAGAAACGATAAAAGGAGCCGAGGCTCATTTACAGTGAATACGATGCTCTCTTCTCGGCAATGAAAATGTATGCTATTTATTTCTGTGTAAAATCGTCTGTGCTATATAACTTAATGTTGTACGTTGACATCGTGATTTTCGATCTATACTAGGGTTTGTGAAACTTGTCTTAGATGATAGCTCTGTAATATGTGTTGTTTGGAATGGTGTTCAAATCGTTGTAATGGAAACGAACGGGCCATACCCTAGTTCGCGTTTTGTTTGAATAGAAATTAAATGTTTGAAAATGAATTTTCAAAAGAACTTTGGTTCGATCCAAAGCCTGTGTAGATTGAGTTTGCAAAACGAGAATAATGGGAATCGAAATCTAACTAGGTTTTGATATGAGTCTCAGTTTCGAAATCGACACTTTCAGTTTAGAATATCTATTGAATAAAATGACCGATGGCAATAAAATGTTTATAATATTTTCATTATCTGTTTGAACTATAAAATTATAGGCAATGGTTAAAGTAAGAATGAAAATAGTGTTTGTATGTGCAATGTGAAGGACTATGTGATGACTGTTATGTACAACCTTGATATAACGAACACATATTTATTTATTTGCAGCTATGATATTATATTGCAAACATAATATGATAAATATAAATATGAATTCTATCTATTTCCTATATACATAGTAATGATAATAATAATGCAATGTAACTGTACAAGAATTAAACAATGTTTGTTTAAAACTGAAATTAATGAAATATTCTATAATATTTAGGTTTGTACAGAACCTTCTACTATTATTGAATATAGGACAGAAACTGATAAACATATAATTACTATCTTTATCAATTGAATTTCCATGGCAATTTTCCTATCTTTCATCTATACTTAATTTGCATATCTATACTAGAGTACGATGCATAAAACAGCTTGTGGAAAAATATAGATACTGGTTTATCAATTCAAATCATCATTAAACTTAAACATCCAGACTTAAAAAAAAAATTAGAATTAGATTCTTTTTCGAAAACAGAAAACAGAGATTACTAATTATACGGAACAGATCTATTAGCTGAGATAAGTAGAAAATTTATAAAAACATGGATAAATCTGTAGGGCAACCAATAGCCCAGGAAGACTGTTCCACCCAACCAATTCCTGAAAGCAGTCAAGTACTTGCCTTAGGACCCCCGAGCCTGTTCACTAAACCACCAGGAGGAAGAAACTTAGGAACTTTAGGATCTCCACTTGCAGTAGTACTAATTGTTGAATCTTCAAGAACTAGCAGTCCAAAAGACCTGCTCCAGCACCTCTGGTTCTCCTTAACAAATAATTTGCAGACTTATGCTTTGCAATCACCACTAGCCTCCCTATTCGAATCTCTCAGTGATCACCTGATGCACATGAGGAAAATATTCTACAGAAATATTGTGTAAGGGCTGCCTGCCCAATTCGAATTTGCCTTAAGTAAGCTGCCTAGGCCTTTTCAGATGTTACTGGGCCATTAAATGAGCTGCCTGCTCACTCCCTCCACCTGGGGGATAATGCCACATTTTTAGGGGTAGTTGTCCCATAACCAACAGCTAGTGGTGTGATGCAATTGCTGCCATCTATCCCATACCTTCCAACAACTTCCATTCCTCCTAGTGGGTCAGTGAACACTCATTTAACAGTCCCCTTGGGTGTTTGTCTCCTAATTAATTTATTTAAATAATAATATTCAGTAATTATATTCATCATTGATCAAAACTGATCATAATTACAAAACTTTGTAATTAAATTTAACATAAAGTATTTTGCAAATAAAATAATAATTTTCAGAAATTTGGGTAGGTGACAAATAAGAAGGGAGGGGTGAATCAGTATTGAGCAATTTTACCAATTTTTACTTCAAACATTAAATTGCAAAAACGTTAAATTACCATCACATCATTAACCATAGTACATTATCAAACATCATCATCAACACATAAGATCACACACAGTGCACAAAGATATTTTACGTGGAAACTCAAAAGGGAGAAAATAAAAATAAAAAATAAAAAAAATTATAATTCATTCATTACAATATCAAGCTTTGACCTAAGAGGGACACCCATCCTTGATGCAAGCTCCAACTTACACAAATTGCAAATATCAACCTATTTACAGTAAGCTCCAACTTACTGATTTGGTGAAGGCTCCAACCTTCACTGCAAGCACCAACTTGCAAAATAGACTCCAACCTATCTTTGGGATGAGGACACCAATCCGCTTGAGCACCAACTCAACTCCCCTGCACCACCCTGCCACCCTAATGCTTATAGATCAATTAGTTCATCTGTCAATCTGCTCTTTCTGCTCATCCTCAAGAAGCAAACCCTCTGTCAACACTCTTGAAACTTTGTTCTATGTCATGACTCCATCTGCACACTATCCTCGGGCAGTCTTTATCTATAAGCATAAACACTTCATTCAGATGCTCTGTCCTGACGGACTTGAATGGTTTCTTCATTTGAAGTCAACAATACAATTATTCCTGTAGCTTCATACAAGAATGCTCAACAACCATTTGCACCTACAACTTCAATTGCATTTCAGTACCAACAAATCAATTATTGGATCCCCTGTCTAAACATGATTACAGTTCTCACACAATCCACATTATTCATAGCTTCCAAAGGTTTTCTCCAATTGTTCTTTCTTGCAACTTTAGATCGCATGCATCAATTTGGGTTCAACCATGTGAATCAGGGTTTGATATCAGGTTCCTAGCTCAATCCTCATTGAACATAGCCACAACTTCAAATCTTCTTAAAGCCATTCAAGTTGTTCATGTTCACTTCAAGGTCAACCTCTTGGCACTCACTATTCTGTTTAGAATTCAAAACTCGATTAAGAGAAATACCCTACAATCCCTTGTAAATTCGATCAAGGTGAATATGTTCTATGTTTTCTCATACTCTGCAACCTAAGCCATTCAAAACCCCTGCACTATCAATTCACTTGACATATACATCAATTGATTGTCACAACCTTGGATAACCAACAATCTCTATGCTTAGCGTTGAAGAAACACAATTTGCAAAGTCCAGAAGATGTAAATCGTAGTTCTTCTGCTATGGAAGATTTGGGATTTCAAAGATCTTTCGTCAACGCATGCTATTGATGAGGAGCAATGTGATCTCAAGCTGAGGAGAAATCACTACATAATTTTAACCCAGAAAAATGTTATCATGCCTCTCTTGCTTGGATCTTCACTTATTTTTCATCTACTTCGTGCACCAGAGCTTACACGATTCCACAACTAGCGATTTCTGTGCAATCTCAGCAACATTGATTTACATACACCTGCAATAAAAAACACTAAACTCTCAACTAGCGATTTCTGTGCAATCTCAGCAACATTGATTTACATACACCTGCAATAAAAAATTCTAAACTCCAGATATATTTGCTTCTGTGATCTATTTCAGAGATCTCATTGCCTCGCACATCTCAGCGTTTGCTTCAACAAATGACCACATATTTATATGGGTAATTTGCAATCAATGTGGACCCAAACGCGTCAATTGTGAATTAGATGTGGCGACAAATGGGTGCTTTTATTCAAAACGTTTTTCCCTCCAACATATCTGTCAGCACCATCCAACTCTCATTAAGGTGATTCCATTGTGGACCTTAACATGAGGGCAATGCATAGGAGGACCCAACGTGGTGAGTTAACTTGAAATACATTCGTGGGATCTATCACATTTGAGAGAGGTCCGATTGTTTATATGTGGACTTGCCAGTTTATATGTGGACTTGCCAATTCATATGTGAGCCGAGACTTCAATGTCGCTCTCAAACGTTGGTGTTGACCAAAAGTTTGACCGGAGATTAACGCACAAACAGTGACACCTCGGAGTGATCCAAGAGATGAAGAACCATGTTGACCAAAGGGCGCACAAAACCCACATGCCCGTTTTCTTTCTTCAGGCACGCAACTATGCCAATGTATGAGGGTGGGCACTGGAACAATATGGGAGGTACCAAAACCTTTAGGAACAAGCTTTTACACTTGGGCATGATCCAACTTTGCTTCTCTTTAACCATTTAGTTGACTCGTGCTATTTTCTTCAAGCTTCTTCAATGTGGCACTTCAGCCACGGCACAATCATTGTCACAACATTGCATTGGCGTCATTGCATTCCATAACCATACACCTATCACGCTGTCACGAGACTTGCAGCATGAACCTATAGCTGCCACGAGACCATTGTTGTCATCCTGACACACACAACTTGTCATCTTCATCAATGTGTCAATGTTGACATCAATGACAACTTATGCTCCACAATTACTACATCTGAGGAAGGGTCACCCAACACTTTTTCTTTAACCACCTCTTTGAGGATAATCCTATAGAAAATTTCTATAAATTTGTTATTTACATTTCTACTGAAGAGGAATGAGTACCCAATTACTATATTCGAGGAAGGGTCATTTGACACTTCCCTGTGACCCCCCCTATTGCTAATACTATCATCGAGGAAGTGTGACTCAATTCCTATATTTGATGAAGGGTTTCCCAAGCTTTCCTCCTGGCCCACCTCTTGGATGATACTATCCTGGAGGAAGGGTATCTTGATTACTGTATCTAAGGAAGGGTCACATGACACTTCCTCTTGAACCACCTCTTTGAGGATACCATCCTATAGGAAAGGTCTATTGATTTGTTATGTATGTGTCTATCGAAGAGGAACAAGTACTCAATTACTATATCTAAGGAAGGTTTGCTCGACATTTCCTCTTTACCCTCCCCATTGAGAATACTACCAGCATAGATCCATCTTAAACCCGTATCTATCAAGCACCGAGAGGGATCCAATTTGTTGAGGTGTATTTCTTTTTTTAAATTTAAACTCAAGAAATTCTATCTCTCTTGATTGATATATCCGGGTTTAAGTTTTTAGTTTTTATTTTATAAACGAACATCGATTTTTTAATTATTTTTCATAATATTTTATTTTATGAGCCAACATGGATTTTTTTTAAATACTTTCCATAATTTTTTATTTTATGAGCCGACATGAATTTTTTTAATTATTTTGTTAGGAACAAACATTACAACATCTCCCTCATACTTGACAATATTATTTATGGCCGACATAATATCGACAAACGTTACAAGATCTCCCTCATACTGGGCTATAGAGCGCCTCCCAGCACAATCATCGAGGAAGTGTGACCCATAACCTATATCTGATGAAGGGTCACCTAAGCTTTCCTCTTGACTGACCTCTTAGATCATACTATCCTAGAGGAAGGATGAACCAATAATTATATCTAAAGAAGGATCTCCTAACACTTCCTCTTAAACCACCTCTTTAAGGAGACTATCCTATAAGAAATGCCTATCTATTTGTTATTTGTGTGTCTACCCAAGACGAACAAGCACCTGATTACTATATCTGAGGAAGGGTCACCTAAAATTTCCTCTTGACCCTCCCTGTTGAGAATACTATCGTTGAGGAAGTGTTACCTGATGCCTATATTTGATGAAGAGTCACCATGTATTTTCGCTTGACCAATCTCTTGGATGATTATCCTGGAGTAAGGGTGATCCGGTTACTATATCTGAGGAAGGGTCTCCTAACTATTCTTCTCAAAACACTCTTTGAGTATACTATCATGTATGAAAGGTCTATTGATTTGTTATTTACGTGTCTACCTAAGAGGAACATATACTCAATTAATATATATGAGGAAGGGTCATCCAACACTTCGTCTTGACCCTCCCCATTGAGGAAGTGTGACTCAATTCCAATATTTGATGAAGGGTCACCCAATATTTCCTCCTGACCCACCTCTTGGATGATACTATGTTGGAGAAAGGGTGACCCGATTACTATATCTAAGGAAGGATCTCCTAACACTTCTTCTTGAACCAACTCTTTGAGGATACTATCCTATAGGAAAGGTCTATAGATTTGTTATTTACATGTCTACCCAAGAGGAATGGGTACCCGATTACTATATCTGAGGAAGGGTCATATGACACTTCCTCTTGACCTTCCTTGTTGAGAATACTATCATCGAGGATGTGTGAGCCGATTCCTATATTTGATGAAGGGTTTCATGATCTTTCCTCTTGGCCTACCTCTTGGATGATACTATCCTGGAGGAATGGTGACCCAATTACTATATATAAGGAAGGGTCGGTCGACACTTCCTCTTGAACCACCTCTTTGAGTATAATTTCCTATAGGAAAGGGCTATTTATTTTCTATTTACATGTCTACCCAAGATGAATAGGTACCTAATTATTATATCTAAGGAAGGGCCACTTGACATTTCGTCTTCACCCTTGTCATCAAGAAGACTATCATCAGAAAAGTGTGGTTTTATTCCTATATTTGATGAAGGGTCACTTGAGATTTCCTCCTGACCCACCTATTGAATGATACTATTCTGGAGGAAGGGTGACCCAATCACTATATCTGAAGAAGGATCTTTGGACACTTTTTCTTGACCCACCTCTTTGAGGATACTATCTTGTAGGAAAGGTTTATTGATTTGTTATTTATATGTCTATCCAAGAGGAATGAGTACCCAATTACTAAATATGAGGAAGGGTCACTCGACATTTCCTCTTGACCATCCCCATTGAGAATACTATCATCGAGGTATTGCAACATGACTCCTATATTTGATGAAGGGTCACTCGATATTTCCAACTAACCCACCTCTTTGATGATATTGACTTGGAGGAAGGGTGATTTGATCACTATATATGATGAATAATTGCCCAACACTTTTGCTTGAACCACCTCCTTGAGGAAATTATACTATATGAAAGGTTTATCAAATTTTTATTTACATTTATACCTAAGAGGAATGAGTACTTGATTGCTATATCTTAGGAAGGGTCATATGACACTTCCTCTTGACCCTCCTCGTTGAGAATACTATCATCGAGGAAGTGTAACCCAATTCCTATATTTGATGAAGTGTCGCTTGATATTTCCTCCTGAGCCACGTCTTGAACCACCTTTATGAGGATAATATCATGTAGGAAAGGTCTATCAATTTGTTATTTATGTGTCTACCCAAGAGGAATGAGTACCTAATTACTATATCTAAGGCATTGTTTCCCAACACTTCCTCTTGACCCTACATGTTGAGAATATTATCATCGAGGAAATGTTACCCAATTACTATAATTGGTGAAGGGTCGCTCAAGATTTTATCTTGACCCACCTCTCAAAGGATACCATCCTAGAGGAAGGGTGATCTGATTACTATATTTGAGGAAGTTTCACCCAACACTTCCTCTCAAACCCCCCCTTTAAGGATACTATCTTGTAGGGAAATCTATTGATTTGTATTTGCGTGTTTACCCAATAGGAACATGTACTCAATTACTATATACGAGGAAGGGTCGTCAGATAATTCCTCTTGACCCTCCTCATTGAGAATCCTATACTCAGTGAAGTGTGACCCGATTCCTATATTTGATGAAGGGTACCCTAGATTTCCTCTTGGCCCACCTCTTGTATGATAGGATCCTGGAGGAAGGGTGGCCCTATTACTATATCTAAGGAATCATCACCCGACATTTCCTCTTGAACCACCTCTTTGAGGATACTATCATGTAGGAAAACCTATATATTTGTTATTTACATTTCTATCCAAGAGGAATGGGTACCTGATTACTATATATTGTGAGGAAGTGTCACCCAACACTTCATCTTGAACCTACCTATTGAGAATAATATCATCAAGGAAGTGTGTAACATCCCCAAAAATTCACTAAAATTAAAAATTTTCAAGTGGCATTAATTGCTAGTGTTTGTTGTGCAAAAAGTGTTAACTTAAACACGACTAAACGCTAAACAAGGTTCTTAACGATAACAACTCCTAACATTTGTCATTAATGACTAAGAGTTTAAATTGCTTATGAATCGCAACAATTGTCTTAACAGCTGTTAATTTAAATAGTGTCTTATAAAGTCGTAAAGTCGATTATCGTCAAACTAACGTCGGGATGTTGAATAATGCTCATTAGAGGAAATTTGGATGAAAAATGGGCCTTTTAACCCTAAAGTATAATTTCTTGTCATCACATATTAGACAATCAAAATGCTTTAAAATTCGAACAAGGTGCATGTAAAAAAATTGGAGGGAAAAAATAAAAACTACTTTTTGGATCGTATTTTTAACTTATCTCCTTGTATGTTTACTCAAATTTCAAGCAGGGTGACTCGTTGGATGCATAATTTAATTACGCATCCAATGAGTCCTCCTGATTGAAATTTGAGTAAACCTACAAGGAGATAAGTCGAAAATACGATCCAAAAAAGTAGTTTTTTACTCTCTCTCTACTATTATTTTATTATTTTCCTTAGGAGGCCCATTTTTTACCCAAATTTCCTCTAATGTGCATTAAGTACTTTTATTGTTAGCATGCATATCGTTACTTTCGTTCTATGTTATACATTTTTTTTTCTAGAGACTAATTGATCGTCTTACTGTAATGAAGGGGTCCTTGTGTATGCCCCAAGGCTTACTTAGCTATTGCTAGCTAACGCTCATGAATTATATTTGCAGAGAGAACAGGTAAAACAACGAATTTTCAAACGAAGTGTACTGATATAATTCAAGTTAACTTGCAGTACCATAATGGCCTTTAAAGTTATTTATGAATGTGTAGAGAAATTATCTGCCCTGCAATTCAACTCAGGTATTTTATCGTAAAAATCTGATTATCTTCATGTACTTCCTATTTCCAATGGTTGTATAGTTTAACTGTTGAATAATCATATGGTAACCCTACTATAGCCAATTACTATGGAGAAAAGTTATGTGTTAATAACACCTACTTGTTATATCAATACTATGGAAAATTGCATTGTAATACATTACATTTTCTCAATCCAAAAACTATGGAGAGAACATTATAATACTTTTCCATTTCATAGATTATAAGTGCATTACCTATGTTATGCAATAAAATATAACTTCTACAAGCTATATGTTATATTTAAGAAGCAGAATGTGCATTCTATATGCGTAGAAAATGTACAGAATTCTAAAGCGCGATAACTATAGGCATAACTATATGTTTGAAGCTTTATGCATAAATGTAATGCCCGCCTTGGTACTTTAACTGATTAGACTAATGAGGGTACTGGTTTTGAAATGAACCGGCTAAGTAAAACACGAACCATTTGAATTTACTTTGAAAATGCTTATGATGATAAATGATGAATAATTTGTATGCTCGACTCACTGAGATACTAGAATGAATGATGTAAATATTTTATATAGTGCAGCGCTACTAATGTGCGCTTGAGTGTGTGCAGTGGCAGGTAAGACGATATACCGACTGACCCACAATGGAATTTTAGGGGTCGTAAGAACGGAAAGAACACATAGGGGTACGACGACAGACTGTCAACCCTGAATTAGCAATCGACGCATGGGTCGGAAGCTTGCGAACTGGCCCGGGGAAGCGTGTGTCGTACGGGCGAGGCCATTCTGACTTGGTCACGTGCAAGAGTTGAGGGGCGCGCGATAAGGAGAGCCTTATCCCTCAGCAGCCCTTAGTCTCCAATAAGTGTAGTCGATAAATCGCGGTAACGACTCCCCGATCGCTACACAGTTCTCCTCACAAGAAGAAAGAAAAGAAATTGTCGGAAGGGCCCGCCGAAAAGGTACCAAGACAAGAACAAGAAGAAGAAATTGATCAACTGTATAAATGAAAATTTCACTTAAGATTTAAGAAATATTTTTATTCCATTTTGTTTCATTTTATTATTTTGAATTATTTTTCAAGATTTCATTTTAATTGATTTCATTAATTTTGAATTATTTATTTTAATTGATTTTATCATCTCGAAAAAGAATTGAAAAGATTGATTTTATTTAATTGATTTTATCATCTCGAAAAAGAATTGAAAAGATTGATTTTATTTAATTGATTTTGTTATATTGAAAAAGGTTATTTTTAAAAGAATTATTTATTCAAAGGTTTTAATTGGATGGATTTTAATTTTTTTTATTCAAGATTTTATTTTTTTAATTGATTTTATTATTTTGGATTATTTTAATTTAATTAATTTAATTAATTCTTGATTAATTTTACTATCTTGAAAAGATTTGAAAAATATTAAAATCTAGTTAATTGATTTTATCATTATTGAAAAAGAGTTTAATTTAGATTAGAATTTTTTAGATAAGAGATATTTTAATTCTTACTTTTATTCTTTTAAATTTTATAAAGAAGATATTTAAAATAAATTAGAATTTTAGTAAAATCTTCTAATTCTATTTTAGTAATTAAGAAAAGAAAGGAATTTAGAAAGCTTTAAGTCTAACTAAAAGATATTAAGTAAACTAAATAAGAACCAAAACATAAGAAGAACTCTACTACACCTAATTCCCACTGATTTAGGGAATTAGGTGCACACTTGAGATGAAGAGACACTTGTAATTTGAGAGTAATTGTTAATAAATTATTAAATTAAATTAAATATGTGCATGGACAGACACATGGCACACAGACTTTTTCTATATAATGAGGGAGGAGAAGGAGAGAAATACATCTCTTGCTCCCTAGTGCTGGATGGGCATCGGAATCGAGAATTGATCTTGTGAATTCTTGTGAGTTGGGCTTAGCTTTCTGGGGATTGGGGAATCCCACCAGAAAGCTTGCGTTGTGTGTTCTTGCGACCCCATTTTCTCGGGGGTTCGGGGTGAAGAAGAATAACCCCGATACGGTAGGGAGATCAACCGAGGGGTCACTCGGTACTTCGTTAGGAAATTTGATTAGATCGTGCGGGAACCACTTCGAGGACTCCATCAATTCGCTGGACCAACCGTTGAAAACAAGTTTGAAGTATTTAGTTTATTTATTTTGCTAACTCTTGTGGTGGAATGAATAAATCTGAGTATATAGTTTTATTTATTGACATTCATGTACTGCAATAGATAGAACTAGATTTGTGGCCTCTATATCTTCTTCTGAAAAATCGTACTGGAAGTTCTGAAATTAATTATACTTATATTTTCAAAATCCGTGGAAGTCTTTTTGGGGAAACCGAAATGGGGGTCCCTACAATAAACTAAATGTTTGGAGCTTTATGCATAACTATATGCTCGTTGTATACATGTTTAACTTATGGTAATAATGTGATAGTGGATGATGCGTTGGCATAACCTTTGAACCAGTACTAAGTATTTATGGTTCAATAACTGCGTTTATGGTGGATTACTTGATGGCAGCCCTCGTGGAAAACATTATGTGAATTGAACTTGAATCAAGGTGGCAACCCTTGGTTGCGCAATGTAAAACTCGTCGAGATGTACAAAGATTATTAGGATCACATCCTAGGTGGATCTATGTGTTGGCAGAATACTATGCGTTGAAGGTTATAACCTTAAATGCTATTTAATGAGTTTGGTCATCGTGAAAAGACTTATCTCTGTAGTTTGATATGCACCATTGATCTCAGGGTAAATCTCGGGCTTTGCGTTAAACCCTAACCCTGTAATTGGTATGCCAACCTACTCGACACTTTGTTCATTTTGAGAAATGTGAGGGTGAGGCCGACAGGCTCCCTACCCTTCAGGGTTTGTAACTTTGTTTGAAGGTGCCTTCTGAGGTTTCAATACCCCAACCTTACTGTATATATTGTTCTCAAGATAGTTCGTAATATTTACAGGTCGCAAATCCCTCTTGAGGTTCGATGGTGAGTCCTTCTTCTAAACCATAAGCGTTGGTGGAGTTTGAAGGTTCAAGTATGCTTCAGCATTTTGCAAACTAACAGGATTTTGGCTCTTCTTGGAGTTTGTGTAGAAACTCCATACACATACTGTATGCGTTGATAAAACCGGGATACTCCACCATGTTCCTGGTTATTTGCAGGTGAGGTATCAGTTTCTTTTCTAAAAATTCAATGGTTGTTTTTAATAATGTCCCTTCTGGTTTTAATACTTGAATATATGTTTAACCACTAGTTGTGTGGTGTTATGGGCACGTGGCTTTTCTTTTCAATGGTTGAAGTTGGCCATAACAGGATGAAAGCTTTCATTGGGCCCTGGTAAGCCTCAGAGACATCCCAAGGGTGTACAGACTTGGTTTTTCAGTTGATTTTAAAGACGATCTTTATGCTGTAAGACATGTTGTATAATGTTCATGCCGAAAGGCAATGTTAGGATTTGGAGAGTTTTGCTCCTGAGCTTTTAGAGCTCTTGTTGGATTCTCAACGATTTCTTCTTACTGTTGTAAAATGTTTGTTTTTGAGTTTTGAAATAAAAAAACGACTCTTTCGAAAACGTTGTGTTTGGTCCACTGTCCAGATGTATTTATTCGGAAATGAATTAGTTGTTTTGTTGAGAAATATTGAAGAATGGTTTTGGAAACCGATTATGGTTTATAATGTACAGTAGGGAGGGTTGAACCCTCGACCATAACTCGTATTATTTTTAATTTGAAAAGCATGAGTATGAATATGGTTTTGCA
The DNA here is from genome assembly GCA_027924585.1 of Larix kaempferi. NCBI lineage: Eukaryota > Viridiplantae > Streptophyta > Pinopsida > Pinales > Pinaceae > Larix > Larix kaempferi. The sequence goes on along the minus strand of BSBM01000397.1, from coordinate 7,683,776 downwards.
AGAATAGAATGTTGACAGTCATAGAGTACTATTTCAGCACTTCAATATAAAATGTAAGGTCTGTTGGTTATTTTAAAATGTTTAGGGTAGAGCTCGTTACTGCAAATTGAAGGGTTATAAGGTTTAGGTTTTTCTTTTCAAACAAAACCGTAAGGCTGGGTTGTAAACCCCACTGCAAGAAACTTTACTGTGTTTTTGCTAAGGGTTTTGAACCCTGGTCGTGTTATACTTCTATGTTTTCATAAAATGAAGGGATCAATTATTTGAAAAGATAGGAGAAGTTTGCACTTAGGGTTTTAACCCTGGGCAACACAAAGATTTAAAATAGATACTAAATACCCTGTAAATATATTTAAGTTTGAAATGAAAGTTACAGTGATAAAATGTATTAATGTTGGAAGTGTATAATACAGTTTAAGAATATGAATTTATATTTCTATGTTATAGCTTTGACTTCAATTTGTTATAAGATACTTGCATCATGAGTTTCGATGAAGATAGGTTTTTATACAGTAGTTGTTTAACCTTGACATGATCTCTGTATTGTACAATTTGATGCGAGTAATTTGTTACTGTTTATATTGTGAGTTGATAATTTACAAGAATCTCTAAATAAATTTTTTGGTTCGTAAGACTGTATCTGCTATAGTTTGAAAGGAATTACTTAGAATAATATGTCGATATAAATAAAAAGCTAGGATTTTACTCTTAAGCATAAACAATGAAATATTTGTATTTTCTATTTAAATTCTAAGATGTCCATTGAAATAAGACAATATTATAGTACTGGAATAATATAAATTTATTTTGGAATGCAAGTCATCAAGTCTATTCACATTATAACATCATTCTGATCTATTCTAAATACCCTTCCCTGTACTAGAGTACGACACTATAACCAGTGTGTGGAAAAATACAGGGAAGCATTATTATTCAATCATTATATCATTTAACTACATTATTCAAAATGCAGCTTATCCTAACAGTTATAGTTTACATAAGTAAAATATTCATTAACAGTACAGAATATCTAAGATTTAATTGGAAAACTGATAACATAAAACATTCAGATTTATTTTTGTAACTTGACAGAAGTAAATAAGATAACACAATATGAACCTGGTAACTATAGAAGAAGAAACAAATAGCCAAAGGAGCCCGTTCCACCCAACCTACTTCTGAAGACAGCCAAGTTACTTTCCTTAGGACCCATGAGCCTGTTCACTGAACCACCAGGACGAAGATGTCGTGTGGAATATTGGAATAAATTCCCTTGCAACTCAGCAGAAGCACCTAGCAGTAGTACTTCCTGCCTTTAGCAATATTGAACTCAACAATGTGGATGCACTAGTTCAGAATCCAGTGTTAGTTCACTCAATCACTTCTAACCTTCCCCTCATCGAATCTCTTGTGCTCAGAAAATATCACAAGGTAAGAATGAACAACCCCTGCTGAATTCGATGGGTAGATAAGTAGCATGCCTAAGTCTTTTGGTCAGTTTATTTCAGTAAATGAGCCACCTGCTCAGTTCCACTTTCTTGGGGAACATGACCATAAAAGTAGTGAAGTTCCCCCCTGCAACAGATAGAAGTGAGTTGAGGATGCTTCCAAGTGTTAGTTTGTTCTCCACCACAGTCCATTCCTCCTAGTGGGTCAGTGAACACTCATTCAACAATCTCCTTTGGATGTTTGTCTCCACTTTTATTTATTAATAATAAAATATTCAAAGTAATTAATTACAGTCATCCTTGACCCCACTTGGTCAATAGTCATAAACTTTACAATAAAAATAAAACATAATGTTTTCATCATGACATAAAATGTCTAGAGTTTGGGTATGTGACAAAGTGTGATCCAATGAAGTGTCTCCTGAGCTTTCCTCTTAACCCACCTCTTAAATGATACTATCGTAGAGGAAAGGTGACCCAATTACTATATTTGAGGTAGTTTCGCCCAACACTTCCTCTTAAACCACCTCTTTGAGGATACTATGTTATGTATTGTTTTTTAAATTATGACTAATGTACTTTAATATCTTCAATATATCGACATTTTTCATTTTTTTTATTTCATAATGAGATAGAAACATTTGACTATAGGTCAGAATGTTGATTTTAGTATCTCTCGTCCAGTTTAGATAAATTCCTTTCCTTGAAATACATTCTAGCCACAACATAGGACTCTATGAGAATGATTGGTTTGTCAAGGTGTTAGATCCCTACAATTTATATCAATATTTGTACCTCTACATTTATTTTGAGGAAGACAACAAAAGTATTGGCATTATCATATCTACAGATGTCCTTAAAGAAGGCATATTGTGTGTCCAGGTAGAGGTTGTTGAAGAAAACAAATGCTCTATATTACAGATGGAACTTCTGGTTTGGAAGGTTCACCCTAAATTAAAGAAAACAATTAATCCCAATGATGAAATATCTTGTGCAAAACAAGGGTGGAGATATAGCGGAACAAATATGGTTGGTAACTTGAAAAATGGAATTATCTCTGTGTTTAAAAGTAGATTGACTAAGAGAAAGAGATCTCTGATTCTCCATTATATGAATTTTGAAAACAAGCTCATTAATGTTTATCATGAAAATAATATGTGGTACCTTATAAGATCTATCATCCATGACTTGGAAAAGGATGTAAGTAGATTCGCATTCATGCCTTTGAAAGAAATCCCTATATAGGTATTAACGGAGAAAGAGACCGTAATTTTTGATAGATCAAAGGGCATCCAATAACAATAAATAAAATATATTATTTTCAATGATTTTTTTTTCTATAGATGTCAAAAGATGTGTTCTTGTACCTACGCATTTGCAATTTTAGAAAGTGAATGAAGAGGTTGTGGCCAGGATGGTTCTATCTCTTGTCACAAACTTCACCATGACACTCCTAGAGGTAATTTTAATGTCTTTCAACCGAGGCACACATGATCTTATTTCTATGCAAAATGAAGTTCGGATTGAAATGGATACAATGAATTTCTATATCTTGGATGGCTAGCACATTATCTTTGCACAATATAAAATAATTGAAAATTATAAATACAAATCCATTCATTCTCAGATATCATATTTGTAAAGCTCGTCTACTACAAAAGGATGTTCCTCATAAATTAATTACAATTCGTGACGGCCTAGGAGAAATGGATATATATTAATAGGCACATCCATCTCAGAAAATGACACACTCCATCCTTGGAGTGGTGGGTATAAATATTACTGCTTTCAAACATTGTTACATTAGTACATGCATTTCAATGTAATTTTAATTCTTCTCTAACTCTATAGTTTTATTGGATAGCGTACTTTTCATAATGAATGTGTAGATATGTTTGATGTTTCTAACAAGGATAGCCTCAAAGAAAAGATGACTCTTGTCTTTATTTCTAATGGGATATGGAACAAATGGTGTATTGTATTTCAAATTTATTAAAATGGCTCATTGGCATGCTTTCCCAAGAGAATTTATCAAGATGATTTTGCACAAAATAAAACAAAACAATACATGTCAAATTTTTTTATAACTCTACATCATATGGATGAGACATAATTGAAAATTATCGCAGAGAAAATAATTTATGGATCAATTTGGTTGAGTGCACTAGTCAACCATAATGTCAATGCAGCGATTCTTTTACAATATTGCAAGAGAGTCAAAGATGAAAGAAAAAATGGATTTTTTATTTCTGATTATTTGAATGTTGTAGACAATGATTTTTTATTCATCCTAAGATGTATCTAGCAAAAATGTGGTTGAGTTATATAATATTTCTCCAAATCATTTCGAACAACTTTGTGGTATTCTTTGTGATGATAAGCAAGTCAAGTCTCTAGTGAATAAATGGAAAAGAACAACATAGGAAGATGAATTTATTTTTCCAAAAGAAGCATCCAAAATATTTGAAATATATAAATAAAAATGGTATCAATGTCACGATGGAATCTCATAGAGATAATGCAATATTTTTTTGTCGATCTTGTTGTCCATCATCATTGTGAAAGACACTGAAGGGAATTAGTTGCTTTCAAAACACATTCCATTGTGAGCTAGTTGTGTTCTATATTTGCAATTGTTTATATGGATGGACATAAAATGATATGCTTGAATTGTTATTTTTCTGAGTGTCAAATTCAAAACCTTTTACTTGTGTTTTCATAGGTGATTTAAATGCTTCATGTTCCATTAAAAAATCCTCCTCTCATTTCACAAATAAATAAATAAAATTAAAAAAAAAACTTATTAAAGAATATGACATCGTTGGCATCATTAGGAACTTTGTAAATGATTCATATACAAATTTATCTCTAATATAGTGTTGTATAATTGGGTTTAAAGGGCACAATGTGACTACTATTTTTATGAATATGGATTGAAGCAATGAAAACATGTTGCTCCTTGATTTCCCGACTTTCAAAGATTTGGGATTCTAATTGAGAGAGCATGTTTTCCGAAAGGAAAGGTCTAAGGATTTTTGGGATCATATATTGACCAATTTGACTCCATCTTTGGGACCATCATTTCATTCTATGTTGGTGCTATACTTATTCATTATCTAAGTATAATTCCATATATAAGCATTGTTTCTATCGTGGAGACATTTCAATAGGAACTGTACATGAACAAATTCTTCTAGTCATTGTTGAATGATCCAAAAGAAGGTATTTTATATTGATATTTAGAAATGTTTTATGTCATTACATGTTTTGATTCTTTGTTCCTTTATAAAAAACTGTTTGTGGGCAATGTGTAAGTGCTGACACAAACTGATCTCCCTAGTCCGAATGGTTTGTATCTAGAACAAAAGAAATAAACAATACATATAACTTTCCTAGATTGATCAAATTGCAAAGTAAGTCAAGAGATAACTCAACTTATGAATGCAATTCCTTTCTCCTTGCTTTATTCAAGTCCTTGATCTCCAGATCTTCAGCTGCAAAACAACACAAAACAAGTGGAAACAAACAAGTAGTGATAGCATATAATCATAAATCAATCTAGATTAGTAGTCAAAAAAGCCAATCCTAAACCTTATAATGACAAGATGTTTATGGAAAGAATTTGCATTAATGTAATTACAGAAAATACAAAGAGAGAGGTTACAAATGAGATTTGACATCATAACACCTTTCAAATGATCCTAGCCTCAAATATCAAAGATTTTGCCTCCTAATGGATGAAAAGGATCTCCTAGCAGAATTTCACCAGCATGTAAGTACTCTATCCTTCCTCTCTTTAACCATGGAGAGGGGGTTTATATTTATAGGCATAAAGGGATAGGAGATGTTGAGGATTTGTGGGAGAATCTTAAGGGATCATCCCACTAGGTAAGGGGATCGAGTTCCACCTTTCCTAACATGTAGGGATAAGCCTCCACACAATCAAAGGTCCGAGAAGATGCTCGAAGCTTCTCTTTTTCCATTTTAACCAACAGTGCCGCACCTTGCACACAGAAAAATCGTGTCATTGAAGGGTGACACTTCTTGTGCAAAGGAAACTAGCATCACTGACACGCTCTGTCAATGTGCAAAGCATGTCACCTAAATATTCTACTACAACAATGATATAACCATTCCCCTCAGCCAAGGTAAGATTACAATGCATGAATTCAATGCCCCATTTTTCAAAGGGACCAACACCGATAACTGGATGTAGTGGGGCTGGGTGTGAGTGATTTTTATAATGAAAACGCTGGCAAGGAGGACACTTCTTGACCGCTTCCACACAATCTTTGAAAATGGATGGCCAGTAGTATCCCATGCGTAATATTTTCCGGGTTGTAGCCATCCCAGAAAGATGAACGCCACATGCCCCCGAGTGGCAATCATTTAGGACATGCTTGGCCTCTTCATGATTTAAACAACGTCGGAGAATGGAATCAATGCCACAATGGTATAGTGTATCACCAATGATTAGGTAATATTTTGCGTGGTGATGGATACGACGGCGTTCATCACAGGATAAGTGAGGACCAAAGCATTGGGTTTGGAGATACAATGTGATATCTCCATACCATGGGTCAGAAGTACTAATAAATAACAAGGACTCATCGGGGAGAGAGTCAATGGGCTCATATTCTTGATTGGTATGGGGAATATCACAAATGAGCTCCGCAAATACCAAATACATTTTGGATTTGGCCTTCTCAAACTGAAGATCGAATTCTCGGAGAATTACTATCCAGTGCGAATACTTGCCCCCTAATACCTAACGCGTAAGAACATGGTACATAGGGTTAGAGTCGACAATAATTGTAGTAGTGTGGAGTAGGATATAGTGACAGAACTTCTGAACATCAATGAATGCTGCCAGATCTAAATTCTCTACATGCGAATAACGAGTTTCAGAGTCAGTGAGACCCTTACTAAGGTAGTATATCACATGTTCCTGCGCATTGCTATATTCATGTACTAAAACCATAGCAATAGTCGAAGTAGAGGCAGCAATATAAATGATGTAATCCTTGGTGTAATCCGATGGTTATAACACGGGTGCATGGGTAATTGCATGTTTGAGATTGTATCCCAAATGAACGGGACGTCCTTCTTTAACAACCACATGTATCCATGTGTTTTCTCTGCGAAATTACACACGAAACGACACAAGTAGTTTACCTTCCCTTGCAAAATTTAAGTTCTGTAATATCTGTGGGTGGGGGTAGGGAAAAAATGGTTGCTACCTTGAGGGGATCAATGCGGATCCCATCTTTGGAAATGATGAATCCTAGGAGGCGTCTGGACTCCACACAGAATATGAACTTATGAGGATTTAAACGGATATTGTACCGTCGACATCTAAGAAACATAGCCGTCGGATGATCACTATGGAAGTCGCGACGATTCGAATGAGTAGGTAGATCGTCGAGGTACGGTTCCAAAAAATCCTTTATATCGTGGAAGGCATACGACATGGCCCGCTGGACTATGGCACCAGCGTTTTTAAGTCCAAATGGGAGTTTGTGATATGCAAACGTACCCCATGGGAAAATGAAAGCAGTTTTATGTTGGTCAGCTAGGTGGATCTCAATCTGATTATAGCCGGAGAAGCCATCCATGAAAGAAAAATGACTAATTATCCTTAGGACAAACCTTATTCAGATCCATGTAATCAATGCAAACTATGAAGGTTCCATGTTTCTTTGTAACTGGGATGACATTAGAGACCCAATTCGTTAAGGGAACGTGATAAATGAACCCAAATTTCAACAACTTTTCTATCTCTGCTTTGATAGCCGCAGTCTTCCTAGGGTGCACTAGACGGAGTTTTTGCCGGATAGGTTTTGCGTCGGGATATGTTTGGATCTCATGCATGAAAATAGAAAGATCAATACTAGGCATTTCCTCATATCTCCATGCAAATACATTGCGGAATTATTAAAATAAGGTCGTAAAAGTATTGATTTCATTGGGAGAACAAGTTTGGCCTATGTGAATATGTTCCATGATTCCTGGTTTTACCGAGTTGTCTAAAGTAATGGTATCCTTGATGTTTGCCAAATTTCCCTCGGTTACCTTATCCTGGGTAAGAATAGGATATTAAGGGTGAGAACATACATCTGGTGAAACAATCGTATGAATCGCGTTCTCTACCATGTCTAGAGGCGGAAGGAAGGACGATCAATGATGAAGGCCTTTCCATGGGGGCTCATCCAAGCTCATAATATCCATGATTGATTCATCAGAATGAAAAGTCTGGAGTAGAGGATCAGGTGATGGTAGGGATGAGTGCTGATGGGGTGGCATAGAACCTGGGTTAGATGCCACTGAAGAGTAAGCATCCAGTAAATCGGGTGTTGATTAGATGCCCTCATAAGTGGCTTCAACAGGGCTGAGAGGCATCACATCTCCAATCAAATCCATATGATTAGGATCGGGCACAATCCATTGGTTGGTCGAGTTGGAAGAGGATGGGATCATAGATGAGATCATGTTCACCATTGCAACATGGGATGCGGGATATGGTGTTGGAAAGACTCCCATGAGGGATGAACCTTTAAGGATTCCTACCCCCACACTCTCATATATTTGCGAAGAGTGTCCTAAGAGAGGGACATTATTTGCAGGATGAGAAGTGTCGTCTGGTGTACAAAAATCTAACTGGTCGATAGTGACAATTCTCCCTTGATGGGGAAATTACATAATGCAGAAGACAGATGATGTGACTGTGTTCATGGCATAGAACCAATTTTGAACAAGTAATAAATTATAATCCAATGGGGCGGTGACTACTTCCACGTTAATGGAAACAGATTTACCTTCCAACTCTACGGCTAAGGATTATAACAGCCCGTGGGGTTGAAATCCATGTTCGTCAAATGCTTTCAATGTAGTGGGGGAACGGTTCAACTCGGGAGAGTCGATGGCTCGCTAGCAGGATATCGACATAACCGAAGTAGAGGCTCCTTCGTATAGAATAGTACGATGGATACCTTTCCCAAAAACATTGGTAACGATTTGAAATGATAATTGGTGGGAAAGCCTCAGCTTGAAATACTCTAATTTGAACATGATGGTGTTGGAGGAATCGGGATCTACTGCTCCTATAGAAGATAGCAGAGTCTTAGGGACAATTTTGTAATACTTCTAGCATCGATATAGTAGAGGGGGGGTTGGGCTATATCTTCTACAATGTTGTAGTTTTGAGCGGCCCGGGCGTTGGGGTTGAAGATGGATTTTCGAATTGCACTCTTTGGCGGACGCAATACTGTATCTGGTAAAGGTTTCTCTATGACTAGAGGACCTTGAGGTGAGGGAATACTGGATTTAGATGTGGATTATTTTTCAGTATTACCTCTGTTAGATTCCTTTTCAGAAATAGAGCCGTATGTATGTGACCTAGTAGATAATTTGATCGTTTAGTTGCGCATCATGAGAACATGAGTGGTTGTGGATGGTTCTCCTTGAGAAGGAGGTGGTTGAGCAATGATATGTTGTTGTTGTGTGGTAAAGGGATCGATTAAAACTACGAGTGTAGGGTTTCCCTTAATAAACTTTTGCACTTATTCACGATGTGGACATTCTTTCGTGAAGTGATCATCACCACACAGTAAACAAGGATATTTGATCTTTCGTTTTTGTTTTGTGTCATCGGGATTATTTTTGGGTTCCTGTTGGTTAGAAGACTTCTTGGATTTTCCTTTATTCTTCTTTTTTCCATTGGATTTTTTAGGTGAAGCAGATTGAACTGAATTCACTTCCGCAGTGGAAGCAGGGTTGGGTGATCGATTGGTGTTGTTTCCATCCTATGGCGGGGATGGAGTCTAACTATGGTGGTTATGTGATTCACCTAATTGGGTAGCAGGCTGGGAATGAACGGAACCAATGATGCCATCGACGTGTGACCTCGTAGGAGGTTTTGTTGGGCCGTGTGTAGGGCATGGGGCATTAGGAATAATGTCGTATAATGTGCTAGATTGATCGTATACTAAGTCTAGATACTTAGCACGTGAGATAGCTTGTTCTTCCATAACTTCACCTCCCATAGAAACGTCTTTATCTATGATGGGTAGTAATGACTTCATGAACCAATCGACAAGTATTTGATCCGAGATGGGAGATTTAATGAGATGGTGTCTCCTTCTCCACTCATGAATATGATCAGAAATGTGAGTGGAGGTGGATTGTCAGAGGGATGTCAAAACATCTCTGTCGGTTTCGTAGCGGATCGGTAGTTGAAAATGAGTCAAAAAGGCCATAGCTAAAGATCTAAAATCGGCAAAAGAGTGTGGTGGAAACTTGAGGTAGTACCGGTAAGGGTTCGTTGAAAAAGCCTCAGACTGATAGAATCATCCATTAAGGAATTGCAGGAGCACCACAAATGGTAATTCATTACGTGGTTCTTAGGATCCTCACTGGGTTTTCCTTCAAACTTAGGGATGTCTGATGGTAACTTCACATGAATAGTTGGCCAATTTATACCATGTTGGATGGGATCATTAGTGAAATGTGACAAATTGGGCAGATCTAGTGTAGCCAGAAATGGTAACTGTCGATTTGGCTATGGATACTGGTAATATTCATAATGCATCTAGGTAACAGTAGGACCATGGATCGAATGATCGTAAGGTCCTCCCATAGAGTGTTTCCCATATGGAGGTGGTCCTACTGGATTAGGAGGTGGACCTTAAGGGGGTTCTCCTCCATAGTAAGGCGGTCCACTGCTAGAGTACGAGGGTCCTCCGGGTGGAGGTGGTGGAGGTGGGGTAGGTTGTGGGGGAGGAGGCGGAACAGGTGGTGGGGGTGTGGGGGGGTGGTCCGTCGGATGGAGGTCTAGTTGGTGGAACATTATGATGCCCCCATGGGGTGTTCATATTTCCTGGATAGGGTAATCCAGGAAAAATATTCCCTAGATAGTTTTTACCTATAGAAATGTTATGATTACTCAGGTATGTATGCCCCCATGGGGGTCGGGCTCAAGTGGATGGTCCCCCCATTTGATGTACCCATGTAGGTTGTCCCATGGCTGGGAGTGAACCACCAATCATATTATAGTTCATGTGTGAAGGATAACCTGTGTTAACGTTCTATCCCCTAACTGGATGGTGCCCCCTAGTTATATTTTGCCCACTGACTAGGGGTTGGCCCCTAGTTGAAGATTGTCCACCTATTGGAGTATTCCCAGTAAGCATATGTTGACCATTAATTGTAGGTTGACCCATACTCATATGTTGACTACTAACTAGAGGATAACCTCCGCTCAAATTTTGAGGTAGAGGTGGTGTTCCAGTTATGAAGTTAATAGTAGCTGAAGGTTTCCCTCCAGTTGTTGGGGTCAAGTGAGGTGTAGAATCGGCCAAATGAGCCTATGGTGTACTAGACAGGAAAGAGGGTTGGCCTAGTTCATAAGTGGTCATGATGGGTGTGGATATTCCTAGTGAAGAAAAAGAAAAATAATTTATAGGGGAATGTTGTTTAGGGACTAGTACTTCCGAATCGGGTCTCGAAGGAAAACTCTAGCGCCTAATCTGGTCCTTGAATGTGCATAAATGATCGATAGTCTCATCAACTGGTGCGAGAAATACGTCGTTATGAATACATCAGGGAGGAATCGACGCGGTAGAGTTTCTACCATCGGAAGTGAACCAAAATCGGAAACATGATGACCTAAAGAGGTGTCCCAAAACGATGCATTGGACCAAAAGCAGTCTCTATCGGGTCATCTTGGGGTCAACTGAAAATCCATTCGGTGGCTCCGGGGTTACCTTCAAGCAAGTGATGAAAATATGTGTCATGCGGAGGAGGTTTTTACACCAACATAGGTCCCGTGGGATCAGTGATAGGTGGATTTGTAGGAGGCGAGTAATTCACTCCTGATTCAAAGGTAGAAGTTCCTTCTTCACATGATTTAGATGTTGTGGGATGATCCATGCTTTCTCTTGAGTTCTCCTCCTGGTTAAGGGGATATTCTGGTGGAAAATTTAATATTCTATGGGATCTCCTTAAGGGTTTTCCATCCAGGGCGCCTGAAACAAAGCTTCTCCTAAAAGTATCCTAAAAAAGAAAAACACACTTCAAGACCTACTCAAGCTAAAGCAACATGCAAACTTATGTGATAGGTAGGATTCAAAAGTCTGGAACCTTACGTGATTAGCAATATGTCGCAACTGGCGATATAATATAGGGTCCAACAGTTATACTCGGCCCAATAGTTTAGAGCACTAACCAGGGAGGATTAGGATCGTACACTTGACCGTATAACCTACCTACCTTGCAGTAATTGCGTAGTAGCTCCCCGAGTGTTGTTCTCAGTGTATTGCCACGCAAAGATGGCCAATGGTTAACTCAGATCGTTTCAGGAATCCTAGTGGGGTCTCCCGATATACTCAAGCTATGTGAGAGTTCCAATTCGTAGTAGTGTTTTCTAATGCACAACCGTACGACAGAAGCCTTCTGATATACTGTCGAGTACGTGAAGTACCTTTATATATACCCAAAGTTACGTGAAAGGTTGTTCGATATACCGACTGGTATGTGGAAGAACTACAAACCCCCGGGATGCAATGCGGGAAAATAACGACAACTGCTACGTTTTAAGACGCTGGAACACGTCTCTAACCTAGCACATGAGTTTCTATACAATTTTAATCTAGGCTACCGCTTGAGTTTATCTTGTATGGTTAGGTGAATGCATGAAGTGTAGACTTGGAATTTAAACAAGATGCAAAACTAATCTATATGAAATGCAATTCTTCATTTTTCCTTTAGATGAAAACTAATTAAGGTAAGGATAAGTCTTTTCTTTTCCGATAGAAAAATGAACAAGGTACCTCTACTTTCTTTATCCAAGTTAACCTAAAGAATAAAATGTACTCTTTCAAGTAATCCAACAAAAAAATGAAAATAACACACCGGATCGAAAATATTTTTTCTCTTTTTTCTTTTCAACTTAAGCAAGCCTATGAGCAAAAATGAAAAGATGATCTTTCGTTTCGATTGCAATAACTATAATTCTGAAATGAGAATCAAAATAAGTGGAGAGAAAATAAAAAATATAAGAGCTTTCACTAACTTTTGGAATACTTTGAGAAGGCCTAAATGTGTTGAAATTTTCAAGGAAATAAAAGGAACTTTTTAAAACCAAGAAACCATAAACATTGATCATTTTTAGCTTTTTCAAAGGTTCTTAAATGATTATTTCAAAACATGAAAAACTCTTTGCAACAATTCCAAGTAATCTGCTTGAAATGAAGATAGTAAGGAAACATCTGATTTTCACACTAATTTACTCAATGAATCTGAGAATTGTGCCACTCTTTTAACCTTATTTCAGATAACTAGAGAATATTTTCTACTGCAATATTCAATCAATTGGAGATTCTCAAGAAATTAATGACCCGATATCTCGAAACAACACACAAAACCACACCAAATCAAAAATCACAAAAACTAATTGTTAGAGGGCTGAGAAGTAAGATTGAACAAATCAGGTAAACTGAGAGGGAGTCACAAGACTGAATGTACTCATGAGGGATTGAAATTTCCCACGACCAGAGTGACACTCACTTGACTAGCTAGGACTCAAATCAAACTCTAAAATTCAACAACAAACCAAAGACAAAGCACATTGTGTCTACGAGATTCTGTGACTGTCAAGGACAACATATAGACCTCAACAAACTAGGCCAAAATCAATTTGGGAGAATTTTAAAACCTATGCACCAATTTTTGGAGGGCAACGCCCCCTACAAGTGTACACCGGAGCGTTGGAAGCCGAGTGACACACTTTGCACACACGGGAAGTGCGTCAGTGACGCAGGTTGTAAACGGGAAAAAGGCGTCAGCGGCGTAGGCTGCTTGAAGGTAAATTGCATCAGAGTTACAATGACGCAGGCACAAAACTGCCCAGGTGCGTCGGGCGGGATCCAAGTATGAACAAATAAAAAATATCAACAACATAAAGATAAATGGCTTAATAAAAAGTCCCAATCAGATTCTGGATCACCCAAAATCTCTCTGATAGTCAGGGCCAATGGAGAAGAGGAAATTAAGAGGCTAATCGAAAGGAAATCAAGAAACCAAGAATTACAAACAAATCAAAACCTATGGGATACCTATCCCAGTATGGTCTCAAATTTTGTTTGCGAACAATCTGTAAGTGCTAACACAAACCAATCCCCCTAGTCCAAATGGTTCGGATCTAGAACAAAATAAATACACAGTACATATAATTTTCCTATATTGATCAAATTGCAAAGTAAGCCAGGAAACAACTCACCTTATGAATGCAATCCTTTCTCCTTTCTTGATTCAAGTCCTTGATCTCCATATCTTCAGCTGCAAAACAACATGAAACAAGTGGAAACAAACAAGTAGTGATAGCATATAATCATAAATCAATCTATATTAGAGGTCAAAGAAGCCAATCCTAAACCTTATAATGACAATATGTTTATGGAAATAATTTGCATTAATGTAATTACAGAAAGTAAAAAGAGAGAGGTTACAACTGAGCTTTGACGCCGTCACACCTTCTGAATGATCCTAGCCTCAAAATCAAAGCTTTTTTCTCCTAATGGATGAAAGGGATCTCCTAGTAGAATTTCACCAACATGTAAGTACTCTATCCTTCCTCTCTTTAACCATGTAGAAGGGGTTTATATTTATAGGCCTAAATGGATAGGAGAGGTTGAGGATTTGTGGGAGAAGATTAAGGGATCATCCCACTAGGTAAGGGGATTCGAGTGCCACCTTTCCTAACATGTATGGATAAGCCTCCACGGAATCAAAGGTTCGAGAAGTCACTCAAAGCTTCTTTTTTTCCATTTTAACCAACAATGCCACACCTTGCACACAGGAAACTCGCGTCATTGAAGGGTGACGCTTCTTGTGCAAAGGAAACTAGCATCACCAACGCGCTCTGTCAATGTGTAGAGCGCGTCACCTAAGGTCTGACACACCTTGCCAACGAGCAAGGTCCGTCGGGGTGACAACAAAAGGCTAAAAGGGTCAACATCAACTCTCCATTTTCTTCATTTAGCCCAAGTGATTTAGGAATTAAGGCATATAAAGGACACATAACTCATGATGACGAGATTTTGGTGTAACAAAAACTTCTTTTAGTCCATGCATTTTGTTATAAGTGTAGAAGAATCAAAAGAATCATATACTAGGAAGAGAAAATATGATAAGGATGAGAATGGTGCTAGAGGTTTGACAAAAAAAATATAATTCATATAGAAATGAACAATCTATGGGTGATGGTGAAGAGGAAGATGAGTTTTTAAATTCTGATGGATGTTTTTCTAAACTTACACATTATACTCATTTTAAAATTCCTATAACTCAAAAAAAAATGCATTTATTAATTTGTAGGATATGGAGATACTGACAATGATCCTCTACAAAATGTTACAAATGAACACATGCAACATGATACCTTTATGACAAGGTATACTAACATGGAAAATGTACAATTAAGCATGGATGTCAAAGCAGGACCAACTAACTCTAGTGTAGCTGGTCTCCATTCCACTCTAAGCAAATTAGTTACAGATATAAAAAAATAATGATTCTTTCCATGTCATTATAAATTTGTAAAAAATGTATTATACAATTTATGACATGCATCTTCGTATGTGCAAATTCTCATAAAAATCATTTAATGATTTTAGAAATGGAAGGTTTTTATTCTCATAACAAATGGAAGCTTTTATTTTTAAAGATAGGCTCATCCAAAAAGGGAGTCGAAGTGTCTAATATTGTCAAACAAGAATGTGATTTCAAATATTGATCGAAGTTGTATTAGTTTCTATCCATGTTCAAATTTAGTGTTCCAAAGGTGTATATGACGGGAAAGATTTGTTTAGGAAATTTCTTAGAGACCAAAACAATTGACCAACAAATCAAATTTTTTTGGTCTTCTAATAAATTCACTAAATATGATTACGGAAAAATAATCAAAGATATGGACACTGTGTTTTAATGAAATTGGAAGTGAATTTTCTCTGAATTCTACATCAATGACTATATTGGAAGGTGTTAAGATACAAGGGAATCCTACTCAAAATTGAACTTTCGTTGAACTTCATGATGTATCTTCTAATGAAGATAAATATTTGCTATATAAACTATGGCAAGTTATTTTTAAGTTAGATGCAATGTTTGATATTGGATCCTTTCTCTCTTCTTTAAGGATTGAAAAAAAAATTGCAATAGATTTCATACAAATGAAAAATATATTTGCAATAATTATTTATCTATTTGTGTCACTTTATTTTGAATAATTATTTTTACTTCATTGATTTTTTAATGTTATTGATATGTATTTATGATCTCTAGAAATCCTTGACTTATATTTCCTGGTCACCGTCAATATGCTTCTTAATTTAATTACTTGTATATTATTGTTGTGATTAGATATTTGGTTATAGAAATCCTTGACTTATATTTCCTGGTCACCGTCAATATGCTTCTTAATTTAATTACTTGTATATTATTGTTGTGATTAGATATTTGGTTATGGTATTTGTATGTAGTCCAAAAATCAACTAAGAAGAATTTATTGGTGTTGGGTAGAGGGAACGTTGTTTGGAGTTTGTGTATTTGCCGAACAAAGACTGTAATACAAACAACCTCATTTTGTGCATGAATGTTATCGTTGTTATGCATAGATTTTTAGTGTTGAGACTATGAATGTTATAGAGTATTTTAACATTTCTCTATGGTTAACTTGTTTAGATTTCAAAGAAGTTAAGCATTTCATTGGTGAATTTGAATGGTAGGACAATACAAACATAATATTTATTTGGGGTCACAATCATTGCATACATACTTGTTACTCCTCCACATATCATGGATGTATTGGTGGAGTACTACATGTTTGCAAAAAAACGTTGAAAGATGTATTTCTTCAATATGTAGATAGACATGAAACCTCAAATATTTTGTTTGTAGATGATGGCCAATACCATTTCGACGATAATGGAGAAGAGAATTGTTTGAAAATTCCATCAAGTTGGAAATTTGATGGTTTGTATATTGAGTCACTTGGGGTCTTGTCCAAACATGAGGTGTTGGTTAAAAACACTCAAATTCAGATGACAATATCTAAAAACAATGTTTCTTTATCGGAGCTACTAGATATAGTTAGTAAAGACTCGACCGTCAACCATTTGTGTCAACTGAGTGTTCAACTGTTGTTCTTAAGTCTCGTGAATGGTGTCTTTAGACACCAACTTTTATTGGAATATTTGATACTTCTATCTTATATGTCCTTATATCCTCTTCTAAATTTGGGTCAACCGATTGGTCAATTGTTGTGCTTAAGTACTACGAAGGATGTCTTTAGGCACCACCTTTTATTGGAATATTCGATACTTATGTCTTATATGTCCTTTTGTCCTCTTCTAATTGATTCCTTTATATTGTGATTTAGTTTAAAATTTAATGGTTCTTATGAAAGATACATGAATTTTTTTTCTATATTTTGATTATTCATTATTGGACATAAATAATAGGAAGAGAACTATGCAAGTGATCATGTGTTTTTCTAAAATTAGTTATCATATTTGCAACATTTATACTTATTAATCTTGCTATACACAAAAAAATATCTACATGTACAAATTTAAATATTAATGGGATTTATGTGTAGTATTTATTTGCTTGCAGATACAAGATTATTAAATAAATGATTGATAATATTTGATATCAATGGAGTCTTGTTACATGCACTTTATAAAAGTTCATTACAAAACAAGAAATTGCCAAGGAAACTAGATATCATTACGAGAACAAAGATATACTTTATACAACCCGAATTTATTGAATTTTTTGAGAAGTGTTTTAGTGTTTTTTAAGTTGGTTTGTGAACATCTACGCAACAAAGGAATGTGGATGAGTTTTTTTCCATTTGTATTCAACAAAAATGGATTTGAAAGCAAAAAAATTAAATTCATACTAACACGGGATGATTGTGACACAATACCAAGAAAGGGTTATTTGGTCTTTGGAAATCCACATGTATATTTGAAACCCCTAAATAAATTTTGGAAGAACTTAATATGTTCTTGTGATTCTACAAGCATTTTTATTGTAGTTGTTTTGAAGGAAAAACATGTTTGCAACAATGACGAAAGCTATATTATTATTAAAAGATATACTTGTGATGATGAAAATTACACATTTTTGTCAGATCAATTATGGCCTTGCTAGTGTTATAGCTCAATAGTGTTAGTGACGTGAGGTCTATTATAAAAATCATGGAACTAGTTTGTTAAAGAATATAGTTATTTATTTTTATTGATAATATAGGTATATGTTTGACAATGTTTAATGGTTGGGAAGGTCTTCATTTTTATATATATATATATTTTGTCAAGTTTGAAAAGTGATTTAAAATTAAGTATGAAAATGGTGTTTATAAAGTAAAAATAAAAAACTAAAACTGTCAATATTGAATTTAACAAGTGCAAATTATGATTCAAGAAGTGCAAAATCCATTTCAAAAAGTAAAAAAACTGAATCAAAAAGTACAAAATCCGATTCAAAAGGTGTAAAAATGGATTCAAAAAGTCCAAGAAAAGCCTATCTAAAGTGCAAAATTTGGTTCAAAAAGTGCAAAACCTATTTCAAAAAATGCAAAAATAAGTTCTAAAAGTGTCAATATCAAGTTCCATACCTAACCAATTTTGGCACTTTCGGGGATGTAGAAACCCTATTTTTGCACTTTAGAAACCTTGATTTTGGACTTTAGAAAGGTCATTTTTGGCTTCTCTTCGAAAAGACTTGGATTGGAATAAATCCATATTTAATGAAATGTGTGTTGATCCAACATTAAAATTTGTTTGCATTTGCTTTATAAAACAATATCTATCATAAAATATAAAGTAAATTTATCTCAATTAAGAATCGAATTACAATAGTTGAACATGTATTTGAGTAAAATTCCATCTTTTATATTCATTATTAAGTATAGAGCCATAGTGAAACCATTTTAAGGACCCTTATCTCTAGTAACCTCTATGTCGCACTGAATATATTCATATATGAGACTCATTATTCTCCATTCCTTCAATCAAATACAATGAAATGATAATTAAGGTCGACTTTCCTTCCTTGTTGAAAATAAACCACTCATTTGCATTTGTTTCTAAACCCGGTATCTACCATAAATGATTAAGTAAATTTATCCCAGTCAAGAATGAAAAAAAAAGGCAATTTACTATGTAATTTCTTCAAAGCTTATCTTTTGTATACATAACTAAATGCAAAGATGGAGTAAAATCATTATAAAGATCTAAACAACTAGTTACCTTCAAGATTCATTCAACATGTTAAGAGACTAAAATGTCATCAAATGCTTTAACATACACAATTAGCATTGTCAACAAGGCACTCTATGTAATTTGAACCATGCCATTTGCAAGTACCTTGGTGTAGGGCCCCTCCTGTAGGGTCCTTCCGTACTTAACCTGAAACTCAACAACTTGATACATAAGAGATTAGAAACCATAATTACTAGATAAATAATAAAAAATTAACTAAATAACTTAGGAAATACAGACAAACCATAACCTGTCAACCCGGTCCAGCTGGTCCATTGTCGTATGCGTCTTCCGCAGGATCCCTCCAGCAAAGCTTGTTTAACCATAGGCGAAGCAACTGTTAGCTTCGCCACCCAACCATAGGTTCATGCTTTCAGTTGCATGGCCTCCCCCGAGCTTTGGGTCGTAAATCTCACACACACCTTTCAAGAAACTCCTCAATGGGTTTCCCTCCCACAAGAATTTCTAGTCAAACCCCAATAGCAGCAAGTTGCATCTATCACAAGAATTACGATATCCATCCAAAAACTGGGTCCCCTCTGCCTTCCCAAGGCCTTCCTTAAGTAGGAAAATCCCTTGCGACACATGTCGCTCCATGCAATAATATTTATTTTATTAAATTTCAAATTAAATAAAACTCACCCATCCATGTGTTAGTCTTTCTAGGAGATGCACCAACATTCCTAAGTTTGCTCATGTTTGTCCGCAAGATGTTTCACCTAACTCCTAAATTTTTGGTGAAGGTGGAGTTGACTAGATTTCCATGCTTGGGATTCTATTTTGCTCCTAAATAAAGATTTACATTATTTTAAATACTCAAAATAATCTTTTATGCGCAAATGCATAATAACAATTAATATTATTTTAAATGCTAAAATAATCTCTTATGTGCAAATGCATGAATAACAATTAATATTATTTTAAATGTTAAAATAATCTTTTATGTGCAAATGTCTCAAGTATTAACTTCTATTGTTTAAAGTACTAAAATGCATTTTCTAAGTAAATGTTCTAGGTGCAAATTTATACGTCTTTATGCAATTTAGTTTAACAATCATTTTTACTAGGATCCCGATCTCGCACCGTTGGGCCTTCCTATTCCTTAACTTCATTTCCCTGACATGGCACCACTCTGTCGGGTCCAGCCATCTGTCGTTTCCATTTCTTGGCAAGGTACCACATCGTCGGGTCCTTGCGTCCACTCTTTCCGTTCTCAGCAGGGTACCGCATCGTCGGGCCCTTCTGTCGATATCCTTTCATTTTGACTTGCGGGAACTTCATGTTTAGGAGCCGTTACCTTATATCCTCCATCTACACGCTATTAGGGACTAATGGCGTTGAGGAGTAAGTCCATCCTTACTGCACGCCCCTCAACTCGTATGTGACCAACTCCGTTGTGGTCCACCCGCACGACCTCATGCTTCTCCTGAGTAAGTGGATCAATGCTTATCTACTCATGCATGGCCTTCCGTCGGAAGTCGACACCGTCGTCATTCTCCCCATGTGTGATTTACCCGTACTCTATGACCCTCAATTCCTTTGTGTGTCCGTCAGTGAACTGTTTCACCTGTCGCTACACACATTTCTCAAAACACCTATTAATAGTCCTGCCCTCATTAATCATAGTTCATTCCATAATCAATCATACAACTAGTCGTTAAGCATCATTCACATGTACATTTTTCATAATCAAAGTTAATCGTTAAACAACATGTAATCATTCATTTACATCAACTATCCAGATACACATATATCATTATTTTATTGATTTACAATCAGTTGTAGCCATGAATATACTCAATATAACATCAAGGGGTCATTTTATTAATGTTTCAATCAATCGGGTCACTCAATAGGTGCCCTCAAGGTCTGCAGCAGTCTAGGGGCACTAGACTTGGATCAAAGCCTATAATGTTCTATGTTACTTTGGTTTATTTTATTATGTAGTAAAGGTGCCTTCTTAGGTTTTGTGCCTATAGTGTTTGTAGTGTCAAAATGTAGAGATTTATGACATGTCACTGAGTAGCCCGTGCTTTGGAGTTTATCCCCATGTTGGATAATATTTTATAGCTTCTTTAGGTTTGATTTAACAATGTACTTGAATTTTGGTTGATACTAAGCTACACCTCTTTTTAGCATTGTTCTTTGGTAGGTGTCTTATTATATTTCCTTGTACATTTGCAAGTAGAATCTATTGGAATATTTTATATTCCTTGGAAGGTAATAATGTCTTTGTATTATGTCAAAAGCTATCCACAATCTTATGTAAAATAGTAATACATTATATAACATATTCATTATGGTAAAGTATACTCTTGATATTCATTATTATATAAAGGGATGTTATTATGGAGAATTATATTATCCCACATGCAATATGTGAGAGTAATTCCTCCTCATCTCTTGGTATATAATAGAGTCTAGGGAGTCTTTCACATTCATATCCATTGTGGATCATATATCATGATCTATACTTATTCACAAGTATTGCTATATTGTATTGGGGTTATTGGCATTGCTCTCTTGTAAGTTTGAGGGAGATATTATGGAGATAATAGAATACTCCGTGGACGTAGCCCAATTGGCTGAACCACGTATATATGGTGTACTCTTTTCTCTTGTTCTCTTTTTGTACTTATTGTTGATATATTATTGTTTTGCATAGATAGGAAAGCCGGTTTAGTTAGATCCATATCTCTGACATGGTATTAGAGCTTGTTGCTATGATCTAGCACCTTCTATTGATTTCAAAAGAATATTTTATCACTTGGGTGTTGTTTATTTCTTGTAGATTTGCTTTCTATCTGGTATCCATTAGGCTTCTCTTCAGATCTGGGCATATTTCTGCAGTTTTTATTTCTAACCCTAACCTTGTTGTGTAAATTTTTGCAGAAAATTTTCAAGGGTTTCTTGATTGTTTTTTTTGTAGATCTATATGATTTTCTGACTCTCCTCAAGAAGATCTATTTTCCGGTTGTCAAAACGGCATCTTTCCTCCAAGTTTGGTAGACTTTGTGCATGTTTTCGTCTTTGGAAAATTCGACATTGTTTTCAGCCTTAAACTGGACTCTCGCGACTTTTCTTCACAGAACCCACGGTTAACCGCGACTCTGCCTATTGCGAACCCGCGATTATACTGCAGACCCATGACTTCCAGTGAGCAGATCCGCGTATGCTATGGCATACTCGTGACTTTTCTCACTGCTAACTTGCGTTACTTCAGTTTAATCGCAACCCTCCTGTGCAAAGACCCGCGAGTGCTTCAGCACAGTCGCGACTTTACTGCACAGACACCCGCGAACATCCCGATCAGAACCGTGACATTTCCTTTACAGACCTGCGAACCTACGGCTGACTCTACTGTAAACCCATGAGTAACCGCGATCTTTGTCGTGCAGAACCCGCGAGTATCGGTTTTTATTCGCTAGTTTCCTGTTGGCAGACCCGCGAGTGACTTTTCTTGGCACTTTTCAAAAGGGCTGTAAGAAAAAGTTTATTTTCCTTTACTATTTTTTCTAACTGTGTTTCTGCAAATTTATACCAGTACGGTAAAGCGTTTTAGTTTTATGTTATTCACTTTCTTTCTCTTGTCATTTTTAGCATTTGGGTTTCTTGTCAATATTTCTATCATTATGACTTCAGAAGTAGCTTATGTTCCTGAACTTGTTGGTCCTAACTATTTTGCATGGAAGAGAAAAAGATTGATGTTCTCAGGAGTAAGAATCTATGGAGGATTGTTAATGGTGAACACATGAAACCTGTTGATGCTCAAGCTTTGGCTATATGGGAAGATAAATGTGATCAAGCAAGAGGGCTCATTTGTCAAACGGTTGCAGATAGTCTTCAGGTAAGTATAGAGGCACAAGATAGCCCCGTTGAGGTATGGAAAATTCTTGCTTCTTTATTTGATAAATCTAATGATTTTTCTGCTTATTACCTTGAAAAGAAGATTTATGAGCTAGATCCTACTAACTTTGATAGAGTAGAATTATATCTTGCTGAAGTGAAAACTTTAAATGAAAAATTAAATCATTGTGGTAAAGATTACAAGAAAACAGACACTACTCTTAGAATTCTTGTAGAACAAAAATTGTCATATTGTTTTGATATGTTCATTCAAACTAGGAATAGAGCTCTTGAATTGTCTTCAAATACCACGAAATCTACTTTCGATGATTTTTGTAAAAGATTGATAAATGAGCAAGAAATGTTGATTGTCTCAGGACAAGTCTCAACTAATAATGCTCTTATGGCACATAATCCTAAAAGTTTTAATAATGTTAAAGGTTCTAATTCACACACTTCAAATCATACTAATAATGCAAATAGTAAGAAGAATAAAGTGTATAATCCTTGTAAGCATTGTGGTAAAACTAATCATCCTGAAAAGAATTTCTTTAAAATGAAACGTTTAATGGCTAAAGCTAAACATAAAGATTCTAATGAATCACAAGTAGCTTTAAGTGCCTATATTGTTGTCATCTAGTAGTTATTCTTCTAATGTTTAATGACTAAATTTTCTTTTTGTTGTTCATGCTTAATCATGTTGATTTCTAATCATGTCATGTTTATTTTGTTCTTGAGCAATTTTATAAAAGCAATCTCATATTTGTCATTTTTTGTGCTCACTTTTTATATGTTGTGGCTGACACTTAATATGTAAAAGTAACTTCATTTTCCTTAATTTTTCAAGTTAATATTCTATTTGATCATATTATGTTTCCATCTTTTTATATGATGTTTGCTAACCATTGGTGTATAAGCATTTTCATTTATGTATGAGCAATATTTATCTTATGATCTTTATATGCTTTAATCTTGGAAGTTCTTGTGCATATAAGTTCTCTGTTTATGTTTCCAGAAATAATGAAGCACCATCTTCTACTGTTAAAGTCATGATGTTCATCTGTATGATATCATTTTCGATGTATAGACCATTAGGGTCTTGTTTCTTCGATGGTTGAATTATTCTACATATATTTATATTGCACCTTGAATGGAAGAATGTATGTTATCCGCATGTGTATTGGCCATCTGAGTATTTTTTTTGTACACTGTTGTGGTATTCTTAGCCACATGTTCTGTTGTATCAACCATTAGAAGGTATCTGTACATTGGTGTGGATGTTATATCAGAGTTCTTCAGCTATCAGTTATGGTTGTGATGATTCTTGTGGCAATCGTGGCACCTTGTTGTTGGATTGCGTCACATGTTTATTTCATCATACAACCTGGTTCGAGTGCACTTTCATGGTTTAGTGATAAGCAGTTGTTCTTCATCAACTTCCATCAGCTAAAGTGTTCTTCTTATTTGCAGGTTTGGTTCTTCTAAAAGTTTTCATCAAGGGGGAGCAGTAATGACTCATTCCTTCCTTTGTTAGTGGGATTTTCTCCAAACCATTATTAAGGGGGAGTGTTGGAATATTTTATATTCCTTGGAAGGTAATAATGTCTTTGTATTATGTCGGAAGATATCCACAATCTTATGTAAAAGAGTAATACATTATATCCCATATTCATTACGGTAAAGTATACTCTTGATATTCATTATTATATAAAGAGATGTTATTATGGAGAATTATATCATCCCACATGTAATATGTGAGAGTAATTTCTCCTCATCTCTTGGTATATAATAGAGTCTAGGGAGTCTTTCACATTCATATCCATTGTGGATCATATATCATGATCTATACTTATTCACAAGTATTATTATAGTGTATTGGGGTTATTGGAATTGCTCTCTTGTAAGCTTGAGGGAGGTATTATGGAGACAATAGAACCTTCCCATGGATGTAGCCCAATTGGGTGAACCACGTATATCTGGTGTACTCTTTTCTCTTGTTCTCTTTTTGTACTTATTGTTGATATATTATTGTTTTGCATAGATAGGTAAGCTAGTTTAGTTAGATCCATATCTTTGACAGAATCCATACATAATCATTTAGAAAATAATATTTTTATCCTTACCCTTTTCTTTTTGTCTAGAGAAATACATTAGTCATGGGATTTCATAACAAAATTACAAGAGATCTAGGTGTACTTATGCTTTGTCTCGATATACTTATTGTTAGCTTAACAAGATTGTTGATTCTCCATCATAAATATTTCTATTTTGGCTTTACCACATTTTCGATGATAGTACAATTGGTCTTGATATGATCCAAACAAGTTTGCAGTTATAGTGTCCCTTGGAGTGGCATTTCTTGGAGCATTGTTAATCTCCAATTGTACAACTTTTAACTTATGGTTTTGGTGAATTAAGATATTGTGGGGGTGTATCATTCCCTTTTTCAATCTCAATGGAATATAATGCACACAAGTAATTTCTTAAATGTGTCACATGAGTTCTAATGCACTACATGACAATAACTAAATGAAAAGTTTTAACAAGCATGGAATCAATACCTAGTCCTTAATGGCATGGACACATTATATGGTTCTAGACATAGTTCTTGAGTATATTCTTAGATTTGAGCTTGTGGAGGACCTTTTGTCTTGCAGCCTTGCATATTTGTTTGTTACATAAGTTTTAATCATTTACTATAATTGGAACTTATATGTGATTTTTAGTTTGTATGTCCTTCATGAAGATTACATAAGTTAAGAATGCCTTTTAATGCAAGATATTGCCCAATGGGCTATTCTATGTTGTGTGAAAGTATAACATGGATGAATGCATGTCATTGAGTGACCATATAGTGCTTGTTGGGTAATCTCTTCTTTATAATATTTATGCTTGATTATTGAAGCTATGTCATGATTTTAGTGAGGTGCAATTTTGTTAGAAAATTGAATTCAATGCAAATATAAACTGTGATAATTTATATTTGTTTCATATTTTAGTTCTTAATTTGTCTTTGGAATTTACTACACATATTTTTCCTGCAATAATGTTATATGTGTTGATACAAAATAATTAGTGTAAATTAATATCCATCCTCAACATATTGCTTAGCCAATGTATAATAATCCACATATTCATGGGGCTCTTCTTGTATCTTCCATCTTGAGTCATCCAGATCTCAAATCTCTCTGGCACAAGGAAGTGAAGGTAATAAAAACTAAAGTTTTTATCTATGTTATCCATATGCAAACCTTAGGATGATCTCATCGATGGATATTGGAGATTGTGTTCTTTGGCTTTTTTCCTTTTTTGTTGGAAATTTCTTTGGGATGGATTTAGTTTTCTTGTTATCTTATCCCTTAGGATACCATATTGTAGTGGAAATTGTTCAATATGTTTTTGCTTACCTTTCTTCCCCTTGCTTGCGCTTAGAAAAGGTTCTTGCATTTCAAGTGATGGTAGACCACATTATTGGAATGAAAGAAGCTTTGCAAGGCAACCTTGAAAAGATGGGGTCTCATCTCAGTTGGCACAATGTTACTATTCAGGTTTTTAATCCTTTCCACTACATGTTAAGAAATTTATTTCCATGATAAATTATGAATCAATTAGGGTTGTTCTACTATATCATGGAAAGAATAATGGGTGATATATGGGTGAAATATCGCATCACTGGATTTAATTTCTTAAACACTTTTGTAGATTAGAATGTTTTGTTATAGTGGTATGAATCTAGAGCAAGTTGACCACTTGACAAGTGAATTTCAGATTTTATATGACATGAAATGGCCACATAAGGTAGTGTATCAAAAATATTATTTTATTGAAGGTGCTTAAGTTATCACTTTGTTGCACCTTTGTTCCTTATGCCTAGTATGCCTAAAATGTTTTTTAATTGGTTTCTAGTTAAAATAGTATGGCAGCTGCTACTATAAGTGATGTTGAATTCTTGATCAATTCTATCCACGGGGTCACAAAGTCATAAAAAAAGAGATGAAAGATGGTGCAGTTAACTCTATTTCCAAAAACACCTATCACAATTCCATTATTGCATATGAGTATATGAGAATTTTAGGGTGACTATGATTTTTGTGATAGTGCACCACTATTGGAGATACCTTTTGAATAAGTGTCCTATTGTTTATGCAATTTAATTAACAAAATTATTTTATTGTACTCCATTTAAGGGGTGCAGGTAGTTTCTAATGGAAGTGTAGTATGAGGCTTTTGTATACATTTTACGGTATTTTGTCAACAATATTATCAAATCAATGACGTACCTATGTACTTGCAGTTCTAAATAAGTGGACTGCATAGTCAAAGACCTGATAAATTTGTTATAATTATATCTCGTAATGGTATGAATCCTTTTACTTTATAATTTGTTTATTCCTTACTTTGTGTAGAAAATGATCATTGATACTCTTGAGAAATACTTGCTCACACTTAGTTTTGCATTGAGATCTTACCAAATATAATCAATGTAACACCTATTTTTTACCTTAAGATGTGATTATGTATGTAATGGAACAAAGGCTAGATTTCATACTTATATGGTCCAGGAGACCATGGATATTGTTAATATTGTACATATGTTTTAATATAAAAATCCCTTACAGCTGCAAGTGGAGAAGGACAAAGATGATATGGGGGGAAATGATTCCATAAGTGGGGTAAGTGAGAGGGGAAAAGGGATGATGACCCTAGCTAATGTCATCCTTCATTAACCTTTTTAACCCAAAGTTCCTAAACCTTAGTTTGAGTGTCAATTTAATTAATCATGAGATTAATTATTCCAAGTCATATTAAGAGGGAAAAATGGTCACTTCTAGGGAAGCCACTTGTCAAGATAAGAACATGCATATATATTATTGTAAAATCATTATATTATTGTAAAATCATTATATTATTGTAAAATAATTAAGGGGGAATTTTTTCATTCCATCATTGAGACTGTCTATCGTCCTAGCCATCATGAGAGTCTGAACCAAAGAAAGGGAACCAAAACTACTGCAACCTTCACACACAAGTACCTTGATAAACTAGTGCAAATGGGATTGGTTCCCATGTGAGAGAGACTTGACCTGTAGATGGACTACCAAGGACTCTAACATAAGGACTTGTTATTTGTCCTGTGTTGGGGAACTAGAAGGGGATGGGAATAACCCGAAGGATTGTGGACTAGAGAAGCGATACCATTCCTTGTGTTGTGCAAGTTGATGGGGATTGACGTGGAGGGAGTTTCTGCACCTTTGGGTAGTGTGAGTGTGTTTGAGTAAATGGTTTGGAAATTAACCCCTTGTGGATTGATAGCCCCATCTCAAGGGTGGCCTTTCCCAAAGAAAGAGTAGGCTTGACAGAGTGCCTATAGATGGGAGGAATGTCTTTCGCTTGCAACTAGTTGGAGGACATTATAAAGATAAGTTCCAAATGTGTTTGCATGCCATGGGTTTTATTTATGTTATGTGTTTGTTAATATTATTGTTTATGGAACTGATTATGTGCATAAAAGACTGAGCATGATATGAATGCATTCATGGTGGAAATGTTTGCATAGTTAGAATGCGCATTTTATTTTAAAGAACTGTTATATTTATATACTTTTGTTGTTAATACTAATGGTCTAGCAAGTTCATAAAATGGAAATTCAAAATGGGTATCAAGGGAAGAATTTATATATGGATTTGGGTACCCCATGGTTTGCATAGTATAAAGAGGTTTTCAGGTACCTTACAAAGCAGTATCAGAGCCATGGTTGTAGCATTGTGATTTGATGGGCCAAAAAGTATATGTACAAAGTGAATCTACAGGTTGCATGGAAACTATTTGACAAAACGACTCAATGACAGTTTTGGGGGAAAATGTATTGAATCCTCTGGATGATTAATTCAAGGATATAAATTAAATAAGGATTGGATAATTGTTTGAATGATTGGGTCATATATGGAAGGTAATTGAACTGAAATTTTGAGTTTGGAGTTGGATTTGTGGAGATTTTGTGAAAAATGTAGTTTGCAAACTAATATTATAAAGGTAAGTGCCAAATGTGTTTGCATGCCATGGGTTTTATTTATGTTGGGTTTGCTAACATTATTGTTTATGGAAATGATTATGTGCATGAATTGACTGAGCATGGTATGATGCATTCAGGGTGGAAATGTTTGCATAGTTAGAATGTGAATTTAGTTTAAAGAATTGCCATATTTATATACTTTTGTTGCTAAAACTAATGGTCTAGCAAGTTCATAGAATGGAAATTCAAAATGGGTGTCAGAGGCAGAATTTATATATGGATTTGGGTACCCCATGGTCTACATAATAGAAAGAGGTTTTTGGGTACCTTATAGAGTAGTATCAGAGTGATACGAACCGTTACACCAAAACCTCGAGATGTTAGTGAAGGCCGTCCACTAGGATCTTAACATCCCACCATGCTCTGCAGTCCAGACTCTGGGCTGGATGTGCGCCCGTACGGTGGTGTCCCCTTTGCGCCGTGCGAGCCTCGGGCGAACACTGCAATGCCGACGTTGCCACCCGCTCTGTGACTTGAACCTAGGTGGAGGCTCTGATACCAAATGATACGAACCGTTACACCAAAACCTCGAGATGTTAGTGAAGGCCGTCCACTAGGATCTTAACACAGAGCCATGGTTGTAGCACTAGGACTTCATGGGCCAAAATGTATATGTACAAAGTGAAGCTACAGGTTGCATGGAAACTATTTGACAAAACAATTCAATGACAATTTTGGGGAAAAATGTGTTGAATGCTCCAGATGATTAATTCAAGGATCTAAATTAAGGGCTGGATAACTGTTTGAATGGTTAGGTTAGATATGGAAGGTAACTAACTGAAATTTTGGGTTTAAAGTTGGATTTGTATATATATAATTTGAAAAATGGAAAAAAATTAATGTGGATCCCACAAGTGACATGTGGATAGAGGGATCCTGATGTGGATCAACCACATGGAGGAGGTGTATAAGTGGAAGTGACAACAAGGATGAGATGGTGTGCAGGTGGTAGCTAGGAAGTGGATCCGACAAGTTGTCAAATTGTAGATCAAATAGTGTGGATCGTACGAGATCAACGACCCATAATCATTTCGAGTCTTTCAACTCTTAGACTCCTACAATCAAAGTTATCATAAAGAGTATCTTCCAGATCCATCACAATAGTTTTTCAAATCGATGTTTCGGACCAATCTAGTGTGGTCCATCATCAGGAAAGAGATAAAGATGGAGAGTTTATAATCTTGAAAGTTAATATTAATAGAAAAATCAAAGGATTAACCAAACCATTTCGAATCGCCAAGTTGCCCAACCTTTAATTTCTCCTAGCCAACTCAAAACTTGAAACGACCTTGCCACTTTTTTTTCCCAGATGCATTTTGGTTCCAAGGGGTGGTTTCATAAAACCGCCTTTTCATCGTCCCAATACCACTTATGCTTGAAAAGTGGAATAAGGTGACATCATAAAGGGGGGGTACCAGACAAAGTAAGGTGACATGGAGGATGACATGGGTGCACTAGGGGATGAAATGTAGGACCCCAATGCCATATCAACCAAATGTATCATGCCACATCAACACCTTTCCATGTCAACATCATGCCACGTCAGCAGTACAGAAAGGTATAAAAAAAATATGGAGCCAAAAACTTGGTTTGTCCAGGAGCAAAATAACTCAGAATTGGTTGAAACTTTAGGATTTTTTCCATAGTGAAGAGGAATACAAGATTGTTATGTATAAGGGTATAATCTATATTCCCGATTCATGTGAATTAAGGAAATAAGTAACAAATGGGATGCATATGGTTCCATATGAAGGACATCGTGGATACCAAAATTAGACAATTGCAGCAGTAAGAAGTCAATACTTTTGGCTAGGAATGAATAAAGACATTACCGAGTATATATCCAAGAGAATGGAATGTGAAAGGTTAAAGGTAGATCACAAACATCTCACAGGATATTTATAATCACTTCCAATACCATAGTGGAAATGGGATGTCGTGACAACTGATTTCATCACTAAGTTGCCCAAGGAAACTAAGCAACATGATTCCATCATGGTAGTGGTGGACAAGTTGTAAAAAAATGCTCCTTTATTAAAAGGAAGTTGAATTAGAAGGAAACTAACATACCAAATATTTATTTGAAGGATGTCACTAGATTCCATGGGATACCCAAGGCCACTGTCTCAGACATAGATCCAAATTTTACATTAAAATTTTGGAAGGGACTATTTAAAGGATTTGATACAAATTCAAATATATGAGTATGGCATATCACCCACAAACATTTGGGAAAACTAAAAGGGTGGGTCAATTTATTGAAGATATGTCGAGAATGTATGTGATGGATCAACCATCTCAATGAGAATATTATTTGTAATTGGTGGAGTTTTCATACAACAATGGATATCATTCTTCTCTGAAGATGAGTTCATTTAAAGCCTTGAATAGCATAAAGTGCAATACTACAATGAGTTGGGACAATCCAACAAACATAATAGTAAATGGGTCAGAATTGCTTAAGGAGATGGAAGAGAAGATTGTAAATATTAGGAAAAATATAAAGATGGCACATGAAATATATAAAATTTATGCATACTAGAGAAGAGTAGAAAGATATTTCATAGTTGATTAATATGTCTATTTGAAAGTTAGGCCAAAGAAGAGTTCATTGAAACTTAGAATTTGTCATAAGTTAGTGCCTAGATATTGCAAGCCATTTGAAATCTTAGTGTTGGGGCCTATTTTTGGTGTATCATTTCATTGTCAACCATAATTGTTTGACCTCCTATTCCTCCATTTTCACCTTCTCATTACCCTTTTTGACATACTACTCATGCTTTTACAAGGTCTACATTGCAAACAGCTTCACAAGGTACTAGTTGTCTATTTTCAGAATAATTCATATTTTTTATGAATAAATATATTTGGAAGTCATTTTACTAATGATGGTTACAATAATTTTGGATCACGTAACCACTGTGCAGATATTGTAACCATTCGATGGTTGGAATACATGCGCTACCTCAAATAGAATTCTGCCACTTGGGTATTGTTCATGGGCCTCATGAGATGGTTTGACACCTATTGAGAAGATTATAAGATAAACAGAGAAAGCGATAACTCATGGTCAACTCAAATTCAACCACGTGTCTAAAAGAAGGTGTTCCATCACGACCAAGACCAATTCTAGCTCAAGAAGGAGAATTTAATGCAATTCATGTCATGATATTATTAATTGTAAGGAACAAACATCTTATTTTCCTCCTGCAACATACTATTTTAGGTTATGATACTTATACCTAATTTTGAACTTAGTATTAGTTTGTTGTTATAGATTTGAAGATCCACAAAATAGGGGATTGAGTGTGATCTCCTTAGCGCTCTTCCTTTGTTTTGTAATCGTTATATATATGAGGGATAAGTTAGTATGGGAACACATATAGAAGGGAGGAGAATGGAGAATTGATGAGAATTATCATTGTACACCTTTGATATTGATTATGAGATCTTAATACAAGACTGTTGATGATTAAAATCATGTTTTGATCACCGTTTAATATTGTAGTCCTCTTATTCAGTGTGTCCCAAGCTAGGAAAGGCCCCCTATGCTGGTATATGTTGCATTGTATTATCTAGTTAGTATCATTTCATTTGTTGTTCAATTTGGTTTTTGTTATTTGGTTTATCTTATCATTTATATATTATGCAACATTTGATTTGGTGTGTCTCTTTATAAATTCCAATTAATGAATGCGTTGACAAGCTACATGAACCATTCACTCATTGGTGGTAATTGACCAAATTGCTCAATATATTGTTACAGGAACATTCTCACTTCTTAGGTTGAATGAAAGACAATAAACTATGGTTGTGATTGCATATTAATAGATACCAATTCAATGCTTGAATATATTTCTATGTTGTAGGTTGGTTTAATTAATTTCTTTTTTTCATTTCCAATCGTAAAAAGATTTGGTTTCATATTGATGAATATGGTTGATGTGTGCATTTATAAAGTTGCGGAAAATATCTACTCACAAATTGTTGTTGAAAAAATCGCTTAAATTATGACTATTACAAGAACATTATTCTCTTTGAGATAAAATGAAAGATTGTAACATGGTGCTAAAAAATTGTGGTTTGGTAAATGACAATTGAGGTGTTTATAAATATTCCAATAGACTAACTGTTTATTTGATTGATCTCTCAGAATTGTTCTTGAATAGTTAAGAGTCTTTCATAAGTACGGTTATTTCTATTGAAACAAAAGTTGTTAATAAGTTCCCCCTACATACATAGTGCCTAAATTTCACAAGGATACATCCCTGGTCGATAATTAAATTTAACATGATTTAAAAGCATATAAATTGCCTGATATTTTTGGCATCATTGTCGGGGAAATGCAAAAAGGGATTAGAGCATTTACAACTTTTGTTTCTTTAAGCTTGTATTAAAGTTCTTTTTCTATTGCATTTGATATTTTTTCAATACTAACATTTTATATCTGGTGTATTGGAGATGGTAAGACACAAATACAACCTCACCATAGAATTTCTATAGTGTAAAATACTGACGCATTCACTTTAATGAGTACTCTCTTTCGCTAGATCCAAATTATGTTGGTATTGTTTGAATAGGCCTGGAGACGATAAAGGCATACTTTTAAAAGGAGACATAATTCAAATTTCAAATTTTCAGCCACTCCATCTTGGAGTGTTGTAAGACCCCCCTCATCTACTAACCCTTGGCAGGTGACATAATTCAAAGAGGAAAAGCGGGTAGGAAGATAGTCACCCGATCGAATCTAAAGGTAAAACCTATAATAATCGTGGAGACTATAATTGGACCCACAGTAGAAGCAACACTAGCTGGAGGGATCAGTGGAAAACCAAAATTAGAGGCTGAGAACAATCCAATCCAAGAAATAAAATCCCCAACTTCTGTATAAATCTTGTTTGGAGGTAGAAAATAGCAGAAGGATAAGAAGAAGTATACACAAATGAAGAAGGAGAGGCGACCTTTGGATTTCTAATAATGGATCTGGCAACAGTGGTACAAATGAAAAACATTCCTCCTTCAATTTTACTACATTTTCATGGAACTCTATCAAACGATCTCAATTATTTCCTTTTTGAATTCAATATTCTTTGTCGTAGCTATGATTATTCTAATGATGCACATAAGCTTAAATTGTTTCATGACACTCTTAAGGATCCAACATTGAGTTGGCTCATGGGATTGGGAGGAAACATAATTCACATATGGGATGACACACATGTGAGATTTTTGAAAAAAAGATCAAGAGTATTACAAAGTTAGGGATTTAAAATAAGAAATATTTAGAATGATACAAAAAGATGATGACAGCCTAGAGGATTATATTGAAATATTTGTGTAAAACCTTCACAGATCTAAGAAAAGTAAATTGAACCAAGACACTGTTAAAACTATCTTCATGAGGAGGATCACAAATGAGTCTTAAAATTTGATTAATTTGATGGGATTGGGTGATGTATCTCCACTACATTTTTAGGCAATCTGTGACCTATGCAGGAAGTATTCCCATGGACGATATAGATCTGGTAAGGGATCTAGAGATACTCTTTCTAGAGTTTCCAAATTAGCCACAAGTGGGGTCACTAGGGATAAATTGGGGAATTTGTTAGAGAATTTCATAACTGACATTCTTGGTACTCTTACATTGAAATTAGATACTTTACAACTTAAAATGAAGAAAGAAGAAGAGAATGTATATTTATCCATCTTTTTATCTAGATTTAGCAAGAAACATCCATTGAAATATTGTCCTCTTAATAACATCAAAATTTGTGGTATTTGTGTAGAAAAACATCCAATGAATAACTTTCCCCTTTTATCAGAACTCAAGGAATTCTATCGAGGAGACAATGAAGAAGAAAAAACAAATTTGCATGCTTACACCAAGAAGACATTGGCAACCTCAACCAACATGTATGATTTCGGACCCTACTCAATAATTTTATCCATATTGTTCTAGAAAAAAATACACACCCCCATTTTGGAATCCCCTTGTGCCTTTGAAATCATGCCTCTATAGTAGATGCAAAACCAACCTTAGCAAAAAGGGTGGAGAGCACCTTCTTATGGTAATATCCCTACCCACTCCTACCCATATCAATCGCAGAATCCTTCACAATTCTAACAACAATATCAACATTCATACCCTTCCCAAGCCTAGTAGCAACAAGTTGCACCACTGTAACAGTTACAAATGCCATCTAGCCAACCAAATCCAATGCCTACTCAAATACCTTCCCAACCAACACCTAACCCAAATAATAAGGTAGCTCATCCTATTTTAAACACTGAACTACAACCCTCCCCCACATATTTGATTACTCCGATCGAATTACAAGACATTCATTTGAGATTTGGGAAGGTGCCTAAGAAGAGTTCCCTTGTCATCATTGAGAAATAAATTGAGGAGGAAACTCTTGGTTAGTCAAATGATGATGAAAATTTTACTCAAATAAAACAAACATCTCTAAACATAGAGCAAACTCAATCATACAGAACTCCCCCCTATCCAAAAAAGTTTAATTTGGATAAACCAGTAATTCACTCTAGATTTGATTTAGTCACTAAGTTGAAGAATGTTTGTGTCAAAATTACCCAAGCCATAAAAGGAATTCCAATCTATGCCAAAATAGTTAGGGAATTATGACTTCAAAAACTAGGAAGGAAGAAAATATGCCCACCAACTATTCAATTTATTGGAAGATCAACATATTTGATGCTAGGACAAATTTTCATGAATAAATATGCCAATCTTGGCGGCGTTGTTGTTTCTATACACATAAATAATGTCCTCATTTTGAACACTCTGATTGGCCTAGTAGCTACAATCAATATAATGACTAAAGAAACCATGGAACAATTACAATCACATAACCTTCACCCTAAACCTACAGTTTTGGAATTAGCAGACAAATATAAGATAAAACCTAAAGGCGTATTAGAAAACATTATTGTTTCCTTATATTTTTGGGAGTATCCTATTGATTTTCTTGTTTTACAACCTAAATCTCATTCAGGAGGACATCCATTAATCTTGGGAGACCATGGTTAGCCACTGCAGATGCATTTATTGGTTGTAGGTTTGGCAATATAATTATCTCACATGTTGATTCAATAAAAAAAGTAACTCTTTATCCACCTGCAATTTTTAAGTGAGCTAGAAATCACTCTATGGATTGGGAATACAAATAGTGATGAAGATGTTATACAACCCATTTTCACCATAAACCAAGTTGTGAACTTTAAGGAAAATACTAAAAAGAACCAAATTTATAATTTTCTTGTTAATTCAAATATTTCTCAATATCATGGTTCATATTCATTCACTTTTGATCATATCTTGAGTATATATTTTCAAGAAAACTGTGACTTAAATAGTTTTTCATCACTATGTAATCCTACACCATCCATAAATGCAATTTTAGATTCCTTAAGTGCCCCTTTTGAAATCAATCAATGGAAATTTCTTAATATCAATTCTAGAATTGACATATTTCAACAAGAATAATTAGTTAAGGTGCTATAAGAACATTCCAAGGCATTCGAATGGGAGTATAGTGACATGAATGGTATTAATTCTGGTACTTGTATTCATCACATTTAAATTCGGGAGAATTATCGACCTATCAGACAACCCCAACGATGCATGAATACATCCCTTAAAGAAATTGTGAAGAAAGAGTTGCAAAAGTTATTCAATGCAAAATTCATCTACCCAATTTCAGAAAATCAATGGGATTCACCCCTAGTCATACTTCCCAAAAAGAATTGCAAGTGGTGTATTTGTATTGATTTTTGAGAATTGAATAAATCCACTTTGAAGGATTATTTCCCTCTCCCATCACTAATCATATCCTAGATACCCTATCTTGGAAAAAGTATTTGTCCTTTCTTGATGGTTTAAGTGGATATACTCCTAATACAAATTGCATCAGAATATCAAGATAAAAATACCTTTACATTCCCATGGGTACATTTGCTTACAGAGTGTTACCTTTTGGATTATGTAATGCACCAGCTACATTTCAACAAGCAGTATTGGGTATTTTCTCTCATTTGATTCATGATTGTGTTGAGGTGTACACGGATGATTTCATTGTTTGTTGTAACTCTTTCGAAAAATCACTAGAGAATATTAAGAAGGTTTTGATTAGATGCCAAGAAACTAACCTTGCATTAAGTAATGAAATTTTTTTATGCTTTTAACTGAAGGTAGTAGGAATTAAAATCTACCCATCAGAGATTAAAGTCCTCTCAAAGCTTCTAGTTCTGAAGACTCCAAAAGATGTAAGAATTTTTGTAGGGCACACAGGTTATTACAAATGTTTCATAGAAAATTTCACAAAATAGTTGTACCTTTGTTTAAATTGCTTACTAAATATGTTGATTTCTTTTGGGATAATAATTGTCAAAATGCTTTTGAAACATCAAAGGAGAAAAAAATTGCGGCACCGATCTCAAGGGGACCAAATTAGTCTCTCCCTTTTCACATATCAACCGATGCTTCTGACACTTTTCTTGGAGATGTCTTGGGACAAAAAGAGAATCAACTCACTTATGCAATTTAATTTGGTAGCAAAAATTTAACACCTACTGAGTTGAACTACAAAACCATAGAAAAGGACTTCTTAGCGGGTTGTACATGCTATAAATAAATTTAGGCACTACATCACTAGCTATAAGGTTTTTATCCACACTGGTCATTTTTCTATTATGTATCTTATGAATAAACCCTTTACAAATGGCAGAAAAAACAGATGGCTCTTGTTGCTACATGAATTCAATATCAATATTTTAGATAGACTTGGAAGAGAAAATTTAGTTGCAAATTTTCTTTCTAGAATTCATAATGAAGGTGAAATAATTACGGTAGATGATAATTTTCCCAATGAAGATTTGTCTACAGTATCTACTAACTCCCCTTGGTTTGTCGATATTGCTAACTACTTGGATATAGGAAAGTTACCACACCATCTCTCACCTAGGGAAAAACAGAAGATCATCATATTAAGTACCACATATTCATGGATCGGAGGAGTGTTAAATTTTTAGTATTAAATCACAATACTATAGGATCTTTGCTGAGAGAATAACATCTACAGTATATCAATGCATGACAATCATAATATGACAAGCATCACAAGCATCACAAGAATCAAAAGCATAGAGACAAGAGACACAGAGTTTCCGTGGGGAAAACCCTAAGGTGAAAAACCCCACAACTTCCTCAGAGATAGAGAGAGCAATGGCTCAACCAAAATACAACCAAATAACACTGAGATAGTCTCCTAGCAGATGATCCTCCTCCTCCTCACTAGTGCGCCACTTTTCAGAGAGAGAGATAGTTACTTTTCCGAGTGAGTAAAATAGAGATCTCCTATATCTATTTATACTCACCTTTTTGCCCAGTGACCTACTGGGGCCGACTTGTCTACTTTGATACACCCACATTATATTATATATTAATCAGGGCCGACCCCATAAGGTGGTCTAATAACCATCGGCAAGTACACACACTTGCGACACTTGTCAATCCACATGACGACACTTCCTTATAGAGGAATAACACATCTCTTATAAGGGTACAATAAATATATATATAATATACAGATGAAATACATTCCGAAGTTACATATACATCAACAAGGAGATCTCTTTTGTACATGACTAGACCTAATTATCTAATGGCGTGTACAAGAACATGAGATATTTGACATATTGAAAGCATGCCACAATGAGCCATGTGGAGGTCACTTTACTGACGAGGGAACTTCCTATAAAGTCTTGCATCTCGGATATTATTGGCCCACTCTTTTTAGAGACGCAAAGAAGTACGTCATAATTCGTGATCATAGATGTCAATGGTTGGGACGACCAATACAATAAGATGAGATGCCTTTTCAACCACAAGCACTTATAAATCTTTTGAAAAATGGGCTCTAGATTCTGTGGGACAGATCACTCTAATTTCAAGAGAGAAAAGGTATACCCTAGTATGTACAGATTACATTACTAAATGGGTAGAATCTAAAACTCTCCTCCGAGCAACTAAACAATCAATGGTGGACTTTTTATTTGAAGATATTTTTACTTGATTTTGTGTTCCTAGAGACATTTTTACAGATTGGGGTTTGGAATTGACATCAAATCTTGTCGATCCCATCACACAATAGAACTAGATCAAGCATTGGAAATATTCTCCATACTATCCAAATGCCAATGGGTATGTGGAATATACCAACGAAGTTTTGGAGGCTATATTGACCAAGACAGTGTAACTCCATCATCGAGATTGGTCAAATAAACTTCCAGAGGAATTATGGGCATATAGGACCAGTTGGAGAAATTCAACCGTGTTCATAGCTTATGAATTGGTGTATGGTAAGCAGTTCTTCTCCCTATTGAATTTCAAGTCAATACTTCCAGGACTGTAGTACAATTAGGGATGAATCTATCAGATGCTCAAAAGTAAGAATAACACAACTTAATGAGTTGTATGAGATTCTCTATGATGTTATTCAACACACCACCCTCATCCAACAACATAGAATGAAATGGAATGACAAGTTTATAAAAAAGAAGCAATTAAAACTAGGTGATTGGGCTCTCCTTTTTTATTCCAGGTTCAATTTTTTTAAAGGGAAGCTCATTACCTGCTGGTTAGGGCCATATGAGATAGAGACTATTTTGAAAATGTGTCATGTCCCTTTCCGGATGACCTTCATGGAGAAGGCCTATTATCTTATCCAATTCCCATAGGCTATAGTCGAGAAAGAAGGGAATTAATTAATTATTAAATGTCACATAGGCTTAAAAATGTTTTATAAAGTGACAATTTATAATTAATTCCTAAAGTAACTTTATTAAAGTCACTTGGGTTAAAAAGTGGTAGAAAGGTGTAAAAGGGGGTTCAAAATCAAATTAAAAGACAAAAAGATCATTTTCTCCATAAAGTCACTTTTTAAATATTTTGATGAGAGAATTGGTCAAGGGGAAGTTGAAGAGTCACAAAGGGGGTCAATGAGAAAATATAAAAAGGACATGAGAGCTCATTCTCTCCATTCTTGTCATTGTATTTTTGAAAACAAGAGCTCTTGAGCTTGGATTTCTCTTGGAAGAAACCCTAAGGGAGAGGGATCGGTTTCGATAGTGCAACATATCTATCATAGTTGAATGAACATGGAGAGATTAGACAGATCTTCTCACCAAGCTTCAATTTAATCCAATACATCAAGTTTACTTTTAGAGTTGAGGATTTGAAGAGATGCAAGGGATTCAACCATTTCTGGAGTGAAGTTGCAACTGCTTGTAGAAGGAGCTATCTCTACAAGAGGGCACACCACCCACCAAACTGAAGGAGGATGCACCATTCCTAAGTTTCCAGTGATTGAAGGATAGTGCATAGGGTTGAAGGGATACTTTGTTGAAGGGTGCAACCAGTCACCATGCCCATCACTGTTGAGAATGGTTCATCATTCCATTAAATTCAAAAGAGAGGACACATCCTGTGTATGGATCTTGGATAGGGAGCAACTATAACTCTGATTTGTATGGTCCAATGCTAGTAAGGAAGGAAAATATTTCTCTATGGTAAGAA
The DNA here is from genome assembly GCA_027924585.1 of Larix kaempferi. Lineage (NCBI taxonomy): Eukaryota > Viridiplantae > Streptophyta > Pinopsida > Pinales > Pinaceae > Larix > Larix kaempferi. The sequence goes on along the minus strand of BSBM01000397.1, from coordinate 7,643,489 downwards.
GGGTCTTTTATCATCATTTATATTGTGTTATATATTCACACTTCTCTCATTTCATACATGGGCCACATCAAGAAGAACTTTGTCAAACAAAAGGCAGTGATATTGTTGGTTGGGTGGAAAGAGCATTGTAAGTCTTGTGCACATTGAAGAACATCTACAGGATTTATGTCCAGTATATTGTTATCCATGGGCATGTTGAAATCAATTTCTTGTAGCAGCTTGTAAAGTTTGAAGAGAGGAGTAATATACAACACTTCACCTTGTCATCAGACCTTTATCATTGAGGAAAAGTTGTGGTATTTTGGGAGAGTGGATAACTGTTATTGACACATGTCTTTAAGCTACTAGGGTGTTGCATTTTCCAAGCAAATATTCCCATCATGCCAGGCATGTATACAATCTATTTTAATTGAATAAACATATTTGAATATGTTATATTAAAGTCTGATATTAAGTGTTGGTTTGATATATTGTATGCAATAATATTATTGTGGTAAAACTATGCAATTTTCACATGGAACATTCAATGGAAAAAATGTATAAATCAAACCCCGACCTTATAAACTCACACAGAAGTTGCATCATTCATTGTGCAAAGTTGTTAAAGTTCACAACCGAGGCCAATATTCAGATTATAACAGTGGTTGGTACAGATTTTGGGATCCATAGCAAATGTAACAGTGTCTACAAAGCATTGGTATTAAGAAAGGGAAGGGATCAAATCTCTAATAAGTTTGAGATAACCCAGTGGAGTTAGCTTAGGTATTTTATAGTGGTATTAGAGCGTGCAATCCTCCCAGCCTGTGAGGTGCATGCTATTTTATGAATCCAGGAGACAGTAATCCATTCACCTATAGAAGGAAAATAGGGCATCCTAGAAGAATATTCTTATATGATTTTAGATAAGTACCAATTGAAGAAGAAGAAGAGTTATTTGAGGAGGAAGAAGAGCAATTCATATCAGAGGAAGAAGGAGATATGGGTGACAGGAACAATCCATTGGGAGGTAATGGGAATGAATCAAGCAGAGATTTGGGTAGAGAAGACATGCCAACAAGAAGTACAATGAACATCTTGAATGATTAGGTTATAGGACATCAGCAGTTAATCAACCTCCTAACTAATAATGTGGCAAGGGGATAGGAACAGTTGGTTGACATCTTGACTTAGTTACTCATGCACAACATGATAGATCATAATGACGGGGGACACCATGACACTAGAGGAACCAATGGTCGAAATCAGAACCATGGGGAAGGGAGCAACACCAATATTCCCATTCAAACAAACACACGAGCATATAGCTCATGTATACCTAGACCTCTCATGCCCAAATTCATTGATGAGCAATCGGTGGATCAATCAGGACAACCAGTACCTGGAGATAGCTCACTACTTATCCGAGGGAGTACCAGGACCTTGGGGATGAGTTCCATGCAGCCATCTCATCCCAATATGTTTGCAATATCAAGTACCGAAACAATCCCATAGAATTCAACAAGGGACCTCAGAATTATGATTTGTAGTGGAATGTGGGGAAGCTCACTCTTCCTTCCTTCAATGGGTCCAATAGATCCACAGCAAGGGCTTGGGTTCAGAAATTGGGCACTTATTTCCAGCTCAACCCCATGAAAGAAGTCAAATCCATTAAATACCCCACCTTGCACATGGAAGGAGAGGACCATGAGTGGTGGTATCATGGTTTGCTTATGTTGGGGCATGTCAGTATCACATCATATATGGTGTTCACATAGAGATTGATGGACAAATTTGACAAGAAGGATCCAGAGCTACACTTACGAAATCTTTCATAGGTTAGACAAACAAGTACCATATATACATACATTACAGAGTTCCAGAGGTTGGAAAATATGGTGAAAGATATCTTAGAGACCTGTCTTATGATGCTATTCATAAAGGGTTTGTCTAAGCCTCTACGAGGTTGGATCAAGGCTTTCAAGCATGCTACATTAAATGATGCCATTTATAGAGTACAAGACATGGAGGGTGTCACCTCTAAGAACAAACCCCCATCCAAACCTTTCAATCCCCAGAAAGGAAAGGAAAAAAATCCTTTCTACAAAGGTGGACCCGGGAAGAACAGACTGGTTGAGGAGACCATGAATGAATTAAGGAGAAAGATGTTGTGTTTCAGTTGCAAGGAACCATGGGAGCCGGGGCATAGGTGCATGGGGAAAGGAAAAGTTCATTATATCAAGGTAGTATTTGATGGCGATGAGGAGGAGGATGATGTGGATGAGCAGGTGCAGGATGATGTGTAGGACAATGGGACAGAGCAGCAGCCACAGGTATAGGGACCACATGCACAACAGCCACAGGTACAACCATAGAGAGGGACTGTTTCCACTTTATCAGCTACTCCCAGGTCCAACACCTTTTGGGTTAGGGGTGTTATACGAGGTCAGAGAGTCATGATCCTAATAGATGGTGGGGAAACCCACAACTTCATAGACTCTGCCTTGGTAGCTAGAAGGGGCATCCACACTAAGTAGTTTGAGGGTTTTGGTGTGGAGGTGGTTGGCGGTCGAGTGATGGCTTGTCTATTCAAAGATACCCAGTTGATAGTGACGATCGAGAATTACAGTTTGATAGATGAATTCTATATTATTGATTTGGAAGATACCAATATGGTATTGGGAGTTCAGTGGCTCAGCATGTTGGGACCTATCATGAAGAACTACCAAACCATGGAGATGGGGTTCGATACTATGGATGGCACCAGAGTAATTCTGCGGGGCATCTCCAATGGGGCCCCAAGAGTTGTCTCGTCCAAACGGATGGAGGAACTATTAAGACATGGGGATATAGATTATGCATTGGAGTGCCTGATCACCACCCAGAAGACATCTCATGACAGCTAGAAGTTCCATGTTGACATACAGGACTTAATAGGGAAGCATGGCAAGGTGTTCAGAGAGATTCCACCAGGTATGCCATTAGACAGAGGCTTCGAACACACCATATATCTAGAGGAGGGGGCGAAGCTAGTGATCACCACCCCCTATCGACACCCAAAGAAATTTAAAGATGATATTGAGAAAGCAATAAAGGAATTTCTAGCTATGGGACATATCAGACCCAACTCTAGTCCATTCGCATCTTCAATTGTGCTGGTCAAAAAGAAGGATGGGACTGTGAGGATGTGCATCGATTACAGGGCCTTGAACAAGAAGGCTATCAAGAACATATATCCCATTCCTAGGACTGACGAGTTGCTGGATGAGCTGCACAGAGCAGTATATTTTTCCAAGATTGACCTCAAGTCAGGCTACCACCAGATCAAGGTCCGTGAGTAGGATGCACATAAGATAGAATTTAAGTGCCATCATGGCCATTACGAGTTTTTTGTTATGCCATTTGGGATAACCAACCCACCAACCACCTTCCAATCTTGCATGAACCATATATTTCAGAAGCAGTTAAGAAAATTTTTGTTGGTGTTCTTTGATGACCTCCTCATATACAATCAGACATGGAAGGATCACATGAGGCATCTAGACGAGATACTAGGCATTATGGGGGAACAATACTTGCACGGAAAGGACTCCAAATGTGAGTTTGGGATCACAGATATCTTATACGTGGGCCATGTGATCAATGCAGAGGACATGCAGGTTCATCGGGAGAAGATCTAGGCTATCTTGGATTGGCCTACATCGAAATCCCTCACTAAGATACAAGGATTCTTTGGATTGTGTCAATATTACAAACTATTTGTGAAGGGTTTTTCACATTTGGATTCACCCCTCACCAATACTACAAAAAAAGGGGACATTCAATTGGACGGAAGATTCCCAGCAGGCGTTTGACAGGCTCAAGGAGGTGATGAGCACCTACTTGGTATTAGCACTACCAGATTTCAGCCAGCCTTTCGTGTTCGAATGTGATGCTTCAGGCATCAACATTAGAGTGGCTTTGATGCAGAATAGACACCCCATAGATTTCAAAGCAGGAAACGTAGGGATCCAAAGAGCATTTGCTCTATATATGACAAAGAGATGCTCACCATCATGCATGCATTAGCAAAGTTCTGACAGTACTTGGTGGACAACATCTTTGTGGTGAGGACAAACCACAACAATTTGAAATATCTTTTGGAGAAAAAATATTTGAATGAGAGGCAACATAAGTGGGTCAACAAGATACAAGCATATGACTTTGATATAGAATATGTAAAGGGAAATAAAAACACTATTGTTGATGCACTTTCCAGGAAGCCAGCTACGTTTTCTTTGATGGAGATTTCAACTGACTAGAAGGCTCATATTTTGGTGGAGTATCCCAAAAATAAATTTGCTTGCAAAAAAATGGATGGCCTTATATAGGATGATAAATATCGGGTGGTTGATGACATCATTTTATATAAAGACCGAATATATTTGGTGTCGGATTCCAAACTAAAGGAGAAGATATTGCAGGCTACTCGTGACACTCCAGCAACAACAGGACATCAAGGGTTCTTCAAAGAATACAGGTAGGTCATGGAGAGGTTCTCATGGAAGGGCCTCAAGGATGATGTGCTACGACACATGAGACAATGCATAGTTTGTCAGCAGAACAAGACCAAATAGATTCACCCAACAAGACTTCTGTAGCCATTGCCTATTCTAGAGTAGAAATGGGAGAGTGTCTCCATGGAATTCATCACCAGGTTTCCATGAGTACAAGGCCAATATTGCATATATGTGGTGGTAGATAGGTTGATGAAATTCACACATTTCTTCGCAATTTCGTTAGACTCCACAACAACCTAGGTAGCAAAGGTATTCTTCAGAGAGGTGTTTCGTTTGCATGGCCTACCAAAGAACATTGTCAGTGACAGGGACAATCGATTTCTATGGGCCTTTTGGCAGGAACTCTTCATATTGGTTGGAACTGAGTTGAATCCCAGCACCAGCTACCACCCTCATACCGATGGGTAGATTGAGATCGTGAATAAGTGGATTAATGGGTACTTGGAGAATTATGTATCTGGCCAACAGAGAGCATGGATCAGGTGACTACATTTGGGTAAGCATTTCTACAGCACCACCTACCACATGTCGATCAGTATGACCCCATTTAGATCCTATACGAGTATGATGCTCCATCGATCATAGAGTTGGAATTTGGGGATAACAGGGAACCCAGCACATAAGATTGGATAAAATAAAGTTAGGGAATCCTTCGAGTTCTCAAAGAAAATCTACAGGTGGCCCATAATCAATAGAAGGTATATGCATATAGGAATAGGACAGAGCGCAACTTTGAGGTAGGGTATTTGGTGTTTCTGAGACTGCATCCTTATCGCCAGTCTTCAATGAAGAAAAGCGGTGTAGAAAAAGTAAGCCTCGCTTCTACAGACCTTATAGAGTAGTCAGTAGGGTTGGAGAGGTAACCTATGAGCTGGAGATTCTAGAGGGAAGCAAGATTCACAATTTATTTTATGTATCGTGCCTCAAGAAGGTACTAGGACAGCAGGTTACATCCTTTGCAGGGTTACCCCCATTGGACGAGGAGGGGCAGTTGATTCTAGACCCGAAGGATATTATGGATGTGCGGGAGAAAAGATTGAGAAACAGGGTGATCCAAGAGTATTTGGTGAGGTGGAGGAATATGCCAGTAGAGGATGCTACGTGGGAGAGTGAGCATATTATACAACACCCCAATTTGTAGTTTCCCGAGGACAAGCAATTTCGGGAAGGGGGGACTGTCATGTCCCTTTCTAGATGATCTATATGGAGACGAGCTATTAGCTTATCCAACTCCTATAGGCTATAGTCGAGAAAGAAGGGAATTAATTAATTATTAAATGTCACCTAGGCTTAAATTTTTTTTATAAAGTGACGATTAATAATTAATTCCTAAATTGACTTTATAAAAGTCACTTGGGTTAAAAAGTGACCGAAAAGTGTAAAAAGGGGTTCAAAATGAAATTAAAAGACAAAACGATCATTTTCTCCATAAAGTCACTTTTAAATATTTTAATGAGAGAATTGGTCAAGGGGAAGTTGAAGAGTCACAAAGGGGTTCAATGAGAAAATATAAAAAGGACATGAGAGCTCATTCTCTCCATTCTTGTCATTTTATTTTAAAAAACAAGAGCTCTTGAGCTTGGTTTTCTCTTGGACGAAACCCTAAAGGAGAGGGATCGGCTTCGATAGTGCAACATATCTATCCTAGCTGAGTGAAAATGGAGAGATCAGACATATCTTCTCACCGAGCTTAAGTTTCATCCAATACATCAAGTTTACTTTTAGATTTGAGGATTTGAAGAGCTATAAGGGATTCAACCATTTTTGGAGTGAAGTCACAACTCCTTGTAGAATGAGCTACCTTTGCAAGAGGGCGCACTACCAACCAAATAAAAGGAGTATGCACCGTTCCTGGGCTGTCATGATTAAAGGACAAGGCACATGGTTTAAGGGAGACTTTGTTGAAGGCCGCAACCAGTCACCATGTCCATCACTATTGAGAATGGTTCATCATTCCATTAAATTCAAAGGAGAGGACGTAGCATGTGTATGGAGCTTGGAGAGGGCACAACTATAACTTTGATTTTTATGGTCTACTGCTAGTAAGGAAGGAAACTTGTTCTCTGTGGTAAGAAGGGTCTTTTATCATCATTTATATTGTGTTAGTTATTCACACTTCTCTTATTTCATACCTGGGCCACATTATTTCATACCTGGGCCACATCAAGAAGAACTATGTCAAACAAAAAGGCAGTGATATTGTTGGTTGGGTGGTGTTGAGGCCTCGGGGGTGCAGGTTAATTTCAAGGTGCTGGAATGGGTTCCAAGGCTCCCAATAGAGGGTGAAAAACCAGACTAAAAGGCTTCGAAAGACCCTATGTAAGGGCAGTTCTATACCCAGCCTGTTTGGTATGGAAATCTCCCACGGATATTCGGCCTTCGCGGGCACTCTATGAGTTGATGTTTCGATCAAAGGATTGGTTCTCCGCTTAAGGAAAACAAAAGTGTGAAAACTTAGGAATGTTTTAACTTAACCTATTTAAAACAGAAAGATCTACTCTAGATCAGACCTATTCTAAGGAAAAGCTTGTTGTTGTGCAAATCAATCTTGATGTGAGAGGTACAAGTATGTTTGCCAACTTCAACAGAAATGTAAAAGATGCATTTACTGATTCACTTAGATCATAATCAATTAATGAAAATTAAATGACAACAATATATGCATGTAAATATGTTCAAGATTAACTTGTAATCACCTTGTTAATTGAAAAATTAACAATGATTATATTGAATGTTGATCATTTGCAGAAATCGATAAAGAAAATATCTTAATTGACAGAAATTCAATTAAACATTTTCACACACAGATCAGCCATAAAGAGAAATCAGTATAACAAATCTCTATGTAGATTAATTCTTGCAAAATATCACACACGGTAGATGACAATTTGAAGTAAGAAATCAGGCACTGTCAAATAAATTTGAACAATAAACAAGAGATGATTCAAAGCGATTACTTTACTGTATTAAAGAAGTCTGTAAACAAAATTACAAAGCTTTGCTAATACAGAGTATCTCCAGTCGTCTCCTCTTGATTTCTAACCCAAAAAATTATCAAACTCTGGCAAAGAGAGGTATTCCTCTTTAAATAGGAAATTACAACAAAGTACAAAATGGAAATTCCCAAAGGATAGGGATTACAAAAATCGGGTCAAGCTATCGATCCGGGGAATTCTTCCAAAATAATCTGAACAGTTTTAACTCAAACGACTCCCTCCAGTTTAACAACAAAATTTTAAAAAGGGTCATCTTCTAATTTGGGGGATAATCCCGTAACAAAATTGTAGAATTCAACAACGACCCATTAGTTCGAGACATTAGGTAACAAATCATCGACCAAATCTTCCTATTGATTTCCCTTGGAATCTTCCTGCTGATCCATAACGTTCTTGAAAACAGAAAAATCAGACAACGGGTCTTGCTCCATGAGGGATGGTGGAGTAGCAGGCTCCTGATTGATTATAAAATCAAGGATAATGGAGTCATCTTGATCTCATTGTTGTTCATCGATTTCCTCTTTGTCCTTCTGAGGGAGTGATATGAAAAGGGGAAGAATTTCATAACTTTCCTTTTCGCTATCACTGTTGGTATCAGGAACACCCGCGCCAAAGGGTGGTGACATAGGTTCTGGAAATAGCAAAGCGTGTAGTTATTCTTGCATATAACAATCATAAAAGGATTCATGACATGTCTGCATGTTACTCATCAAATCGTCAGAAAGAAAGCTTTCAAAATAAACATGAAACTTTTCTAACAAATACAGACGATGAACTAAATGCTTCATACATGCGACCATATTTAAGAAGGGTTAAAGAGAATCAAAATGTTTGAATATGATGAGCTGTTATGATTAAAATCATATGAATTTAGAACTACAATCATTTGAATTCAAGCGAAACGACGTCGCAGCATGTGTTATCCCGAATTGGATAATAACAAAGTACAAATTTAACAGAATCACACACGATTCGAAGTTGCATCTGAAAACTGTCATTACAAACCAATCTAATCAAGCAAACATATCTTCAGAAGCGATCATGAGGTGAGAAATGCAGTGAAAAATCTGGTTGTAAGAACAACGTGAACGAGGCATTAGAACGTAAGTTTGAATGATGGAATTTCATCCACCAGATCAAATGAATCGATGGCTAAGATTAACCGATGCAGGACGCGGGATCAGATCTTGGAGATTTATTCACAAATTTATTCATGATTCCCGAAATCCGCAACCCAAAAGTTGTGGGTTTCGGGAATGCAAACCAAGCCAAAACACATAAACAGGTTTCTGAAAGCCGCAACCTGAAAATTGCAGGTTGCGAGTTTCGCAAACACGCAACGCAACTAAATGGAGAAATGAAAATCCGAAATCTGAAAGATGCAACTGTGGGTTTTGGGTTTCGGGATGAAGATTTCTCAAAATTATTAACAAGGGGTTCCCGCAACCCGCACCTTGCGGTTTGCGGGTTTCAGGCTGACCAAAACCAAAACACTAAAGACTAACTCCCGCACCCCGCACCTATCGGGTTCGGGGTGTCGGAGTGTCGGAATGTCGTGTTTCGGGTTGGCGGGAGCAAATGAAAAAATGATTTAAAATTTAAATCTTCTTGTGACCAAAACACTTAGTAATTTTCAAGGAAAAGAAAGGCAATCAGGCCACACAAAGGTACAAGTGCAAGATCATAGAAACCAAGAACACTTGCCCAAATACCTTTGTGTTTATATATATTTTTTTAAATCGGGGGCTCCCGTGCTAGGCTGAAGCATGGGATCTGTTGTGGCCACAACAAATGGCGACTGGCTGGGAAGAACTAGTTATCTCTGCAAACAAACTTCAGTTAGAGAAAATATATCAGTCTGCTGTTTTTTCGAACCTGAAATTTTTAGAAAATATTTGTAAAATGGATAACCAACAAGCAGAAAATAAAAGATTGATATATTCGCATCGATGATCATATTAAAAATAATGCAAATCTGATAAGGAGAATTAAGAGACAGCAGAGCTCCTTTACCATTATGCAATCATTGAACATCAGCTTGAGATAAACCTGGGACAAACTTAAAACTGCTCATGGATATCCAAATTACATATCGCCTTGGTTTATTAATTGGTTTTATATACAACGGTCCTTATAGCTACATACACACTTTTTTTTTTAAAATCAAAACTAAAATAAGCAGCTGCACATAAGCCCTCGTTGATACAAGACCACTGCCCTGACTTGGTAATCAGATATCAGCAGTTCCATTCACAAGCCTAATCCAGAAACTGATCAAGCTAGTTCGGTAAGGAAATCCCTTGTCCTTTAGCTGTGACACTAAAGGAAACTATCATGGCTTGGTGACCATATAATGATATCTTCAGTCCAAATTAAACCCATGATCCTAGCAGGGATGGCTTGCAATAGGACCCCCCTGTCCTTGTACACAACAGGTAACTCATAATAGAAGAATACAAATTTTATTTAAATAATAGACTGCAAGGCACTGCCAAGGCTTGGTAACCTTATGACAGCAGCGCTACTCACCAGCGTTTTGCAGATCATGAATGGACCGACCTGTGATAGGATCTTCCACCTCTCAGCAAAACTAAAAGTCATCTTCCAAGTGTGGTGGCTTGATGTGAAGATACCATTCCACTAAACACTTATGAACCTAAAGGGCTGGCTTAAAATAAAACCCCCCTCCTTGTAATCTATTATTATTTAAGAAAACATTATTATCAAGGTGATTGTAAAAGGGTCCAGAGCAGATAAAGCTAATCATATTATTATGATATGTTGTGACAATGAGACATAAGATAAGAATATTTCAACCATTCCCCAAATCACAATTAAACAGATTAACATTTAAAAGATAATGACCAAAGTGGAAAGGTATCAATACCAAGGTTCTGCATCTAATGGTTGTGCACTCTTTACAAAACAAATTCTGATGTCAGCTGAAAAGAGACTGGGGCTAACATACTATTCTGCAATCTTCAGTTGAAATCATCTTTGAGTAAAACTGGTTTTAAACCGTTACCAGATGCATGGAGTCTGTTATGGAAAAATGAAAGGACACAAACCAAAACAAAAGGAGAAAACACACACCAAGCCGAAACAAAGTCGAAAATGAAACAAAAGAGATCTAATAAAAATAAATAAAAAGCAAACAAGGTCGACAAAAAAAACATGTAGAAGAATATGTGTTTAAAATTTGTTTGTAGAAGATAATCTTTGATTGATAGTTTTGTCCCCCACATGAGTGCGCAATTTGTGACCATGAAAGATGTAAAATCCCTCTTTCAAATGCATATCTAGGAAAAATCAAAACTCGTATGTAATGGAGATATCCTAATTCAAATTGTGTTAGTCACATCAAAACATTCTTGCTTTTAAAACTCGAAAATGATAAATTCAAAACATTTCATGACATGATTATTTAAAAGGGTTGATTCAGACATGAATGCCTCGAATCAAAAATAATAAGAGAGGGCATGAATAACATAAAGTGAAAGAGGATAAAGATACTTCCCTCAATGCATCTGAAAAAACCTCATTTCCAACTTGTACAAGGCTTGTTGTCGCAAATATTTTATTGAGGAAAACTAAAAAAGTAGTCTACTTGCTAAAGAAATGAACAAAACTAATCTATTTATACCTACTCCTACACTACTCTAATAATCAAACAAAACTAAGTGTAATCAAATTTCCAATGCAACCATGAAAGCATATAGAATCCTGCAAAAAGGAAGAAGTAAATAATTAGAAAGCATGGCATGAATGCTTGAAAATAAGAATGGAAAAAGAGTGCATTAAGGAAAATAAAATGAAATTTATGTACAAATAATGAGAATGGATCCTTACCATCTTTATACACAAATGAGGAAAACAGAGTTTTACCATAATGATGAAATCTTGCTAAGAAAGATTTCTCAAGCCAATCAACAACCCAATCATGGTATGTATAATGAGAAACAAATGATTGACATAAAGAGTTTGAAAGATTTATGCGATGAAATGGACTAATTGATAGAGAATTATCATTTAGAACTTCTTCTTGAAGAATTTCCTCCTTAGAAAGATTACTTTGAACAAGATTGGCAAAATCAAATCCCATTGGTTCCAAATTATCATCGTAGAAATCATCATAAATTGGTTGATTTAATTGGAATTCCTCAAGGAGATCAATTGCTTTTGAATGTTTTCTTGAGACAAACTAAAGATAGGAGAAGTTAAAAATGTAGAACTAGTATCTTCAATCTTCTGATAAGAATCATCACCATAAAGTAATTGATCATAAGAAGAAAATGTTTCACCATTGAACGATGGTTCATGAAAAGAAGAGTTCTGAAAATGGTCATTAGAAATAGTATTCATTTCCAATAAAGAAGAACACATAGATTGATGACACAGATAAGAATCTTCTCGTTCTTTTGTATGTATTTCATAATCAACTTGTACCTGCTTAATATTTAACAATGAAGAATTAGGATCAGAAATATAGGATTGAATGTTATTGTTATCAAATAGATCAGGATACAAAGACAAATATGAAGAGGAAATGAGTACATGAAAGTCATCTCTTTGTAGAGTATTTTCAGACTGAGATTCCTTCAGAGAGATTTTCTCTTCAAAAGAGATATGTATGAAAGGTTTCAAATCAGAATCTACTCCTTCTTGTAATATAGTATCATCATTTCGTGAAAAAATGTTCTCCTATAGGATCACTTAGGTTAGAAAACGGTAATTGGGAGAACATATCACAAATTTCAGAACAATTTAGTTGATTCAAGATCTTTCAAAGGATTAATAGAATGATCAATATTGGAATCTTGAAGCTCTTTAATTATTCTAGGAGAAGATCATTCGATATTATGATCAGAACTATTCTCTTGCACTGTAGAAGAATCTTCAATAGGAAAATGATTCCCTTCACGATTCGGGAAATTTTGGTTTTCACCTGAAACAGATATGGCTATATCAACATTCGACTCGGCCCAAATTTTCATATTGATCATGTTCCATTTCTAAGAAAGAGAAGGAGTTCATTTCTACAATTTCTAAATCATTAGATTCTTCATGCAAATCCAAACCAAAATGTGGATGATGATTGATGTATAATCCAGATTTATCATCTACTAATTGATCAGACTCATAAAAAACAGAACTATTGTGTTGAAACCATTCAAGTATCATAGGACCGATCTATTAAAGGGAATCTACAATAGATATTGTAATTCCTGATTGCAAAATCTTCTAATGATTCACCCCTTTTTTTCTAGTAAGTTGTTTCCACTCATCACACAATCTAACAAAATCATAATGTCCCAAAAGAAAGTATAAACAGATCTACAAACTGCTTAAAAGAATGGATAGAAGCAAAAGGTAAGGTTAGAAACCATTCTTTGACTCATCCTTCGAATGTGAAGGCCAGTAATCTGCACAAAACATCTTGATCCAAAATTTTGTTAACAAGACAATTACGAGCAAACTGAAGAGCATGCTCTTGAGCTAATATCTCTCCTTCACCATCGAATTTTACTTCTATCAGATGTTTGAGGAAATCTGTTTGAACATGAAAACTAATATGTCTAGAAAAACAACTAAATACAGATTCTCAGGTCGGAGCCATTATAAAATAATCTGATTAACATAGCTCAAGTGATCTTATATGTCGGATGGCCCTCCTTCTAGCGCCATTGTTGAGGCCTCAAGGGTGCAGGGTAATTGCAAGGTGCTGGAATGGGTTCCAAGGCTCCCAACAGAGGGTGAAAACCCCAGACTGAAAGGCTTCGAAAGACCCTACGCAAGGGCAATTCTATCCCCAGTCTATTTGGTATGGAAATCTCCCACGGATATTCAGCCTCCATTGGCACTCTATGAGTTGATGTTTCAATCAAAGGATCAGTTCTCCGCTTAAGGAAAACAAAAGTGTGAAAACTTAGGAATGTTCTAACTTAACCCATTTAAAACAGAAAGATCTACTTTAGGTCAGACCTATTCTAAGGAAAAGCTTGTTGTTGTGTAGATCAATCTTGATGTGAGAGGAAAACGTATGTTTTCCAACTTCAACATAAATGTAAAAGATGCATTTACTGATTCACTTAGATCATAATCAATTAATGAAAATTAAATGACAACAATATAAGCATGTAAACATGTTCAAGATTAACTTGTAATAACCTTGTTAATTGAAAAATTAACAATGATTATATTGAATGTTGATCATTTGCAGAAATCGATAAAGAAAATATCTTAATTGACAGAAATTCAATTAAACATTTTCACACACAGATCAGCCATAAAGAGAAATCAATATAACAGATCTCTATGTAGATTAATTCTTGCAAAATATCACACACTGTAGATGACAATTTGAAGTAAGAAATCAGGCATCGTCAAAGAAATTTGAACAATAAACAAGAGATGATTCAAAGTGATTACTTTACTGTATTAAAGAAGTTTGTAAACAAAATTACAAAGCTCTGCTAAGACAGAGTATCTCCAATCGTCTCCTGCTGATTTCTAACCAAAAAATTACCAAACCTCTGGCAAAGAAAGGCATTCCTCTTTAAATAGGAAATTACAACAAAGTACAAAATGGAAATTCCCAAAGGATAGGGATTACAAAAATCGGGTCAAGCTATCGATCCAGGAATTTTTCCAAAATAATCTGAACAGTTTTAACTCAAACGACTCCCTCTAGTTTAGCGACAAAATTTTAAAAAGGGTCATCTCTAATTTCGGGATAATCCCGTAACAAAAATGACGTAGAATTCAACAACATCCCATTAGCTGGCGACATTAGGTAACAGATCATCGACCAAATCTTCCTGTTGATTTCCCTTGGAATCTTCCTACTGATCCATAACGTTCTCGAAAACAAAAAAGTTAGACAACGGGTCTTGCTCCATGGGGGTTGGTGGAGTAGCAGGTTCCTGATTGATTATAAAATCACGGATAATGGAGTCATCTCGATCTCGCTGTTGTTCATCGATTTCCTCTTCGTCCTTCTAAGGGGAGTTATATGCAAAGGGGAAGAATTTCAAAATTTTCCTTTTCGCTGTCACTGCTAGTATCAGGAACACTCGTGCCAAAGGGTGGCAACATAGGTTCTGGAAATAACAAAGCATGTAGTTCTTCTTGCATATAACACTCATCAAAGGATTCATGACCTGTCTGCATGTTACTCTCAGATCGTCAAAAAGAAAGCTTTCAAAATAAACAGGAAACTTTTCTAACAAATACATACGATGATCTAAATGCTTCATACATGCGACCATATTTAAGAAGGGTTAAAGAGAATCAAAATGATTGAATATGACGAGCTGCTATGATTAAAATCATACGAATTTAGAACTGCAATCATTTGAATTGAAGCAAAACGATGTCGCAAGCATGTTTAGCCCGAATTGGATAATAACAAAGTACAAATTTAACAGAATCACGCACGATTCGAAGTTGCATCTGAAAAATGTCATTACAAACCAATCTAATCAAGCAATCATATCTTCAGAAGCAATCATGAGGTGAGAAATGCAGTGAAAAATCTGGTCATAAGAATAATGTGAACGAGGCATTAAAACGTAAGTTTGAATGATGGAATTCATCCACCTGATCAAATGAATCGACGGCTAAGATTAACCGATGTAGGACGTGGGATCAGATCTTGGAGATTTATTCACAAATTTATTCATATTCCCGAAAGCCGCAACCCGGAAGTTGCAGGTTTCGGGAATGCAAACCGAACCAAAACACATAAACGGGTTTCCGAAAGCCGCAACCTGAAAATTGCGGGCTGCGAGTTTCACAAACACGCAACGCAAACTAAACAGAGAAACAAAAATCTGAAATCTTAAAGCCACAACTGTGGGTTTCGGGTTTCAGGATGAAGATTTCTCAAAATTATTAACAAAGGGTTCCCGCAACCCACACCTTTTGGGTTGCGGGTTTTGGCTGACCAAAACCAAAAGAGTAAAGACTAACTCCCGCAACCTGCACCTTTTGGGTTCGGGGTGTCGAAGTGTCGGAATGTCAGGTTTTCGGGTTGGCAGGAGGAAATGACAAAATGCTTTAAAATTTAAATCTTTCCTGCAACCAAAACACTTAGTAATTTCCAAGGAAAAGAAAGACAATCAGGCCAAACAAAGGTACAAGTGCAAGATCATAGAAACCAAGACACTTACCCAAATACCTTTGTGTTTATATTTATTTATTTTTAATTGGGGCTCTCGTGTTTAGCTGAAGCATGGGATCTGTTGTGGCCACAACAGGTGGAAAGAGCATTGTAAGTCTTGTGGGCATTAAAGAGCATCTACAAGAGCTATGAAGTGTTTAAATTTATATCCAGTATGCTTCCATCCATGGGCATTTTGAAATCAATTTCCTGTATCAACTTGTAAAGTTTGAAGAGAGGAGTCATCTACAACACTTCACCTTGTCATCAAACCTTTATCATTGAGGAAAAAGTCGTGGTCTATGGGGAGAGTATATAGTCCTTTATTGGGCACATGTATTTAATCTATTGGGGAGTTGCCATTTTCCAAGAAAATATGCCCATCAATTCCAGGCATGTATACAGTCTATTTTAGTTGAATAAATAGATTTGAATATGTTCTATTAAAGTCTGATATTAAGTGTTGGTTTGATATATGTTATGCAATAATATTATTGTGGTAAAACTATGCAATTTGCACATGGAATATTCAATGGAAAAACATATATAAATCAAACCTAAACCTTATAAACTCACACATAAGCTACATCAATCACTGTGCAAAGTTGTTAAAGTTCACAACCGAGGAAAATATTCAGATTATAACAGTGGTTGGGACAAATTTTGGGATCCATAGCAGACCGTAACAGTGTCTACAAAGTATTGGGATTAACAAAGGGAAGGGATCAAATCTTTAATAAGTTTGAGATAACCCAATGAAGTTAGCTTATGGATTTTACAAAATGGCTCTGTGAAGAACAAGACTACCAATGAGGAAAATGTGTATTTCCTAGTCAATGACCACAAATTAAGGTTGTATCAGAAGCTTATGACCAGGGAGAAATTTGTCCACAATTTATTGCAACAGTTTGAGATGTAGGTCGTGAGTAAGGGGGATCTTCCTCCAACTTCCACTTCAACCTTATATTTTTCCTTTCTTAAAAATAAAATAAAATACTAATAATACTAATACTAATACTAATACTAATACTAATAATAATAATAATAATAATAATAATAATAAAAGGGAAAATAAAGTTCAGTTGTGAAAACCAGGTTTATGGTGTAGTTGAACATGAAGTTTGCTTGAAAACCAAGGTCTTGGGTAGAAAAAGTTCAAAAATAAGTAGTTTACCAATGTTTTCTAGTAATTATAGGATTGCCACATCATTTAAACAGTTCCAAACTAGCAATACTTTAGATTTTTTAATTTGGATTTCAAAGATTGAATCTTTAATAGCATGTTGTAGAGACCAGATTCAAAGCTTAGTTTCCTTCAAAATATTTATGTCCCTGCATGACCTACGATTCAGATTATGCTTAAGCACACATGATTTTCCTTATGTTCTATTTGTGCAATAAGGAATTTTAGTCCTAGAGATTCCAATTCTAGAAATACTAATTCTCAAGGCTCTAGCTATGAAGAGTTCGAGCAATAAAATTCTAATTATGTATTAACATGTGGTTTCTAGTTTTCAATTTTCAATTTTTAGTTCCATTTTCCATCTGTAAAAGCTTAGTTCCAGCTTCAAAAATAAAGGTTTGATCATCAAACCATCAATCAAGAAGATTCCAACATGCATACCAATATAGTCCTACTCTTGCAATCAAAATTCTAGCCATACACGTCTCTTCTGATAAGCAAAAATCAATTTATAATGCTCCAAAATTAAATATGTTCTCATCAAATATGTTCTAGATGCGTAGCCAATCTATTGGTCCACTCTAATTTGGATTCCAAATGGGTTTTGAATTTTTTTGGAGAATTTGTTTTTGGTTTGGAAATCAAGACAAAAAGGGACTCTTGTTCGTTAATTGGAAATTTGTAGCTCAACTAAAGAGCATGGGGGGTTGGGGTCTAAAAAATATATTCCTGTTCTCAAAGGATATCGCTGCAAAAAGAGTTTGGTGAATGATAATCTCATAAGGTCTATGGGATCATGTTACTTGTCAAAATTATATATTCCCTAATTATTTGGTAGATTGGGTTCATCATCCTATGGGCATCCTCTAAAATAGGTCTACAATATAGAAGGCTATCACATCTTCTCTTCCCATGATCCGTAATTAGTTGTGTTGGAATATAGGGAAGGGATCCTCAATCCAAGTTTGAATTGGATCCTTGGGTAGGATGCAATGAAATCTATCGATTACCTGACGTGATGTTTCAACATCTTTGTGCTGAGAGGGGATCTTCACTTTATCTCAAGTGCCAGGCAGACCACCCAAACTCTTTATTTGGAATCAAACAAGGTTGATGAGTAGGATGCTTATTGTTTTGGATGAGGATGAGAGACTATGGGAAAAATACATAGCTCATTTGAAGGAAAATATGATTCAAATAATGGATGAGGAGGATACCATTCTCTAGTCAAAGCATCCTATTGAAACTTATACTCCTAAATATAGATATTGTGTACTAATGGAGCATGAGGATTGGGGCCTTGTCAAGTTGTGGTGAAAAGTGCTTTGGTGATTTTTTTGTCCCTCTAAATATTAGATCCTTATGTGGCTCATTCTTAATAATAGGGTTCCCACATGGGAGGTACTCCAAAAGAGATCTTATGTAGGACTCAAAAAGATGCAATTTATGCCATTCTCAAGAGGAAACAATTTTTTGTTTGTTTATGTTTTGTCCCTTTTACCATAATGTTTGGAATGGAAGTGTACGTGTGAAAATTGTACAGGATCTATAGGAAGGGTGGATCTTAGGAAAAATTAGGTTCAGTAACTACAATCTTCGATCGCTCTTGGATGAAACTTCCATGCTATTCAAACCCATCTATTTTGCGTCCATCACACACATTCCAAGAGCTTGGAATGAGGAAGCATACAACCTCTCAAAGGAATCTCTTCATATGTCTCGAGGGAGTATGCTAAACTCTATACCATTTGCACCTCTTCGATGAGTTTTGCTGGAATATGACCTCTCAATCATTTACTAAAATTGTGATTTTGATTGTTCAAATAGCAATTTTGATTGCAGAAATGGATTTAGTGCCCTCAATTACCCTTGGGGCACCCCGATTATGCAATTCCAATAACCCAAAACTGACATTTCAACAATCCCTGCTAGATTTTTGTTGAAAAAACTCATTGAATATTCGGTGCAAATGGTATATAGTTTAGCTTACACCTATCTCGAGGGTTTTGGTATATTTTGGAAATTGACGAGGACACGATATCAGAATATCTCCATGTATCTTTCTTATAACTTTTTGATGTAGGTTTCCTCCTGCAACTTTTTTTAGTTTTATATTTTGAATACTAGTTTGTACAACTTATTCTTGGACATATGTGAGCTCCACTTTTTTTGGGGGTCTCTTATATATAGACTCCTTATAGCTTCTCTTTCTATTACTTCAACACACTATATGTGCCTTCTGTTCTGGGCATGGGAAAGGTCTTTGAGGTTGAATGCATTATGTATTTTCCTTATGTAATTTCCTTCTCAAGAAATGAAATTACAATTTATTTTTAGAAAAAGAAATGAAATAATTTTTTGTATTCCAAAGCGACACCATTATGATTTTAATTAATGTGGAATTTTATTATTTTAATAAGTTAAAAGTAGTAATAATATAAAATAATATTTGTTGATAATTTCAAACTTATTTATAACATCTCAAGATGATCTCACCAACATCTTCACAAAACTAGGATTTATCTGTTGTTAATTATTATTAAATAAAAATGAGACACATGGACATTTTTTACTTTTCAATGTCCAACCCAATGATTATTGTTCATATGTACTTTTCAAATTCTATTGGTTATTGAATTCCCAACTCAATAATAAATGGTTTCAGCAATAAATGGTTTTATTATAAAGCCCATTTTAACCTCAAAATATATGTGTTCAATTAATACCATACATAATATTAATGTTTTTGTACTATTCATATTATTTGCTCTTATATAATCATCAAATTCAATTATTGTCTCATTCTTCAGTTGAGATATGTTTATTAGCTTCTTCTTTTTTTTGCTAAAAATTATTTTTATTTCAACAATCAAAAGTACATATATGTCCATGAATGAGTGGACTCATACCAAAATGGACATTTCATTAACTAGAGAATGTAAAAGCCAAAATAATCATAATTAAGATGATATCCAAAAGAACTACAACCTATGGATATTATGGAATTCTTTTCACACACAAATTATTAATATATACAAAGGAGAACATACACCATATAAAAACATTGCATAATTCCATCTTTAGTTGTAGTTAGGCTTAGATCCATTTTCTTCATCTTCAATTGCAGACGCCATAACAAATTGAATATGCACCAATTCAAACTTGATTTCAATTACATGGTTCTTCATGTCTATTGAAACATTATTTTGGTCCCACATGTCCCATCTTATGTTATTGGCAAATATGTAATACTCAGTCTCCGTTAGATCCTTCTCATATTGTAAGCTCAAACCCTGAAACCAGTACCAAGTTTGGAGATTTCCCTCATTTATAATTGGAATTCCCATATCCTAGCGATATAAGTCCTACAATTATTATTTTAAATGAAGTTAGGGGCTATCCCATACAACTACCTAAGTCAAGGTCATGACATGAAGCATAACCAAATTTACATGTGTCTATAGGTTTTGTACATGGGCATATAATAATTGTAAATGGAGAAACTGCCAGTTGCCACCTTTCTCATACCCGTTAAGACTTTTTAAACCCTATAAAAGTAAAGCAAATGGGGGATTTCACTCATATTTGGACAATCATGTATTTTTATGCTTTCCCATTTATTGGAGAAGTGAGGATTGTGTAAGGTTGTTGAGGCCTTGGAGATGCACAAAGAGGAGATAACAATTCAAGGAGGTTGGAGAACCACTTCTCTATAGGCATAAGGTGCTCTATTGCAACCTTATCTTTATTTAATAAAATATTTTTCTTTCCCTACTTCTTATTTGATTGTTTATTTGATGCTTATTTCAACTTCTTTATGACTATCTAATCTTATTTCATTTTATTTGAAATCTTATTATTCCAACTTGAGGGTGTGTCATTCAAAGAAATTAGGAATTACATGTTATTCTTGCACAATTAGAGATACGGTTTCGTTTTCAAAGACAACACTAGATATATATGAGATAACTAGATATCATGCTTATTGGTTCTAGAATGAACACTATCATATTTCCACGAGAATTGGTTATCTTAGACCTTCTATAAAGCTTAGGAGATATTTCATAGTGCCTAACTTAGATTAAGAAATGGTACGCAAATAATTTGACAACAACAATTGTGCATATGCCTTAGGAAAATTAGGTCATTTTCTACTACTCATAGAACTATCTCATGGTTTATGGTCTATATATGACATGTATTAGGAAAGTATACAGTGTGCTTTGCAAAAAAGTGAGGACTAGTATGAATTAATTTTTCAAGAGACATTAGTGTGGTTCATGTAACATATAAAGATTTGATTTTTGGAAAATCAACACTACAATGATAAAGTGAATTCACCCCCCTCAAGTATTTTGAACAACTAATCTACCATTTGATTCCCTTGATGATATGGCACAACTTCTCCTGGCACAACACTCCTAGTATGGAAATATTGAGAAGAACAATTTGTGGGAACCTAGTAAAATGGAAGGGCGGTAGTCTGGTAGAAGAGGGTTCTAAGTTTTAGACACTTTCACCAACTTGGTAATGTAGTGCATATTGTTCTTCTTCTCGTGGCCTCAAATTTCTACATGACACAATCATATACAGAGCTAATAAAAACAATGATACCATACAACACTAGGTTCAAGTACTTCTTATATACATCTCCCTACTCCCTTATCTTGCACCTACACACATTCCCATAATCTCATTGACCTAACCTCTCTTGATTCCTTATCCACAATGAAGGAATCACTGGTCACACACCCTTTACCTTTTTTGGCACAATGTTGTCTCAATCCACCATCCTAAGCTCAACTAATGATAAACCAACATAGTTCCATCTTAAAACCGGATCTATCAAGCACTGAGAGGGATCCAATTTCTTGAGGTGTAAATTTTTTTATCTTATTTGTTTTACATGTCAAGACAAAATTTACACCTCCAAAAATTTGATCCTCTTGGTGCTTGATTGATTCGGGTTTAAGATTGATCTACGTTGGTTTTAATTATTTTATTTTATATGCCCACGTGAATTTATTTATTTGGTTTTATTTTTTATTTTATGAGCTGGAATGATTTTTTAAAATACTTTTTTACATTTTATTTTTGGTACCATAACTTTATGTTATGTGACAACATCTCCCCCATATTGAATTGTAGAGCAACTCGCTACTCTTGTACTCTTGCTGCAAAGACTCCCTTCCTCAACTTCAATCATTGAGGAGAAAACTCACTCTTCCACTACACTAGTGATTGACACAAATATTACTTCAATGGGATCTACACCCCCATCCCATCTCCATCCCACACCCAAACCACTCCACTTGTCTTTACCAAAGATCCTAGCATATTCACCTTGAGTCGAAACATGTCACCACCCTCTAAAATTCTTGATCACATTCTCCCCTAAGGATATTTGAAGGCTTTGTTTTGGAACCAACACTCCCCAATGACACCATCCTTTTCCTCTTCTTGATAAGAGATGACACTGCACTCCCCCCCCCTCCACATATTAGTCCCTCGTTAAATCTTCATGTCAAAGCTATTGATCCCAATGTTTCAGTACAACAATAATCGGTGGTTCCATCGACATAGAAAACATAAGTACAACCTCAACAAAGACCAATTCTATGATGAAATCGAGGTTCCTCTTTTGCATATTCCTTACTTTCCACAGTTAAATCCTTGTAGACAAATAGACTAGGATTCATGATTGTAAATTTCATAATACGTAACGACAAGCATGAGGTTGTGGTTATCATTGAATCCTTAGATTACTTTCAAATATTAGAAAAAAATTGTTGGAGATGAGATTTTCAAAGAACATATAACTTGTGGATACATGTTCCAGGATAGAGGAAGGGAATAAAGTATTTAGGAAGTAGTTAAAAGATTCTCAAATGGTGCTCAATGAAACACAAATCTAGAGCAATGCGCATAAAAATATTTAGGTGACCATTATGAGTTTAGAGAAGAAAATGGGAAAGGCAAATAAGAACACAACATATAAGGATGCCACACACCTTACCACCAAGACTACGGAAAATAATATTGTTGTGTGTGTGTGCATAATTTGGAATATCAATGTCTAGGGTTAGCAGGTGCAGGGGGAGTAATTTATGACTCCAAGGGGAACAAGCAGAGAGAGTTTTCCTAGGGCTTGGGAGAAAGACCAACAATGGAGCAAAATGGCTCGATCTCATCAAAGGGCTAGAGATTGCTATAAACCTGGGAATTAAGAAATTGATGTTAGTTGGGGACTCCTTAATTGTCATTAGAGAGTCCAGAAACATCATCACCAACAGGAAAAACCCCTCCTCAAAGATGCACCATCTCTTAATTAGCATCAGTAAGGAATTCAAAGAAGTTACCTTTCTACATATTCTGAGAGGACTAAACGGGAAAGCTAATGGCATGGCTAAAAAAGGAGTAGGGCTCTCTTATGGCTCCCTAAACTGTGACAATGTCATATATGAAAACACTTGGATCCCCTAGCCTATGGTTCCTCCATAGAACTTGGGCTCTTCAATTCCCAATATGGAGACTTCATAACTCTTTGGTCTCATACTATAGAAGTATTGAAATTTTGTTTTTGGGAAACTCAATCTGGCCTTTTGATGGCCACTTTGATCTTCGAGGGATACTCATTCAATATAGCATTTATGCCATCCGACCAATCTTCCATTTGGTCGGTATGCGAGGTTTTGATTTTTGTATAAGACGGGACAGGAGGATACCTATTTGCATACATTCCTGTGTTGGTTCTTGTTGTCCGAATTTTCTTTTTGTTTGGAGTGACGATCATTGTGTTGGAATTCAGTGTGTCGTGAGTATGGAGCATCATATTGTTGGGCATCCACAGGAAGGGGGTGACGTTTTCTTGAAATGTGTAAGATGTAGAAAGCCTGACATAATTTCTAATGGTGGGTGCAGCTGGGCAATTCCAACGGTGGATGGAAATATGGGAGACTCGGTGGGTAAGGATCGTAGCAACATCCATGGGCTTGGACCCTGTCACAGGCATGCCGGGGTTGGAATTTTTCAAGGGCATGGCATGAAACACAGTATTTCAAAGTATGAAGGGGAATTTCTGAACCATCTGCAGGAGCTGGAGACGCAAGTTAGCTTGGTTCGCAATGAAAAATTGGAATTCAAACGGGTTTTGACCCGTCTCTACTCTCTGGAACTAGCAACACATTCTGAGGTGAAGGCTCAGAATAGTGATGTGGCTGAGAAGATAGAACACCTAGAAGAGACTCTGGGTCTCTGTTACCCCCACAAAACTCGAAAATCCAATGCTACAAGCAGCGAAATGGCAGACCTTGGCAAGAAGATGGACAAGCTGAAACAATTCATGGTACATGCTGGAAATTTCGTGGACCTCAGCTCTAAAAAGAATGGGGTAGCTGATTCTGAAGGTGTTGTCATGGACATCAATCTCCAATAGCAGTTTGTCGGTTGGCCTCTTTTTTTTTGGTTTTGTTATGTTTCTACTACTATTTTTAAGTTATTTGCACAGTACTTCTGAAATCCACAGAATGGGAGCTTTCCATAGGCTTGGAAATCTTTTAGAACACTCCAATTTTCAGTTTTTGTATAAGGCAACACTGTAGCTATGTTCTTTTTTTGTATTTTCCTTCTTGGATAGTTCGTAAGGTGCTATAGTTTTCATAGAACGGGAAGATATCATGTTAGCTATAAGCTTGAAAAGGATGAACTTGGAGTGATGGATGCATTCCTATTATGGGAGCAATCTGTCCACTTCGTTATGTAATTTCCATTTTTATATAATCAAAGCTGCTTAACCGTTTCTGTAAAAAATAAATGGAATAATCAATGTTATAATACATAGCAAGCACTCTACACCACTTGTGAATGACACGCTTGATATCTTCTTAAATTCAATTATAGCTTTTTGATATAAAATCATGACAATTACATAATCTTGCACTTTTAGTGCATTTGAGGGACACCACTCTTACATCTAATTCTAGATTGTTGATTTACAACAGTGCATACTCTAATCCCTAGATTAGTGCACTTTGATTCTCGTAGATCGCATCAAGATCTCCTCCATGAAGATGTAATTAAATAGTGGTTAAGGGATAGAGATACTTGGGATACCACTATGGAGAATGTGTTAGCAATTTTGTATGCCTTTAAAAACAACTTCAAAATGCATGCACCACTAGTGAATAGATTGACCTTGACAATCGAGTTAGATTTAGTTTGCATGTCACTAGTCATCATGCTTAACGAGATTTAACAACTTGTAAATATTGTCCAACAACTCTTTTGTGGGATCACAAAAACTATCACCAAATTTCAACAATAAAGATCAAATATTTAAGAAGTAGAGATATAGGAGGACGTTGTCATCATGTTAGTAGATATCATTCGATGATGTCATGCCTCCTAATTGATAGATACTAGTCATAATTAGTACTAGTAGAGTTTGCACCCTAACGAATTCATAATCAATCGCATAGTCCCACAAGGAAGTTTTAAATGATGAAGACAAGATGTTATGAGGATGTTCATTTTTAGAATTCAACTCAGGTATTTGTGATACCTTTATCCATGCTAACAATTTATCCATATCACTCACTTTCAATTTAGATTCAATTGGCCTTGTTGTACACCAACTATAGCCTTCGAATTGCACATGATTGAGTATATTGCATTTGTCTATTCTTTGCAAATGTATTCTTCTATCTTGACATAATTTCTTCCAATTTTGAATATGCATGGCATATTTTTCAACAACATAGTTTCTACTTGCAATTTTTAGTTGGTCCACATCTCCTATCCCTACACACCAATTTCATCAACCACATGATTTCAACTTACAAATTCGAGTTGGTTTAAATATCCCAATGTCATGTGTGAAACTTCATTAGGTTCACAGCGCTCCATGCAACACTCCATCTCATCCTTCACGAATACTTCAAAGTTAAATAGTGTTGATTTGCATACTCTTCATGACAAGTCACCCTTTTTGGGTTGGATCTTGTTGAACTAGGATACATGCTCATGTTGCAATCCCTTTGTGCCCTTCATTTATGTGTTTTGTTATGTATTTTATATATTCACACAAGTTTTACATGTCATTGTATGATGACTTGTTGTAATTGTACATACTTGAGTTTGACCCATGGAACCAAATAATGCTATTTTATCTTGATGTTCAAATATTTATATCTAAATGAAAAACCTTATTTTATATCATATTATATTCTATATTGCAATAAAATCTTAATCTAATTCACTCACATGAAAACAAATTTATATACTATACATTTGCTTGAATTTTTTCACATTTTTTATAAATTATAAATACATATCTAAATTAATATAATCACATACTACACTTTTAAATTTATATTCATTTTTATACATCTAAATTAATATAATCTCTTTTTTTTTAAACTAAAATGGATAATTAATATTAAAAAATAAAAAATGGTAAAGTCGTGGCTGAAGCCAAATCTGGCTAATTACAATATTCAAAATTTCCAACAACATTTTGCTTTAAGAACTAAAATTCTTTCTTCAGTTGAATTAAGTTTCAAAATCCAAATTGTTGATCTTTCATCGAATTATTCTGCTATCTACAAATTCCCTCGTTGCATTTGGATGAAAGTTTGTGATTTCATTTTCAGAAATAAAGCTGAATGAGATTCTTTCTTTAATTGAATGCTTTCAAAATTCAAATTTATGTTAACTGCAATTTCTTTCTTTGTTTGAAAGTTTGTAGATTCATTTTCAGAGTTGAAGCTCAGTGGAGCCTTGGAGAAAATACGTGTTAACATGGTGTCCCGCTACAGACTGCCAGATGTCCTCTATTTGTTCATAAACCTGCGAATTAACTTGGTGTCTTGAAACCATTGCTACGCTATTTGAATATATCGATTCCTTTAATCATATTCTGCGAATTTGACTTGTAGACATCATATCTTTCATTCGTTGCATAATCACTCAAGGGATGTGATGATGGCTAATTTCATTGTTGGAGAATTCAATTTTCCCAGATTTAAGACTAGTTCCAGCCTTTGCTTCCAAATCTGCTACATGGTTTAAATTTCTGATGATGTGGAATGCTCTGAATTGGATGAAAGTGTTTGCAATTTGCTGAATTCGTTGAACAATTCATTTTAGCGCCAAATTGTTGAAATATGTATTCGAATTGAGAGCTTTGATGATTACAAGAGAATACCCAAACACATGTAATCTTCCAATCCTTTGATCTTTGGCAATCTGAAAACCTTTTAGCAGAGCCAAGGCTTCTTCTATATTGTTTGAGAAAATTCCCAATCCCCATCTGTACAGTATTCTCGATAATCCTCCGATAGACCATAGAACCCCCATGCTCCTGCTGCTCCAAGATTTCTTTTGGATGCGCCGTCGAAATGTAAACTGTCCATAGACTATTTGTTCCTTCATTCTTGAAAATCAGAATTGGAGAGTCTGATTTGCCATGGCGGTAAATATCGAGATCAAAAATTTATTTTTTTGCTAGGGCTTGGGAAAGTGGTTCCAATCCAAATCATTTAATTTGTGCTGAGATTTGTATCTGTCCTAAAATTGGAGAGATTCAGGCACTCTATCAGCAAGCCTTTGGCTTGTCCAGCGACTTGTAGGGGGGTGTAATAAGTTTCATGGAAAATGGCTTTGTTCCTAGAGATCCATATTTTCCAACAAGTGAATTTTGGGATGGTTATCCGGATTTAGAGCCAAAGATTTTTTTGGAAAGGGGGAGGGGATAGATAGATTTCCACTCCTTGAGTAGGCAAGTGGTGGTGTTGAATGTTGGCATGATTATATTGAGTTCTTGGAGCATGTGATTGCAAACATGTTTTGTGAAATGGCTTTCCAGGAATAAATGATCTAGAGTTTCAGCATTCCTATGACATAGAGGGCACCTATGTGGCCCGATGCTTCCTCTTTTGATGAGGTTGTCTCCGGTAAGAACCTTTCGGTGGACAAGTGTCCAAATGAAGAAATTTATCTTGGGGAGTCCAAATGGATTCCATACTAACTTCCATAAGCTTTTTCTTACAACTTCATGGGTTTGGATAGCATTGAAGCCTATGACTGTAGTGTAATTTCCTTTTGGACCCCATCCACGTTCATATTTTCCCTGAAGATGAGTAGGAGCGTAGCCATTCAAATTGTCAATGAGGAGGATTCTAGCGGGTTCAAGATTGGCTGGGATTGCTACGCTTTTCCAACTTTGCCAAGTGCCAAGATTGCCCCAATAACTGAAATCGTTCAATGCTTTGATTCCTTGTTGAGCAAACCATTGTGCTATATCATGGATCTCTTGAATATTCTGTAGCAGTCTGTTGTCCATTATTTTATCTGTAAATATGTTTATTCTTATTCCATCTCCAGGAACCCAGTAAAGTTCTTGAGAGAAGAATTCCCATGCGGCTCTACACAAGGACTAGATCGAGGATCCTTTGGAGATAGGATTGAAATCAAGACATCTCATATGATTTCCCAATAGATATTTATTTCTTAACACTTGACTAACATGATGGTGTCTGTTGTGCAATATTTTCCAAAGTAATTTTCCACCCATTTCCAAGTTTTCCTGGAAGAGGTCGCGTATTTGGAGGTCACCCAAGAGATTTGGTTGCTTTATAATACTCCAATTCACTAAATGGAGTTTGTTCTCATTGTTTTTCCTCCCGTCCAAAGAAAATTTCTCAAAAGTTTCTTGATCTGTTCTGACACTTCTTTAGGCGCTAGAAGGATGAAGGATTGGTAAATTGGTAATGCCGATAAGAAAACTTTTACTACAATCATCTATCCAGCTTTGCTTAGCCAATGTCCTCCCCATCTTCTTATCTTGGATTTGATTTTACTTATCGTTTCATCCCAAATTCCAGATTTTGATTGTCCTTGTGTAATTGGGAGGCCCAAATAAATAAATTTGTCCCAGTGTTTGTGAACTTTGATACCAAGTATTCTGTCGATGTTGGCTATGAAAGCATTATTTAGATTCCAACCATAGACTGCGCTCTTGTGGAGGTTGATCTTGCCTACTGAGGCATTGCAATACAAGTCATATTTTGTTTGAATTTTCGAGTAATGATGGAAGAGCCTCCACCCAATAAGAGGGAGTCATCGACAAAGAGTGTGTGATTGAGAGGCATGGAATCATAGGCTAAATTGAGGCCTAGTAGAGAGCCTTTGTTCAGGTCTAAGTTCAGATTTCAGCTAAGGAAGTCTGCCAAAAGAATGTACAAGAAGGAGGACAAGGGACATCCTTGTTGGATTCCACGCGTGTCTTGGAAGAAATCAGTGGGGCGACCATTTACTAAAGGTGTGATCCAGGGTGCTCTTACGCATGTTGAGATCCAAAGCTTATGAAGGTCACCCCAAATCCAAATATTTTCATGACTTTAAAAAGGAATGAAAGCTTGACTCGATCAAATGCATTGGCCATATCAATTTTGATCAACATACCTTTTTCTTTGTGAATCTTGCTAGAATGTATATCTTCCTGTACGAGAATGACGTTGTCAAGGGTTTGTCTCCCTTCTAAGAAGCCTCCTTGATTGTCCGTGATGATTTTATTGAGCAAAGGATTCATTCTGTTTTCCATCGTCTTAGATATTATCTTGTGTGATGAGTTGCATAGTGAAATTGGTCTAAATCTGTTGAAGTAGTTGTGATTGGTCTCTTTTGGGATAAGAGCCAGGAAAGTGGAATTTGTGCAACGTCCGATCTTTGATTTTGAATGGAAATCCCTAACCATTCTCATATAATATTTTTTAATATATTGCCATCATGCTTTGTAGAAATGTATTGAATATACGTCTGGTCCAGGTGCTTTGTCAGGATCAAAGGACCGGATGGTATTGATAACTTCATCCTCAGAGAAAGGATTGTGAAGATCTGCATTTTCTTCAGGCGTAATGATCTTTGGGATGTGCTCAAGGAGAATTAGCTCTCCTTCTTCCCCAACATTATCGACCTCTGTGTAAAGATTTGAGAAATGATTGTGTGTTGCGCTTTTAATATATGCTTGTCCTTTGACAGTAGAACCATCATCCATTTGAATTTCTGAGATGTAGCTAATTGAGTGTCTGATTTCAATTTGTTTGTGGAAATAATAGGTGTTCCTAATGCCAGCTTTGAGCCAAGTACTTCGATATTTCAATCTCCAGTATTCTTCCTCTTTACGGAAGGCTTGGTAGGCCTTAAAATGATGTGTGACCTCTTCTTGTAGCGTGATATTTTCTATTGGATGTTCATCCATTGAATTTTGGAAGTATTCTAATTCATCTACAACTTTCTTTCTGGGATTAGAAGGTGGAGGACAGTTAGATTTGTCCCATTCCTTTAAGTATTTTTTGGTTATGATAAGCTTATGTTCCCAAACATATCTTGGGGAGCCTGAGATGGGGCTCTCCAATATTTGTCCAGTGTGTCCCAAAAGCTTGTGTGGTCTAGCCATTGGGGACTAAACCTGAATGGAATTGGACCAAGATATTCATTTTCCTGAATTTGGAGTTAGATCAGCTTTTGGTCTGAGGCCAAGTTTACCATAACATTTGAGGTGATTGTCTGCCCATCGATCAAAATACTGCTTTGGACGAGAAATTTGTCTAACTGGGCCATTATGTTTCCTTTTCCTAATCGCTTGTTGGACCAAGTAAATTTTCCCTTCTTGGGTTTGATGTCAAGCAGGTCCCATCTTTGGGTAAGGGATTCTACCTGAGGTTTGAAGATATCCTTTCCAATGATTCCTCCTTTTTTTTTTCAGTTGTGGAGAGGGTGATGTTCATGTCGCCAGCTAAAATGATATTTTGTGGAGCATATGCATCTAGGAAATCTTCTAGGAGTTTCCAGCAATATTTTTTTTCGGAGTATAGGTTAGGAACATACAAATTGAAGAGAGTGATTTGGTTGTTGCTTTGGATATGAATGAGCTCTGTGTAGATCAACTTTTGTGTGGCGAAGGAGCTATGTAATTGAAATTTGTCTGAAGACCATAAGGTTGCAAGGCCGCCGAAGGCCCCTCTGGTGCTGACAGCTAAACCTATATTTTTCTTCCATTTTTCCTTTCCAATAGATAGGACAACCTCTTCATCGAGTTTGGTCTCTTGGAGTAGGAGGATATCTGGCATGTCAATTTTTTGGAGATCTTTGACTGCTTCAAGTTTGCTGGGACTAACCAGACCTCTGCAGTTCCAAGAGACCAACTTCATCATTTAGTATTGTGGGTAGAGGAGGGCCCTCCCCTTGCTGAATCTCCCATTTTCTTCCCTACTATTCTGGCTCTGGTATTCCTGTTGAAAGCCATGTCTATTGTAGCTTGAGATCCTTGGATTTTCTCACGCTCAACTTATTCTTCCCTTAGGTCTTTGATCATTTTTCGTCCTAGCTTTTTGGATGATCTGTCGGTAAGTTCTTCTGAAGATACAGGGGAGATCATTGGTTTGGATTTTGTAATTTATGCATAGGAGAGTGTGTCTTTATTCGAGTTGGGTATTTTGGGGCTTGGTGTATTATGGGGTTGGAGGTCTTTCGAATCTTCTTGCATTTGGGGTGCTTCCTGAGATTCTTGTTGTTCATGGATTTCTCCTTCTTCTGGGGTTTCGGGGGTTTCCTGTATTTCTGGCATTTCTAGAGCTTTGAATCTATTCTTGTTGTTAGTAACTGTAGTATTTTGATGTTGATGGTCTTCTTTCCTTGTACTTTGACCTTTTGGTTGGATTTTTTATCCCAATTTGGTGTTTTTTTGAATGGATGTCCATTGTTCTTTTTTCCCTCCTACCTTCGGATCTACGGGCTTCTTCTTGCATGATCGAGAAAAATGCCCATATTCATGGAAAAACCTGCATTTAAAAAGAATTTGTTCGTAATCTAGCTCCTGTATGTGAGACCAATCTTCCACAGTGAGGTTTATTGCTTTTGGAAGGCCATGTTCCAGATCTACTTCCACGCATATTCTCACACATGAGTATTGGTCTTTTCGATCTCCTTTATCTATTTATTTTTCGAGGGTATTTCTGATGGCTTCTAGTGATTCCGAGTTCCAGCAATGGAGAGAGATATGCGGAAGTCTCACCCAAACTGGGACAGCAGATGGTATATCTTGGGATGGGTCAAAATCTGGGTTCCATTTGTTCATGTAAATCCCTTGTGGTCCCATGAAGTATGGCCCATTCCTGAATATTAACTCCCGATGTTGTTTGATTTTGAAGACGAATGCAAAGAAACCCTTTCCAAGAAAATAAGATTTTACATCTTCCGAGATCAAGGGTCTCCAATTTTTCTGCACCCATATTTCAGTGGTTTTCGGAGAAGGCCATATACCTGTGAACTGGCCAATAAGTCCTCGTTCCGACAATTTGAGAGTTGTCTTGCAAGGTTGACCTACCAGCAGCACAACTATGGGTATCTCATCGAGTTTTTTCATGAAATTCCGTTGAGAAGCGGTGAGCGTCTTCTTTCCTTGAGCTGCTATGAGTTTTAGGAATTTAGGCAGATTAGAAGGGAGGGGAGGATCGTTTGCTCCCGAGGCCATTGAGTGGATCTCGGGGGCCGAGACCTAGCTGCAGGAGGTGATTGCAATCTTGGAAAGTCCCTGGTTACAACAGGTTCACTTCGAGTTGAACACCGTCGCTTACCAGAGTTCTCACGGGATCCAATCCTCTGGTTGCACTGCAGTTTTTCAATTTTTCAAAATTAATATAATCTCATACTACACTTTCAAATCTAATTAATTGACTTTTCATAATTTAATGCAACAAATCCCTTCCCACTTTCCTCCAAAGTATTTTCATTATTATCCTACTATCACTTATACACCCATTTCAAGAGAGATCACCCTTATCTCTATATGAATTTCGATTTTCATTGAACAAAAGGTTTTTTGGGATTTTTTTATAAAGGTTTTTATTTTTTTCAAAGTTATAATTTTCACTTCATACAAATTTAAAGAGGGTAATGTCAAACAATTTGGTTTTATTTCTTAACGACTTTATATAAATATATATTTATTTTATTAAGATGCATCATACTTTGTGTTTGTCTCATTAACATATAATTTTGTGGAGATATGTTAGGTGTGTTATGTAGAATTGTAAAAGAAAGTTTTTTTTTTAAGAGAAAAAAAACATGCAACTTGTTATTCATATTGAATCAAAGTCACATATAACAACCTTTAAAACCAAGTAGCATTTGTGTCCACCAACTAAGAGTTTAAACATAACTGTTTACTAAAACCCTGTCGTCCTTTCTGAAAGAAACAAAATGACTAACAATCCATTCATCATGAGAGATAAGGTTTTGTTTTCTGGCAATAGTGTTATCGGACAATCTACTCGAGCGGACGCGAGCATGATCTCCCTAGTTCAAGTGAATCTAGAACAAATAGGAACAAAACATAATACTACTTTCCTAGATCAATTAGAGATCGAGTCTAATAGATGTCTTACCTTCATATATGTAGATTTATCTCTTCTTTGTAGCTCCAATCTCCACAGTTGTCAGATCTAAGCTGCAAAACCTGTCAGAACATGTGGAAACAAAGCAAGTACTAACAATACATCTAAACACTAACTGATCTAAGCAAACGGTTAAGGAAGTAAGCTCTAAATGCTATCAACATGAACACATTTATGGAGAGAGATTATATTACTATTAATGAAGTAGGAAATACAAAGTAGAGTGATGATTACAACCCAAGCCTTAACGCTGCAATCCTCCTCCAACAAGTCAAGCCAATGCCTCCAAAGGAAATGTAAGCCTCCCAAGAGATGGATAGGGATCTTCTAGGCTAATTCCACCAGCATGTAAGTACTATAGACTTCCTCCCCTTTGGAATGGGGGAGAGCTTCATATTTATAGGACCAAGAGGATAGAGTAGGTTGAGATATGGTAGATGAGGACTAAGGGATCCTCCCTAGGGGTTAGGGAACCGAAGGCCAGCTAAACTACAAGATATGGATAGAGATCCACCTCATCCACCTTCGAGATTTCGCTCACAGGTCCCCTTTATCCACTTTAATTGAATCCGGTGCATGCTACATGAAGGAAACTAGTGCCTGAGAGGGAAAGCGCAAGCTTCACAAGGGAAACTTGAGCCACCGACGCAGTCTGTTAGATGACAGTCTACGCCTGACCTAGTTGGGCGCCTGATGCTAGAGAACAACCTACGCCGGCCCAACTAGAACTTGTGGACAAAGGTCAACAACTTGCTCCAGTTAACTTTCTTAATTAGGGAAACCTCAGGGATTATGGCACTGAGTTAACATGAGACTCATGATGACGAGATTTAGGTGTAATAGAATGCCCCCCAAAGCATGAAGCTGACAGAATAGGATATATGAGATGCTTTGAAAGAAGAATGGAAGGACTTATTGGTCGGAGGATGTTGTTGAAGTACAACTGACTCTGAGATCTTAGTCTCACATGACTCACGACATGGCTATCGACCAATACAATGCAGATCAATGGTAGTAAAGAACGACTGAACACAATCATGGCTACTAGACACAAGCGTAGATCCATGATGAGATGATAACACAGCCACGACCAATACAAAGTGGATCCGTGTAATATAACTCAAACAATATCCATCGCAACCTGGGTAATATATGATTTCCCCTAGGGTCTTTAAGCTGAACCCACAATGATACACATCTATACATGTGATTACAATGTCTTGGAGTCAAGCATGGTAGAAACCACTTGATTACCAGTCATTGATTTATACCGTTAAAAAGTGCGATGGAAATCACCATTGATGGAAATGATCCTCAAGGTATCATAGTACATACCATCAAGTGTGAATAAATGATTTGAGGTCGAACACTCGACGGGATCTTTCAATCAAGAGCCAATGATGTAAACTCATGTTGAAAGCGAGGTAACCTGCCATTGAGGCATGCAGGGATCTCGGATGATGTGTTGAAGTCGACAAGGATGAATCCGTTGAAGGAGGGCCATGATGAATCCCCCATCATCGACACGAAACTCGATAATCGATGTTTGGAGTAGGTCGGATGTTAGAGTAACATGGAAGACTAACTCAAGATAGACCAACATGGTGGAAGGTGTACTGATTGCAGGTGATGAGTAATGAACATCTCTTGAATGTGGGCATGGCATGACTTGGCAATATTGACATGATGAGAATGATACCAATTCCTAATGCAACTAATAATGGAAGCATTCTTTGGATGAACCAAAGGAGCGACATGACTCACGAAATCAATAGGACTCGAAGACAAACAGATTACCCAAGTACTGAATTCAAATGCAAATGAGTGCCATGTTCAAGAGCGACTAAGTACTGCCGTAAATTATAGTGTAATACAAAATCTTTCATTTTTCCCCATCATGATTGATGAGTACCTCACTTGTTTTTAATGAGCTTGAAGAGGGTAAACAGATGCTCGATATAGCTCATCCCATGGACGAGTCCAATCCCAAATATTTTTCAAATGTGGGATAGGAGGGGTTCATCCCATGATGGGCCCTTCAATGTTGAGTTTTAACGAGTCCATAGAAGGTAAACCCGGCATAATTTCATGTTTAGAGAGTCTGGAAATAACTAAAGAAGACTCCAAATGTCCTTTATTCGTAAAGTCAGTC
This sequence comes from Larix kaempferi, assembly GCA_027924585.1. Lineage (NCBI taxonomy): Eukaryota > Viridiplantae > Streptophyta > Pinopsida > Pinales > Pinaceae > Larix > Larix kaempferi. Next base: position 7,608,008 of record BSBM01000397.1, on the reverse strand, counting down.
TCTCTGCCTGAAAAAGGGTACAATAATGCGAGAGAGAACTCTTCCAACCATGATTGGATGGAGTGCTCCTTTCTCGTAAGTAGTGCCTGCTGGCCCGAAAAAGGGGTAAAATATCACCAAAAAGACGATCGTTCGAATAATTTTACAAGCATGAACGCATCAAGTTCGCTTGGTAATCTTTTCGTATTTCGAGAGCCTAAAAAGAGCTTAAAGAAAAACTCTGAGGGGTTCCTTTTTTGTGGAAGTTTAGCGAGCCCGAAAAAGTGATAAACTATAACTCGGTGACTTATTCTCATCGTTTTACGAGCACGAGAAAGAACAAAGAGTTAGCTCAGCGTCATTAATAATTGAATTTAATGAGCGAAATAATGACATAAAACGCTCGACGAGTTGTACATACCTGATGACATGCGCGAGATGACCACTATTGCGAAAAACGGTGTTAATGAGGCACCTAACTTCACCTGCAAGCTTCGAAACCAGGTCAAAGTGACTAATTAAATAGAAATAATCCCAACTATAGCAAAATAACCCACTATGGAATAAACTTAAAAAAGGAATATGCAATTTTCTATTATAAAATGGGTAAATAGTAAAAAATAATTACTATTTGTTTTTTACCAAGTTGGAGAGGTGAGAAGTGCCATTTGGAGCCATTTTTCTTTTGCTGATTCTGGGAGCTGTGATCGACCGTTTCGAGTGCCGTCAGCGACAAGTAACCTTAAACTCAGCCCTTTAACTTTTCAATGGATTAGTTTTGCATTTTAAGCTTATTTTATTGGGTTTTGAGCTTGTTATGTGGGTGTCTTTGTGCTCGCGGGTCAACGCAATCCCCCCTTTCGGGACCTGCGACGGGCATGCATCGACGCAAAACCCGAAAGAGCGCTTTGCGTCGGCGGTGCCCTGTCCAAAAGGATGGTTTGCGCCTGCACAAACCCCCATAACAAACTCAATACCCAACCCAAAAAAAATTATTTTGATGGTTGAGGAGGGTTCTAATAGTGTTTAATTGGCCTCTTTGACAGGTTTCTATCGACCACAATGGTCCTCGAGTGGCGAGAACACGAGCACGAGCTTGATGATGCCCAAGATGAAAATTACTCTCAATGCATAGCCACATTGAGGAATTGTGGTTTGCTTAAGTACTTCGGGTGTTGGGCATGAGGGCTCAAGTTCCATTGCTGACACACACGATCCAATGTTGGGATCCAGTGTAGCAACACTTTCAAATCGGGGTGCATACTTTAAGTATAGATGTCGAGGACATCTACTTTCTGACAGGGTTATCTTGACAGAGGAACCCTGTGTCCCTGATAGGATCACGAAGGGGTGATTGTACCGTGGACAACATGATTGATCAGTGGTGCACTCCAGGCACTCAAATGATTGGCGGGAAGATTCCCATTAAGGAAATTCGAGACCGAGCCCTCCGTACTGTGCTTTTTACCATTGTGAGGGTAGTCGGTAGTCGATCTGCTCATCTAGTGAGCAAATCTCAGTTGATGTATGCTAAGGAGTGTATGGATCCTATTGTGTTCAACTGGTGTGAGGGGCTCCTCACCAATCTACGGGGTCAGCTGACCAAATGCCAGTGCGGGGCGCTGAAGCAATTTAGTTATGGTTCAGTGATGATATCTTTTTTGCTGGAGCGGGTGCCCCACTTACGTCCATAGGTGGATCTGGATTATCGAGATACTAGAGATACTAACATGACCAGGTGGTTTGAGGTGATGGCCCGCCATGGTGGCGAGGATCCTATTATTGGTTTCAGCTCAGGTTTCTTCACATGGCTGACGGGACAGCTCCTCATGGTAGAGGACTATTCGTATGATGGGACAGATTTCAGAGGGGACCCTGACCTGGCACTACCTAAGAGAGCACAATGGGGTGATATCAGTAAGAACAACTACTGTTTATGTTTTTCATTTTATGTGTTTTATGATTTTTTTGGAGTAGTGCTAATGATTTTCATATGTCTGATGTAGATGTGGGTCCGTCGCGACCGATTGGAGTCTCCCTTATCGCGCAGAGGGGAGCAGTGTCGGATATTGGTCCCGCGGCTCGAGATGCCATCGAGGAGATGGAGGAGGTCGAGGAGAACCTCTGCAGGATGACACTGGACATCCCGGAGCCAGGTGTCCACAATCTACCCTATCGCTACTAGCAGCTTACGGTTGGGGTGTCTTTGCATTTCGACACGCTGCTCTGGAAAGTGGCGAGGGCCATGATCTGCTATCATGAGAAACCTAGGGATTAGGCTAATGTTCTATATGTATATACTGAAAGCTATGAGCTTCAGATTTTGTATCGGAGATATTTACTGAAAGCTTCCATGCTTTAGATTTTGTATTAGCAATACCATTTTTGTACTTTGTACCGATTTATATATACATACACTATTGGCGGATTTTATACATATGGTGTTCTATGGATGAATGTGGGATCTTATCTATGTGTTTGTCTTTATTCATTATATACATGTCATGCCATTTTATGATTCATGTTTATGTTATGTGTGTGCAATGCACCAATCCAAAATGAAATTGGCCATGGAGTTCGCAACCGTGTTCATGTCTCTTGGAATTTGTAGGTACTGAACAGATTCGAAGGACCTCTCTAAGAGATGTACTCGTCGAAAAATACAGAGTAACATGGGATCAGAGATGGTGTAGACTTGGTTGAGATGGGAGACCACTAATTGTGAGTCTAGGTGGACAACAATGTGTTCCATACCCAGGGAAAGAGCGTCGGTTAAGACTCCAATCATCGCGTGATACTCAACGGCATTATTGGTTGCATGCCCTAGACAACTCCCTCCTGAACTAATGAGTTCGCCGGTAGGGGAATAAAATACCCAAGTTGTTGAGGCGAGACTGTAGGTATGTCGGTTGGCGCCGTCTGTGAATCCAAAACAGGTTGTCATCTGCACACTTATGTAGGACATGACATAAGCGTAAAAAACAAAGATCCTAACACACTTAAAGCAAAGCGTCACACCACACAAAACACACATCATGTACAGTATATACAAGGTACTTATGCGTGAAAAACTCATGCATAGTATCTCTTCGGGTAGAGCCCATTGTGAGGCTCTCCCAGAGATATTCCATCATAATCCTCAAGCTCGTAAGCTCCCTTCTCCAGGACATGTTTCACAACATATGGGTCATGCCACATGGACTCTAACCTTCCTGCCCCCCATCTTATCATGTTTCTGGTCATACGTGAGAACTAGATCCCCCTCGTTAAAGATACGAGGTTGGACTGATTTATCATACTAGGCTTTAATGCATTTCTTGTGTGTTTCATTGGCTAGAGCGACATCGCGACGGGTTTCGTCGAGTTTAGCCAAGTAAGAAAGCGTTCTTTCTCGGCTGTGGTGTGTGGGAGAAGTTCAACTGCGAGTTGTAGTGACATAATCTCGCACTCTATCGTTAAAACTGCCTCTAATCCGTAAACAAGTTGGAAGGGTGTGAATCCAGTGGCAGTCTTAACGGAGGTCCTATATGCCAAAAGGGCAGAAAAGAGCATGTTGTGCCAGTTTTATTTGTGGGTATCCACCATGCGTTGAATCATGGTTTTCAAGACCTTATTGATGGCCTCTACTTGTCCATTGGATTGTGGGTAATATGGAGTTGAGTTCTCATGACGAAAACCCAATATGGCGCTCAGTTCGTCTACCATCTTGTTTTGAAAGTGGGATCCATAATCGGTAACGATGGTTTGTGGAACTCCGAACCGTGCAATGACATGATTAAACATGAAGAGTGCAACGGTTTTTCCGTCCTTGTTGTATGTAGGCATAGCCTCGGCCCATTTAGTGAAGTAATCGACAACTACTATGATGTAACCATGCCTCCCAACCGAGGTAGGCTTACAGTGCATGAAGTTTATGCCCCATTTTGCAAAGGGGCCAACAGTAATAACCGGATGGAGAGGGGCTGCATGGGAGTGCTTCTCAAATTGAAAGTGATGGCATGGATGACACTTCTTAACGGCCTCAATACAATGTTTGAAGATTGAAGGCTAATAGTATCCTATGTGTAGTATTTTCTGGGTCGTAGCCATCCCAGAAAGATGACTGCCACAAGCCCCAGAGTGACAGTCATTTAGTACGTGTTTAGCCTCTTCATGAGTTAAACAACGTCAAAGTATAGAGTTTACGCCATGTCGATATAAGGTATCACTGATGATCAAGTAATACTTGGCATGGTGGCGAAGACGACGACGGTCGTCGCGAGATAAATTTGGGTTGAACCGTTGGGTTTGAAGATATAACGTAATATCTCCATACCATGGGTCGGACGTGCTGATGAGAAACAATGACTTGTCTGGAAAGGAGTTGATGGGATCGATTCCCGTATCAACACGAGGAAGATCACAAATGAGCTCTACAAACACTAGGGATTTCTTTGACTTAGCTTTCTCTAAGAGGAGATTGAATTCCTAAAGTATCACGATCCAACGTGAATACTTACCCCCAAGCACCTGACGTGTAAGAACGTGGTACATGGGGTTCGAGTCGGCGATAATAATGGTGGTGCGCAGTAAGATATAATGATGAAACTTTTGGACGGCAATGACTGTCACGAGAGTGAGTTTATCGACATGTGAGTAACGGGTTTCAGAGTCGGTAAGATCGTTACTAAGGTAATAGATCACATGTTCTTGAGCGTTGTTGCCTTCTTGGACCAAGACCATAGCGATCGTGGTGGCAGAAGTAGCAAGATAAAGGATGTAATCCTTGTAGTAATTGGTCGGTTGGAGCACAAGGGCGTGAGTGATGGCAGACTTTAAGTTGTCAAAGGATTGTTAGGCTTGGTCGTCCCAAATGAAAGGGACATCCTTCTTCAACAATCGCATATAGCCCTGTGTCTTTTGAGCGAAATTACAGACAAAACATCATAGATAAGTTTCCTTCTCTTGCAAACTTTGAAGTTCTGTAACATTAGTAGGAGGTGGGAGAGCGACAATGGCTTCCACCTTTAAGGGATCAATACAGATCCCATCCTTTGAAACGATAAAAACTAGGAGGCATCCTGATTCGACGCAAAAAATACACTTGTGAGGATTCAGATGGATGTTATACCGTCTGCATATGAGGAATACTGCCGCCAGATGATCTATGTGGAACTCGCGATGTTGCGAATGGGCAGGAATATTGTCAAGATAGGGCTCCACAAAGTCCTTCACATCATGAAAAGCATATGACATGGCCCGCTAGAATGTGGCACCATCATTTTTAAGACCAAAGGGGAGTTTACGATAAGCAAGCATACCCCAGGGGCAGATGAAAGTGGTCTTGTGTTGGTCGGCCAGGTGGATCTCAATTTGGTTGTAACCGGAAAAGCCATCCATAAATGAGAAGATGACACTTCCAGCGCAATTGTCGATTATCTGATTGATGAAGGGAGTCAGGTAATTGTCCTTAGGACAAGCCTTGTTCAGATCCCTATAGTCGACACAGACGCAAATAATACCGTGCTTTTTGGCCACAGGGACGACATTGGAGACTCATTCTGTTAAAGGAATAGGATAGATAAAACTGACCTTCAAAGAGATTTTCAATATCAGCTTTAATCGCCGCATTTTTTCGAGGGTGTACTGGTCGTAATTTTTGGCGGACAGGATTAGCTTCGGGATAAGTTTTGATCTCATGTGGGACAATAGCAGGATCGATCCTGAGCATTTCCTCATAGGTCCATGCGAAAACATTGCGAAATTGTTTAAATAAGGCTGTAAATGTGGTGTGCTCGTTAGGAGAGCAAGTCTGGCCAATGCAGATGTGTTCCATGACGTCGGGTTTAACCGAGATGTCAATCAGAATAGTAGGCATGATGTTCACCATGTTGCCTTCCGTAACCGTATCACAAGTGAGGATCGATGACTGTGGGCAAGGATAGACATCCGACGTAAAAATAGTGGTGATGGCATTCTCTACAGAGTCGAATGAGGTAGGAAAGACGATCGATGATGAAGGTCTTCCCACAGAGGTTCATCTGTGCTCATAATATCCATAATGGACTCATCGAAATGAAAAGTCCGGAGCAGAGGATCTAGTAGAGATGACGTCCGCTGTAGAAAACGAGGTGTGGAGGCCACGATTAGGTGGTCCTCAGGTGTTGACTGGATAACCTCATAAGTAACTTTAGCGGGTGAGAGAGGCATAGTGTCTCCAATCAACTGCATGGTGGTTTAATCGGCCACAAGCCATTGATCAATAGAGTTGGAATAAGATGGAAGTATGGAGGATATCATGTGCACCGAGGCAACATGGTTAGGGGGATCCGAGGTTGGAAAGACGCCCATAAGAGATAAATATTTTATGAGGCCTACCCCCACGCCCTCATATAGCTGTGAAGATTTCCCTAACAAAGGGACATTATCGCCGGGATGAGTAGCGGTGTATGGTGTACAGAAGTCTAACTCGTCGATAGTGACAATTCGACCTTGATGGGGGAATTGCACAATGTAGAAGACAGATGACGCGACTGCAGTCATGGCGTAAAACCAGTTACGACCAAGCAAGAGATTATAATCCAACGGGGCTATGACTACTTCCACGTTAATGGTTACAGTCTTACCCCCCAACTCGATTGCTAGGGCTTGTAATAGCCCATGGGGTTGAAAGCCATGACCGTCGAATGCTTTCAGGGTAGTGGGAGAACAGTTTAACTCAGGAGAACCAATGGCTCTCCAAGAAGACAACGACATGACCAAGGTAGAGGCACCTTCGTCTAGTATAGTACGATGGATTGTCTTCCTAGCAACTTTCGTGGCAATTTGGAAAGCCAACTGGTGGGAAAGCCTCGGTTTAAAGTACTCAAGTCGAAACATGATTGTATTTGAGGAATCCGGATCTACGGCACCAATGGCAGTAAGGAGAGTCTTACGTTGGTTGGGAAAATTCTGTAAGACCTCTAGTGTCGACATGGCACAAGGAGCTTGCGCCAAGTCCTCTACGATGTTATAGTTCTGAGCTGCCTGAGCATTAGGATTGAAAAATGATTTTCTAATCGTACTCTTGGGCGGACGAAACACTGAGTCTAATGAAGGCTTCTCGATGGTGAGAGAAGTTGGTGGCACTGTAACATCCGGAATGGAGGTGGAAGCTTTTTCAGTATTACTTCCAACGGGTTCCTTTGGAGGGACTGAGTCGTAGGATCATGAGCGTGTATTCAAGTTAACCGTCTCACTACGCATCATGAGAACATGCGCAGTGGATGATGTTTCTCCTTGGGAAGGAGAAGATTGAGCGATCATTTGTTGATTATGGGTGGGGAAGGGATCGTTGAGAACCGCGGGTGTGCGGTTTCCCTTAAGAAACTTTTGCACTTCGTCTATGTGGGGACATTCTTTGGAGAAATGGTCACCACCACACAATAAACAAGGATACTTAAGCTTCCGCTTCTGTTTCGTGTCTTCAGGAGTGGGCTTGTGCTCCTGTTGGTTAGAAGATTTCTTGGGTTTACCTTTGTTTTTCTTCTTGCCACCAGATTTCTGAGGTGAAGCTGATTGGACAGAATTCACCTCCTTGGTGGGGGCAGGAGTGGGTGATTTGGTGGTGCTACTACCAACCTGTGGCGAGGGTGGAGAGAAACCATGGTGGTTCGATGATCCACCAGTTTGAGTGGGAGGCTGGGATTGGACAGAACCAGTGATGCCATCGACATGAGGTCCCTGAGGTGGTTTTGCAGGATCGTAGGTGGGACGAGGTGCGTCAGGAACAATGTCATATAAGGTGTCGGATTGAGCATAGACAAGGTCAAGGTAATGGGAACGAGCAATAGCTTGTCCCTCGATGACGGCCCCACCCATAGCTACATCTCTAGCTACGGTCGGTAAAAGAGATTTGGTAAACCAGTCAGCTAGTAGTTGATCTGGAATAGGAGCTTTAATAAGACGTTGTCTCTGCCGCCACTCATGGATATGATCAGATATATGAGTCGCAGTATTCTGGCGAAGAGAGGTCAATAAGTCCGTACCAGTCTCATAGAGAATGGGTAACTGGAAATGGGTTAAGAATGACATAGCTAGAGTACGAAAATCTGGAAATGAGTGCGGTGGTAATTCAATATACCACTTGGCAGCTGTGCCGGTGAGAGTTCTTTATCTTATGATTCACCAGAAACATCTACACCCTATCTGACCACTTATGAACATGGTCAACCCTCATTTCTTGGGCCAGTGAGAATCCTAGGAGTGTCTCCCAATATACACAAGGTGACTAAAGCACTCTTTTCGTTTTCCAACAAAACATAAAAATGAATAAGACACCAAATCAAAAATTCTTTTTCTTTTTGTCTTTTCCAACTAGAAATAAACTGAGCATGAAAAAAGAGAATTCCTACCTAGTATGCACTAACTCTCAATTTTCACAATAATGAACTAAAAAGCATAAGAAGGTAAAAAATGCATAGAATGCTTCAACTTGGAACTACTTTGTAAAAGCTTAAACTCACTGATTTTTCAAAAAGATGCATGATTCACTATTCAAAAATTACAATGAACTAATTTCCTTTTCAAAGATCGACAAAATAATGAATTCCAATGCGTGAAGACCATCCTACAATAATTTCCAAATGACTTTAAAAACAATAAAATGAGACGCTTTTGATTCTTCCAATGTGTATATCAAAGCAAGATCTGATAATGAACGTGCTTTTCAGACGTAAATAACAGAAAACAAGAGACTAATCGCGGCAAACTAGTAACTCATAAATTTTCAAACAAAAAATGACAAGCACTCAAATGAAAACAAAGACACTAGAGTCACTCAAAATCAATCAAATGCAAGCAAAACAAAATGACTAAGCGTGAGAAGGGTTTGGAGTAAGATCTAGCATGGTGAATAGATCTGATATGGTGATCAGGGAATGCAAGATTGAGCAGATGACCGTGGGGGATTGAAATTTCCCGCCACAACTGGATCTCTCTCTTGATCAAATGGAACCCCAAAATCAACACAAGCAACCCAAGCACAATCAATGTCAAGTAAAGAGACCTCTGAGTGGAAGGTACAACACAAAGAAGTCTATGGATCATACGAAAATAAAAAAATCTGGAGAGTGGATCATACCAAGCACCAAGTTTACAAGACCGACGCGGTCTGTGGTTAGGGGCAGAGCGTCCAACGGAGACTGTATACAGGTATAAAGCGCTGGCGGCGCCGATTGTCAGATAGGAAAAAACGCCGATGGCGCAAGATGCTCAAAGGAAGAATGCAATCTGGATGAACAGGCACACTGGATTCATTACCCAGGTGTGTCGGGCGAAAAACACAATGCAAAAATTGAAAAAACTCCAAACAATGAACAAGTAAATGGATTGATAATGATTCAAACAGAATCAGAGAAGGTCAACAGACTCTTCAAGAAGAAAATATGATGGTGAACAGAGGATCAGGAGGCAAAGCAATGGCTCATTAAGAGATCATAGAACAACACATTCAAATTGAAATCAAAACAAAGTATTCCCTAGTATGGTCGCCAGATTTGTTATTGGACAATCTACTCGAGCGGATGCAAGCGTGATCTCCCTAGTTCAAGTGAATCTAGAACAAATAGGAACATAACATAATAATACTTTCCTAGATCAATTATAGATCGAGTCTAATAGATGTTTTACCTTCAGATCTGTAGATCTATCTCCTCTTTGTAGCCAAGCTCCACGGTTGCCAGATCCAAGCTGCAAAACCTGTCAGAACATGTGGAAACAAAGCAAGTAGTAACAATACATCTAAACACTAACTGATCTAAGCAAACGGTTAAGGAAGTAAGCTTTAAATGCTATCAACATGAACACATTTATGGAAAGAGATTATATTACTATTAATGAAGTAGGAAATACAAAGTAGAGTGATGATTACAACCCCAGCCTTAATGCTGCAATCCTCCTCCAACAAGTTAAGCCAATGCCTCCAAAGGAAATGTAAGCCTCCCAAGAGATGGATAGGGATCTTCTAGGCTAATTCCACCAACATGTAAGTACTATAGACTTCCTCCCCTTTGGAATGGGGGAGAGCTTCATATTTATAGGACCAAGAGGATAGAGTAGGTTGAGATATAGTAGAAGAGAACTAAGGGATCCTCCCTAGGGGTTAGGGAACAAAAGGCCAACTCAACTACAAGATAGGGATAGAGATCCACCTCATCCACCTTCGAGATTTCTCGAAGGTCCCCTTTATCCACTTTAACTGACTCCAGCACATGCTGCATGAAGGCAACTAGCGCCTGAGAGGGAAAGCGCAGGTTGCACAAGGGAAACCTGAGCCATCGACGCAGTCTGTTAGATGATAGTCTACGCCTAACCTAGTTGGGCGCTTGATGCTAGAGAACAACCTGTGCCGACTCAACTGGAACTTGTGGACAAAGGTCAACAACTTGCTCCAGTTAACTTTCTTGATCAGGGAAACCTCAGGGATTATGGCACTGAGTTAACATGAGACTCATGATGACGATATTTAGGTGAACAAATAGAGGAAAGGAAAGGTCCAATAATAAGCATATTTACATGATCCTTTTCAAGACTATTCTTCCTATGAAATTAATGGTAAACAAGTAAAATTTATGACAATCAAAGTAAATTTATGTTGAAGCAACAAATTTTGACCCTATAAAACTTTTTTTCTTTCCATATGAGACTTTCGAGGTTTAGTCCCCTCTCTTAATCCCACTCATACTACTCTAAGTACTTCCATCCCATATCTCTATATATAACTAATCAACATTTATGTTAAAATAGATTTCTCTCTTATAACTACTTCTATGATCATAATATATTGGGACTTATATTAGGCGTGTGATAAATGACACTCAAATCGCCCCCTGCCGACGACGGAAAATTTTCCGGTGAGGCACAGTTCCACCCCTTCTCGTTATTTTTTTGGAATTTCGACGATTTGGATCATCTTAAAAAGGGCCAAAACCTCAAGGGGCACAGTTCCATGGCATAGTTCCGCAGTAAATGGGATGGAACTACAATTCCGTCGGTTTTTATAACTAGATCTAGGGAACAAATCGTCAAAAAAACAAAGTGATTTGAGTGCCAGTTATCCCACACCCTTATATTATCACAAACCACTTTTAAAAAGTTACAATTTTAATTTTCTTTTTATAATAATTTAAATTAAAGTTTTTCAATTAAAATTGAAAACTTATTTTACTTGGAATAACTGATCTTAAAAAATTAAAAAATGAAAATGCATTGATAGTGTTATTAAAAGAGCAATATATTTGCCAATCAAAACGCCCTAGAGTCCTTGAATATGGCAGAGGAATAAATACTCGAATTGCAATTTGGAATGTTCAAATATCGATTTTGACGATTTAGATAATTTTAAAATGAGGTATTTAGTTTATGATAAATATTTACTATTATTGAAATTGCATAATTACCCACATAACAATTTTCCCGAGCAATTTTGACCAATTTTAATGAAAAATCTGAAAGAAAAACGTATTTTTATCTCTTATCCTACTCGGAATTAAATCGCTAAATCAATCTATGCAATCGAAAAATTCAAACCGTTGAATCGATCTATGCAATCGACAAACTTCCAGCGGAATCAAATCTCTTCCTATGGGCTTAACACGTGGCCTTTGGACCGGATGACGGAGAGGAAAATGAAACCCAAAGTACTTGGTACTTGGTAGGATTTAATTTTGGCAACTCTATGTATCATAGGAAACCAGCTGTCCTAATAGGTGTCACATCCCAAACTCGCCACCTTTCATACTGTGTCGAACGCGGAAATCCAGACGATGTTTTGCAATATATCGGTCGTAAAATGGATATGCCATTGAAATTTCAATCGGGGAGCTGACAGAGACGAAACTGAACTATTGCGAACGTAAATGAATACTTGTATCGACTCCAGTCTCCTTTAAGGGTGGTAATTGGTCTGAAACCATGAAGAAAACAGAGGACAGAAATGAAATCATGAAGAAAGCAGAGCACCCAAATGAGAGTTTCCGTCAGGATGTTGATGAGGTTACAGACAAGGGAGTGGAGTGTGGAGGTCCTAGTATAAGCAACATGAATGAAGCTGCCGAAAACCCATCTGAGAAATTATCAGGTATGCATATCAGTGATGAAGACAGAGACAATGAACCAAAAGCCATGTCTGTAAAAGTTAAAAATACCCTAGTTGGTGCCAAAGATAGGGTATTGGGTGCATTCGACTCGACGTCCAAGGAAGGAGGAAGGAAATCATGGGGTCAATGGGCATCGGATGGAGTTAAATATGCCAAGGACAAGGTGGTCGGAAGGTCCAGTGTTTCCGAAGATGAAAAGGGTTTTGCGGGTAAGGTTCAAGACCATGTTACTGAGGGTGTGGGAACTATAGTTAGGTCTTTCAGGACAGGAATGCCTATTGGGGAGACTGAAGTTTTGGCTGAGAATGAACCACCTGCTAATATTACAGACGATATCAAGCGTGGTGCTTCGGGAATATGTTCTGCAGTGTCTGGTAAGGCTACTGGAATGGCTCAAGGGTTGAAGAAGGCGCTAACATTTGATACTAGAAGTGGGAGTGATAATTCTAAGGAAACTGAAGAAGGGCATCGCAATTCATCTTCACAGCAAGAAAGTAATATCTATGCTCCCTTGGCTGACTTTCAAGTATCATTTCTATGTTTTTTTTTGAATCTTGAGTTTCCTCTCCATCTATAGATAAAGGATTTACGTGCCCAAAAGTTTGTGAGTTGCCAGAGCCTTTCACTCCAGAGCTTTTATTAGTGTTTTATCTTTAGAGATGCATGCAGAGATGATATTTATTGTAATGTGCCTAACTAGGAGTAACAGTAATTAGGAGCAATATTAATGAATTATAAATTACAGAAAGTAAATAAGAGAAACAATTATATAGAACTGCAGAATATAAATCCTGTACTGATAATTCAGTTTTTATATAAATCCTGTACTGATAATTCAGTTTTTATATAAATCCTGTACTGATAATTCAGATTATCAGTTTCTATATAAATCCTGTACTGATAATTCAGTTTTTATATAAATTCTGTACTGATAATTCAGTTTGTAGCTTACTAACTCTATAAATAGTTTCTCCCTTAGTGGACTTTATTTAATAAAGTAGACCTTTTTACGTTAATTAACTACTGATGGGCCTTATTCAAAGAGCATGGTCTTGTACATGATTAACTCTTAAGTACCCTAAAGAAGTAGGGAGGTTAGGGCAGGGTGCTAACATGCCCTCTACCTCCTCCCCCTTCAAAAGCAGCATTGTCTTCAAGGTTGGAGTTGTGGAAACTGCTACAAAATCGCTGCTAGTTCCCATTTGGCATTGTCCGCATGTGTGTCATTCCACTGTGTTAGGACTTCTCGAATTGTGCGCTGGTGTAGTCGGTGTTCTCTTGTGGCCAGTACTACCTTTGGTGGTAACCAAACAGAACCCTCTTCATCAAGGTGTGGAAAGCTGGTCTGAACTCGACAACTTCGCCCCACGACTTTCTTCAAACATGACACATGAAAGACCAATCGATAGGTAACTTGTCCATTGTGTTGGAGTATTTGATAAGATCCATAGAACTTTGGTGGTAGCTTCTAGGAGTCCTTCTCTTTGAGAGAGGTCTGCTTATAGAGTTGGAGACGAAGGAACCATCTCCTTTTTCAAAAGAATGAGGCATTGTTAATTGGCCTGTTCCTTCATTTGATTTCAAGCCAAAACTAGATTGCCCTTAAGTGTGTGGACAATGGTTGCTTTGGTGTTAAATGTGTGATCCACTTCTTGAACCTTAGATGTGTTGGAGTAGTATCTGCGTGAGGCATCACCTCATAGGTCGACCCAAGAAAGAATAAAATTAGAATACCTTCCTTGTTGAGAGGGAGTGTTGGAAATAGTGCAACTTCGGAAGCTATTCTTATTATATTATTGTTGTACCTCCTACGCGAGAAGATATTGATGTATTTGATCATGTAAACCCTTGAAAGAATCAATGTAAACCTTGGGGTGAAAACACACAAAGAAAAGTATCTTTAAATGTTATTTGATCATGTAAACCCTTGAAAGAATCAATGTAAACCTTGGGGTGAAAACACACAAAGAAAAGTATCTTTAAATGTTATTTTATCTTCCCCCAAGACAAGTCGGCAGAAAAGTGTCTTTAAATGTTATTTTATCTTCCCTCAAGACAAGTCGGCCCTGTTAGTTAGACAGGTCGGCCCAGTGGGTAAACTGGCTCAAAACAGTGGGCAATCTTCCCCAGACAATGGGCAGAACTGCCCTAGTCAGGTCGGCCCTGTTAGGGAAAGTCAGGTTGGCCCAGTAAGGGAAAAAGTCACTTTTGATGTGTATAAATAGGGAGGTCGAATTTCTCATTTGGACATTCACTCAAGCAAGTTCGCACTAGTGAGAGAGAATTTTGCACCTGCAACTAGAGAAGTGATTTTTTGGGTTCTTCATTATTGGAGAACTTTCTCTATTATTTTTCTTGGGTTTGTGCTACTATTATCTGGATGTACATCGTTCTCTATTGGAATGTGTGAGCTCGGGGGAGACAAATAGCTTTGTCTATGGTGGGGAGATGATTGTTCTTATCATCATGGTTAAACGAGCTCCACACTCATTTTGTTTCTGTGCTTTGCCATTCTTTTAGTGATCCTGGTTATGTTGCTATAAAAACTAACATGGTTTCAGAGTAGTACTAGAAGAAGCCATTGCCGGAGACTAGGGTTTCAATTTTCAGGGCCTTCCCTTATTAGTTTGACTTGAAACGAGCATTGGAAACTTCACCCTAGGGAAGGTGCATTTTTTGGTGAAGGAAAAATCCAATTATGAGAAATTTCATTTTTTGACCTAATTTTGCAGCTGCGACAGTTACTGCAGAAATTAGGGTTTCAAGTTTTGGATTGTCTGGTCCATAGTTTGGCTTGATCTTACCTTCTCTCAACTCGCCTTGATAGGGCGCATCTATCTGTGGAGTAAGTTTTGCAAGAATCCAAACTTCATTTTTGACCTAGCTCCTGGTAGGGTTTCTGGTCCAGATCTGCAGTCAAGATGATTGGAATGAAGGTTGAAGATCGACTTGACGGGGATTCCAACTTCATTTCTTGGAAGTATAGGGTTCTTCTCATATTAGAAGAAAATGATCTTTTCAAGTCCGTCAACGAGAACGTTCCAGAAGCAGAAGTAGAAGATGACAAGTCTCATTGGAGAAAGAATGATGCAAGAGCAAGAAGAATCTTGGCAGACTTAGTCAAAGATCATTTGGTTCCTCAGATCTCACAAAAGAAGACAACAAGGAAGATGTTCAAAACCCTAAAGAAGTTATTTGAACACAGTAGCATCAATGTTACTCCTAAGTCACAAGGTTCGGCGAACCTAAACCATCAGGTTCAAAATTCGTCGAACTTCAAAAAAAAGTTGAAGTTCGTTTGGGTTCGGCAATAAGAAACGAGGTCAGCTTCTTTTCTCCTCACTGCAGCCATGCCGGAATCTCTGGTATAACCTCCGGTGCCCATAAGCGTGCCTTTGTACACCTCTCTCACCAGGGAATGGAACTTATCGAACTCTGAAATTTCCTTTTGATTTCTATTCGTTTTACTTACTAAATTGTAATGAGGCTGTGTTAGATGCAAATAACAAAGCCCTCTGCCATATCGGGTTGCCAGCAGGTTAAATTGATGTACTAAATACAGTCCTAGCCCAACGGGGTCTGGGTCTATCGCGTCCAAGTGATCTACGACGAAAGAAATTCCGATGGCGGGAGAAATTCCGATGGCCGTTCTCTCGGCCCCGATCTCTTCAATCACGCTAGATAGTACTTCCAATGCAAAAGGGCACCGGTTTTCTAGTGACCCGCTGGACTTATCGCGCCGGTCGTTTATGCCGTCTTTCATAAACTGGTCGATTAGATAACCTTAGAGCCAACCTCTTGTTCGCTTTCGCTATTTGTTAGGCTATTTTAGACTTTGGTATATAGTAAATGGTAAAACAAAAATTATATATATTATACATTATATTACATAAGTTAGTATATTAAATATTAAATGTTTTAATGTAGGTATAAATAGTAAATATTTTTTATATATAAATGTATTATATATTATTTATTATTTATAGAATATAAAAATATATTAGATAGGTTAATTTTATCAAATATCTAAAAATTGAAAATATATATATGGACGAACCTCATGCTGAACCTCATCGGAAAATTCGAACCCGAATTGAACCTAAAGGTTGCTGAACCCGAACACGAACCCGAACCTTGTGACATTGTGTTACTCTCACATTGAGGAATCAACTATCGAATCTGAAGATGCAAAGTCATAATCGATTGCTAAGCACTTCATGAGGATTTTAGAACTAAGGGACAAGCTAAGTTCTAGTGGAGAATCCCTTGATCATAAGGAGCTTGTCATAACCACTTTAAATGGTCTCCCACCCTCTTGGGAATCATTTATCCAATGTATAAGTGGACCAACCAAGTTGCCCAAATTTGATAGGTTATGGGGCAGATTGTACTCAGGAAGAGATGAGGATTGCAGCAAGGCAGAAACTTCATGGCCCTCAATCCGAAGAAAATCAAGCATTTACAACTCATGTCAAGAAAGGTAGAGGAAAAGGAAGAAAGTTTCATAACCATAAGAATCAAGGGAGGATATCAAGTCCTCCTCCAAACAAGACGAAGAAGAAGAAGGATCTCTCACATATTCAATGCTTCAAGTGCAAGACATATGGCCATTATGCTAGTAATTGTCGAAGTTCAAACAAAAGGAAGCATGAAACCTCAAGTGCTGATATCGATGAAGATACTCCACATAAGAAGTCAAGGAACGATGATTATGAAGAAAGTGCAAAAGATTGCTGAAAGGAGTTCTTCCTCTAGCGCTCCCCATGTTGAGGTGATGATATGAAGATTCATATTGCGACGATCTCCCAACAAGAAAATGAAGAACAAAGGTCCCTCATGGTTCCCACAAGGAGGCAGTGGGAGCCCACCCACAAAAACAATAAAAGATAAGTCTTTGGTTTTATTGCTCACATAGATCTGTTTTGTCTTATACATATCAAATTATATGTAGATATATCAGGAAGTGTGTTGAGCATTTGATATAGTTTACTTATTGATGTACCATAGGCTCTTGTTGTATTTGTTATGCATATGAGTTGCACAACATTCCATGAACATTTGATGGATCTAGTTTAGATGATATCTCCTTCTTACATGCTTAGAGTAGTGCACACTCTTGATGGCATATTCTAGTGGAGATAACAGACATCTACATAGTTACCATATGTGTTTGGGAGACATGTTTATGACTGTTTTGGTGAAGCATTAGCCAAGATGCCTAGTGTAAACTATTGCCATTGCATAGAAATAGAAATTGGTTAAATTTGATTATGCAATGTCACTAATCATCTGACGGGATTTGACTTGTAGGGAAAAGACCATATGATATGGCCTACAAGAGAAGGATGATGAGATTTGTTCCGATGAACAAGTGATGGACACATGAATCTCGTTGATGTTCAGATTAATCAAGCAGGAAGCTTCTAGGAGCATGACTCTCAGCCTAGACAAAGCAGTTAGATGGAAGTCATGACTATAAAGCAGCAAACAGACAAGGACCTAACACATCTAGCTATGTTTGATACATAAATCATAGGCCCAGAGGATCCGATCTGAAGATCGAGGATGAGGAGCTAATAGATTATAAGGAGATGAGATCATCTCCCCCTCCAACATTTCAGAGGGAGTTAGCCCTTGAGTTGAGGATCTTGGCCTATTGATGATTTGTTGAGATCTTCCTAGGATAAGGAAGAACACAATTGAGATCCTGAGCAGATCTAGCATGATGACTGTGAGTACCTGGCTACAATGATGGTGTTGCTGGTTGATTCAGACAGATAATTAAGAGGATCCTTGATGTACCTGGTCGTCACCAGGATGAGTACTTACATCTTAGTAAGGAACTGTGCTTGTTTGCACTGTGCAAGCTGGTGCTCAGATTGGCACTCGAAGTGATAGGCTGATGAAATTACCTGTGGATAGCTTTAGAGAGGGAGCAAGATGCTCAGATGCAGAGGGAGAAGGATGCTCCAACACAGAGGGAGATGCAATGAGCATTATTGCAATATCGGACAAGTATTAGCCATATGTCTTGGCTAAGGTGAGTGGTATGATGGTAGTACCATATTCTCTCCTAGACACCCTGCGATGGGGTGGGGAGACTAGGTTCTTGATACTCTCCCATACAAGTGCATGAATTCTGTCATGTGATTTGTTATTATCTCATTTATTTGCATTTCATGACTAGAGTAGGGCAGGACAGAAATGTCTGCCCCGATATATTTGATGCCTCTGTTAGTTGATATGTGTGCAGGTATCTTCTCCAGATCACTCTGAGATAGAGTGAGGAGATCTATCAGACATCTTGATTGGATGGAGAGGCCACTGCATTCTCCGGATCACTCTGGGATAGAGTGAGGAGATCTCTCTGACATCCTGATTGGATGGAGAGGCCACTGCATTCTCCGGATCACTCTGGGATAGAGTGAGGAGATCTCTCGGACATCTTGATTGGATGGAGAGGCCACTGCATTCTCCGGATCACTTTGGGATAGAGTGAGGAGATCTCTTGGACATCCTGATTGGATGGAGAGGCCACTGCATTCTTCATATCACTCTGGGATAGGGTGAGGAGATCTCTCGGACATCCTGATTGGATAGAGAGGCCACTGCATTCTTCAGATCACTCTAGGATAGAGTGAGGAGATCTCTCGGACATCCTGATGGGATGGAGACGCTAGCACACACCCCTGGACACTCTGTAGAGTGGGGAGATCTCTCGGACATCATGGGACATGGAGAGATTTAGTGCATTCTCCAAATCACTCTGTAAAGAGTGAGGAGATCTCTCAGACATCCTGAGATGGGATGGGGAGGATGGTGCACACTGGCGCACAATGTTACTCTTGGACTCACCGAAGGATTGGTTGAGTTAGTGCATGTTCCCCGAAGGACTGGGTTGAGTTGAGGCATGCTGTCCTTGTGCATGTTCCGATGGACTGGGTTGAGCTGACGCACACTGGTACTCTTGTATGGGCTCACAGATGGACTGATTGAGTTAGTGCATGTTCCCCGATGGACTAGGTTGAGATGAGGCACGCTGTCCTTGTGCATGTTTCCCTATAGATTGGGTTTAGCTAAGGCACATTGTATTGATGCATGATCCCCGATAGACTGGGTTGAGCTGATGCATGCTGAACTCTTCGATGGAATGTGTAGAGTTGTTAAGTTGATGCATGATGGAATCTCTGATGGACTGTACAGAGTTGTTGAGCTGAGGCACGAGTGACTCCCCTATAGCGCAGAGTCGTGGAGCTAGTACATGTTCTTCGATGGACTGGATTGAGCTGATGCACAAAGATTGATTTGTTGATGCTTCTCAACAGACTGAGATTGCGTTGGAACACCTTCCTTATGATATAGAGAGGTTAGAGATAACTGTGATGTACAGATGATATCCAGATACTAATGATGCCTCCCTAGTTAAGAGGGAGTGTTGGAGTAGTAGCTGCGTGAGGCATCACCTCATAGGTCGACCCAAGAATGAATAAAATTAGAATACCTTCCTTGTTGAGAGGGAGTGTTGGAAATAGTGCAACTTCGGAAGCTATTCTTATTATATTATTGTTGTACCTCCTACGGGAGAAGATATTGATGTATTTGATCATGTAAACCCTTGAAAGAATCAATGTAAGCCTTGGGGTGAAAACACACAAAGAAAAGTATCTTTAAATGTTATTTTATCTTCCCTCAAGATAAGTCGGCCTGTTAGTTATACAAGTCGACCCATTGGGTAAACTACCCCTAAACAGTGGGCAATCTGCCCAAGACAATGGGCAAAACTGCCCCAGTCAGGTCGGCCCAGTTAGGGAAAGTCAAGTCGGCCCAGTAAGGGACAACGTCACTTTTGATGTGTATAAATAGAGAGGTCGAATTTCTCATTTGGACATTCACTCAAGCAAGTTCACACTAGTGAGAGAGAAGTTCGCATTTGCAGCTAGAGAAGTGATTTTTGGGGTTCTTCACTATTGGAGAAGTTTCTCTATTATTTTTCTTGGGTTTGCGCTACCATTATCTGGATGTACATTGTTCTCTATTGGATGGTGTGAGCTTGAGGGAGACAAATAGCTTTGTCTATTGTTGGGAGATGATTGTTCTTATCATCATGGTTAAACTAACTCCACACTCATTTTGTTTATGTGCTTTGCCATTCTTTTAGTGATCCTAGTTATGTTGCTATAAAAACTAACAAGATGTTCCTGGCAAATATAAAGTGACTTGTTCTTATCATCATGGTTAAACTAGCTCCACACTCATTTTGTTTATGTGCTTTGCCATTCTTTTAGTGATCCTAGTTATGCTGCTATAAAAACTGACAAGATGTTCCTGGCAAATATAAAGTGACTGAAGGATTTTTATGTCCACAAATAGCTTCATATGGTGACATTTTGGTAGCACTATGATAAGTGGTGTTGTACCACCATTCAACAAGGGGTAGACATTGAATCTATTGGTGTCGTCGATCTATTGCGAAACACTGTAGGTAATTTTCGAAGCATTTGTTGTCCACCAGGTCTGACCATTTGTTTGGGAAAGATAAGTTGTGCTCATGTTCAACTGGGTGCCTTTCAGTTTAAACCATTGTTTTTGGAATTTGCTAGTGAAGGTGGGATCGCAAATTGACACAATGGAAGTGGGCATGCCATGTAACTCAAAAAATATGATCCATGAATACTTGTGCAATGGTGGAGGGCGTCAATGGGTGTGATAAGGAACAAAAGTGAGCATATTTGGAAAGGTAGTCAACTATCCCCATGATGATCGATTTGTTGCTGCCTTTTGGAAGGCCCACTGTAAAATCCATGGAAAGGTCAGTTTAGAGAGTGGTTGGGATTGGTAGTGGTTGTGACGTCTCCAGAGTCTTCATGGTTTCACTCTTATTCCTTTGATAAGCTTCACATTCAACTAAAAAAGTATGGATGTCCTTTTTCGTACCTTCCCAAAAGGAGGATCACTGAGCTCTTTATTAAGCTTTTTGAAACCCAGAGTGACCCACTATAGGGGATGAATGCAACTCCTCTAATACCATTTTATTTAAAGCATCATTTTGCACTGAAAAATACAATATTTATACCATAAGGTATCTTGTTGCCAAATATAGCCTGTAGGGGGGTTGGGGTCCTTCTAAAGTCATTGGATGAATTGAACCATTGTGTCATTTGCCAACCATTCTTGTTTGACCTTTTCAAACCAATTTGGTACTGGTAAGGATAAAATATAGAGAGGTCCTTCCTTTTCATATTTTTGAGACAACATCGGCCACTACATTTCCTTTTTCCTTCTTGTATATGATCTCATAATCATACCCTAGCATCTTAGTGACCCACTTGTGCTGCTTTGGTGATGACAACCTCCGTTCCAAAAAATACTTCAAACTATAATGGGTTGTTTTGATCTGGAAGCGCTTCCCATTGAGATATTGATGCCAAGTATTCATTGCATGAAGGATGGCTTAAGTCACCTGGTTCGAATTTAGGTTCGAGTTCGAGGACTTTGAAGTTCGTAAAAAATTCGGCAATCAAAATTTTGGTGATAAAATTTGACATTAAATTCGAGACACTACAAAATTTAAAAATAATAAAAAATATTCATTT
Source organism: Larix kaempferi (assembly GCA_027924585.1). Lineage (NCBI taxonomy): Eukaryota > Viridiplantae > Streptophyta > Pinopsida > Pinales > Pinaceae > Larix > Larix kaempferi. The sequence continues at coordinate 7,586,320 of BSBM01000397.1, read as the reverse complement.
TTTTAATAAAATTCAATATTCTCATATAAAACATTATAAAAATAAAACTAGTTACTATACCATCATTAATTGAACCAGTTTGCTCATTTGCCACAAGCCCACAAACTAGTTTGCTACGAATCCGTTTATCATTTATCACTAATCGTCGAACAAATAGGAGGTTTCTAGTTTGACTTTCGAATGTCGAGACTAGATAGAGCCTGATATAAATATCAGCACGATCGTCGATCGCAAGATCTCCTGCAGTTTTGGTCGAGGGCGTCGGGCAAAGCACAACTCACGCGTATTTTTATTTCTCGCGAATTAATGATAGGAGGTGCATGGATAGGGCGGCCGTGCCCACAAGATCTACTGCAATCTTGATCGAGGGTGTCAGGTGAAGCACAACTCACGCGTACAGGGAGGATACAGAGTTTCATTGTTCCTGTCTGAACAGAAAACACAGGCTTGTGGGCTACGGTTAAATTTAAATGATTAAATTCGGCGATTTTAAACGATTACATTCGTCCTCCTATAATTCGACGATTTTCGATTTTCAAGCCTGAAAATCGGCGAACGCGGTGACTTAGGATGGCCATCATTTTTTTCTCATAGGTGGACTTTCCCCCCCAAAAATTCACAAAATTGTGTATTGGTAAATGTTGATGGACATCCCTCTTGCATTACCATTGTTCCAAGACCTTTTCCTAAGGTGTCACATTCCAAGACAAAAGTCTTAGTGAAGTTGGGAATTGCTAAGATGTATGTAGTACACATGGCTTCCTTTAAAGCAGAGAAGTCCTGCTTTGCGACATCGTTCAATAGAAAGTCATTCTTTTTGAGTAGGGTAGTTAATAATGCTACAATTCACCTATAATTCTTCACAATCTTCTTGTAGTAGCCCGTATGTCCTAAGAAACTGTGTAATATTTTTATAGTCACGGGGCATGGCCAATCCTACATAGTCTTAATTTTCTTGGGATCCAATTACACCCTGACTGACTATGTGACCCATGTTTCCACTTTTGAAGCACCAAAATTGAATTTGGAACATTTGAGGAACAACTAGTTATCTTGGAGGAGTTATAGAGGGATTTTATCAACATGCTCCACACGTGATTCTTAGGATTTGCTATAAATTAGATATCATCAAAGAATACAAACACAAAATTGTGCAAGAAGGACCCAAAAGGCTTGTTCATGTGGTTTTAAAAGGTGGATGAGGCATTGCAATGACCATAAGGCACTAGTAAAAACTCATAATGTCCTTCATGTGCGTAGTGTTAGGAATGTCCACCTCCATCTATATTTGGTGGTACCTCAAGCAAAGGTCTAGTTAAGTGAAGAAATTTGCACCATGAAGCGCATCCAAGAGATCATCAATAATTGAGATGAGTGATTTGTCTTTAATCGTCTTATTGGGAGTTCGGAAGTTGAGACACATGAGCCAATCACCCTCTTTCTCTAATACCATGACTATTAGTGATGAGTAAGGGCTAGTATTGGGATGGATAACCCTGATCTCCAACCATCTATATATCTTTTATATCAGTTTTATTCTTTTTTGCAAAAGGAGCTTGTAAGGATGCACATTGGGTGTTTAACTACTTGGAGTTATTAGGGGAATACCATGATCATGCTCACCACGTGAAGAGGGTAATCCATGGGGTGTTTCAAATACTTGTTGATGCTTAGTTAAGGACATTTGCAAATTAGGTTGAATTTCTTGTGGGGTGCTGTCCACAACTTGGATGGCATTGAATTGGGAAATATTTTCGAGTTGCCTTACTTCAAGAGATTTTCCATATGTTGAGTGTTACAACTCAAACTTGCATGTGTGATCAAAGCCCCAAAGAACAGGCTAGCCCAACTACAACCTAGATGTATTACTCACTGTCACCTCAATAACTACCTCCTTGCACTTTCGGTTGGCTCTTCTCCAACTCGAGGGGGGCTGCCCTAGATAGGATTGTCAAGCTATTGCAATGAGGGTACAAAGGTGATTTTGAAGAGATAGCCTTAAAAAGCTTAAGGTCTTTGCAATATAAGTAATGGGAGGGTTTGAAGACTAGTGCCAATCCCTAAGGAATATGGAGTCTTTAGATAATCCCCCCTTAGGCCTTGTTCATATGTGCTTGATGAAACCCCCCACTAATGTGTGACAAAGCTTCTTTGCAAGCAATTGTTTCACTTAGAAATTCCTATCAAGGAAAGGTAGTGTTGTTGCCTGATGTGAACCTCGGGGTTAGTGTGGCAGAAATCTTCAATCCACTGGGTGCATCCTTGGGGGAAAGTCTCGAGTCAAGAGCTGTCACTTGATTCTTGTCTCCTCCATCTAGGCCAACTCCTAGCGAAGCCAAGGGGGAGTGGTCCCTAACAAAAAATCTAAGGTTGATTATGCTACAAAAGGAAATTTATTCTATGAGTTTGAAAATAACATGAACAAGAAAGCAACAACCACAAATTTAAAGATAACAACATATGAGACAGTTTAATCCATGACACAATTGGTTTAAGCAAATATGATTGTGAAGTAGACCAATGCCAAAATAGTTGAGTAATTGCTTCTAAAGGGGAAATGTTGTGCAAATGCTTCTTGATAGTTTTAATTATTATGGATGAGTGTATTAAGGTGGGTTAATTCTTGTTTGGTCCACTTAGCCCTTTATCCTCAATGGTGAGTGCAAAAGCCGCTATACCAGGTGTCCAATGGGGCGAGACATAAAGTCTGCTTAGAGTAGCCCCCTGACTCTGTAGTAAGTTCTATGCAAACCCCTCACTTTGACGTTGAAGTTTTATGTGGATTTTCCTAGTAAACTAGTCACTCTAATCCCTTTATGATTGTGACCACAGATCGGACAAGCCACAGTGGTCCAATTGCATATGCGGCTAGAATCAAAGTTCATTACTCTTTATTGAAAAAATGAAAGTAAATGAAACAACTAAATTACTTTAATCTAAGAAAAGAAACTAACTAAACTAGCAATTGAAAACAAAAGGAAAAAGAGAGCCTCTCCATGGAAATGACACAGGTGCCTAGGGGGTGGGGTGTGGGTGCTGTGTAGCCCACTTGCTTTTATTATTATTTTTACAATTTTTAAGGGTGGATGCCTTTGGTCTTTGGTCCTTGATAAATTATGATCCAAAGGCTTACAAGTTTTACAGAATTGACTTCGAGGAAAGCAGGGTGCTTCCGGTGTCCTGGATGGCCCGAATCTTTGATTTTTCGACAACACCTCCTCTTACCTATACATCAAAAGTGAAAAAACAGCCACCTATTATGCACCAAATGTGCTAGATATGAAGTTAAAAGCATAAACAATTTAAGTATTGAAAGATAGAAATGAGCACAAGTACTTGAGAGAAACTAGATCTACTAAAGAAAGACTTGAAAACACTACATCTAGATGATAAAAGGCATGCTTAGTAAATTAGCGTTAGATATTCTAAAAAAGGACTAACTAGCTAGCATGCAAGATCGTAACCAAAGAAGAATTTAAATTGAAAGGTGAGGAGAGAGAGAAGAAAGGAGCTAAAAGCTTGGGAACTTTGGGCCATGGAGTCCGGTGGTGGAGAGCGGAGGGACTATGCTCCTCAGAAGTGCTTGAAAGGTGGAATAGTCTTACTCGATCAACCACTCCGCTAGATACCTGCATCAACTTATAAATCCTTGCACAAGAAAAGGTTAAACGAAGAGGTGTTTCCAGAAGCATAAACTTGGAAAACATGCAATTTATGCCAAAAATACATGTAAACTAAGAGATCTACAACCATCAAACAATAAGAGCATGAATCGAGCTAGACCAATCTCTTATCCCACTGGGAGATAGCTCCCTTTGCAGTCCCAAAACTAACATAAAATGCTCAAAGAAAACAAGCAAATACTGGTTACCTCATAAACTATGCAATGCTCATCAACACACTTTGAACCATACACAACAAGTTTGCCTCCAAAGCCTTTTATTATTCCAAAGAGTAATACAATACAAGAGAAAAGCCTGAGCAGCCTTTCGATCCTCTGACCATGAGAAAATGAGGAAAGGATGCCTGCTTAAATAGATCAAGAAGAGAGAGGGGGGGGGGGCGCATTTGCTAAGAGGGAGTGAGCCTGAGTGAAGGAGAGTTCACTTGAGTTGATATTGAGTGATGGTGAGAGATCTGGGGGGGATTGGAGCACCTCCTCTTACCTATACATCAAAAGTGAAAAAACAACCACCTATTATGCACCAAATGTGCTAGATATGAAGTTAAAAGCATAAACAATTTAAGTACTGAAAGATAGAAAATGAGCACAAGTACTTGAGAGAAATTAGATCTACTAAAGAAAGACTTGAAAACATTACATCTAGATGATAAAAAGCATGCTTAGTAAACTAGCGTTAGATATTCTAAAAAAGGACTAACTAGCTAGCATGCAAGATCGTAACCAAAGAATAATTTAAATTGAAAGGTGAAGGAGAGAGAGAAGAAAGGAGCTAAAAGCTTGGGAACTTTGGGCCATGGAGTCCGGTGGTGGAGAGCGGAGGGACTATGCTCCTCAGAAGTGCTTGAAAGGTGGAATAGTCTAATTCGATCAACCACTCCGCTAGATACTTGCATCAACTTATAAATCCTTGCACAAGAAAAGGTTAAACGGAGAGGTGTTGCCGGAAGCAGAAACTTGGAAAACATGCAATTTATGCCAAAAATACATGTAAACTAAGACATCTACAACCATTAAACAATAAGAGCATGAATCGAGCTAGAACAATCTCTTATCCCACTGGGAGATAGCTCCCTTTGCAGGCCCAAAACTAACATAAAATGCTCAAAGAAAACAAGCAAATACAGGTTACCTCATAAACTATGCAATGCTCATCAACACACTTTGAGCCATACACAACAGGTTTGCCTCCAAAGCCTTTTATTATTCCAAAGAGTAATACAATACAAGAGCAAAGCCTGAGCAACCTTTCGATCCTCTGACCATGAGAAAATGAGGAAAGGATGCTTGCTTAAATAGATCAAGAAGAGAGGGGGGGGGCGCATTTGCTAAGAGGGAGTGAGCCTAAGTGAAGTAGAGTTCGCTTGAGTTGATCTTGAGTGATGGTGAGAGATCTGGGGGGGATTGGAGGTGATTCATGCCACCTCAAATCTAAAGGATGCACCCTCCTTTCAAAACTTAAAAGATGACACATCCCATCCAAGAATGTGCCCCTCTCTATGATAATGTGCCCCTCTTCATACCAAGTGCGCCACCTTCACATGGAGACCCACCAAATGAATTAATCATGAGATTGGATCCTGGTTAACTCATATTTGATTGTCAATCACTGGAGACAAGTCCCAGACAAAGCTCCTTGATTTATGGGATTTGGATTTTGCCTTTATTTCATCTTTTTGGCCATTTATTTGGTCTTTTTTTCCTTTTTCGAGAGAAAATTAATTTTAGCGATAAATAATCACTATTTTTCTTTCAAAAGTGGGTATAGGGGTTAAGTGGGTGCTCTGGGTTAGAAAATGAGCACCCCCGTTTCCAATTCCACCTCCTAACACCACTTTTATGACTTTTTTTTACTTTTACAACTAAAATATTAAAAGATTGTTCGTTTTATGGGAAATTTTTTTATTGACAGAAATTAAAATAAATCTAGGGTGGACTTGGTGCATGTTCATAAGACTAAAAAATGATTACTAGCATGGTAAAATACATTGACACTTAGACTTCATTAACCTCCTAAGGCCTGACCACCAAGACGATTACTCCAGCTTTGGAGGATTGAGTGAAAAACTCATAAATTATAAGTCGTTGAATAGCAACAAATAATTACCAAGGAAAAACACTCTGGAGTAACACATTGATGACTAAGTCCTAGGAAAGCCAAGTCTTTTACAAAGGCCATCATGCTACATCAACTTATTACAATTTCCTTGAGGGGTATGAACATGCAAAATTTTGCGAAGGGCCAGAATTGGCCTTCATGGACTTCTGAACACTGATTATGGACAAGAGACTTGTTCATACTTTGGCATCTCATTGAAAAATCCAACTAAGTACAACTTAGGTGGTAACATTTGGCTCCAACTGCGGGATGCGTGCTCGATCTGGTCTTTAGGCAAGGAGAGGATGCGAGAAGTCCAGAATCTCTGGTTTCCTGTAAAAACATCTCAACTTTGCAAAGCCAATCCTTCAGTAGCACAAGTTTTATAAAAATCCAATGAACTATAACTTGCATTTATTTGAAAAACAAAACTTAACTAACAAAAAATATTATTATTCCTAAGTACAGAAAAGGAAAACACAGAAAGTAAATCCTCATTTTAAGGAGCTTATTTTCCTACTCTAAGCACAACATAATCAAAATGTTAAAGTGAAATGATAAATCCAATGCAATTATCTTTACATTTTATCAATATAAATTTGTTTTCCCTTTTGTTTAGTTACCGACCAAAACAATGATACTTTTATTGAGAAATGCAAACCTGCACGAGTATTCAAGATGGGAGGGCTGGAGGGGAGATCATACGCATGTAATACATCATCAAACTGCTTCCCAAATTGGCAAGTCCTCCTGCAGGCTTCTTCTATCCAAGATTGGATAGGATTGAGATACGAATTTGTATGATGAGGTAGATCAACCACTCCACCATACTGTTCCAGAAGGCTTATCGAATGGTAACTCTCTGTGTAAGCCCCATGTTGCTCCAAATCATTAGGAATCTTTGCATGTGAAGACGACAGTTGAGACTGATCTTCAATTGATTGCATCCGATTTGACTCTTCATTACGTTGCTTCTCCATGTCTTCATTACTGATACTCGTATATGACTTTGTATATGCCACTTCCATACCAAGACTTCCACAAGTCTCTAAATCAACACTCCCTTCTCTTGATACATCAAAAATGGGTTTTTCAATGTATGTCCAATAGTTTTCGTTCACATTTTTGTCGAATGTGGGGGAGTCTTCATAAATTTCATTAGAGGAAATTTGGATGAAAAATGGGCCTCCTAAGGAAAATGGTAAAAAAAGCCATGTAGGCAATTTTTTATACTATTTCACTTTTATCAAAGCTGCCCAGGGTTATTTCACTTTTATCAAAGTTACCTTAGATATATATTTTATATTAATAGCAATTTATGAGGACAAAGTTCGATGTAGTGTTTTCACCCAAAACAAGGAAATAAAATTAAATACACAATGGCAACTTAAAAGTTATTGGGTCATGTATTACCTAAAATATGGATGGGTATATTAGTTATGATGTTTATTATTATTATATTTAATTATATATTATTATTAGTTATGATATTAGTTAAAAGTTATTGGACCCAACTTTTGACGATTATTATAAAATATTAATTATAATATAATATTATTGTATATTAGTTGTAATATTAATTACTATTACTATTATCTATTATATATTGGTCACTTGTTACCTAAAAGATGGATGGTTATATTAGTTAAAAATTATTGGACCTAACTTTTGACGGTTATTATTAAATATTAATTATAATATAATATTATTATATATTAGTTGTAATATTAATAACTATTACTATTATATACTATATAATGCTCACGTATTACCTAAAAGATGGATGGGTATATTAGCTATGATATTAGTTACTATTATATATTATATACTAGTTATGATATTAGTTACTATTATATATTATATACTAGTTATGATATTAGTTAAAAGTTAATGGACACAAATTTTGACGGTTATTATAAAATATTAATTATTATATAATTATTATATATTAGTTATAAAATTAATTACTATTACTATTATATATTATATATTGGTCAAATATTACCTAAAAGATTGAGGGTATAATATTTTAATAGCTATTACTATTATATATTATATACTAGTTATGATATTAATTAAAAGTTAATGGACACAATTTTTGACGGTTATTATAAAATATTAATTATTATATATTAGTTATAAAATTAATTACTATTACTATTATATATTATATATTATATATTGGTCAAATACTACCTAAAAGATTGAGGGTATATTAGTTAAAAGTTTTTGGACTCAATTTTTGACGGTTATTATAAAATATTAATTATAATATAATGTTATTATATATTAGTTATAAAATTAATTGCTATTACTATTATATATTATATATTAGTCAAATATTACCTAAAATATTGATGGGTATATTAATTAAAAGGTATATTAGTTATGATAAAAGGTATATTAGTTAAAAGTTATTGGACTCAATTTTTGACGGTTATTATAAAATATTAATTATAATATAATATTATTATATATTAGTTATAAAATTAATTGCTATTACTATTATATATTATATATTAGTCAAATATTACCTAAAAGATTGACGGGTATATTAGTTATGATATTAATTAAGAGTTATTGTACCCAACTTTTGACGGTTATTATAAAATATTAATTATAATATAATATTATTATATATTAGTTATAAAATTAATTACTATTACTATTATATATTATATATTGGTCAAATATTACCTAAAAGATTGATGGGTATATTAGTTATGATATTGGTTAAAAGTTATTGCACCCAACTTTTGACGGTTATTATAAAATATTAATTATAATAGAATATTATTATATATTAGTTGTAATAGTAATTAGTGGAGAATGGGTTATACTCATTTATTAGAATTAGAGGAGAATGGGTTAGGATATTAATTTCATTTCGGTATCCAAGACAATTTGGGGAAGCCTGGGCAGAGATTATTTCAATATCCAAGAAGATTTAGGGCAGGGGTAGAGAAATTATATTACTAAAATAATCCATTATTTTGGGATTATATAATAAAAAATTGCTTAAGACCTGTATGGTGTTTTAATTTTAAAGCGATTTGATTGGCTAATACATGATGACATGGAATTTGAATTAGGGTTGAAAGGCCCATTTTAAGTTGAAATTTCCTCTAATGCATCGTTTCCCTGGAAATACCCATCCTCCTCATGTTCATAACAATCCTCTTCAGAAGTGGGGTGGCAGGTGCGGGTGGGATTCTTTTTGATCCCGGCGGAAATAAAATCGCAGACTTTGCTTGGGGACTAGGCAGGAAAACTAATAATGAGGCTGAATGGTTAGCTCTTATCTTCTCCTTAGAAATGGCCTCCAACTACAGCATAGCCAATCTCAAAATCTATGGAGATTCAAGGCACGTCATCCAAATCATGCGAAGAGGATATGCCTCGCCAGGCTCAAAAGCAGATAGATATTTGCAAAGAATTAAGACCATTTCTTTATCTACAAAGGCCTCCTTCTTCCATATCCTCCGAGAGAACAACAGGGTGGCGGACTTAGCTGCAAATCAAGGAATCGCGCTCACAATTGGGCAAACTAAGGACCACAAAGGAGACTTAGGATTTCATTATATCCCCTAACATATCAATGTCTTGGTCCCTTGAAGTTGTGTTGTGGATTTTGGTTAGGGATTTGGCCACAAGGGTCCATCCACACCCTTTGCCAAACTTTGGCCTTCCCCTCTCCTCGTTTTCATACCCGAGCTCGTCCTCCTCGTACCTTTTCACTCGCTCCTCCATCTGCCCTCCCGTCCTTCCCTCCACCTGTCCCCTTGATCTTCCCCCCGGTGTCAGCTCCCACGGGGCTTCCTTAACTCCCCCATCCGCCCTCCCTACTCCTCCTTTCGCGATGGTTCTTCCTCCCCATCTCCCCGACTCTCTGAGCCGTTTGTCTCTCGAGGAGTTTGCCCCTTCTGCTCCTCGTCTTACGCAGGTGGAAGTTTGGGATAGGGAGCTTGCCCCTTCTGCTCCTCGTCTTTCGCAGGCGGTTAATTGGGATACAATGCCGTCTATCAGGGCGGCCATTGCTGCTTTAAGCAGAACCCTGATAGACATCAAATTTGCAGTCCGAAGAACCTACGAGACGGTCTGCTCCAGCGTGAACCAGAACTCTGATATGGCGTCGGTCATTAAGCACGTCTGCACCCAGTTGTCCTGCCAGGATTCCAGGATTGATGACCTGGAACGAAATATCATAGAATTAATGGGAAAAGTTGATAGAATTCAGGAAGATTTGGCTGTTTACTTCAAAGCGACGCAGGGTAGCTGGATACATGAGAATACAACGGTGAACCAGGAAATAAATCAGTTGAGGGCGGACGATTCGTCTGTCAAGCTCAGGAAGAAAGGCTAGCCTAGCCCAGGTTTCATAAAATTTTTGTTTTGGTTAATGTATTTTTGTAAACTTCTCTGCAATCAGTTTGTTAAGGTGTATGCCAGCTCTATGCTGGACATTTTCAGGAAGACTAAACTTAGAGACTACAATGTAATGCAGATAGTTTTGGTAGTGTTAGCTGGGCCTATCATCTCAGCTCTGTTAAAAACTCTGTTTGCAAGCCTGTAATGAATAGCTGTGCACAGCTTTATAAATATTATCTTTTCCCTGTTACTGTTAAAAAAAAAAAAAACAATCCTCTTCAGAAGGTCTGGTTTCAAAAATGTTACAAGGAAGTAAACTTTCTAGACCTTCATCACTATGTGGGGAACATGGAGGAGTGTCATCATACACATCCCAATTTTCATCATGGATTTGAGATTTCCTTATGATCTTCTATAATGGTTTCTTCTTGAGGTAAATCTGAAATACAAATGTGATCATCTTCATTGAAATAATGCTGAGTCAACTCTAGATCTTCAATGTTTTCTATCATGGAAACACACGGTAGATCTTCAATAATATCTTCAATCAAGGGACCTTCATGAACGTCTTCAATAGGGTCACTTGGGATGTGCTACTCCAGGATGGAAGAGATGGGCTCTTCTAGTCTCATCAAATCTTCAGGATGTACAAGGGTTTCCACATGATGCTCTTTCCAAGGCATGGTGGCAAGGGAATCTTCAATAAAACTTTCCATATCACTCTCATCATTATGCTGCTTCTCAAGAAACATCCCAAGGAAACATGACATGGAGATAATGCATTTATTTGGAAGATCCTCATAATACCAATCCCAAGCATCTTCATCCAGAGTACAAACAAACGTCTACATCCAATTATCTTCATGTAATATTTTGAACTCGGTTACAATTTTGATAAAGCTTGTAATGTGAGAAATGTTTGAATCACGTTTTCCATGAAAGATGGGGATATACTCATTTATATCCGAACTGGGTTCTTCATTTGGGAATCCATGGATGTTTGAGAAATCGATGGGAGGAAACAAACTGTCCCAACTAGTAGCACACTGCTCCCTTTCCTATCCATATCAGAGTTTAACAACATACATCAGGAATAGCCATGGAATGTGTCTTGTACTGAATCATGGGAGATGTCAAATAAGGAGCTTTAAAGACTTTTACTGTGTTGCATGGGCTCATCTACACACAACAAGTCCCAAGATTTTTTGAGAAGTAGGGTTTTATCCCTTAAATGGAGTTGCAATGTGAGAAGAAAAATATGCATTTAAAATTTAAACAAATTTTTTCTATTTTTTGCTTTTCTTTATAAATTTATAAAAAAACAAAAAGGTTAGTGGAGTCGCTAGATGAAAATTTAAAGATATACTCTAAAGATACATCACACACCTCGGGGTTAGTGTGGCATAAATCTTCAAGCGACTGCATGCGTCCTTGGGGGCAAGTCTCGAGTCAAGAGCTGTCACTTGATTCTTGACTCCTTCGTCTAGGCTAACTCCTAATGAAGCCAAAGGGGGTGGTCCCTAACAAAATAATCTAAGGCTGATTATGCTATAAAAAGGAAATTTATCCTAGGAGTTGGAAAATAACATGAACAAGAAAGAAACAACCACAAACTTAAAGATAGCAGCATACGAGACAGTTTAATCCATGACACATAATTGGTTTAAGCAAATATGATTGTGAAGTAGACCAGTGCCAAAATAGTTGAGTAATTGCTGCTAAAAGGAAAATGTTGTGCAAATGCTTCTTGACAGTTTTAATTATTATAGATGGGTTGATTAAGGTGAATTAATTCTTGTTTGGCCCACTTAGCCCTTTATCCTCAATGGTGAGTGCAAAAGCCACTATACCAGGTGTCCAATGGGGCAAGACATAAAGTCTGTTTAGAGTAGCCCCTTGACTTCGTAGTAAGTTCTATGTGAACCCCTCACTTTGACGACAAAGTTTTATGTGGATTTTCCTATTATATTAGTCACTCTAATCCCTTTTTGATTGTGACCACAGATTGGACAAGCCGTGGTGGTCCAAGAGCATATGGGGACTAGAATCAAAGTTCGTTACTTTTTATTGCAAAAATGAAAGTAAATGAAACAACTAAATTACTTTAATCTAGGAAAAGAAACTATCTAAACTAGTAACTGAAAGCAATAACAAAAAGAGAGTCACTCCATCGAAATGACACAGGTCCTCAGGGGGGATGGGGTGTGGGCATTGTGTAGCCCACTTGCTTTTATTAATATTTACAATTTTTAAGGGTGGATTCCTTTGGTCCTTGATAAATCAGGATTCAAAGGCTTACAAGTTTTAGAGAATTGACTTTGAGGAAAGCATGGTGTTCCCGGGCTCCTGGATGGCTCAAATCTTCGATTTTTTGGTAGCACCTCCTCTTACTTGTACATTAAAAGTGAAAAAACACCACCTATTATGGACCAAATGTGCTAGATATGAAGTTAAAAGCATACAAAATTTAGGTACTGAAAGATAGAAAATGAGCACAGGTACTTAAGAGAAACTAGATTTACTAAAGAAAGACTTGAAAACACCGGATCTAGATGATAAAAAACATGATTAGTAAACTAGCATTAGATCTTATAAAAAAGAACTAACTAGCTAAGCATGCAAGATCATAACTAAAGAAGAATTTAAATTGAAAGGTCAAGGAGAGAGAAAAGAAAGGAGCTGAAAGCTTGGGATCTTTGGGCTGAGGAGTCTGTTGTTGGAGAGCGGAGGGACTATGCTCCTCAAAAGTGCTTGAAAGGTGGAAGAGTCTTACTTGATCAGCCACTCCTTCAAGCTAGATATTTGCATCAACTTAGAAGTCCTTGCACAATAAAATGTTAAATGCAAAGGTGTTGTTGGAAGTACAAACTTGGAAAACATGCAATTTATACCAAAAATACATGTAAACTAAGAGAGATCTACAACCATCAAACAATAAGAGCATGAATCAAGCTAGAACAATCTCTTATCCTACTGGGAGATAGCTCCCTTTGCAGGCCCACAACTAACCCAAAATGCACAAAGAAAACAAGCAAATACCGGTTGTTTGCAAGATTGTGATTTAGTTTTCAGGTTGCCAAGCTTGGAGGAGGTTTGGATCTAGTTTGACTCCACTCCATTTCCAATAACATTACAAGACATTGTCCCTTGACACTCCACGAAGAAGCCTTTTTGGTTGATCTTTCCAGCAACAAGCTTTGCTCTCCTTACTCTTTCTCTTGTCAAATTAACTTCTTCTTGGTACTTTCAGATCTGATTTATTTAGCAAGCTTATTAAAAGAATAGATTTGATTTTTATGCATAGATCTAAAGTTATTTTAAAAGGTTATCATTTTTTCTTTGGATCTAGCTTTGAAAAAGTGTCTATGAGCAAGTTATTCACGTAAAATTTAAAGCTTGTTTGAAGGTGGCTTTTCTTTAAAGTTTTTTAAAGGTTAAATCAAGCCATCCAACTATTGGGCCATTGACTCATTCAGGACATAGGAACTTTTTATTTTATATTTTGCAGACCGTATACTTTTCAATACAAATTTGATTTATCTTTTAGAAAATTAATCAGATACTAACCCACTACCTAGGTAGTGTAGTAATTAGATAACATTTTACTTTTCAGTCTTTTACTTTTAATTAACCCCCCTTGCTTTCCCGAAGTACGGAGTTCAGGATAAGGGCTTGCCTGAGTACTGGCCGAAAAAGAGACTCTTGGGGTTTTTAATAAACAAGAAAATGCTGTTCAAAAAACTTTTAAAACTAACAAGGCTTTGTCCCGAGTATGCTCTAGATCACTGCAACCTCGACTGAACATATTGATCATACCAGAAAGGGACTTAGTGACTAGTAATTAGTCTCACTTTTTCAATTAATATCCCATATACAAAAATCCGGTGTATCGATTCTTGGCATTGTGTGGGGAAATTCCTCAAGGGAAGCGGGAACCACTGGGTAGCAACCTCGGGATACTGTTAGACTACACCCTCGTTTGGTGTAGTGTTGAACACCCCCCAGATATTCCGATCCAACCCACATTTATGAGTGAGGAGCCACCATTATCATAATCCAGACATATTTCCAGTACCTCATGGTATATTAGAAATCCCCCTCCCCCTAAAAATCCACTCATCTCCATATTAATTTAAAATTGACCAAGAGCATTAGCACAACTTTTCATTTCAAGCATTACAACAACACTTTTTTGACTCCATTATCAGCAATGGTCTTTTTGCTTTATCATTATAATCTGTATTCAATTTATATCATGTGTTGAATGGATTGATGAACATGTTTAATCTTTATGTTGTTATGCTTTAATTTTATTGCAAATCTCTTGTATCAATTTTATTGTTAAAAAACTCCTAAAAAACTTACCCATCCACCATAACTAATTAGCTTAATCAGCCTTAGTAACCTTTAGGGTCCACCCCCCTTGGCTTTGTCAGGAGTTTGCCTAAACCATAGTTTTAAAAATCGCCAAAATCAGAATCGGAATCGGCCGATTCGCCGATTTATGGCACGACCGGTTCAAACTGGTTTCCAATCCGGATCGGTGGCAAAAAATTGGCCGGAAAAACCGATTTATGTAAAAAATCGGTCCGGGTAGACAAATCGGTCTGGTTAGACTGATTTACGTAAAAAATCAGCCGGGCCCATGGGGCATTAAACACTGTTTTTTTTTTAATATTTAAAATTTTAAACCTAAACTAGTTACTAACCTACCCAACCCGACCCATCCCAACCTACACTCACTACTTTACACTTATCACTGAATTTAGCAGCCGTGTGGGAGTATCTGGAGGCTGGAGCAGCCGTCGACTTGTGGTCTGTGTCAACCCTGTGAGTCGTGACGGGCCCTGTTAGTGTTACCTGTGCAGTGACTGTGAGCTAGAGTCTAGATAGTGGAGGCTTGGAGCATTGTGGTGGAGTTTAGGCCCTGGGGTGGGTGCGGTGGTCTGGTGGTGCCACAGGAGACTCAGGGAGACTCGGAGAGGGCTGTGCAGTGTGTGCAACTGCACACTGCAGAGTGCAGACTGTGCAAGCCTCAAGGTATTTCAAATTATGAATTTTAGACTGTGCAATGTGCACTGCACACTTGTTTTTTCTTTTCTTTTTAATTTAATTTTAAAATTTTTAATAAACATAAAGCAAAATTTGTAAACATAGGTTGTCCAAAACTGCCACGATTTCGCCCAAAATTTTTAGAATCTCAAATAATAGTATTAATCCTGGAAAATGTTGTTTTTCTTAAAAAAATAAAATATTTTATGTATTTTTGAGCAAACCGATTCATTAAATTCAAATCGACCGATTTATGACCGATTCATTATCGATTCCGATTCCGATTTCGAGTTGACCCTCGACCGATTCCGAGTCCGATTTCGATTTTTCAAACTTTGGCCTAAACAGAGGAGTCAAGATTCAAGTGACAGTACTTGAATCGAGGCTTGCCCCCAAGGACACACTTAATGGCTTGAATATTTCTGCCACGTTAACCCCAGGTGTGTATCCGGCAGCAACATACACTAAAGCAGTGACGCAATTGAGTGCCCGGAGCTCCTACAACCACAACGTCTGGCCAACAGTGCAACAACTAACAGGCCCACGGGTTTCATTTGTTAGAATTTTGATACTTCCAAAATGGTTATGTTAGATCTTCAAACAATTTATATATATTATCAAAATAAGCATATGCAATAGGATCACTGAAAGATAGACAAGCACAACATACAAAAGAGACACAAAGATTTACCCTGGGAAGACCCTCACACGGGAAAAACCCAACAAAACTTCTTCAGTATCGATTCGTCAGAAAGTACAATGTCAATCTTGTACAAAAACTCGAGAATAAGATAAAATAGAAACCCCAAGAAAAGATGTCTTTAATGCAACTACTCTTTCTCCCAAGCAAACTTGTCCTTCTGTCTCTACTCATGCGAACTTGCTTGAGCGAGTGATGCACCAAATGAGCTAGGAGCCACTCTATTTATACTAAATACAAACTGGCCTTTTTACCTAATTGGGCCAACTTGACTTTCCCTAATTGAGCCGACCTGACTGGGGCAGTTTTTCTCATTGTTTGGGGCATACTGCCCATTGTTTGGGGCAGTTTACCCACTGAGCCGACTTGTCTATTTTACATGATTTCTTTTTAGGGTTTTTACATAATCAAATACAATATGAATATTTTCTGAAGGAAGTACAATAAAAATACAATAGAATATCTTTCGAAGTTACATTCTTCAACACTCCCTCTTAACAAGGAAGGTATTCTTCTGACGCTATCATCATCATCACTACTGCTGCAAATCTGTACTCTGCCCATTGACTTCTGTCATCTCTCTCGAATCTATACATCACTAGAAGTTTTGAACCATCCGGTGGGTCCATCCTAGGAGCGTACATTACGTCGCACACAGCTACCACCTGCGTTACCTCACCTTATATTTTGAATGAGCAAGCCATCTGGTGGGTCCATCCTAGGAGCGTACATTACGTCGCACACATCGACCACCTGCATTACCTCACCACGTGTCCAGATCATCTCGTGAGTGTAGCCTAGGAGACTCAATTACGTCACACTCAGTGACTACCTGCTACCACGTCACATCTCATTATCGAGACAACACAAATCTGTGAGTGTAGCCTAGGAGACTCAATTATGTCACATAACCTATGACTACCCTCTACCACGTCACCTCATGTGGAGAACAACCTAGGTCCGAAACCTACGTCTTTGCACATTTGTGTTGTCCAACATAGCACTGTAGTCAGGAGACTCAATTACATCACACACAATGACTACCTACTGCATCCTCATGGGTGTAGTCCAGGAGACTCAATTACGTCACATGACCAATGATTACCCGCTACAACCCCGTAAGTGTAGTCCAGGAGACTCAATTACGTCACATAACCCATGACTACCCGCTACAACATCACTTCTCAAGTGGAGACATGCCAAGGAGCTCAATTACGTCACTACGTGACTACCTGCGTTTCACACGTGCTATGTTACTCATCACTCCCTCTTGATCTGGACCACTCCAAGCTTGTCCTTGAAGTACTCAAGCTTCACTCACGATAGAGG
Source organism: Larix kaempferi (assembly GCA_027924585.1). NCBI lineage: Eukaryota > Viridiplantae > Streptophyta > Pinopsida > Pinales > Pinaceae > Larix > Larix kaempferi. The sequence continues at coordinate 7,569,091 of BSBM01000397.1, read as the reverse complement.
CTTGGTCAACACATCGGCTATATGCTCCTCTGTCGCTACATACTGGAGCCTCACTGCTCCTCTCTGCACCATATCCCAGATATAGTGATACCTGATCTCGATGTGCTTTGACTTGTCATGAAACATTGGGTTCTCAGACAACTTCACGCAACTCTGGTTGTCACAGGGAATACAAGTCACCTCTAACTCGAGAACGAACAAACCTGCCAGTAACTTCCGAAGCCACACTGCCTCGCAACTTGCCGAACAAGCTGCCATATACTTTGCTTCGGTTGTACTGAGTGCCACACTTGTTTGCTTCCTACTGAACCATGAGATCATACCAGATTCGAAACTAAAGAAGCACCCTGATGTGCTCTTTCTATCTGTGACACTACCGACCCAATCTGCATCAACATAACCTTGCAGGTTAATCTTTTGATTTGACACATATATGAGGCCATAATCAATCATACCCCTCAGGTACCTCAACATGTGCTTTGCCGCAACCAGGTGAACACATCTCTGCTCTACCATGTACTAACTTAATGTATTCACCGCAAAGCATATATCTGGCCTCTTGTTTGTTAAGTACATCAACAAACCAATCATTTGTTTGTATACCGTGGCATCCACCATTTTCTGAAGAAGTATCACACAACAACTTCAGATTCGATGCCATTGGTGTGGCCATGGCTTTGCAATCCATCATCCCGAATCTCTTCAGGATCTCTACCGCATATTTTTCTTGACTTAGGAAAAGTTCTTCTGGATTCTGCCACACCACGTCCTAGGTGCCTGTTTCAAACCGTACAAGGCCTCCTTCAATTTGCACACGTGTCTGCTTGTCATGTGTCTCAAATCCTAGTGGTTGCTCCACATACACTTCCTCTTCTACTACGTCGTTCAGGAAGGCAGTCTTCACGTCCATTTGGTGTACCTTCCACTTCATCACTGCAACTATTGCAAGTATAGCTCTAATTGAAGTGTATCTTGCTACATGAGCAAAATGTCTCGTCATGATCGACTCCCTCTTTCTGAGAGAAACCATGAACATTGCCTTGTACTTCTGTAGTATGCTTGAATTTGTAAATCTTCTTGAAGGTTACTACTTGAACATTCATCACTTGTTCTTCGGAACAAGTCTCATCATCCTTCTCTTGTAGGTCATATCACACGATCTTTCCTACAAGTCAAATTCAGTTGTATGGTTAGTAACCCTTCATAATCATCAAATCATATTGACATTTTAACGACATTCATAATTCACACAATTATGTAACAATGCATTTTAGCCAATGCTACAACACAACACTCATCCTTATCCTGTATACACACGGTAACTATCTATATGCCTTCCATCTCTACCAGAACATACTATTAAGAGCGTGCACTGCTCTCAATATGTTAGCAAAGAGGTTTCATCCTAGACTAGCTCCATCAAGGGTTCATGAGATGTTGTGCAACACTATAGGCCACTTAACCATAACATGCACTACATGAGCCTACTGCTAGTCAATCTTAGTCATATATAAATGCTTAACAAAAAACTGCATCACAAAACTACATGTAATTGTTATGAGCAATATCTTTCAAAATACATAGGAATTCAAATGACAGTAAATACTTATATTTTATGTGTTTTGTAGGATCCCTCTTGGTTTATGCCTCCTTGCAGAAGTTACTGGAGTTTCTGGAAGTGTACTCTGCTCCATCATCCAATTATGAAGACCTTGATCTTCTTCTTTGTCCAGTCTGGAACTTTCTGAAGTCTTCATCCTTGGTTTTCATGTACTGGATTCAAGATTTCCTTCGCTTTGTTATCACTTCTTGGAAACTAATTATTCACATTCTTGCCTCGTGCACATCCTTTGCATATGCCTTCATGTTTTATCTGGATCTCGAGTAGACCTGTCAGTAAAGTCTTGTAGTGTATATGTGCAAGCCTTCTGTGCCATAGTTCACTTGGTTCTATAAATTTTAATCCAGTGATCACTACTCCCTCTGGATAGCCCTGAGATATCAAGCGGTTTGAGTCTTGTATATCAATAAACTCATAAAGACATAAAACTCATCAACTAGATCTCTTTACAACATAAAGACAATCATTCACACATAAGACACTACATATACCCTAGAAACCCCAAACGGGAAAAACCAACAATCCTGTGGGGCTATCTTATCTCTCGATCCTAGAGCAATATATGAAAGAAAAAAATACAACAATGTTACCTCAAATGTAACACTCAATCCTTGAACAGGTCAATGCCCTAGATTTGCATGCATCAGCTGATGCATGCACTAAGGAAAACTGCCCTAGCTGTCAATCTGGATCTGAGTCAGTCTGCAGGTAGCTCTGACTGTACTGCCTCTCTCAACCCTCTGCTCTGGAAGAAGGCCAACTGCTCAACTGGTGAATGCACCCATCCTTTGCAAGGGAAAGTGCGCCCTCCCCTCTGGATGTCAAATGCTCGTATTGGATCAGATCTCATCAGATTTGAGCTCTGATCGTCACAGACCTTCCTCAAACATTGAGGCAAGGCTACCTTGAAAGTCTCAGACACTTAATCGGTAGATTGGACTCTGAATGAGCTCCTCTCTCCTCAGGTAATGCGCCCCTCCCCCTCTCTAGAAGTTGTCCTCCACAATCTCCACAGAAACCACTCAAGTGAACTATCTCAGTCCACAGATCTGGGTGCCAAGTGCCTCTGGAGCAAGTGGTCTCTCATCCAGCTCAGATCTGACCACTCTCCCTCTTGCAGCAACTCCTCTCTCTCTCTCAGAAAGTCGCCCTGCATGCACTAATGCACCCTCCTCACTCCTGATCTATCACTCTCTGATAATTCAACTGAGCAACCTCATCCGGGGACCCCCTGCCTCTATAAATAATCTCACTGATCAATTAGGTTTACCAAAAACCTAATTGCATGCATCTTTTAATCATTGACAGGTCATGCAAAACTCATGCATGCAAAGGGAAAAACACCCCGGAAGGTCCGCATGCAGCCACCAATGGACTCATGCCACTGAGTAGAGTGTATCTCACCCTCTACTCCATACTGATGCCTATACTACTGATGTACCTCCATGCAAGGCATCTAAATCATGGAGGACATCCCAAGATACCATAAAAACTAACAGGTTCCATAGTGTCATGAATCAATGCTTGATCCTTTTAATTTGTACACGCCTACCTCTTGCTCTCCAATTACTATTGTATCATCAAAAGTTCAAGACATATTCTTCATCACTTGAGGAATCTTCCCTTGCTTTCTTCTTACCGGTTCGTCATCTTTTGCAGCATGAGCATGATGCCTCTTCTTATTTCCTTTCTTGTTGTTGCCTTTCTCCTTGGGGCAATTTCTTGCAATGTGTCCCATTTCATCGCAATTGTAACATTTGAAGTTTGAGTAGTCTCTGGGAGGTCTTTGATTCTTGTGGAATCTTCTAGACTTGAGAGAGTGATCTTCTTTCTTGAACTTCTCTTTCTTCATATGTGCTGCCAATGCTTGGTCATTGTCTTCACCCATCTTCTCTTCTCTGGCTTCAATTCTGGTTTCTTCCTGAGCACAAGTTTCCCAAAGCCTACTGAAATTAATGAGCTTCCTTCTAGAACATATTCCTTGAATGAATTCTTCCCATGATCTTGGGAGACCATTCAATTTAATTATCACCATTTCTGCACTTTCAACATGATCTCCAATAGCTTCCAATTTTTCTTTGATCTGGGAGACCCTTGTGAAATAAGATTGAATGCTTTCTGAGATCAACATATTCACACCCTTGAGTTGAGTTCTCAAGGTCATCTTTCTGTTGATTTTCTTCCCTTCGAATAATCTCTTCAATGCATCGAACATCTCCTTAAGAGTCTTCAAAGATGAGATCCGGGGGATCAAGTGATCCTTAATGGAGTCCGCAATGATCCTCTTGGCCTTAACCAAGTTCTTCTTGTGTTTAGATTTGTCTTCATCTCCCTCTGGCTCGTCAACTTCTTCTTTGACATGGTTGTCCAACTCATTCTCTTCTAGAATGAGCATCACTCGTGACTCTATACTTCCAGGCACGGAAGTTGGCTGCTCCTTCAAGCTTATCCTCAAGCTTGGTATTGTTTG